>CM046882.1:83392969-84012969 GCA_025667525.1 Glebionis coronaria
GGGAAGCCCCTTATGTTCCCTCATCCTTGTCCACCGAGGACGAGATTTTCGATCCCGGAATTTCATATAAAGGGAAATCTCGGTCTTCCACCGATGCAATAAATGGAAAACCTTTCTATTTGCTTGGTGCGAGTCTACCTCGAGTAGCTCAAACGTTTGTCTTACCAATTGTCTCACCCTTCTACTACTCTTCTCTTTTCTTCAAACTCTTTGAGTTTATGGCACATGTTGGAGTGGTGTTAATTTGTCTTTCCAATGGAAACGAGAACGCCATCTTCGACCCCGGTATTTTGCATCATCTAAGGACTTAGTCCTTAATACCGGTTGCTTTTTGGGCCTTGTTTATCATGTAAGCCCCACCAAAAATTGACCATACCATGATATCCCTAAATGTTCACATTTTGAGGGGATCGAGTCGAGCTCATGACTCGGTAATCAAAAACGAGGTGCCTCGTGGGGGAAATCCCATGCTTATCTTTTATATTCACTAATAAGGGGACTTGTACCCTTCCAACTCGTTGTCTCGTAGTTGTTTGTGATTGTGTTATCTAGATCATCATCATCGTCTACGATCGAAGACTCTCGTGTTCATTTACGTGAGCCTCCATCGTTCGTTTGAAGAAGTTTTTCACGAATCCATGACATATCCTTTATTGTTCTAACAATTATCTTTTAGCATAATTAATAAACGGCTTTAGATATATTGTTGATCACCCTTTCCATGCTAGATCCTAAGCATTCGACTCTTCGTCTCTAGTATGGGGGTGCTCCACCTTTAGACTCGAAACATTGAGGACAATGTTTACTTTTAGTATGGGGGGGTGAATAGATACTTTCTTTGCTACGCCCTCACGCTTTTCCAAATTTCAATGTTTTGTTTTGATAATAAGGCTAAAAATGGCCAAATTTTAAAATTTTTCTTAGTTTTCATAAGTGTTTTTAAGACACGAATGTATATTTTCCGATGGGTAGAATAAGAGTTAATTTTTGACTTGATGGGCGTTTGGAGCCATTTACATTCCTTAACCCGCTCAATTCAAGTTTTGCTAGACTTTTATAAAGGGAGCTTTAAAACGCGAAAGTCTTAATTCATTCGGGTTAAGAACAAGAACTTTTCGCAAGTTCCTATAATTGATTCTAGAAAGTCACTTATCAAGGGAACTTTAAAATTCATTCTCTAAACTTGAAAAAGTCCAAGAAAGTGCAAGATCCTATAGGTGGCTTGAAAACCCAAAACTTTGATTTGATATAGTCTTAATGAAAGCTAATCCAAATTTGGCTTAATTTTGACTTGCATGGCTAAGTATTCACGAGTCTCTTTAATTAGAGGTCTTTATATAGTGAAGAACGAGAAATGATAGAGTTAGACAAGTGATCATGCTAAACGTAGAACATGAAAGTGTTCTTTCAAAAACTCATATGTTTTTAATTGTGGCTTTTTCTTCCCATAAGATCAATGCATTAGGAATAAATCATAATTGCAATAAGTAAGGTCATACGATTTGAAAGGTTACTTAGCCTCTAGCGCAAGATCGTTTAAAAGTTGCTCGGGGTTGAATAGAGTTCATAGCCAAGGCATAACTTATTGAAGCGGGACGCGAAGATTGGCGATCATCCAAAAAGGCCCTAACAAGGCATGAGGAGCTCTATTTTTGCTAAAGATCCAAAGATGATGTGAAGTATCATTATTCCAAAATCAATATGAAGGATCGAGACACACGACGAGAAGCAATTACTCCCCTAAAGAATGGAGAAAGTCTATCCAAAAAGACCCTAACAAGGTATGAGGATAAATATATCCAAGTCCGAAATGGAGGCGGATCGTTGTATATCAAAATCCAAAGTAAAGATTGAAGAAAAATGATGAAGTCGTGGTCCTATATGAAGAATCTCTCAAAAACGTCAAGTGAAGAAATTCCAAAATATGAAGAGAAGACCATAATTCCAAGAACGTCTTCCCAAGATTTGAAGTATGAAGTACATGCCAAATATCGGTCCGAGAAAGGTCTCAAATCGTGAAACGAGTTATGCCAAGATATGAACTTAAGGAGATACACGAGAAGCCGTTTTAAAAGATTTTGTCCTTCGGCTAACTATTGATCAAATCGTGCTACTTTGCTTTCGGACTAATAACTACTTAAATAAGTCAATATGAATCACTTGTGATCCATGACAAATAGCTAAAAAATGCTAGTAACCTATTTCCTTTTATAATAACTAGGATTGCGGGGAGAAAAAGTATTACACAATTTGGGCGTATGAGTAGTGTTAGCATTGTGACTTGTACCAACAATGATCTTGTTTTTGCACTTAGCATGGAATGTATGACAATCAAGGATGACGAAGTTTACTCTAAGGGACATTAACTTGTTTCTATTCTTTGACCCTAAAAGTCACATTTTGGTGATGAAAATCATACATTATGTCTTTACACATCATCGTAGTATGTTGCAAGTCTTTTACTCTTCAATAAAGGTTAATAAAATTGAACTTTGGTGATGCTTAGATACTTTATTCTAGCATTGCGTGAGGGCACGGCAATGGCTTAGTATGGGGGAGTGATGAGATGGCATTTATACATGATCTCATCGTTCTTTTCGGGCTTTAAATGCATAAAAATGTCATAAAATACCATATATATGCTTGTGTTTGTTTACTTGTGTATTTTAGGTATGGATATCGTGAAAAAGACAAAAGATCACAAGATACAAGGAAAAACGAACACGAGAAACGAAGCCGTACAATGAACCGGGCCCTAATCATGGAATTCTCATCAAATACCCTTGAAGACTTGAAGACAAAACAAGATTGATCCTCCAAGAATGAAGAAATGACACTTAAAACCCTTGTATATTAATAATTACAAGTTTGGTCCCTTAAGTTTGTCAAAATTGCAAAAAGGTCCTTCAACTTTGAAGAAATGGCAAGATTGGTCCCTCAACAAAATCAATTTGGCAACTATGGTCCCTCATGAAGATTAAGAGACATTGAAGACCTTTGAAGATCAAGATTGTCAAAGATCAGCCCTTGAATTATTCAAAAATGGCAAAAACAATCCTTTGAAACCCTTTTCCAAAACTTGGTGCCAAAAATGTCAAGATGTGAAAGTTATTAACAAAGCAAATATGTTTTTAGGGCTGGAAAACTTTATTTGCCAAAAATTTCAAAAGACAAGGACTGAAGTTGCCATACTCAAACATTCAAATCTAAAAAACGCGCCTAACACATTTCTTCCCCCAAAATCGGATCAAAGTAGTTACTGTGCATCTTTTTCACCCCCAGAAATTACCTCAACTTAAACTTGGGTAAATTCCAATTACTTGTGCACACGTATGATTCACACACGCAGGAACCTTTCCCACACCTAAAACCCTCAACCCACTCATTGTGGACCCTACCCCCAATTCCCCATTCCACCAATCAGAGAACACCTTGATCCCCAATTACTGTGACGTGTCCCAAATCAACAGTGGAGGTTATTTGCTTACTCACAACGCCAAAAGGAACGTCCAGGATCAAATTTGGACAGCTCACCACTCAAACACGTCTAAGGGCATTTTTGAGATTTTCTTTGATTAGGGTTTTGTGTTTAAGCAGCCTAGAATGTTCATTAGAGTAGTATAAAAGGAGGACCAGCCTGTGGTATCCCCTTTGTTCCAGTTTTTTTTAGCTTCTCACTTGTAATTCCTTTTTAATAAAATAAAAGTTTGGTTTTTGTTTTAAACAAGTATAATTCCTTTTTAAGTTTGTTAAAAGTTGTGTATTGTGTTGAAGCTAAGGATTCTGAGTTCCATTGTTATTTAACTTGTGTTTTAAGGATTTCAGATTTTCATAAAAGGTTTTGAAAATCTGAATTTCTTGGTAAGGATTGTTTCAGGTTTTGATGTTAAGAGGTCTCATTTGTTAGTGATATAGGGTTATAAAAACGTGTTAAGAAGTTTGAAAAGTTTTTGAAAGAGTTTAAGTAAGAAAGAAAAAGAAATAGAAAGATAGTTTATGCTTGTATTTTGTGTTTGCTTTGATTTGTCTTAAACAGGTGGAAGACCTGTTGTTGATCTTTGTTCAGCACCAACCCGGGTTGGTAGGAGGTGGTTATGCAACCACAAGGGCTTTGGATGTAAAGCCCTAAGGTAAAACCCTTTTTACCTTGTTGAAATCTCAGAAAAGTGAGTTTTGTGTGATTGGTTTGATTAAGTGTTATTTGTTTGATAAAGGTGTTGGATTTGAGTTCTCTATGATGAATATGCATGTTAATAGTTAAATGAATCAGATTGAGTAGGTTTTAAACTGTTTTGGTTTGTAAAAGTTGGTTTTCAAAATTTAAAGTGGTGTTTGGATAAGCATTTTAGCAGGGTAGATTTTTGATTTGTGCTTTCATAAAGTGTTAGAATAATTGAAACAGGTTGAGATAGTGTTAGCCCTATATTTTATATAGTCGAACAAGAATGTAATAGGTCATCTTAGTCGTTAAAAGGTCTTGTATTGTAATAGGTTAGTCGGGAAAACCGGGCTTGGACTTTAAGCTAATATTGTATAAGTTAGGGGCATAAGCCCAAAACAAAGCCAAGCCCGGCCCAAGATGAAGCCCACAAAGGCCTTAGAGCCGTGGGGTATATAACCCTCTTTCACATGTGAAAGAGGGTGTTGGTTCATTTCATTAAACACATAGTTTTAGTGTAAACCTTCCACCTCTCTCTCTACTCTCTCTCTCTACTTTTCTCCTCTTTCTCTCTCTAAGAATCTTGTGTAATGGATTGAATGGAACAACATTTGGTATCAAGAGCCTATAGTGGATAGGTGATTGAAGATTCGTGTGGTGTGTTCTTGATTTTTCGTGGTCATTTTGATCTATATATCACGTCCAAAAATTTTTCTTGTGTTTTCATGGTTTTTTCTTGATACAAATCTTCTACATAGTTGTGGTAGAGATTTGGTATTGTTACTTTGGCTAAAAACACAAAATTTTTGGGTGTTTTGATCATTTTTTGGCTTAAAATCACGAATTGGTTGAGTTTTGTCCGAGAAAAGTGGGAATTATTCCGATCAGGTCATCAGAAAAGGGCTTTCAGTTATTCCGATTGGTGTAATCGGAATAGGGTTTATACATTCCGATTGGTCATTCCGATTTAACATTCCAATTGGTCATTCCGATTGGTCATTCCGATTGGTCATTCCGATTTGGTCATTCCGATTGGACATTCCGATTGGTCATTCCGATTTGGTCATTCCGATTGGACATTCCGATTGGACATTCCGATTGGGTTTATTCCGACAAGGTTATTCCGATGGACATTCCGATGGATATTTTGTTTGAGTAATTTTTAGACTTAGCCACTATCTAGACTAGTTTCGGAACATCGTTTCCAAAAAAAAAAAAAAAAAAAAAAAAAAAGAGTTTTTTGGCGGGAAAACTATAGAAAATTTTATTTTTTCCTATACCATTTTTAGGCCATTTAAGCTTCAATTTCAAATTTTGGCGATACGAAAAATTTTTCGACCAAAAATTCGAATTTTCGGACCAAAATTCAAATTTTTAGGCCATTTTAGGTTTTATTTTTTGTCAAAATTTTTCATTTTTCAAATTTTTTCCCTACTAGTTTTTGGCTATTTCTAACTCGATTTCAAAATTTGGTGATTCAAAATTTTTTCGGCTTACCGTTTTGTCGGACTGAGGAATTTATTGTCGGACTGAGAAAAAATCAGATTTTTCGGAATTTCAACCACAATCAAATCACAACACATCCACTAAGATCCGTAATCCATACACATCATATTCTCTTCGAGACATCCGTTCAATGGACATCTTCGTGGATTCAACACCAACAACGTCCATGACTGAGATGAATAAAGAGAAGATGCAGAATCCAGAGGTTAAGACAAAAATTGAGACTCCAATCAGTAAACCTACTAACAAGGATTCTACAACCAAAACCGTTCATGCAATCAAATACAAGATGTCGAAAGCAAAAGAAAGATGCATGGAACACATAAAGTTGCTTCAGTCACACCTTCAGGTTCTTTCAAGAGACGACCTAAAAGGCACTCGTCTTGAAATTGGATTCAAACGGGTATTCTTTTTACTATTTGGTCAAGATGTTGAGACATTCATGAGAATGATGCTACTTAATGTGGACCATCTTCAACAAGAAATTGATAGAGATGATTTTCACGAGATTATATCCATGGAGGTCCTTTTAGCTCTCAACAATCAGTTCCAGCAATTCATTGACTCAAGTGGCTTATCCAAAAACGATCGAGAGTTCACAAGCACATACTTTACCAAATATACACTCGTAGATCTTCAAGCATTCAAAGAGACACTTCTTCAACATATGAGTAATATAAAGAAGTCAATTGCTGAAAGAACACGCCATCAAAGGCAATTTCAAAGAAGGGTGAATCAAAGACTGATGCAGAAGAAAGAGAGCAATGTCGATATAGATCAAGCATTAGATGCTTCTTCGGTTGATACAGAGAGCAGCGGGACAGAATCAGAAACGCAGCATATCAGTACCAGCTCAAGGAATGATCAAACAACCAATGATGCGGATATCAGACCCATGTATGATGATCAGCCAATGGCTATGGTACATTTAAATGCTGAATACAATATTCCTCAACATACTGAGCAATCTGAACCCATTCTTGACACGCATCTAGTGGAAAAGGTTGATAGCAATACCACACCTGATTCATCAGATACGAGTACTAATGGTGGAGAGACTTCTCAGGATGTTAATTCTAAGATTCACGAGCTTGAAAGTCTGTTAGCTCAGAAGACAATAGATTTTGAGGATGCCAAACACGAATTTTCAAAGAAAAATGACAAATTTGAAGCTTATTTTGAAAAACTAGAAAAAGCAAATGTTGTTCTTGAACAAAAATTGGATCATAAGATTCAAGATTTCAACGCGGAAAAAGAACATTTTGTGAACCAAATAAATTTGTTAGAATTAAAGTTGGCTTCTAAAAATCCAAGTCCTCCGACTGCTTCATTAACTGAATTAGCTGTGCAACCTATCGACACTATAGAAAGTAATGATGCGAATGCTGATAATGCCATATTTGATAATATGAACATTAAGTTAGAACAATGTGTTGCTAAATTACTTCTACAAAATGAGCAATTAAAGGCTCAGATTCAAGAAAAGGTTTTTGCACTGACAGCGGTGAAAAACGAATTAAGGAAGATAAAAGGAAATAGTGTGGATACTAAGTTACCAAAACAGTCAGTCTTGGGGAAACCTCCTTCTCAATCATTCAGAAATCGCTCAGTTTCTAGACAACCGAATGCGTTTAAATCTGAACGACCCAAAACGTCGAATCCGAGGTTTGCATCCCAAGTTGACGTGCGTAGCAAGTTGCCTAAACCAGTCACTCCACAAACTAGACACTCCTTAAGCCAGACTGCATCTGCAAAACCCGATCACATGAATGCTTCAAGCAACTCTAGATCTAGCTACAAGAACATGCATAGGCGTAGATCAAATAACACGGGTCATAAAAGCTATCTAGAGGATGCTCAGAAAAATACACAAGCAAGAGATAGGACCAAACCACAACCTAGGAGTGTTATTCACACATCTAGGAATTCTAGACCCTTCTATGATGTGCACAACTCTGCCAACTCTAGGAAATCAAGAGCCTTCTCAGATGCTAAGCACTTTGTTTGCACGAAATGTAACAAATGTGTGTTTAATGCCATTCATGATGATTGTATCACTAAAGTCCTGAACAAGGTGAACCAAAAATCTAGAGCACCTCAAAGACGGAACCCTAAAGGAAATAGGTTTTCTCCAACTAAGTCGTCCGCTGTGCATGAGAAACCTATGTCTCCTAGACCTTGTCTTAGGTGGATACCAACGGGCAGAACCTTTAAAACAATTGGTCTTAGGTGGGTTCCTACTGGAAATATATTTCCCTCTAGCTCGACAAAGGTTCATAGTGAACCCCCATATGGTTCTCATCAAGATATCGCTAACCCACATGTAAGCATACAAACTACTGATGTAAGTGCAGGTAATAAAGTAAAGTTTCAACAAGAACACAACGGTTTTCCATATACATACCGTTCAACAAAAGACACTCTCAGAGTTTGGTTGCTGAAGAAGCAAATATCAGAGAAGCAAGCGTCTCAGGGGTTTCACAAGTAAGATTGAGAATGACTTACAGTCACATATCAGGCTGTAACTCGAACGTCAAAGAAAGGGAACTTTATCTCTTCAATGATAAGTTACCCTCAAAACGAGAAATTCATATTTCTCGGTCACGAGCTTCTATTAAAACTATTCAAAAGTTTTATGCTCGTGTACAAGGCTTATAGTCAAATTAAAGACTGTAACCCGAACTCACAAGACAGGAAAGTTCATCCCGAGTATGACTTATCCTCAAAACGAGAAATTTAATTTTTCTCGGACACGAGCTTCCATTCAAACTATTCGAAAGTTTTAAGCTCGTGTATATGACTTCTAGGCGCATCACAGCTTAGAACTCGGACCTCATCTAAGGAAAGTTTATCTCGGACGATAACTTATCCTTCTCAACGAGAAATTCATATTTCTCGGTCATGAGCTTCTCATAAAAACATTCAAAGTTTTTAAGTTCATGAAAAACGATTTCTAAGTAAATGTCAGCTTAGAACTCGAACTTCAACTTAAGGAAAGTTTATCACGGATGATAACTTATCCTTCACAACGGGAAATTTATTTTTCTCGGTCATGAGCTAGTCACAAAACAATCAAAGTTTTGAGCTCATGAAAAACGGACCCGAAAGGGGAATGTACGTTTCAGTGCGCTTTCCCTAAGCAATATAAAAGAAGTCTTCTATCCTGATTATTTTAAAACCGTTGAACACAATTTTTCAAGAATTTCTCAAAAGGTTTTTCTAAATCTTTCAAAATTGTGTGTTCAACACTCCCTTCCTCATAAGTGGTTTTTATATCTCAAAATTGTCATATGTTATTTTGATCAATTTTTGAGGGGGAGCGTTTTAAAATCAAGCCTTTAATGTTGTTGGGTACATCTCCAAAATTGTCATATTTTATGTATCCAACACATTCCAAAAATGATATGAAATTGTCAAATGTAATATATTATATCGGAAAAGGCATCTCAACTCCGTACCTCAACATATTTTGTGGTGTCGTTTTTCTAAAATTTTGTCAAATTTTGTCTCAAGACACACATATATTGTTGAGGGGGAGCGACCCGACTGAAAATGTTCCATGATTCATTCGTGCACACATGTTTCTCTCCCAATCGGTTTTCAGAAATTGTCATATTTTAATCAATTAGTATCTCTAATATGATGTTTTTATATTAGAGATAGGGGGAGAAAATGTGATTAAAATGTAATATATCGCAACATGTGATCTTAAAGACTCAAGTGCAACTCTTTCCTTCACATGCCAAACTATTTCGTATATCGATGCATGTGTGTAGGGGGAGCTTTTCGGAAATGTAAAACTTTCAAGTGTTAAAAGTTTTGATTTTTATCAAACACTTTGAATGGTTTTTAATGGTTTAATGGTTACGATCTATACCCAAAACAACCTACTATCCACGACGGAACGATGGAGTCAAAAGGTGGTTTAGGATAGGAAACTAAGTCCTATGATCCAACCAGAACCGGAGGGATCTACCCAAGGACATTCCATAGCTAGAAATAGTTGTCCTTAGGAAAGATGGAGTGGAATGAAGCTGAATGCGGACCAAATACTTAAGTTAGCACTGGAACAATCACAACAAGGCGCTAATGATGACGTATTGGTAAGCATTGAAGGAGTTGAATATTCTATGCTACTTAGGCAGAAACCGGGTCAATACATCTATTGAAGACAAGTCATCATGGACCCAGTGATGCAATGCACAACCCTTCCCAGCCATTCGAGTTTCTCTCAAAAGAAACTAGTCTCATTGTCACGGAGATCAACACGTATCTATTGACTTTCTCACTCCGAGTCAGTTAATATTGAAAAGGTGGCAGTCTGCTCCAGCCTCCGATTACCAAAATGCACTTATTGAGTCTAGAGCCAATCGAGATCTATCTATCATCTCATTAGGACACAATCGAGTCCTACGCATTATCCTTGTGATATTGCCAGAACATCTGAGTGATACGATTCACAATGAAGATGGAAATCCTGCTTGAGCCAACATCAAACAAGCTCATGGTAGGTAACTTGTGCGATTCTACACGAATCAAACTTGTGAGAACTGGAAAGCAACTAAGTTTCGATTCTTATTTGATTCAAACTTGATTCCAGGTTTCTTCGCAAAATCCATGTGATCTTGCCAGAACATTCAGAGTGACACTCGTTAGTGTTCACAGTGACGAATGGAAATCCTTCCAGTGTCAACATCAAACAGCACTACGGTAGGTAACTCGCAAGATTCTCTATAAATCAAGCTTGTGACAAACTGGAAAGCAACAATGGTGCGATTCTATTAGAATCAAACTTGTTCCAGGAAATCTGAATTGACGACTTTATTCAGACGGATAATTTATCCTTATGATTCACTCTTTACGTTCGCAGTCTGCTTTGAGACGGTCGAGTAAAGAGAACTGGCTGCTACCGCCGGGAAACCCTGTCAAGGAGGTTCTTAATCGAATCTACCTGATCACAGGTACGGTATTTAATACCGTTTAACGGTCTTCACCGACCGGAGGTAAAACGCTACCGAGTTAGGGTGAAATGTTCAAAGCCATTTCATCCGAGTCTATATGTGTTGCTGCATATCAAGAAGGTGGCGTAGCTGTGTAACCGATGTCGATTCAGAAGTCACAAGAGCACAAGATGGCGATAATCAAGATACCTAAGAATGTAAGAATGTAATAGGTCATCTTAGTCACAAGGAGTACAGATGAAGATCTCAAGCACTCAAAGTCAAATGACAAAGGCTCAAGATAAAGATCACGAAAGCATGAAGGAACAAAGTTGTTACAAACAAGATCAAGACCAAGATACAAGACCAAAGCAGGAAGATCTCCTCTACAAGAATGTATTCACTCAATCATCTTATGCTTTTTAAGCTTTTTAAGATGACCGATACATTGGGAGAGATTGTTAGCCCTATATTTTATATAGTCGAACAAGAATGTAATAGGTCATCTTAGTCGTTAAAAGGTCTTGTATTGTAATAGGTTAGTCGGGAAAACCGGGCTTGGACTTTAAGCTAATATTGTATAAGTTAGGGGCATAAGCCCAAAACAAAGCCAAGCCCGGCCCAAGATGAAGCCCACAAAGGCCTTAGAGCCGTGGGGTATATAACCCTCTTTCACATGTGAAAGAGGGTGTTGGTTCATTTCATTAAACACATAGTTTTAGTGTAAACCTTCCACCTCTCTCTCTACTCTCTCTCTCTCTACTTTTCTCCTCTTTCTCTCTCTAAGAATATTGTGTAATGGATTGAATGGAACAACAGATAGTTTACATGTTAGTTAGTGAGTAAGTTTGGAAGGTTTTAAACAAGTTTGGTGAGTAAAAAGTGAAATAGCCTAACCAAATCTGCATTAGTCACTATCTGCCTGTTTTTCTTCATTTTGGTGAATGATTTTGAGAAAACTGTTAAGAATTAGGTTTATTGAGTTACTGTTATCATTTGTGTGCTAGTTGGAGCTTGTGAGTGCAAAATCTTAGGCTTTGAAACTCACTAGTGTGCATGTAATAAGCTTAAACAGTCCATAGACCTGCATTTTTACATCAGAAACTTGAATTGGCTTTGGTGTGCCTTTGATTGATTATTTTGCTTGCTAAGTGTTTGTATTTGCTTATATCTTGACTCCTTGTGCTTCAATAAGCACAAGGGTGCCTGTTGTTCCATAATACATCACCAAACAAAGCAAGCCAGGCCCCTCTTGGCTCAAAAAGTGCACAAGTGTACACTTGCACTTGTTCATCAGCAACCATAGCAAAACTGGCAACGTTTTTGATCTTGATTTTGTTTAATCTTGGCTAAAAGGTGTATTGGATTGAGTTTACAAGTCATACAAGGACACTGATTTGATTGGAAAAAGAAAAAAATAAAAAATAAAATAAAAGTAAAAAGGTAGCCCGCAACGGACTCGAACCCCAGACCTCTCGCTGGAGGGTTAAGGGAACTACCATTGATCTAGACTCCTTTTTACGTTAGGGTTTGTTTTCAAAAGATTATTTAATACGTTCTGGTTTCTAGCTTATTAATATAAGCCGTAGCTTATTTACCATTTTTCCAGCTTATTTGTTAAGCGTTTTTGCTTATTTCAATTTTTCTTAGGATCTTTATAGGATTTAAGACTTTTCTAGCTAATTTTTATATTTTTCCCTTTATTAGATTATTTTCTAGAATTAATTTATTACCCGTATTTTAATAAATCAATAAAAAATAGAAAAAAGAGTTTTTATTTTTAGAAAAAATTATTCTTAGCTTTTAAAATAATATTTTGAGGTTTACATTAGGTTTTGGTTTTAAAATCTTTAATTTTTAATTTTATATTATTTTAAGGTTTTTTATAAACTTTAAACATTTTTATAAAATTATTAAAAAGGTTTTAGGATCTTTAATTTGTGTTTTTCTCTTAGTTAGATTATTTGGGATTTTTAGAAATTTTTTTGAATTAATTTTAGAAACTTTTTATTTTTAGTATTATTTTAATATTATTTTATTATTAAAAATTCAAAATTTTATTTTTATTTCTTTTTCATTTTTCTTAAGTTCTTTAGCATTAATTAAGACTTTTACCATTTTTAGAATATTTTTATAGCTTTTAGATTTATTTTTATAATTATTTTAAGTTTAATTAGGTTTTAATCATTTTTAATCATTTTTAGAGTTTTAAAAATAGTTTTATTAGCTTTTAATTTTTAGAAAATTACTTTTTAGTCTTATAATAATATAAGTTTAGTATTAGTTCAATAAAATCATATTTTGGACATTTTTATTAGTTGTATTTAATTTTAGGGCTTTAATTAGCATTTAAAATTAAATATTTAATTAATAAAAGGTTTTAAAATATCTTTGTTGGATTTTTGTCTTTATTTATATTATTTTAGACTTGTTTTAGCCTTTTAATCTTTTATTGATTTTGTTTTTGGTTTTAGTATAATTTTTTAATTTGGGTAGTTTTTCACGACTTTACGTCTTTTACGTCGTAGTTTAATTTTAACGTAGCCGTCTTTTCATCATTTCATCCCCATTCTTCTCAATATTAATCTCAAATAATTACAAGTTAGAACACACACATATACCTCCTTGGGAAACGAACTTTCTCTCTTTTTAAGTGATTGGGTCATTAGTGTTGATTTTTCCTAAAATTATCACTCGATACTTACCGCTCATATACGTTCTTTTGTTTCCCTAAACAAGAGTCGTATTTTACCACAATCAATTTCTTCAATTTATTTTTTGGACACTGGGCATCCTCGTTAGTGGACAATGGTCTAGGAACAACCCTTAACACGAACTATCAATCATTTAAATCCTTATAATTCAATCACAAAACTTAACGACTTTTATTAACAATATCATATTCCACACAAGTTAAATTTTACTTTATTCAAATTTCAACCAATTTTATACTCAATTCGATATCCTACCTCAATCTCCAATACTTTCAATCTTATTCTTCGGCCTTGTAAAGGCAATACAATCTTAATATAAATCAACACTAAATTTCCAATCCTATTAGCTCTTACAACAACAATTATCAAATGAGTCATTAATATGAAATGACTTGATCATTCAACTTAGACTTCTCGGAAAGGTATTAGTGGCATGAGGCTTTTGGGTAATGGTTCCAATAACAGCCTCAAGTGCAACATTCACCCTTTCGATTTTAATTTAAGAATTGGGTGACAACGAATCAGATGACATCTTTCTAGGTGGTAACGTTTTGTCAAACTCCAATCTATAAGGAAAGATCGTCATGACATCGATATCAGTTTTAATCTTGCCAATTCTTTTTCAATATCACAATCAACTAATATCTACATTTCTACGAATATCAACCATTTGTCGGGATCATAAATATCCACAACTTGGTTTAGATCTAGGATAGCTAGAATTCCTACGAGAATAGCTTCGATTAATTTACTTGGGGATTTAGGGTCACTTGTGACAATCGACGTCGTATAAATACCTCGTATAAAAATCAAAATAATCATCAAACAATCATGTAATAAAATTACATCATATATATAATCCAAGTTATATATATATATATTAAAATAACACTTCTCAGTCTTGGCCTTGTCGGTAACTCGGGAATTCTTCGGCACCGTTATAGTCAAAAGATTTTTAGACATTTTTAGAAAAATGTTTATAGTTAAAAGATTTTGAAAATTTTTATTCAAAACCTTTGTTTTAAAAATCTTTCGTTCTCTATAACGAGAGCTTTGGTACCAAACTGTAACACCCCCAAATTTATACAACTCAGTACAGCGGAAGACTAGTTGGTGTTACGGGATAGCACATTACTCACATCATAGACAACGCATAAAAATCGCGTCGTTTATTTATAAATCATTTCGATTCATAATTATCAAAGTTACATCGGTCCCAAGTCATTACATTTCATACAAAGTTTTACAAAGTGTTTGAATGGAAAATATTGTTTAAGTGCGGGCCATGAATTCTTGTTGTCTTCCCGAGAATTACCTTCAAGTACCTGAGATAAAACATGTTAAAAGAAAAGGTCAGCGATAACGCCGAGTGAATTCATAGAGTTTAATAAATTCCATCAATATAATATCAGTATAAAAGTATTACTGAAAATCATTTTGTACAAATCGTTTTGATAGGCCATAAAATAGCCAAAATCATTTGATACAAATCCTTATCGAAAATCATAATATAGGCATTTGCCTTAAAAATTATTATACGAGCCAATGTCGTAAAAACATCATACAATACGTCTTATGACGTTGTATGAAATCAAATAAAAACCGTTATATGAATATGGTTATGAAAACCAAAATACAATCATAATATCAATAGTATGACCCTGTATTGCTAGTCAGGCAATACATCGTAATTCGGAGCGTCTATTATTATTTTGTTAATTCGGATTATTATAAGCCGCATGACATTGTTACCTTACTAAACCAACAACGGGTAGCTAACCCGATACCAATTTTGCCCATCTAAAGTAGCGTGTCGTCACAAAGGTCACGCTATTGAAATCTTCTCATACATAAATTCGCTTACCAATCAATGTGGCACGACGGGGATCAACCGTCAAGGCGCGAACTGGGGTGATCGTCCCCAAATAGTACTATCAAATGCATAAGCGTCTACCAACTCCCGGTAGTTCACAATTCATGCTAATGGGACTTTTAGTGACATAACCTAACTTTAATAATCCATTTATTTCATCTATCGGGTCCTTTAATCATTTATCGGGTCATACAATCGGGTCATTCAATCATTCGGGTCCAAAATCAATAAACAAACAATCGGGACAAATGGTGTCCAAACTTTTATAAAAACTAACATGTTATCTCCCTCGCGGGTTTATAAAACATTTATAAAACATTTAAAAGAGTGCGAGGCTATGAACTCACGTTGATGTGGGAAGACGGTTATTGGCGATTCGGATGTACGGTGCGTGCTTCAATCGCGGAAACCTAGACAAATAATACTCGGTCTTAGACGTTTGTCCAATGACTTTCTAAAAATAACAATTATGTATACATATGATGATTATATATATATGATGATCAAGTGGGTTTACATATCCTCATTTACTCATTTTTGTGTCATGTGTCGATAACTTTTATACTAGTTTTCTCGTTTTTCCTATTTACGTGTTTTATGTCCAATAAGCTTATTATAAGTCATTTAACTTATTTTAATCCATTTTGTACTTATATTATCAGTACTTAAACTTTACAAGTTGGGCCCAAATGGGTTAAGCCCAATAAGTTCTTTTTACAAGTTTTTATCTTATTAAGTCCAATTATTAATCCAATATGTTTATTTAGCTCGTAAATGTCTGTATTTCTTATAGTTCGGGTTTTATCGGTTTTTACTTGTTATACATGTCTATATATCAGTATGTAAGTTTTATAAAGTTTTCATTAGACGGGTCCAACCATCTAAGTTTTATTTTAACAAAAACGTTAATTTTACGGCAATAGCCGAAAAAGTCGTAAAAATCATGTTTATAGTTTTATAACTTATAAAACTTAACAAGTTTCCATTTTCATCATTTATACACTTATTACACCTTTTATATATTTATATAAATAAGTTTTATAAGTTAGTGGGTTTTTATTTACATTTTATATATTAAAATGTGAGTGCTTATATAATAGTATTATTCTTTAATTTCCAAAAATCTGATTTTTAACTTCATTTTCACCAAAAATGCCATATCTTGAGTTCTACATGGATATAGAAGCTCAAATTTTTATCACATAAACTAAATGATATTTTCTACATTTAACTCTGCTATAGCTACTGTTGAATCATCCTTTAAGTATTTTCTAAAAATCGTCCAAAACAGTAACTTCAGATTTATACCCTAAACTTGTTTTGATCATATCTCACTCATTATTTTGATTCCATTGCATGGCCAACTCTCACATGTGTACAAGACATTTAGCTTACTGTAAATGGATCCTACTTCATCATTTTATCAGTTCATGACTTAATTCTTTACTGTTTTATACAGCCATCCAATTTACCCAAGATTTTAACCTTGTTTCTTATGGTTTTTCACCTTTTTATCCATGATTATCAACAACAAATCCCCACATAAAATTTTTATCATCATATAATCATCATAAATATATACAATAGGAAATAAAATACATGTTTACATAATCAAAATAACAAGAAGTTGAGGAGGACAATCTTTATACCACCAACTTGATGTAGTTTATGAGTTTGGCATGGTTTTTGATGGAGAAACTTGTGCTTAGCCAACTCCATCTTCAAGAACTCCAATCTTTATCAACTCCTTGTGGAAAATCAGCCCTCCTACTCCATGAAAACTCCTCCATGGATGTTATAAGTTGCACCAATCTTCATATTTTTTAATGGAGATTAACATATGTTAATTATAACATATGTTTGTGGTTAAAATTTGTATGAAAGGGGTGTTTTGTTAAGAAAATGGGACGGCATCAATGGAGCTAGAGAGAGAGTTTGTGTGTGGTATTGCATGTATGGAAATGAAGAGTGGTTTGGAGGTTTGCTTGTTTTGTGAAGTAAGTGGAATGAGTAGCTTACATGTTAAGCTACATGTAACAAGTGTAGTGTAGCTACACAAGGACTTGACACTTAAGGTGTTAGTGAGTATTTGGCCGCCCCATGTAAGCTAGTGGGGTGGGACAATGTATTTTGTCCCATCTCACTAGTTTACGGGTATTCCTCGATTCTAGTTTCCTCGATTTGCGTGCCCTCGGGTTGTTTTACGAAAAACGTTTTTATAAATTATGAATCAACGACACAAAACGAATCTAATAAAAATTGTTTCATCAAAAACGGAGTTCGAAAACGTAAATACGTAATCCTAAGGCTTCCGGTTTAGTCGTAAAGGACGTTAAAATAAAATCGTAAGTCCTAATCTCTTCTCGTAAATTTGTGAGTTTATGAACTAACACAAATTTAAAACTCCAAATTAATATTCACGGATAAATTTATTTTTTGAAATGTCGGACTGTCACCAAAGACGGTGTATGTAAACGTAAGCACGTAACGTCGAATCCTCCGATTTAAACGTAGTCGATGCTATTTCAAGACGTAAATCCAAATTTCTTCCCAAAAATATGTGAGTTCATATTGTAACATTAAAATAATGTTTTTAAATAATATTCAAGAATAAAATATCAATCGTAAATTGACGGATTGTCACATACTTCAAAGCTTTCACCTTCTCTTTTTGCCCAATCCCTTGATCATATTCGCTAAATACTTGAATCCCTTCCTTGACTCAACCTGATGTTCATGCAATTCACCTCTAGTCCTAATATTTTCACGGTATAGATGCTCCATTTTAAGATCTTCCGGTACTTCACTAGAGGAGTAATGAGGTGGGGGAGCTAAGTCTTCAAGTCCATCCACGAATGAGTTTGAGGATGGGTGGGAATTACTCTTAGAGTTGAAGTGAGAACTAGTACCTATGCCATCACCATCAGTTGTTGGCATGTCCATGTCCTCATCATCCATCTCTTGATGATCGGATTTTCGTGATCCTCGATCACTTCTTGTCTTTCTTGCATATGCCTCTTGAATATGCAACATAACCCGATGAACCGGGTAGAAGCGAGAAAGATCGAGGTGGGGAAAATCATGAGAAACCCTTTTGAAAAGGCGAGTAAGAAGCATAGCATACGGAAGGTTTGTTTTAGGCTTTGAAAGGGCATAATTGATTCGTCGAGCGATATAGAATGCCAAATTGTACTTGGTGGATGTAAAGATGCAATTCAACATATGCACCATACAAGCCGGGATATGATCTCGGTTTCCACCAAGACAAAAGACATTCTACCTAAGGATATTTGCCCATTGGACCATAAAATCCTTAAGGTCGCTAGAGAGCACTTCATATCGATTCACATTTCGTACATTTGAATGAAGGCTTCTCACAACGTTTCCATCACGCTCTTTCGAAATGATGTCAAGGATGAACTCTAGATCAATTTCGGTGAGGTCATTTGGAGGTTTATCGTAGGATTCCAAGAGAGCATCAAGTCTCCATTTATCCGTAAAACGACAAGTTCCTTCATATGGCACACCGAGAATTTCACCAAAGTTTTCGAGGGAGTATTGAATCAATTGATCATTCAACACGAAACGAATGAAAATTTCTCCATTGTATTCAAGCATGGAGTAGGTGCTAAAGAATTCAAGAAGGAATAAGGGGTAAATATCTTCTTCTATGTTGAGCAAGCAATCAAATCCCGAAAGCTCAAACATAGATTGGATATAGTCATAACCCGTTATTTCCTTGCCAACGACTCTACCCTCATGGAAACAACGAGTAGAAAGGGATGGAAAAGTGTTTTGAAGTTGGGGGGAAGCATACGTTTGGGAAAGGTTTGGAATGTATTGTCTAGTGTATTGATGATCATTTTGATATTGCGAAGGCATGATTAGTACCTAAATACAAACAAGAAAAACATATTTCCAATCACTCATATGAAAAATTAAAATCAAAAACCGAAAATATGAGAATATGTTATATCAATTTCTCGACAAACAAAGGATTGAATCCATATCATTCTCATGTTCACAATGTAGCTATTCCATTATTTACCAAGAACATATGAACTATGTTGGATCAACAATGGACTAGAACATTGGTTTTTCAAAACAAAGTTTTTAGGTAAGCATTAACAATGTCATTACCTATTTGTTCATGGGTTCATCTCAAATCCATCTTTTAACCAAAATCATTTAGCCAAAATTCGGATTTGTTCTACAAGTGGGTTTTAGTGAAATCTTAATGAATATGAACCTAAGGAATCATAGTAAAATAACCATGTCAACCCACATTCCTATTAAGGTTTTAATTCAATTTTAATTTTGAAAATCCTAAATAATGAAAGGATGAACCCTAGAACAAAATAGATGAAATTGAAAGAAAATACTTACAATTAATTGATGTTAGATGAAGGATGAGTGAAACCCACAACTTGGAATCAATTAATTTGAGTGATTGAAGGTTTTGGAAGCTTCAACAATGGTGGAAAAGATGAAAAACGTCGGCTGTGTGTTTTTGGGAGAGAGAGAGATAGTGGTTCGAAAAGGAATAAAATAATCAAACTGGCGCTCTGACACACTTTACTGCCCGCGGTACCTTATCGATAAGGAACCGCGGTTTTGAGCCTCCGAGATAAAGAAGCGCCTACAGAGGCAGGTTTTTATCAATGAAAAACGCCAAATTTTAAAAACCAAGTTTTTCTAAGATACTTAAAAATATATCATGAACCTTTTAGAATAACATTGGATCATCAAAAACACTAGGCAATATGTTTTAATGAAGGATTACGAGTTGAATCAAGATAGAAAAGAACCGAAACGGAAAAAAGACTACTCGTAGCGAAACGACAAAGTGGAGAGAAGTCAAGGGAAGTGAATCAAGACTAGGACCAATGCTCAAGGGATTAATGACAATCTTCAAATAGTGGTAACGAAGAGCTTGTGTCATATATAGTGGTTTAAGACGTGCCTTTCTGGCGAAACGTTAAACGGCTTTGGTAATGAATAAACACAAAGCAATTATTCAAGTATAGACTAAGATCACTTTCAATAATAGTCTTAGTCTAAACCAAAATATGAGCAAGGTATTAATTCACTTTCTCTCCCACAAAGGGCCTAATAACCGTATGGGTGCAAACCATGGAAATCATGCTTTATACTTTAAGCTACTACTAACTCACTCTACATCACCATAGTGAGTCAAGTATCCAAGCAATGACGGTTTGAGAGGATAAAAGAAAAGAATCACAAATCACAAACAAATGTCAAGGCAAGGATGCCAAGAACAAGCACATAGTCAACTAATGATTAAAAGAATGATCAAAGGGCGTGTGGAAGAACGAAACCGTACCTTGGCCACAAAGAGAAATCCATCAAGGAATCAATGCTATGCCCAACAATGACTATGATGAGTACTAAGTCTTCAAGGACTAGTATCATTCCCAATCATCTTGGTATCATCATTCAAAGATGTTAAAGATCAATGAAGATGAGTCTTCTATAAGTGCAAGTAACTCAATCCACAACCAATTAAGTGATTGATCTTCATGAGTACCTACACAAAGCAAGATGCAAACTAGTAGATACATTTCAAGAGTATATCTAAAATGCATAAAGGCTACTAATCTTAAGTGGGATGCAATATTATCAATTAAAGGACCTGTTTTTCAAAAACAAAATAGTTTTGACCAAAGAGAAACTTTAGTACAACTTGACCTTCTAATTTGAGGAGACAATGGATCGATCCAAGTTTCAAAGTACAATATACTTCAAAGATCTTGAGTGACCATCGCTTTGATACCAATTGTAGAAACTAGAAGGGGGGGGGGGGGTTGAATAGTTTCTCTTCGATTGGCAACCAAATTAAAATTACTTTCAATTTGGTTTGTATCAAAACTATCTTTTGCTTGAAGCTAAGTTGCATAATGATTAGGTTCAATTCAAATGCACTAGTAAAGATAATAGGCAAGTGTAATGATAATGAAATAAGTAAAGAGTAAGGTAGGAGACAACCTATTGGGAAGACACCAAGATTTATAGTGGTTCGAAAACGAGGCTCTATCCTCGTTTCTACTCCACTCCTCGAGTACACCTACTCGAGATTTCCACTATATCTACAAGCTCCCTTATTGGTGGAGAAAACCTTACATCGTCGCTTACATTATTTTCCGACACTAAGCTAAATGTTGAGACCTAATCTTTAGCTAGGACCAATCTACACAATGTTGCCTACTTCACAATCTAACGACACAAGGCTAGATGTCGAGTTCTAATCTTAAGGTAGAACCAATCTTCACGACGTTGCCTACTTCACCATTTTACGACACAAGGCTAGATGTCGAGTTCTAATCCAAAGCTAGAACCAATCTTCACGACTCTTTACTTTGAAGTTAAGTGAGAACTTCACACAACACAACTACTAATCACTTTCAAGTTTAGTGAGAACTCACAAGACACAACCACATCACTTTATAGTTTAGTGAGAACTACTAATCAAATCTATTACAAGTCAACTAGACTTATCCAAGTACACACATGTAGCTTGGATTTACACAACACAAATCCAAGCAAACACATATGCAATGGATGTACACAACATATCCAAGTATTCACAAATAACTTGGATGAACACAACTAGTCCAAGTATTCATAAATACAATGGATTGACACAAAACAAAAAGGGTATCATGATGAATATGACTAGCTCATAGATTCATCTTTATCACACCACTAGTGAGTGAGTGATCTTCTCATTGGACAAGGTAAAGGAGGGGATCAAGAGGATAATCATATGTAAACATCCTTAACAATTTAAGTGATCATTTACTAATGATTATGCTATAGAAAATAGAAAAGGGGCTGAGAAAAACGTCCAAGAGGCTTGTTGGAAAATGAGATTTGACCCATTATTTAAAGGAGACAAAAGTATAACGGATATATAACGGCTATCTGGGCGCGGTACCTTATCTAGCCCGGTGGTTCCATATAGCTAAGGAACCGCGTAGCTACTTAAGGAACCGCCACTAGAGTACGCTCCGTTTTTTGTCTTTTAGTGAGGTAGGAATATCTGAGGTATTTGAAGCCTTCAAAGGATATTCTAATAGCATATGGAATATGCCATTTTCAAATTTTCATTTTCCATTTTAATAAAACATTTTCTAAAAAAGAAAGTTTATTAAGAAGTCTTTTGTCATATTAACAAAAGTGAGTTTTAAGGATAATCATTTTGATGATCACTAAGTATGATTAAGAAAGGTTAGTGATATGATTATTACCTTGATGATAGTGTTAGTTAAATAATTGTTTTGTGTTTTACACTTAATATGTTATATAGTTTGTTGTGATCAAAACTAAGAAAGATTAGTTAACACTAATAATGTTTTTAGGCATTACTTGCATTAACAAGATCCTTGTCTTCATCTTTACTACTAATCATTTGGTAGTATCTTTACCAATTTGATTCTCATATCAACCAATATAAACCCTAGCCAAATCCACATAGGTCACGGATTGGATTGTTTAGGGTTTTCATCTTCATCAAGATTAAGAACACTAATCTCCATTGTTCCTTAGATCTTTTTCTTTGGTAACAATAACAAGAAGGTAACACTTATTATGCTTTCTTCATTTTTACTTGCATGCATAATCATCCACCTAATGAACACATATAATGAACTTGTTTAAAAATCAAGATTTGATAAAACTATGACCACATAGGTCATGACATACTTTGGAATACCATGAGACATGCTTAAAAACTTTTTGATAAGAAACCTATGACTATTTACCTATTTTAAACTTGGTAAAAATCATATAAACCCTTCTATGGATTTATTATTAGCCATGGGCTATAAGTCCTAATTTTGGTATTTTTGGTTAAACTTATAAACATAAGTCATATGGGTAATCTTTTGTAACTCACAAAACTAGAAAACCATGACCTTAAAGGTCACGACTTATTTATATGTACATAAATGATTTATGTAACAAGTTTTAATAATTGGAATATGTGTTTATCTATATATAATGAACTACTAAAAATCACATAAACATCTTGTGTATAAACATATAGTCGTGAGCTATAATCATCATTGGATGGACTTCTAATGAACATGCATGTTTATGTTAGACCTAGATCTTGTGTTAAGACTTTAACTTAACTTAATAATCATGAAATAAGTATAAATCTTATGATAAGAATACATGGGAAAAACAATATAGTCGTGGGCTATATGTTACTTTTTGGGACTCATGATGAACATTGGAAACATGTAATAAATCTAGATATTTATGTTTGGACTTTATAAATAATTATAAATACATAACAAGCCTAAATCTCATCTTGGAAATACCAAGATTTAAAATATATTTGTGGGCTATATATGTATATGTTTGTGGACTTATAATTGACTTCTAGACTTGTACATAGCTTAGATCTTATATTGGGACTTTTATAATTACATGCAACCATATAACAAGTTTAGACATATATTAATAAGCTATAAATTAATATAGCCGTGAGTCATAAGCTCATATTAGGGCTTATAACTTACATGCAAACTTGAAACAAATTTAGATCTCATGTGTTAGATCAAATAAAACAAGCCGTGGGTTTTAGCCTTTCATTTAGAGATCATAACTTAATTTTACTAGCTAATAATAAGCTTATAAGAAAACCCTAGATTTTTACCTAGATAAATGGCAAAGAAATGTTAATGGACTAATCAAGCCCATGCAACATTAGCCCAAGACCTAAATGGGCCCAATAAGCCCAATACATTATAACCGTACACTTTCAATGGCCCACTAGACCCATTTAATGTTTTGAAAACCCATTTAAATAATGTTATTATATTAGTGGACTTAAAAATATGTTTAGGCCCATTAGATAGCCCATTAGTTCTTTTGGTCCATTTAATGAGCCCATTTAACATTTTAAATATTTAAATAAAGTTTTTATAACAAAAATATAACTTATTAAAACTTTTCGACTAAAAATGACAATTTATGAAACTTAGGGACTAAAAGCGTGACATTTGAAACTTGTTTTGATAAACTAGTAAGCACAAGGACTAATATTGTAAATAACCAAAAGTCTAGGGCTTAATAAATGCCATCTGTGACATATTAAACCTTAAGGACCATTTTTGTAAGTTTCCTAAAGTTGTTTTGTCATTTTACAAACCTAAGGACCATTTTTGTAATAAGCAGAAACTTATAGAAGCCCTAGGGACTGTTTTTGCCAATTAACGAAAGGTATAAAACCTAATTATAACTAGAGGGACTATTTCTTCCATAACCCGAAAGTATTACAAGCCCTAGGCACCAAAAATGTAAAATCCGAAAGTTTTACTTTAATAAAAGTATGGAGGGACTAGTTTTGCACTTATTTGAAACTTAAACAAGCCCTAAACCCTTATTCCATTTTTATTTAGTAAAACTTAAATAAAACCTAAACCATAAGGACTAAAACTGTAATTTCTTAAACTTGTAATTTATAAATTATTTGTCAATGTTGGAAACTTTTGGGGACTTTAAGTTAAATAAAATAATTATATTTTATTTTATAAAATAATTTATTTAAACTACATGTATATATAAATTACATACAATTACACTTATACAAAAATTGTGAGTAAAACATTTTTACTTAAACAAGTAACTTATTTATAAGTTTGAATAAACGTTATTAATACTTGCACTACAGTCATTTAAATAAACACTGTAGCATTTATAAACTAATTAAAAGTTGTACAAGCATGCATATACGTTTTCTTATATTATATATTAAGACTATACTATTTAATTAGGCAGTAGACTGGGACGTGAGCATTACTTGGATTTCATTTTATTTGCACAGCCATTACAAACTCCAAGGTGAGTTTACAGCCCCATATAAATCATTGATAAACTTTTCCTCTACGGGGGAGAAAACATGCAACTTATTTTATTGGACATTGATGTGTGTTCGCAAGTCCTAAACAAAGGGATCAAAAACTTGATGTTGTGAAAGCGAGTTTTAAATTTATATTACTAGATGATTACCAAACAAGGGACTAAAAACACAACACGGACAAGTATACCCTTTCGTGTATAGTATAGTCTAAGGTGAAGTCCAGTTCGATCCACGGGATTGTTGTTAACAAGTAAAAACAATGATCTCTAGAGTGTCACAAGTTCTAAAGATTTAAGGTTGTAACAATGATTTAAAGGTGTGTTTGGTTAAGGCTAGAACATAGAAATGATATATAGCTAAGATGGTTATAAGCACATAAACAAGGTAAGACAACATGTGGATGACTAGTCGCACATGAAACATCTAATCAATATAACATAAATCCGACTAAAGATCATGTCATACCAAAAGCATTACGAATGGTTTATGCTTGATTTTGATAACTATGGTAGTAGATGAGATTATGCAAGAGTTGGTATATGTTTTAATCCACTAATCGTTACAAAAGTGATTAACAAGATTCATTTACTAGATGACATGAAACTCATCCATTCACATGAGTACTAGTCAATGATCAAGGATAAATCTAACATATAACAATGGTCTTACATAATAACATATAATATAAGAGCATCTAGATCATACCTATAATCACGAACCAGGGAAAAAGTGCGTCGCACAAACCTAATTGTGCGCCGCACTTCGACCCTACGAAGCTAATACAATCAATTTGTAGTTCTATATATGCTTAACCAAACACACAAGTTAACTACTCCATAATCAAGGGAATAACAAACATAACATTTGAAACTCGTGATTTGCTATGGTTCAGATTTAGTTCTTGGTATTTTCTCGAATTGATTTCCGGCTAAATGTGGGACTCAGTCGTTTTTGGTAAAGAATAATATTTTTTGTTTTGATAAATTAAATGTGCAAGACTTAAAAATAAATTACGAGTAATTAAAACAAAGACTAGTTGAAACGTAAAACGATGCAATATTTAAAACGTTAAAAGTAAATGACGAGAATTTAAATAACGTAAAATTAAAGCTTAACGAAAAGTAAATTGACAATTAAATAAAAATGCAAGACGTGATTAAAATAGACTAAAAACAAAACGAGTAAAGTGGCGGAAAAACAAACAAGCTTAACACTAAAACAAAACAAAAAATTCCTTCGGAATACACCTGATCGGAATCCATAAGGATCCGATCAGAATGTATTCCGATCGGAATGTTGTAATCGGAATGAGTAAAAAGCATGATCGGAATAACTCGCAAACTGGTCAAATCGGAATGTCATAAACGAAGCCAATCGGAATGTTTGTAAAACCTCCAAATCGGAATAATATAAAACCTTATTCCGATCAAGTGATTGGAATGAAGGGGAGCAAATCGGAATGTTTGGAATTCAGCAGCAATCGGAATATGCCAACTAGGGGCTTATCGGAATAATGAGGCACTAATCGGAATGAGCAAAACCCTTTTCCGATCAACATATCGGAAAAAGGGGTGCAGTCGGAATAGATGATGATCGGAAAAGGGTTTAGACCTTTTCCGAATTCCCTTTTTGATCCGAGAGAAAAACTAAGGCAATAAGCTATTAAGATAAGCTAACACCCGAGACTTAAACGAATCTAATGTAAACAAAAACTAAATAAGCTCAAATAACAACGTATCCTAACATAAAATAAGCAAACTTTTGAATCAAACCATGAAAAGATTAACTTTTTAAGCACAAAAACATTAATGAACAACACGGATCATAAGTAATTCGCACCAAAAGTGAATTAAAAACAAAGAAAGGTAGAAAGAGATGAAAGATAGAAAGCTTGATCAAAGGTAAAGAAGATTAAAACAATAAAATCAAGAACACTTACTTGAATTAAAGGCAAGAAATTAAAGGAGCAATACAAGAAATTAAATTGCAAGAAAGTAATTAACAGGAAATGAAAATGGTGGAAGAGTGGTTTGTCAAGCCACCAACAACTTGAAAATGAAACTAGCCTAATCTATATATAGGGGTGATTAGGGAAGAGCTTAGGAAGCTTCCTCCCTCTTTCCTCTTTTCTTTAATTGCAAAGTTAAGTCCTTCCCTTCTTCATCTTTTGTTAATCTTGGACTTAATGACTTTGTCTCGGGATTTCTTTGAACTCGTCTTGAATTTTCTTCATAAATAAGACTCGAGTTCTTCGGCTTTTAGTAAACTTCCGTCTTTTGACTTTTTCTTCGATAAATCTTCAGAATTGGTCTTGGACTTCCGTTCTTTTTCCACTCTTGATCTTTCGACTTCATCTTTCGTCTTTTTCTTCGATAAAATCCCGTGAAATCCCGTGTTTTCTCCACTTTTCACATTTTCGTCCTAAATCACAACAAAAACACAAACCACGCATAATTCCGACATAAATGACATAAAATACACGTTTTGGCTCGGTTATTACTGTAATTAAGTGGTAAAAAGGATGGGTGTTTTCACACCTATCAAATCCCCTACACTTGACCATTGCAATGTCCTCATGCAATACATTAGTTACAAAGTACGTTTACATTTTTCATCACACTCAATCCATATTGGCCTTTATTAAGGAGATAGAAAATTATAAACATTCAAAGTAAAGAAATCAAAAACATACCTTGGGTTTTGGAAATGTCATGAATGATCATCATCCTCAAGTTTTCACTTTCTCCAAACCAAGCTTAAAAACGAGATCATTGTTATTATAAGTTAGTAAACTAACACGAACTCATGTGGGCCAATTATTCACTTAGACTCCCTTATTCCTAGGTGTATCTCTTATATTTTATTGTTGTCTTGAATGATCACGAGGATGCATTGATGACTTATTTTGATAGTTATTTAAGATGAAAATAAGGTGAACGATTTAATCAGTAGTTAGCTAAAGGACAAAATCTTTTAAAACTGCTTCTCGGGACCTCATAAAGTTCATATCTTGGCATAACTCGCTTCGCGATTTGAGACCTTTCTCGGACCGATATTTGGCAGCGACTTCATACTTCGAATCTTTGGGAGACGTTCATGAAATAATGGCCTTCTCTTCATAATAGGAATTTCTTCACTTGAAGTTTTGAGAGATTCTTCATATTTGGACCACGACTTCTTCATTTTTCTCCAATCTTTATTTTGGACTTTGATATATAACGATCCGCCTCCTTTTAGGACTTGGATCTATTTATCCTCATACCTTGTTAGGGCCTTTTTGGATAGACTTCTCCATGATCTTTAGGGGAGTATTTGCTTTTCGTAGTGTGTCTCGATCCTTCATATTGATTTTCGATAAATGATTCTTCACATCACTTTTGGATCTTTAGCAACAAAGTGTAGCCCTCATGCCTTGTTAGGGCCTTTTCGGACTCGCCAATCTTCGCATCCCGCTTCAATAAGTTATGCCTTGGCTATGAACTCTAATCCGTACCGAGCAACTTTTAAACGATCTTGGGCTAGAAGCTAAGTGACCTTTTAAATCGTACAACCTTATTTATTGCAGATAAATTTATTAACAAGCGAAGGGAGAATAGGCTTATAATTAACTCACATAAATTCACGAAAGAATACCGAACTTATAATTGACTCTATCATCTCTCGTCCTCCACAGTTTAAAATCTCAAGGAATGAGACTCGTGGATGCTTACCTATTAAATCAAAGTTTTGGGTTTTCGAGTCATCTATAGGATCTTGCAAATTCTTGGACTTTCTCAGGTTTAGAAATCGCATTTTAAAGTTCCCTTGATAAACGACTCTCTAGGATCAATTATAGGAACTTGCGAAAAGTTCTTGTTCTTAACCCGTGAGAGTTAAGACTTTCGCGTTTTATAGCTCCCTATATAAAAGCCTAGCAAAACTTGACTTAAACACGTTAAGGATACTAGCTAGAGTAAACTTAGATAAGTAAACTCGGGTTGAGTCAAAATGTTCACGACTAAGAAAATATTAAAACCACTTTATTGAGAATTTATTCTAGCAAGGAAAGAAAATAAACATAATAAAGGAAAATACAACTATACAACTAGGCCAAAATAGATTAAAATTTTTGAAAAATGTCGAAAAATCAAATTTTCCGGTTAAAATGAGGGCAAATTCATGGAAAGGACCACTTTCTTCGATAGAAGTCCCCCCTACACTTGAGATAAACATTGTCCTCAATGTTTAAGCATGTGGGAGTAAACTCCCCTACACTTAGGACATTGTGCACTTTTGTTTAAATCTTGCTAAGGAAAGGACAACTAAAGAGATTCCTATTTTAATATTGGAAAATATAAAATAGAGAATCGAAAAGAGTTTAGGATAGAACCGGGAAGAAGTGAATACGGAATCACAGTTCGTCAAAATTCATCAAGAGTGTGTCTTTGAAGCTCGAATCCTTGCACATGATAAGAAAGAGAACAAGAAACACCAACGGGGCTCCCCCTACACTTATGGTGAAAATAGATAGATAATTGGGTTGCCTCCCAAAAAGCTCTTGTTTTTGTTAACCGAGTCACGAGCCTGACTCGTCCCCGAATTAAATGGTCCATGGGGAAGCCTCGAATGTGATACCGGGATCAAAGACCTCGTCCTCGTTCCCGGTGGACATCAAAGAAGGAGAGGCGGGGGGATAAGTCTTGAAAAGGAGAAAGGTCCTTTCAACATACGAAAAGTATGTGAAATCAAAGTCCACGGGAGGTGGGGTGGGTAAAGTAAGCACATTGTCTTCCCCCAAAGACAATGGATGCTGAGCAAGCGGCAAAGCCGTATTGTTATCAATCATAGCATAATTAATGTCACCTCCCGGGTCAAAGCACTCATCCTCCGAGATGGTCTCTAACGGAGTGGATGAAAGGTGCTCGGGAGGGGGACTTGGGACAATACCTTCTTGCAGCAAATTATCAAAAATAATGTCCCCCTCCATGTCATCGTCATCATTACCTGGTGGTATGGAGTGAATGTCGATTTCTTCCAGCAATGGGTCATTATCTTCAACGGGAGGAATAGATGGAGGCAAAGACTCAGAAAGAGGAGGATAAGTCAACGCTTCGATTTGAGCAATAAGAAGGTGCACTTTCTGTAATCTATCGCGAAGAAGCACGTCTTCCACCTCATCCACAAGATCAAGTTCATCGGTGAACTTCTCGTAAGCCGGAGAGAATAAATCGTCATCGCCCGCATCTCCCGATGGAGATTGAGAAATTTCAAAAGTGAAATTCTCATAGCTTGGAGAAAAATTGTCATCATTAGGATCGACCTCTTCCGTAAGAGTCACGTCGTCCTCAAGCTCCATAGCAGTCGGTATGTCACAAACCGCATCATCAAACAATTTATCAAGACCAAACTCACTAAGCTCACTCAATGTATCACAATCCTTAGACACGTTTGGGATATCGAGAGGAGGGATGACAATTGCACTAGGACATTGAGCAGTAAGGTCATTCCAAGAAATAGTAGGCTAATCGTCATCATCATCATAATAGTATGGATACACCGGAGGAGGAGTATAAGTCTCGATATTCGATATTTGCTCTTGTCGTTGATCCTCTTGACATTTTTTGATGATCTTGTTGAAAGCTTCTTGAAGTTGTTGACCTTGGTTAACAAGAGTGTCCCATTGTTCGTGGGAGCTCACATGTTCGAAGGAGGGTTGATGATCGATGATGTGTTGTGGGGGTTCAAATTGTTGAAAACCTGAATTATAGCATGGTTGTGGCTCATAGTAGTTAATCGGTTGAGAAGAATTAGAAACTGGGTTTGGTTCATAATAATCCATTGGTGAAGAAAACTAAGGACACGAATTTTGCTCATAATAATTCATTGGTTGACAATAGGAAGTATCGTGAGGACCCCCACAATTTTGGCAATATGGGTCGGGAGAAAAATCAGGTGCGTCTTGTGGATAGCATTTATCATTGTCATAATTGTACCCCGGTTCTTGCCCGTGATCATACGGGTATCGAACCGGGCACGAAACATGCCAATGAGAATCGCTTCCACAATAGATGCACGGGGAAAAAGTAGGTGGGTTCAAAAAGGACGAATTAGTCGAGTTGCACAAAGGACAAAATACGTATATGAATTGTGTATTGTTGATATCGTTTCCGCACCGCTCACATGTACACCATTGACATGAGTCGTTCCGGTATAATCGTCTCCCACACCGGACACAATGGACATAAAAATCCATAAAGAAAGATAGATGAGCAAGAAGAATATTTTTGGCGCAAAACTTTGAAAAAGAAATGCTTTTTATGATTTTTCAAATGTTTTTGGATTTTTGAAAATTTTTGACACGAAAAATAACGTTCACGAGTGAACGGATCTCAAAAGCCAACGCGTCTCTCACAAAAAACCGTAAATCCTCACGAAAAGAGCCGGCAGCGGCGCCATTTGAAACTCGTGATTTGCTATGGTTCAGATTTAGTTCTCGGTATCTTCTCGAATTGATTTCCGGCGAAATGTGGGACTCAGTCGTTTTTGGTAAAGAATAATATTTTTGGTTTTGATAAAATAAATGTGCAAGACTTAAAAATAAATGACGAGTAATTAAAACTAAGACTAGTTGAAACGTAAAACGATGCAATATTTAAAACGTTAAAAGTAAATGACGAGAATTTAAATAACGTAAAATTAAAGCTTAACGAAAAGTAAATTGACAATTAAATAAAAAAGCAAGACGTGATTAAAATAGACTAAAAACAAAACGAGTAAAGTGGCGGAAAAACAAACAAGCTTAACACTAAAACAAAACAAAACATTCCATCGGAATACACCTGATCGGAATCCATAAGGATCCGATCGGAATGTATTCCGATCGGAATGTTGTAATCGGAATGAGTAAAAAGCATGATCGGAATAACTCGCAAACTGGTCAAATCGGAATGTCATAAACGAAGCCAATCGGAATGTTTGTAAAACCTCCAAATCGGAATAATATAAAACCTTATTCCGATCAAGTGATTGGAATGAAGGGGAGCAAATAGGAATGTTTGGAATTCAACAGCAATCGGAATATGCCAACTAGTTATCGGAATAATGAGGCACTAATCGGAATGAGCAAAACCCTTTTCCGATCAACAGATCGGAAAAAGGGGTGCAGTCGGAATAGATGATGATCAGAAAAGGGTTTAGACCTTTTCCAAATTCCCTTTTGATCCGAGAGAAAAACTAAGGCAATAAGCTATTAAGATAAGCTAACACCCGAGACTTAAACGAATCTAATGTAAACAAAAACTAAATAAGCTCAAATAACAACGTATCCAAACTTAAAATAAGCAAACTTTTGAATCAAACCATGAAAAGATTAACTTTTTAAGCACAAAAACATTAATGAACAACACGGATCATAAGTAATTCGCACCAAAAGTGAATCAAAATCAAAGAAAGGTAGAAAGAGATGAAAGATAGAAAGCTTGGTCAAAGGTAAAGAAGATTAAAACAATAAAATCAAGAACACTTACTTGAATTAAAGGCAAGAAATTAAGGAGCAATACAAGAAATGCAAGAAAGTAATTAACAAGAAATGAAAATGGTGGAAGAGTGGTTTGTCAAGCCACCAACAACTTGAAAATGAAACTAGCCTAATCTATATATAGGGGTGATTAGGGAGGAGCTTAGGAAGCTTCCTCCCTCTTTCCTCTTTTCCTTAATTGCAAAGTTAAGTCCTTCCCTTCTTCATCTTTTGTTAATCTTGGACTTAATGACTTTTTCTCGGGATTTCTTTGAACTCGTCTTGAATTTTCTTCATAAATAAGACTCGAGTTCTTCGGCCTTTAGTAAACTTCCGTCTTTTGACTTTTTCTTCGATAAGTCTTCAGAATTGGTCTTGGACTTCTGTTCTTTTTCCACTCTTGATCTTTGGACTTCATCTTTCGTCTTTTTCTTCGATAAAATCCTGTGAAATCCCGTGTTTTCTCCACTTTTCACCTTTTCGTCCTAAATCACAACAAAAACACAAACCACGCATAATTCCGACATAAATGACATAAAATACACATTTTGGCTCGGTTATTACTGTAATTAAGTGGTAAAAAGGATGGGTGTTTTCACACCTATCAACATTCGTCATAATTCCAGAATAAATCATAACAAACGGCTTATAGAGAATATACCGAATGATTACAAGAGATTTGATAAGTTTTCCCAAATGAAAACTTTATGCTAATGATTCCAAATGTTTCGAACCCTTTGGGTGATGCTACTCGACCCAAAAATCGTCCTAAACTACTGAGGAATGATGGTGGAAGATGGGAGAATGAATGGAGAGGTGTGTGAGAAATGAGAGGGATTGCTCTCAATTTCTAGTTTTCACTGCGGGCAAAAGTGCGCCGCACTTTTTAAATGTGTGCCGCACATTTGGTGGGTCAGATGTGCGCCGCACAACTAGGAAGGTGTGGCACACAACTTCGCGTCTAGAACGTTCCAAAAATTGCAGAAAAGTGCGCCGCACTTTTTGGATTGTGCGCCACACTTTTGGTCATTCCAACTTTGGACCAAAAGTAAAAGTTGTAGATCTTTCTTTCCTCTTTCCGTGGCCGCTTGAACCAACTAAAACGGAGTTCGTATGCTCAAGATATGTCCAAAACAGTTATAGGTGTCGGGAGATCAGAAGCTTGACTTTATTTCTTCGTTTAATCTTCATATCTTCGTGTTTTCTTCCATTTCCTTCCACGACACGTACTTGGAACCTATACATCAAATATACAACATTAAGTATCGATAGTTCACATAATTAACCTAAATATATATAGATAACGCACGTCTAAACATGTATAAATTGGATGTTATCAAATTCCTCCACACTTAGCTATTTCTTGCCCTCAAGCAATCAAAGCGAGAAAACAAGATTAGATTTTAAAAAGCATAAGCATCAAAATGAAGCATGATAGGAAATGGTTAAGTTTCTAAGAGCAAAAACAATGACACAATAATTTCAGCACCTCACTTGGGAATAATGTTTAGATTTGAATTCACACGATGTCATTCACAAGGGTTAATGTAAGATAACATTCAAATAGCACAGACGTAAAATAGATAGCTACCATAGGCTTGTAAAAGACACATAAACATAACCGTTGCGGCGTGAGCACCAGATAAGTTTTCAAAGAGGTAAAACGTGATAATGATGAGGGTTTAGTAACACTATGCCTTGTCAAAGTCGTATAATCAATAACACTACAATACTTTATTCTTCTTTTTTTTTCTCTTTTTCACCCTTTTTTTTCTTTCTATAGTTTTTCTTTTTTTATAACATAACATACACGACTTGACAACGAAAGGCATAAACACAAAGATAATGGCACAATGGATAATATAGCACATAAGTACAAGTGCCACATATTTTAGCAAGCAAGTGTAGCTCGACTAAAATGATATAATGGGATTTATTATGCCTCCTTTCAAAAATATTAATAAATTAACCTCACTACGGTTTAGTAAATGATAATCAAGCACAAGTTCTGAAGCACACTAAATTATCGGCTTTCACACAAAATAGAGAAATATAAAGACTAGGTTTCCTCACATATTTGGTGGATTGTTTGTGCTTAGTTATAGTGTCAATCAATGAGATTTTTGCTTTGCTAAAAGCACTTTATTTATTTACAAAACATTAATAATTTTTTTTATTTTTTTTTGAAAAGATTTTTGAAATGTGGAGAAAATTGATTTTAATTATTATTTTTCCTATTTGTCTCCTCCTCCACACTCAAGTTGAACATCATCCCCGATGTGAGAACTGCTAAATAACAAAAATAGGGAAAATTAAGTTAATGGGAAACGAGTACTTCCCGGAGCTAAGTAAAAAATTGCAGGACTTCAAAAGATGAATCCGTCATAGAGCTCTAATATTATTTCCCTGCAAAATATAACAAACAAGCACACATACACAATATATACGAGGATTTTATTTATATACAAATCCTCCTCCACACTTAAGTTAAAAAGTGGGATGAAAAACATGGATTGCTACAAATCCTTTTATTTTATTTTATTATTTAAATCACACCCTTCATAACTAAAAATTTCTTCACACTTGATATAAGTGTGCATCATAAAAAATACGAAATACGAAGTTGTACCTCTTCATCTTCATTGGAATGGCACAATACTTATAGCCAAACTCGAACTAAATATTAGCAAAAATCAACAAACCATTTTTTTCTTTTTTTCTTTTTAAGTAAGTTTTATTTTAATACATTAACCTATGTGGCAAATAAGTTTTTTTTACCTTTTTTATCATTTTTCTAGAAAAAGTTTTTATTTACTAATGAGTTATATTTTCCAATTCATTTTCTCCAACACTTAAGATTCGTGAGCGACGAGCACATCCCCAAGTGATAAATTTATAACACCATTCCAATCGAATCTTCACCTATTTATTAAATCTGCAAAATAGACAAAACTACAAAAAGCGTAAAATTCTAAAGCACACTTTCATAGGCACCACGATTGCATTTAGCGTATGCAACAAGCCTTTAAACCCCTCGGTGTATCGAGTGGACGAGTTATAGTCTCGTGAGGGTTTCCAGGGAACACACCCACAAAGTTCGTAATATATTTTTGGTGCAATAACAAAAAAAGGCGCGCAACGTACTAAAGAAATTGCATTTTTCGTTTTATACTTTTTTATATATTTTTCTTAAAAAATTTTATTTATTCATATTTTACTAATAACAAGCACACATAAAACACTATGAAATGAAAAATAAAAGTGAATATTAAATCATTTTGAATTTTTAATTTTTAGATACACTTATCAAACGCATTGGTTTAGAAAAAGATGATATTTTTACAAAAGTGTGTCGCAGAAAAACATATGTGCGGCGGTTTTGTTACGATAGAAAACACTCTTTTTAGATTTTATTTATTAAAAATATATATAACCGTTTACAAATAAATTCAAACACATAAATGAGACTAAAGTAAATGGCCAAATAAGAAAACTTTTTTTTTTCGATTTTATAATTTTCTATATTTTTTATATTTTTATAGTTCAATTATTATAGATTTTATTATTATTTCTACTACTATTTTTATTTTTAGCTAGATTTAAGATACCTTTACAATACGGTTCAAGTGGGAATGATCCACTTTCAAACGTTGAGGATACGGTATTTTCGGTATATACTCCAAAAATGGATATTCTTTTGATTTAACCACATAAAAATCCTTTTTCGTAGTTTTAAACGGTTTACTTTTTTCGATTTTACTTTTAACGATGATAGGAGGTGGTGGATCTTTTTTGGTTTTCGGAGGGTCTTCGGATTTTTCACTCCTCGTGAATACGGCATTCACGTGCTCAACTTGAGCGGATGACGGAGGAGGTGGGTTAGTCCTAAGGGTTTGATGAAAAGAGACATGAGTTTGAGACTTCGAAAACTCACTAATTTTTGTTTCCATGTTTTTGAAAAGAGTTTGGATGTTTTTCTCATTTTGCTTCATCTTAAAACTCATAATTTTAACGGTCTCTTTCACAAAATTATTTGCAACTCTTTGACTATCCAAAAATTTAGTGATTAATTTTTCGAGATCGATTTCGGATTGAGGTTGAGAAAAATGAGAATTTTGTTTTTCATAACCTTCGAGTTGATTTGATTCATGACGTTCACATATCGGCGTGTCATCGTTCATGCAATTTTTAGAAGCGAGATTACCTTCGAGATCGTTATATTTTCCACGCATCTCGTGTAATTCTTCTTTAAAGATTTGGAAATGAGAGTCTATTTTAGCTACAAGAGCTTCTAACTTCTTCATTAATCGAGAGGTATCAATACTACTTTCATCGGCAAAAGAATTAGATTTTTGATTATCTTTGTTTTGAAACTTTTTGGGCCAACTAAGTTCAAAAAGAACTTTGTCCTCAAGAAATTGAAAAGCTTGTTTTGGAGTTTTGTAGAAGAAAATTCCTCTAGTGGTTTCATCAAGGATTGCTTGAGTAGATTCGTCTAAACTATGATAAAATATATGAATAATAGCTCTTTTGGTTAGACCATGCCCATGGCATTTTCGAAGCATGTTCTTAAGTCATAACCAGGCTTGGGTTAGACTTTCACATGTGGTTTGAGAGAAATTTCTGATTTCGAGTAAAATACATTCAAATAACGAAGGTGGAAAGAATCGATTTATAAAAGCTCTTCTCATTTGTTCCCACAATGTTATAGAATCTTCATTAAGCGTATCGAACTAGATTTTAGCATCATCGGCTAAGGATAGTGGAATTATCAAAAATTTGATAACTTCACTTTGAGTTTCACCATATTTGAACATGTCGCAAATTGCGAGAAATTCAAGAATGTGTTCATGCGGATCGGCCTGCAAATGAGAATCGAATTTGTTTTCTTGAACCATTTTCAAGTGGGTGGTGTTAATAACAAAGTTGTCATCAACATTGGTTCGAACAATAGCGGAATTAGGAGTTGGTGCTACAATACTAGCACAATTCCACAAGGGTTGATCATCGGTATCAATATCTATGATATGTTCGGGTGGATTGGGTTAGGTTTCGACATCTTCTTCATGTAAATCTATAATGACAAATTCATTGTTGGATGGATTTGGGTTAAAAACTTAGGTGATTCGGTTTCTTTTGGGATTGATTGAAATTCATAACTACTCGTTATTATATTTTTATTTAATTTAAATAATAGATTTACAAGTTCTTTTCCCCACGATCGAGGATTTATACAAATGTTCAAAATTTTGCAAAAAGATATTTTTAATTATTTTTTTTATTATTATTATATATTTTTGTTTTATTTTTGAGATTTATAAAAGGATAATAAGATAAATAAAAAAGAAAGAAAAACTAATGTTTTTAGTTTTTTGGTTTTATATTTTTTTTTTGTTTTTGTTTGATGATAAACTATATATTTACAAATTCACAAATTCTAAAAGGCAGTTTGGGTGGGTTTTTGAAATTAACTCAAAAATCAATATGAATTTTTTTTCCGAAAAGTGCCGCGCACATTGCTACATGTGCGGCGTACTTACAAGTTCTCCAGAAAAACCGGCGCACTTTTGAAATGTGTGGCGTACTTAGAAATCCTTCAGAAAGTGCGACGTACAAAACTAATTGTGCGGCGTACTTTCTGCAAATTTTAAGACAGAAAATTTTGAGATTGCCAGAAATGTCTACGGCGATGGTTTAATTTTAAAAGAAGTATCTCAGAAAGTTTAAACAAGTAACGAAAACAATCCCCGGCAGCGGCGCCAAAAACTAGATGTGTGTTCGCAGGTCCTAAACAAAGGGATCAAAAACTTGATGTTGCGAAAGCGAGTTTTAAATTTATATTACTAGATGATTACCAAACAAGGGACTAAAACACAACACGGGAAAGTATACTCTTTCGTGTATAGTATAGTCTAAGGTAAAGTCCAGGTCGATCCACGGGATTGTTGTTAACAAGCAAAAACAATGATCTCTAGTATTTCACAAGTTCTAAAGATTTAAGCTTGTAACAATGATTTAAAGGTGTGTTTGGTTAAAGCTAGAACATAGAAATGATATATAGCTAAGATAGTTATAAGCACATAAACAAGGTAAGACAACATGTAGATGACTAGTCGCACATGAAACATCTAATCAATATAACAGAAATCCGACTAAAGATCATGTCATACCAAAAGCATTAAGAATAGTTTATGCTTGATTCCTATAACTAAGGTAGTAGATGAGATTATGCAAGAGTTGGTATATGTTTTAATCCACTAATCGTTACAAAAGTGATTAACAAGATTCATTTACTAGATGACATGAAACTCATCCATTCACATGAGTACTAGTCAATGATCATGGATGAATCAAACATATAACAATGGTCATACATAATAACATATAATACAAGAGCATCTAGATCATACTTATAATCACGAATCAGGGAAAAAGTGCGTCGCACAAACCTAATTGTGCGCCACACTTCGACCCTGCGAAGCTAATACAATCAATTCATAGTTCTATATATGCTTAACCAAACACATAAGTTAACTACTACATAATCAAGGGAATAACAAACATAACATTCATCATAATTCTAGAATAAATCATAACAAAAGGGTTATAGAGATTATACCAAATGATTACAAGATATTTGATAAGTTTTCCCAAATGAAAACTCTATGCTAATGATTCCAAATGTTTCGACGACCCAAAAATCGTCCTAAACTACTGAGGAATGATGGTGGAAGATGGGAGAATGAATGGAGAGGTGTGTGAGAAATGAGAGGGATTGCTCTCAATTTATAGTTTTCACTGTGGGCAAAAGTGCGCCACACTTTTTCAAATGTGCGCCGCACATTTGGTGGGTCAGATGTGCACCGCACAACCAGGAAGGTGCGGCGCACAATTTCGCGTCTAGAACGTTCCAAAAATTGCAGAAAAGTGCGCCGCACTTTTTGGATTGTGCGCCACACTTTTTCTTATTCCAGCGTTGGACCAAAAGGCAAAGTTGTAGATCTTTCTTTCCTCTTTCCGTGGCCGCTTGAACCAACTAAAACGGAGTTCGTATGCTCAAGATATGGCCAAAACAGTGATAGGTGTCGGGAGATCAGAAGCTTGACTTTATTTCTTCGTTTAATCTCCATATATTTTCGTGTTTTCTTCCATTTCCTTCCACGACACGTACTTGGAACCTATACATCAAATATACAACATTAAGTATCGACAGTTCACATAATTAACCTAAATATATACAGATAACGCACATCTAAACATGTATAAATTGGATGTTATCAGACATAAACTGTATTGTATAAACTTTGATTACGATTGCCTATTGTAGAAACTGTTAAATTATTGTAATTGCCCGAATGTTATAAATAGATCTATTTGGGATTGACGATCCCCATTTGGGTGAGTAGCGCTTACTCTGCCTTGGCCGGAACAACAGATGTATACCATGTTGGAACTGGGTTTAGGAGCCTTTTTGTAAGGCACCGGGTTCTCATCTGTTGAGAAATATGGAAAGTTAAGCTTCAGTTTTGAGCAATCAGGAATGTAATTACCTTTTTAGTATGAATGCTCTGTGCATTGCTACTATCATGATCATTTAATGTCCAAACTTATTTTAATAAACCTGTAAATTCACCAACTTTATGTTAACCCTCTAAGCATGTTTTTCTCAGGAAAATGAAGCTAATACGTGGTGTGTGCATGGACTCAAGCATCATAGTAGTCTGCATTGTAGGACTCATCAGGGGTTTCTATTGGGGAAAAATGAACAATTTACTTTTATCATGTTTAAACAATTTCTGTTAATTTGTACACTGTTCATGTAATATATATGTTGGATAATCTCTTATCCTATGATCTATGTACTATTTGCTATCGATCCACCCCTGTGACATTCCAAACATTATTTCCGCTGCAATTGACCCAGCCCGGGGTGTCACACACGTCGCTGCTCATTGGCTTTAGTGGAGACACTATATGGCCAATAGGACAACTGCGTCTACTGGTAACCATTGGGGATAAAGAGCATTCCACTACGGCGTGGATGAACTCATGGTGATACGTTCACACTCTCCGTAAAATGGTATTATTGGAAGACCAGACATCCTAGCGATACGGCAGTCCCGTCCACGGCTCACGGCATGATTAAATTCTCAGTTGAAGGGGGAATTGTTACTATTTACAATTCGATCGTACTGGCATCCGAGTGCCAGGCCGTGACAACACCAGTCTAGCCAGTTCCCATAAAAGAAGGATCACCACCCCCCAATTGGAAGGTGGTAATCCACCCCGTCTACCCAGAGCAAGAGGTAGCCATAGGGGGAACGTTATCGGAAAAAGGGAAGAAGGCCATGTGCTCTCTCCTAAAGGCAAACCTTGATATATTCGTATGGGAGCCAAAGCATATGACAGGCGTGCCGCGTTCGATAGCAGAACATAGGCTTCAAATCCGCCCGAGATATCCCCCTGATAAACAAAAGAAGCATGGTCAAGCATCAGAACACAACCAGGTAATACTGGACGAGGAATGGAAGCTGGTGGACGCAGGAATTATGTGCGTGGTATATTACCATGAATGGTTATCCAATCCGGTCATGGTCAAGAAGCATGACGGGAGCTGGCGCATGTGTGTGGACTTCACAAACTCTAACAAAGCTTATCCGCAAGACTGCTATCCGTTACCAGAAATCGATTGGAAGGTGGAATCCTTATGCGGATACCCTTCTAAATATTTTTAGACGCGTACAAAGGATACCATCAGATCCAGATGGCGGAGGAAGACGAGGATAAGACGGCATTCCACACTAGTCAGGATGTGTATTGTTACACAAAAATGTCGTTTAGAGTCAAGAACGTCGGTGCGACATATCAGCGACTTGTTGATAAAGCCTTCGACTCGAATATAGGCCGTAACCTTGAGGCCTATGTTGACGACTTGGTCATCAAGAGCCATACGGAGGAAGCACTTCTCCGTGATATCCAGGAGACGTTCGACACGTTGAGGAAAATCAACATGAAACTGAATCCAAAAAAGTGCACGTTTGGAGCAACCGAAGGAACGTTACTTAGGTATATGATTAATCCAAACGGCATTAAACCTTGTCCAGAGAAGACGGACGCCGTGTTACAACTACCATCCCCTCGGACACTCAAGGAGGTACAATCACTCAATGGAAAGCTGGTCGGGCTTAATAGGTTCTTGTCAAAGTCCGCAGAGAAGTCTCTCCCTTTCTTTAAAACACTCAAGAAGTGCTTAAGGAAATGAGACTTTCGCTGGACAAAAGTGGCAGAGGAAGCCTTTGGGTAGCTCAAACAACATCTCGCGGCTCTTCCCACGCTAGTTACACCCCGACCTAAGGAGGAGCTAATTATGTATCTGTCCGCTACGTACGGAGCAATAAGCGCAGTCCATATGACTGATCGGGATTCAGTCCAGACTCCGATTTACTTCATAAGTAGAGCATTGCAAGGGTCGGAGTTGAATTATTCGTCAATGGAGAAGTTGGTTTTGTCACTGGTTTACGCTGCGAAACGGCTGCACCGGTACTTCCAAGCGCACCCAATTGTGGTTATCACTGATCAACCAATAAAACAGACCATCTCTAAACCGGACGTGGCCGGAAGATTACAGAAGTGGAGTGTCCTACTAGGAGAACATAACATCTCTTATAGACCAAGGACAGCCGTCAAGGGCCAAATTTTGGCAGACTTCCTAATTGAGAAACCTGAGGAGGCGAACCAATGGTGCAAAAAGAAGAATTCCAACAGAACCATGGGTTTTGTTTATTGACGGATCTTCTTGCACGGACGGATCAGGAGCCGGTCTCATTCTCACGAATCCAGAAGGAATGGAATTTACCTACGCCTTGCGCTTTGAGCTCACAGCCACGAATAATGTGGCAGAATATGAAGCATTGATTGCGGTTTTAAAAATCGCCGCTAGGATGGGAGTCCGCAACCTTGAGGCCTATGTGGACTCACGCCTTGTCGCGAATCACATCCTAGGAGGGTACGTAGCTAAGGAGGATAACATGATCCAATTCTTGGAGAAAGTCAAGTCACTCATCGCCGTTTTTGGAAAGTTTTCCATCAAGAAAGTACCAAGAGGAGAACAAGAAGGCGAATGCTCTTAGCAAGACTACGTCTACAAGCTTCTCCCATTTATCCAAGCAAATATTGGTTGAAATACTCAAGGAAAAGTCCATTACATGGGGAGAAATCGTGACCATAGTTGAAGAAGAGGGACCTACATGGATGACCCCTATTATCAACTATCTAACTAATGAGACCCTTCCCGAGGATGAAAAGGTGGCGCGGCGTATCAAAAGGAAGTCGCAACATTTCGAACTCCGAGATGATGTTCTATACAAGCGTTCCTTCCTACAGTCGTGGCTGCGATGCGTTGGGCAGTGTCACACCCCACCATGGCGGAATATGGGACGCGACGTATGGATATCATCACAAAAATAGCGTGTCTATAGAGATAACTAAATGAAATGGAAATATTATAATTGGTGACACAATGTCATGAAGATATCTCAAAAAATGCAGGCGTCTAGGTAAGTAGGTAACATGTCTACCCCTTACCAAAGACATACAAATACACACATCAACATATAGGTGTCCAAAACGTAACACTTAATCAAACATAAAATAGAGACTAAGAGGAAAGGAGGTTCCTCCAAATGCAATCCTAAGCCTCTCAGCTAGCCACTCCTATTCTCACGCTTAACCACATTCTCACCTGAAAGAGACACTAAGACACGTCAACATAAAGTTGGTGAGAGTCATAGGTTTAGACTCCAACGCCAAATCAGTTATAAGCTATGAATAACAACCATTAACAAAAGAACATATAGACAATGTGCTACAATTATGTATTAACAACTAGCATTCAAGATTAACCAATCACCACAAATCCAAAGCTCCAAGCCTTACCAATAACCAAAATTCCAAGGCTCCAAGCCTTACTAATGTTAAGGTTTTGCAATCCTGTTTAAACAATGAATGTTCGTTTCTCGGTATCTTCTCGAATTGATTTCCGGTTCAAAATGAGACTCAATAGTTTTTGGTGAAAAAGAATATTTTTGGTTGTTTTAAAATAAATGTGCAAGACGTAAATGAAAATGACGTTAATTTAAATCTAAATCTAATTTAAAATAAATGACAAGAATTTAAAAGCGTGACAAAAAGTAAATAGCAATTAAAGTGAATAACGTAAACTTAAAACTATCTAAGGCAAACTTAAAACGCAACTAAAAGTTAAACTATGGCAAGGCTAAAATAAATCTAAGGCAAGTAATCTTAAAGTGCGACTAAGGAAAAAGGCGGGAAAAATAAAACTTTATAATTAAAAATAAAAAACAGAAACTTAAAAGAAACTAAAAATGGTCATTCGGAATAATACCCTCATTCGGAATAAACATTCATCCGGAATGTCACCTACGTTCGGAATGTTCTTCTTTACTCGGAATATTTACCAAAAGCCTTGATTCGGAACATTTGCTTCACTCGGAATAATGGTTCATCCGAAATATGTCACTTATCCGGAATACTCACTATTCCGAATGAACATCCTTGATTCGGAAGAAATTGTTGATCCAGAATAAATCCTCAAAACCCTTCGTTCGGAATGTTCCGAATGAACACACCTTGATCCGGAAGAAATTTGATTCGGAATATTTCACAACAACTCCTTTATCCGGAATGTTCCGAATGAACAGCTGATCTGGAATATCAAATATTCTGAATGAAAGACCTTGATCCGGAATATTTCACTTTATCCGGAATAAGTTCTTTATTCGGAATAACTTTGCTGATTCGGAACTTCAACTGATTCGGAACTTTCACTGATTCGGAACTTCCTGAACAAAACCTTGATTCGGAACAAATAGCTTGATCCGGAATAACCAAAAACACAAACCTTGATTCGGAATAAAGTCTTGATTCGGAATGTACCTGGGAAATAGAATGCAGCGAAGAACAAGGAAGAACAAATATACACGAATCTAAACAAAACTTAATCAAATCAACCAAAAGATTAAATCAAACTAATCAATAAACATCTACTAATCATAAAAAAACATTCCAAAACAATCAAACTAACAATACTAATCAAAATAATCAAAACCCACTTTAATCAAATCAATAAAACATCAAAAACATAAACATGAACAACAAAGCAAAAAGATTAAGATCAAATAAGAAAGGAAGATAGAAGATTGACGATAAAAGTAAAGATTGACAATATGATGAGACTGCTTTTATACATAGTCTCATTGTCCAAATAGGGCTTAAAATGCATTAAATATCATCAAAATACCCATATATATGCTTGTGTTTGTTGCTTGTGTATTTTAGGTACGGATATTGAGAAAATGACAAAAGATCACAAGAATCATGCAAAAACAAACACGGGAAACGAAGCCGCACAATGAACCAAGCCCTAATGAAGAATTTTCCCAAGAAAACCCTTGAAGACTTGAAGAATTATGAAAAAGGGCCCTCCACTTTAAAGAATTGACAAGTTTAGCCCCTCAACAAAGCTAAATTGTCAACCATTATCATCCACAAAGTCAAAATTATCATGAAGTCCTTCAAAGAACAAGGAAGTACAAGTTTAGTCCTTTGAAAATCCCAAAATTACCAAAAGGACCCTTGACTTTGAAGAATTGGCAAAAATGGTCCCTCATCAAACATGATTTGACAATTTCAGTCTTCCAAAATGTCAATCATACAAGTTTAGACCATTATCCTTGAAGAAAATACCAAACCAGTCCTTCAAGAATCCAATTGGCAAGAATTACCCCTGAAATCATTTTACAAAAGTTTTTGGGGCAAAAGTGTAAAAAGGAAAAAGTTGATAGGAAGAGTTTTGGCGTTGATAGCTATTTAAACTGAAAAGACAAGAGAAGAAGAGAAGGAGGGCTTAATTTGGCAGACAACCAAACTTACCTTAACCAACCACATCCTGCCACCTCACCCCACTCACCACTTCCACCAATCACCATTCACCCTTCTTCCACATCATCCTCCACTCACCAGATTAATTACTTAATATATCTTGGCGCCTTAACACCCAATTTAAATAAATCTAACACTAATCTGGATCAAACACTCAACTATTTACCAAGAACACAATTGGGGTTTTCTTAATTACTTGTAATTAAACCTCAATAATGTGCAGATTAGTGATTGATAATCATGTTAACACAACCCAACCTTAAAAACAGCTGCCACCTCACTCCCTTGTCCCACACAAGATTCCCCTGCACCAAGGAGGAACAAAACGCCAAAAAGATGACAGCCATCCAACCATCCTCATTCAACTTTCATTTTAAGCTTCTTTATGAGCCCTTTGATCAACTTTTCATCTGCCAACTCATGCAAACAGCCAAGAAAAGTCACATGATCTTCAAGATATTCAAATTTTCAAAGGGAAAATTGGGGACTTCACAGCTAGGGTTTATGTTATTTCACAACTTCCTTAAACTCATTGTAGCCTATATAAATGCATTAGGTCTTTACATTTACGTTTGCTTTTGGTTTTTCCTTGTTCAAACACTTGTAAATCCTCTTTTCAGTTTAATGAAATTGTGTTAAGTGTGTTGAAGAAAGACCAAGTGCTACTTATTTTTATGCTTGTTTATGTTATTTTTTCACTGAATTTGAATCTCAAAACCTGTTTTTAAAGAGAGTGAAAAAGTTTGCATTTTTGCTAAGTTCTTGTTTCAACCTTTGAGTTCTTGGGTTATAGGGCTGATCATAGCATCCTAATTGTGATATTAAGGTGTGGTGAGGCTTATAACTTGGGGATAACCAAGTGTGGGGTAACAAGGTTGCATTAATCAAGGCTTTTTAAGTTTCTGATTTTGATATTGTGCTACTTACCTTGTTGAATCTTAGCAGGGTTGTTATTGGAAGCTTGTGCTTGTTCCAGCTAGCACATAAGCTCATAAATTCGTGGGTGTGGATGTACATCCATGAGGTTTGTCTTGAAACCTTGAAAATCTGATAAAAATTGGATTTTTTGTAGATTTATGCTATACTGTTGTTCTTGTTGATTTCTTGGCTTAAATCTGCTTAGTCTTGCATGATAATGTTGTTTATATGCTAGATTGGACATTTGGTAAACTGAATCTTGCTTTTGATTTAAAAAACTTGGTTTTGAAAAGTTAAAAGGGTGTTTGGGTCTACCTGTTTAAGCTTGAATCTTGTTATTGTGTTGTGGAAAGTTTGTGTTTGTGTTCTATATCTGATATATTCTTGGTTGAGAGTGTTTTGCTGCAAGTTTTTGGGTTTGAAACCTTGAATCAAACAATCTGCTATAAAATCTTTGTTATTGCCTGTTTTGACCTAGGATTTTGGGAACACTTAGGGTGTATGCATGCTTAGGGCTAAAAGTGGTTTAAACAAAGTCATTGTAACCTGTTTGAGAGATTTGAGGTGTGGAATCTGGCTTGTGTGTCAAATACATCAGCAAAGTAAAAAACTACATGTGTTAGTGTTCATCAGTAACATTCATCAGCTTAGATCTTTCTTAATTCTTTGAATCATTGCATGAAAATTGTTTAGACTTGTTCATTTGAGTTTAATATAGCTTGTGTATGCATTTGGTGGAACTTGGTTGGCTGAATTGTGCTCTAAGTGCTTTTTGAACCTAAACTGCTTATTGTTTCATGTCTGTGCTAGATCTGGTACATTATTGATTAAACTGTATCAAGTGGGTGATTGTGTTTGTGATCTTTTGATTGTTATTGACTCCTTTTGATCCAAAGATCATTTGGGTGCCTTTATGTAATCTGAATCTAAAAAAAAGTTCACTAAAGACAAAAAGTCAAACAAGTCAAGCAGTGGAAAAACTTTCCACTACTCAACACCCAAAACTAGCCCCTGCTAGTGTTAATTCGAACTCAGCTTATCAATAAGCTATTTTAGCTTATCCAGACCTGCAACAACTTATTTTTTGTGACAGATCTTCATTATTTGACCCATTTTATTAGACTGGAGCCTATTGGACTTTGACTTTGACTTTTTGCTAGAAAACCAACTTATTTGACTTTTACATAAGTGCTTATTTGCTTTTTCCAGCTTATTTGAAAAGTCTTTGTTGATTTTGTTTAATTAAGTCATTTAAAAGCTTTAGAAACTTGAATCAGCTTTTGGGGTGGCCTAGAACTCAAAAACGACTATTTTGTCGTTTTCTGTAGATTGCTTATTGCATTTTCAAGCTTATTCCTTGGGCTTATTTCAAATTTCTTTTTACAGAAGTCTTATTTAGGAAAAAAGAAGCTTATGTGTCTAATTTCAGCTTATGGCATTGGCTTATAGCTTAATGGGCCAAAAAGCCCATTAAGAATAAGCTGTTTGGTATAAGCTAGCTTATTTCACACTTTCAGCTTTTGAGCCTTTGGAAAAAGTTGTTTAAAATCAAATTTTGAGTCAAGTAGTTCTTTTGGGCTTATTTTGGACACTTTTTAGTTTTGGGCCCAATTTAGCCCATTTAGTGATTTGTTTTGGGTTTAGCCCACCTTTTAGGCCCATTAAGGGTATTTAGGTTATTTCACTTTCATTTCTGAGTTATTTAGGTTAAATTAAGCTAGTTTGCAACTTTTTAGAATATTTTATGAATTTTGGATTTTTAATAATATTTTAATATTATTTTATTGTTAAAAATTAAAAGTCTGATTTTCTAAGTTTTATATTTTTCCTAGATTGTAGACACTTAAGGAATTTTGCAACTTTCCAAATATTTTTAGAGTCTTTTAATTATTTTCTAGAATTAATTTAAGTTTTAATTGATTTTAATAGTTTTTAATTGTTTAAAAATAGTTTTTAGTGGTTTTAAATTTTAGAAAAATACTTTTTAGCTTAATTAGGGTATTTTTGAGGTTTACAAACTTTAAGATCTTGTTTGGGACTTTTTTATAGTTAATATTGATTTTTAGGGCTTTAATTAGCATTAAAAAGTCATTATTTAATTAATTAAAAGGTTTTGGCAAGTTTGGATTTTTTGTAAACTCTTAGAATTTTTTTCTGTATTTTTAGTGATTTTTAGGAATTTTTAGGGTAAAATTTTAATTTTGGTGCTTTTTACGGTTTTACGTGTCCACCTTTTTCGTCTTAGTTTAATACGACATCGTAACCGTCATTCTATTCTCATCTTATTTCTATCATTCATTCTCACAAATATAATCACAAAGTAATCCAAATCATTACACTCATAACACACTAGCCTCCTTGAGAACGATCCCCACTAAGGGTCATTTGTACACCGTTTTCCTAAATCGTCGTGCTTAACGCTTACCACTATTTTGCCTTCCTTTTCCTAAAGTGGTAAAACGACTACATCACAATAATTAAAGGAAAACTTACTTGAAATTAAATGAGTTTAAGGTGCAAGACAATATATTTAAATGACATGTAATTAAAGTGCAAGGTAATTAAAATGGTGGAAGAACTAGTGTCACTCTAGCCAACAAAATGAAATGTAAATCCTAATGGCCTATTTATAGGAGGATTAGGGAGGTGCTTAGGAAGCTTCCTCCCCTCTTTCTTCTTTCTTTAATTGCATCATTAAGTCCTTAATCTTCTTAATTCTTTGACTTTAATGACTTTGTCTCGGGATTTCTTTAAACTCGTCTTGTAATTCTTAAATAAATTAGACTTGAGTTCTTCGGCTTTAAGTAAACTTCCGTCTTTTGACTTTTTCTTCGATAAATCTTCAGAATTGGTCTTGGACTTCCGTTCTTTTTGCACTCTTGATTTCTTGACTTCGTCTTTTGTCTTTTTCTTTGATAAAAGCCCGTGAAAGCCCGTGTTTTCTCCCCTTTTCACATTTTCGTCCTAAATCACAACAAAAACACAAACCACGCATAATTCCGACATTTACGACATAAAATACACGTTTTGGCTCGGTTATTATTGTAGTTAAGTGGTAAAAAGGATGGGTGTTTACACACCTATCAAATCCCCTACACTTTACCATTGCAATGTCCTCATGCAATGCATTAGTTACAAAGCACGTTTACACTTTTCATCACAATCAATCCACCTTGGCCTTTATTAAAGAGATAGAAAATTATAAACATTCAAAGTAAAGAAATCAAAAACATACCTTAGGGTTTTAGAAATGTCATGAATGATCATCATCCTCAAGTTTTCACTTTCTCCAAACCAAGCTTAAAAACAAGATCATTGTTATTATAAGTTAGCAAACTAACACGAACTCATGTGGGCCAATTATTTACTTAGAATCCCTTATTCCTAGGTGTATCTCTTATATTTTATTGTTGTCTTGAATGATCATGAGGATGCATTGTTGACTTATTTCGATAGTTATTAAGGCTGAAAATAAAGTGGGACGATTTAATCAATAGTTAGCTAAATGACAAAATCTTTTAAAACTGCTTCTCGGGACCTCAAAAAGTTCATATCTTGGCATAACTCGCTTCGCGATTTGAGACCTTTCTCGGACCGATATATGGCAGCGACTTCATACTTCAAATCTTGAGAGACGTTCATGAAATAATGGTCTTCTCTTCATAATAGGAATTTCTTCACTTGAAGTTTTGAGAGATTCTTCATACTTGGACCACGACTTCTTCATTTTTTCTCCAATCTTTATTTTGGACTTTGATATACAACGATCCGCCTCCTTTTTGGACTTGGATCTATTTATCCTCATACCTTGTTAGGGCCTTTTTGGATAGACTTCTCCATGATCTTTACGGGAGTATTTGCTTTTCGTCGTGTGTCTCGATCCTTCATATTGATTTTTGATAAGTGATTCTTCACATCACTTGGATCTTTAGCAACAAAATGTAGCCCTCATGCCTTGTTAGGGCCTTTTCGGACTCGCCAATCTTCGCATCCCGCTTCAATAAGTTATGCCTTGGCTATGAACTCTAATCCATACCGAGCAACTTTTAAACGATCTTGGGCTAGAAGCTAAGTAACTTTTCAAATCGTACAACCTTATTTATTGCAGATAAATTTATTAGCAGGCGATGGGAGAATAGGCTTATAATTAAATCACATAAATTCACGAAAGAATACCAAACTTATAATTGACTCATCATCTCTCGTTCTCCACAGTTTAAAATCTTAAGGAATGAGACTCGTGGATGCTTAGCCTATTAAATCAAAGTTTTGGGTTTTCGAGTCGTCTATAGGATCTTGCAAATTCTTATACTTTTTCAAGTTTAGAAATCGCATTTTAAAGTTCCCTTGATAAACAACTCTCTAGGATCAATTATAGGAACTTTCGAAAAGTTCTTGTTCTTAACCCGTGAGAGTTAAGACTTTCACGTTTTATAGCTCCCTATATAAAAGCCTAGCAAAACTTGACTTAAACACGTTAAGGATACTAGCTACAGTAAACTTAGATAAGTAAACTCGGGTTGAGTCAAAAGATTCACAACGTTTGAAAATTAAAACCACTTTATTAAAATTTATTCTAGTAAAGAAATAAAATAACTATACAAAGGGAAAAACTAATAGGCCAAAATAGATCAAAATTTTTAAAAATGTCGAAAAATTGATTTTCCGGTTAAAATGAGGACAAATACAAGGAAAAGACCACTTAACTTCGATAGAAGTCCCCCTACACTTAATATAAACATTGTCCTTAATGTTTAAGCATGTGGGAGTAAACTCCCCTACACTTAGGACATTGTGCACTTTGTTTAAATCTTGCTAAGGAAAAGACAACTAACGAGATTCCTATTTTAATATTGGAAAATATAAAATAGTGAATCGAAAAGAGTTTAGGATAGAACCGGGAAGACGGAGACACGGAATCACGGTTCGTCAAAAGTCATCAAGAGTGTGTCTTTGAAGCTCTAATCCCTGCACATGATAAGAAAGAGAACAAGAAACACCACGGGGCTCCCCCTACACTTATGGTGAAAACAGGGAAAGATAGATAGATAATTGGGTTGCCTCCCAAAAAGCACTTGTTAATATTAACCGAGTCACGAGCCTGACTCGTCCCCGAATTAAATGGTCCATGGGGAAGCCTCGAATGTAATACCAGGATCAAAGATCTTGTCCTCGTTCTCGGAGGAATATAATAAAGGAGAGGCAGGAAGATAAGTCTTGAATGGTAGGAAGGTCCTTTCAACATACGAGAAGTATGTGAAATCTTGATCCACGGGAGGTGGGGGGGTAAAGGAATCACATTGTCATCCTCCAAAGACAATGGATGCTGACCAATCGGCAAAGCCGTAAGGTTATCAATCATAGAATGGTCATTGTCACCTCCCGGATCAAAGCACTCATCCTCATTTCCCGGAGAGTGAAATTGATACATCACCCGCTTGGGCGTGCACACAGTAGGATGAGGTGGCAATATAGTATGAGAAGTAAGAGAAGAATTACCTTCCATCCATGTCACCTTTCCAGTAGAGTCAAATCTCTCCACCTCTGCGATAGAAGGGGGCATGGCTAACAAAGTATGCTCATCAATAGTAGGAGAATCAGAGCTATCAATGTCTTCAATCCCTTCGTCAAAGAGAGGATTCACCTCGCTAGATATGTAAGCGTCATCAAAATCAAATAAAGGGTTCGAATAAATCTTGAAATTTTCCTTCGGAACGTCTTCATCGGATAGTGACTCGTCATCACTAGAAGTAAAATCATCATCTTGATCAAAAAGAGGATTAGATAAAGCCAAAGAAGCCTCTCCCAAAGTGTTGGTGGAAGGAACATCATCAGAAGAAAGTGCATCATACTCATCGTCACTGTCGGATGTCAACTCATATTCACTTGGAATTGGGACAAGGTTATCAACACTAGACTTTATGAATTCTTCGGATTCCTTTGCAGGAATTGTGCTAAGATCCTCATCCCCTTGGATAGGTGAATCCTTAGGCTCCAGAGCCGGCAAGTCAGGCGAAGGAATAGAATTCTCATCGTTCCAAGAAATAGGACTCTCATCGTCATCATCATCATAATAATATGGGGGCACCAGAGGAGGAGTATAAGTACTAAGGTTAGATACTTGCTCTTGTTGCTGATTCGCTTGAAATTTTTCGATGATCTTGTTGCAAGCTTCTTGAAATTTTTGAAAGTTTTCAAAAAGTGTGGCAATTTGCTCAGGAGGAAGTGCACAAAAGGGTTGATGATTGACGGTGTGACGTGGGGGCTCAAAATTATACACACTGGGATGATAGCACGGAATTTTCTCAAAGACCTTCGACGGATCACAAGAAGAAGCATCATGCGGGCCCCCACAAATATAGCACCACGGGTATGGAGAAAAACCCGGTGCATCTTGAGGAGAAGGATTGTCATAGACGGGAGAGGGTGAGAAAGTATTGTAAGAGGAGAAGTATGAATTTGTTGAATTACAAAATGGACAAAATCCAAATTGTGTATTGTCGATATTAAAACCACACCGCTCACAAGTACACCATTGACATGTTTGAAAACCATGCCATGGTCTCCCACACCGTACGCAAGACGAATCCATGAAGAATTATAAATAAGAGGGGTAAAGAAAAGAATTAAACATAATAGAGGATAAAGAGGAATATTTTTGGTGCAAAACTTTGAAAAAGAAATGCTTTTTATGATTTTTCAAATGTTTTTGGGATTTTTTGAAAATTTTTGACACGAAAAATAACGTTCACGAGTGAACGGATCCCAGCAACGCGTCTCTCACAGAAAACCGTTAATCTTCACGAAAAGAGCCGGCAGCGGCACCATTTTAATGTTAAGGTTTTGCGATCCTATTTAAACAATGAATGTTCGTTTCTCGGTATCTTCTCGAATTGATTTCCGGTTCAAAATGCGACTCAATAGTTTTTGGTGAAAAAGAATATTTTTGGTTGTTTTAAATTAAATGTGCAAGACGTAAATGAAAATGACGTTAATTTAAATCTAAATCTAATTTAAAATAAATAACAAGAATTTAAAAGCGTGACAAAAAGTAAATAGCAATTAAAGTAAATAACGCAAACTTAAAACTATCAAAGGCAAACTTAAAACACAACTAAAACTTAAACTAAGGCAAGGCTAAAATAAATCTAAGGCAAGTAATCTTAAAGTGCGACTAAGAAAAAAGGCGGGAAAAATAAAACTTGAAAATTAAAAATAAAAAACAGAAACTTAAAAGAAACTAAAAATGCTCATTCGGAATAATACACTCATTCGGAATAAACATTCATCCGGAATGTCACCTTCGTTCGGAATGTTCTTCTTTACTCGGAATATTTACCAAAAGCCTTGATTCGGAAAATTTGCTTCACTCGGAATAATGGTTCATCCGGAATATGTCACTTATCCGGAATACTCACTATTCCGAATGATCACCCTTGATTCGGAAGAAATTGTTGATCCGGAATGAATGAACACACCTTGATCCAGAAGAAATTTGATTCGGAATATTTCACAACAACTCCTTTATCCGGAATGTTCCGAATGAACAGCTGATCCGGAATATCAAATATTCCGAATGAAATACCTTGATCCGGAATATGTCACTTTATCCGGAATAAGTTCTTTATTCGGAATAACTTTGCTGATTCGGAACTTCTGCTGATTCGGAACTTTCACTGATTCGGAACTTCTTGAACAAAACCTTGATTCAGAACAAAAAGCTTGATCCAGAATAACCAAAAAAACAAACCTTGATTCGGAAAAAAGTGTTGATTCAAAATGTATCTAGGAAACAGAATGCAGCGAAGAACAAGGAAGAACAAATATACACGAATCTAAACAAAACTTAATCAAATCAACCAAAAGATTAAATCAAACTAATCAATAAACATCTACTAATCATAAACAAACAATCCAAAACAATCAAACTAACAATACTAATCAAAATAATCAAAACCCACTTTAATCAAATCAATAAAACATCAAAAACATAAACATGAACAACAAAGCATAAAGATTTAGATCAAATAAGAAAGGAAGATAGAAGATTGACAATAAAAGTAAAGATTGACAATAATTAAAGGAAAACTTACTTGAAATTAAATGAATTTAAGGTGCAAGACAATATATTTAAATGACATGTAATTAAAGTACAAGGCAATTAAAATGGTGGAAGAACTAGTGTCACTCTAGCCAACAAAATGAAATGTAAATCCTAATGGCCTATTTATAGGAGGATTAGGGAGGTGCTTAGGAAGCTTCCTCCCCTCTTTCTTCTTTCTTTAATTGCATCATTAATTCCTTAATCTTCTTAATTCTTTGACTTTAATGACTTTGTCTCCGGATTTATTTAAACTCATCTTGTAATTCTTCAATAAATTAGACTTCAGTTCTTCGGCTTTAAGTAAAATTCTGTCTTTTGACTTTTTCTTTGATAAATCTTCAGAATTGGTCTTGGACTTCCGTTCTTTTTGCACTCTTCATTTCTTGACTTCGTCTTTTGTCTTTTTCTTTGATAAAAGCCCGTGAAAGCCCGTGTTTCTCCCCTTTTCACATTTTCGTCCTAAATCACAACAAAAACTCAAACCACGCATAATTCCGACATTTACGACATAAAATACACGTTTTGGCTCGGTTATTATTGTAGTTAAGTGGCAAAAAGGATGGGTGTTTACACACCTATCACTTACCAATAACCATGGTCCCATAGGCACCCATACACCTATGAACCAATCCCAAGGCCCCGCCTTGTCAACATCCCCTTGGTACCAAGTCAAACCACAATAACTAAGACGGTACGTGTCCCCCGATCTAAATCATAAACACAATCAAGAATCACATAGCAGTTAATCACATAATTGACACACAAGTCCATCACAAACCATAAAAACATTCACAACATTAGTTACAAAACCATAGAGTGTCTCTTCTGTCCCATCTAAAATTCAAATCATAAAAAGACATGGGACTATGAAACTCACCTGAACAAGCTTCTCCAAGTACCCACGCTCTAACACAAATCTAAACACACAAACGTATACAATCAAGACATGAACCACATACCAAAATGGCTCATCAATCTATGATGGATATCTAATATTCTCCTACAACTTAGCCCCGTTTATATGCCATATTAATCTTATTACACCCCTATATAAAGCCCTTAACTTAGTTTAGTTCGTAACTCGTCCCGTTAACATTTAACCCAAAACAGTCCCATTTTTCATACTTCAAACTGTTGGTCTAACACCCCCTTAACAAAAATATCATGATCTGTAAAAGAAACCCTATTCCCTTACATGTGTTAGATAACTCTGCCTTTTGGTCGCAACCTTAAAGCTACTGTTAAGGCCTCCATATATATATATATACTTTTACCTATCCAGAATTTAATGATTTTGAACATATGAAAAGTTTGTTATGATCAGAGGGTCTTACCCTAACCCATTTGTTTATCCCTCCTCCAGATCTTTTATATAACATATAAGCTAACTCTCATGTTCATTTTAAAGTCCAATTGTACTCCTAAGTACCCTAACCATCTTAAAACATTAAATTAAACCCGACTGATTTCAAAACGGCTTTAACCTCCGACTGTTGTAACCTGTTTTTTACCTAGTTTCCTACCTCCAATTTAGTTATCGTTTCTTGCATTTGAAAGACAACTCAATTAACTTTCCATGGACATAAGTTTCGAAAATTGAATGTTTTTAGAACTCTAGATATGATAAAAAAATGGACCAAAAATTCTGCCCAGTTTTTAAAAACGAATTTAAACAAGATTAAACCCTTTAATCATCATTAAGCCTCATAATAACCTAACTAATTGAATATTAAGAACCCTAATATTATTAATTACAGAAATCATCATTCCTAGTATGAAATATTAAAAATAAAAAATCCTAAACCCTAATCCAGCATACTAGGTTACATATGTAAATTTAACGTTAATCGAGCTAGTTTAATTTCGTACCTTTAACCCTTATGCAAGATTTCGGTTTTGATCTTCCCCTCAACTGATATTAGGTATATTTTAGGGTTATGGGTCGTTTTTAGGGGTCTAGGGGTGTTTATATAGGCTTTGGTAACCTCCTTAACAAGTTTGAGCCCAAAAGGGACTCTACTTGTGTCTTTCCTACCCGTTTCCTTCCTTTAGTCGGCCATATCAGCCCATCCACGACCCACCCCCTTAAATTTGGGTTACTTACACTCTCTCCCGTCTGTTTTATGTTCACCTATACTTCTATACACTTCGGGGTCGAAACCGGACACCCTTTCGCTAATTTTTCGACTTTCTGTGTAATTTTCGATCTTAACTTTATTTTCAAAACTTTCCTAAAATAGAAAAATCCTATAATACATAGAATATAGATAATATATATCAAATGTACATATATCACGTGTGATACATACACCAAAATCCTACGAAAACGATAATTCAACTTTCACAGAATTTTCGCGTGATCTCACTTCATTTCATTTCAATTCACTTCAAGTCATTTCATTTCACTTCATAGTCGCTATAATGTGAGCTTATGATTCATGAAATAACCATTCATCGATTTACTTAAGAGCACTTCGTACTCATAAACGATGTCCAAACCATCCTCATTCATACCAAATAAACACGTAAACACATAGTCACACATAACACCCTAAAAATACGACTAAGTGACGAACCTAAAACCACGGTTGTCACAGGCAGTGCCAGGCTAGCTATGTGATTAGTGAGATACATGAAGGGTCGTCCGGCAGGCACGTAGGCCCCAGATCAGTAGTGGCACGAGCTTTACGTACAGGGTACTATTGGCCGACTATGCATCGGGACGCACGAGACATGATTCTTAAATGCAGCAATTGCCAAGTACACAGGCAAGTACCGCGGCATCCACAACAAGAACTAACACCCATCACATCCCCATGGCCATTCTATAAGTGGGGGATTGATATCGCAGGACTTTATCCTGTTGTCGCTGGGGGCGTTAAGTTCTTGATTTTAGCTATAGACTATTTCACTCGCTGGATAGAAGCTAGGGCGGTCAAAACGATTACGGGAAAACAGGTAAAAAAGTTTGTTTCGGAAAATATTGTGTGCCGCTTTGGTTTTCCAGGCGAGATCATCTCGGATAACGGAAAGCTGTTCACGGACAATCCATTCAAGGTGCGAGGCGTTGAACATCAAACGGCGTTCCGCATCAGTTAAACACCCACAGACTAATGGTCTCGTGGAGCGGGCGAATAAAAGCCTAGGTGAAGGTATAAAAGCACGCTTAGATGAAAGAAGCGCCAAGTGGGTAGATGAACTGTCGCATGTCCTATGGGCACACATGACGATGATCAAAACAGCGAATGGGGACACTCTATTCGCGCTGGCCTACGGAACTGAGGTTGTTATCCCAACAGAGATTGGGATGCCAACAATCTGCACGGCGGAGGTTAACGTCGTCACGAATGATGAGAAACTCCAGGTCAATCTAGACTTGTTAGAGGAGAAACGAGAAATAGCAGCCATCAATGAGGCTAAGTCTAAGGCACGTATGAAAACTTATTACGATTCCAAAGTCAAGGGTGTTTCCTTCTGACCGGGGGATTTTGTCTATCGTGCTAACGAGGCAAGTCATGCCGAGAACACGGGGAAGCTTGGTCCAAAGTGGAAAGGGCCGTATGAGGCCACGGAAGCTTTAGGGCTGGGTGCGTACAAGTTGCGTGATATGGATGGCCGTGACTTAGATCGTACATGGAATATGTGCAACCTTAAAAGATGCTACCTCTAAAAGGGCTACGGCCTACGCATGGACACTTCGTTGTGGTCAGCTTCAATGAAGATCCGTGTATTTTTTGTTTTCATGCTTTCTAGGTTCTATTTATCTTAGGATTTTAATTCTGTCAAAAAATTGTAACCGTTCTAAATCAAAAGTAGTGGTGCCTAGCTAGCTCCGCGATTTGTTCTTATGCAAGTTATTATCTTACGTCTTTAGAATCATTTGTTATTTTCTAGTATGTTATTACTTGTTCATATGCATTCATTCAGCCGTACATGTACTATTTGCTCCCAGGCGGGGTAAGAGGATTAAGTGAACCTAATAATTCAACTTGTCGTGTAAGAGGGATGCAACCCCAGTGACACAAATCATGTATCCTTACTAGACACCTTATTCACAAGACGTTGTAATAAGTTTCCACATGCCGCACTTACATAGTGTCGGACATGATAAAGACACACGGTGCACATCTAGTAAATTATAGACTTAATTTTATTCTTGATAAAGCCGTGACATGTCATGCAAACATATACATGATATCTAAGGAATAATGACAAGTTTCAATTTAAATAAACAAAATTGTCGTGATCACCACGGACATATACATATGATATTCTAAAGTGTTTACACATAGAGTTACAAATTAAAGACGTGTACATACACAGATGAATAACTACAAGGTTGTGCAAATGTTTACAACAGTTAAACTACAAAGGAGGCAGGAACTCCCCTACTTCTTTCTTTCCTTCGGCTATCATAGCACGGAGGGCTTCGCAACGAGCGTCCTTTCCACTATGCGCCCTGGCTAAGTTAGCTTACAACGCCTCCGCTAATAGCCTTTCACCTTTCACGACCTTCAGACTGGCATCATATATTGGTAGAGTAAGCTTGATCAAGGTTGGTGTAAGCTTTGTCATTATGTCCTCATTGGAGGCGTCCTTTAGAGCTTCAAGGTCATCCAGGTAGGGGTACTGCATATCTCTAAGAGAGGCTATGGATGTAGTCATTTTGACCTCCGCCTTGGGGTTATGATAGGCATGCTTAGAGATGTCTTCTTTCATGCTTATCAGTTCAGCAGCCTTGGTCAACCCCTGATGCCTGCCACGGTAAATACCGTCCGACACGACATCCGCGAAGGCCTGCAAACACTATGGAGCCTCCATCACCCTTGTCACTGCTAGGCGCATCCCTTGGCCCACCATCCACCTACGACCAGCAATGGCCGTAAGCAGTGGGGGGCACAGCACTTCAGCGCATTCTGCTGCCAGCACGTTCAGTTCTTGCTCCGCCTCACCCAATACCTCAGCTGTTCGCTCCTCCATGGTTTCCCGCTCCTTGATGAATTCTTCCTTCAGCGTATCACGCTCTTCTGTAAGGGCGGATTCTTGGTCCGTTGCGGTTTTTGTGACGGCTTCGGCTGCGGATACCTATGCAAAACACTAGGGTTACTACATAGAAAGACATGGATGTTACACATACAAATTTGTATACAAAAAGGTGCGTACCTTGTTGTTTTCCGCCTCAAGGACGTTGGCATGGCTTGTTTGTTCTTTTATTGTCGCCTCAGCCACGACTAAGTCCGCCTGCAGGGATCTAATTGTCTTCTCAAGCTTCACTACAAGCTCTTCCCTGTGAGTCATTCTCTTATCAGCACGGCGAACGTAGACCAAGGACTCTTCCAACCGGCGCTGTAAGGCTGCTCCTAGTGTTACCTGGTGCGTTGTGGCTACGTTGAACTGCTCATGAAGGACCAAGTGGATCATTTCATCTAGGTCTTGGGCTAAGGCGGGAGGAGTCAAGTGATCCACGAACTCCTTACACTCGGACTCTGCCTCTAATCTTGTTAGGCTGGACAAGTTCCATGCCGGACGTAGGTTGGTGTCCGGAGTCTTGGCGCGAGGCTCCTCTTCGTGAGTCGGGGGAGGTGATAGGGGCATCGTGGATATCATGGGAGAAGGTTCTGTCTCTACTTCTTTCTCATGTGCCACTGTCGAAGGATCGACCCTGTTATTTAAACAACCACTTATGAGTTTTTGTGGTATCATGGTGGAAGCAAATATTATGAAGTATAACAAAAGGTACTTACGTCGCATCTATCATAGGCTTCGTGATAGTGGGATCTACGGTGCTCACTGGTGTTGCCTTCCATACATGTGTATCTGCTTGCGACGGGGGGTTGTCTTGCGGCAGTGTGGTACTGCCCCCTTCTTGGAATTGAGGGTGGTCTTTCCTCAGCTTCTTGGGGGGCGTGTTGTGTTCCCCCGCCTCCGCTTCTAATTCTTCACCCCCTTCCTGGTGGATTTGTGCTTCTTGGGCGTAGGTTTTGGTGGTTGGGAGGATCCGGCCTCCTGCGCTATTTCCTCCTCCCCTTCATCATCATCATCAACCATGCGGTTGATGGACGGATCTGTTGGTTGTTCTTCACCTTGGATGGAGGTGGCATTCTTCAGTAGCAGCTCACCACCATCTTCATTGGTGAAGTCCAGCGGTGACTTCTGGATCACTGGTTCCTGCTCATCCGACCGTGGCTCAGTTGTTTCTTCTAGTGCGATAGTCATGTTGGCAGTGGCGACTAGTAATGGGAACTCGCCCTCTTTCAGGTGTCGAGATCCCTCCGGAACCTTTCTTGGGTTACCCTGGCATAGTAGTCTGAACAACTTCATTTCTACAAACATGAGCAACCATATGGCATAGTATGATTCCAAGTGTTATTTTCACATTTATATGCTTATTCATGTATAAGGAATACCTACACTGTCTACGCTCGGTCAGAAAGCATGGATATCTATCCTTCCTTCCAAAATATTTGCGGCTGATCCCTATTAAGCATAGGAAGTGCTCCGGCAGACCCTTATGGAAATCAGTACGGTGGGTATCTAATGTTTTCACATCCTGGCTGCTATAATCCTTGGATGAGGGTGGGTAGTCAAAGCGTACTTTGGTTTCAGAACAAAAGAGGTAGGGAACACCTTAGCATCTATGAAAAAGTAGTGGTTGTGCCACTTCTTAAGGGAATCTAGGGGTTTCCTATGACACATAGGGGTGATCATTTTTTGAACGAAAGCCACCCATTCACCATCTGGGGGGGAGTAGAAAACCCTAAATAAACTAACGATGGGGGCTACCTCACAGGCGTGGCAGGTAACCTCAAATTGGTTAAACTTGCACGCACCTATATAATGGAGCTGGGTTATATGGAAGTCATAATACATTAGCGCATCTACAAGGAACTTAGATAGGGGGTGCGGTAGTTTGCCGAGTCAAATAAGCGCGTGTACACGCCTATTTTCCCAGCAGGGGTGTCCGTGATAGCTTCGCCGTCACCTGGATAGGTGGGGTTTACGATCTCAGGGATGTAATATTCAGACAAGAAGTCCATATATTTCTCTATGGGCATCACATTAAGCACGTCCGTAATCACAAGATTATCTTTCACCATGATTTATAAATGAGAGTAGAAAGGCGCGGTGGCCTAACCTGGTGTGATGGATTTCCATGGAAAAAGAAGGAGAAGAAATGAAGGATTGAGCGAAGGTATAACAATGGCGGAAATGGAGTTGTTAACTGTGTGTTTACACAGTTACACGCACCAACTCTTTTATAGGGTTGCCTCGAGTTATGAGGTGCTATGGATTTTTGCCACGTGTAAACCACTATGCCCATCTAACGGATGGGATTTCTGACACTTCTGAAATGTCAGAAGGGACCATGGGTAACTTATTGACAGTTTTACGTGGCTCGAGAATGGGCCTGTCTAGTGCACTTTTGTAGACAAAACATTAGACTAATGACTACCATTAATGCATTCATTAATGTTGTCACGGCCGGCCTTTTTTGGAGTGCGGCTACATTTGCGACAATGATATATATAGGGCATTGATTAGTCTAGAGGTTACGCCTACGGCTGTAACAACTAGACTGGGGGGACATGATGACGTATAATCCCCAACCGGGTCATGAACTCGGCCCACAGGTACTACCCGCATCCGACCCATCACGAATGGGTTGGATTTATGTCATTTGAGCTTATGGGCTTGAATGAACAGTGGCCGCATAAGATGTGTGCGTCCCACGGCCCGGCACGGCTGGTACAGGGTTAGACAGAATCACAATCTTATTAGGATTGGGATTTACCTCAAAGTATAGGATATATACTCACCATAATTAGAAGATAACAATCAAGCTAATTATGGTGATTATCTTGTGCTTGGGGCCGAAGTAACAGTGACAACCCATTAGGGTTTCACTGCCTATATAAGGAACCCCAAGGGTTCCACAAATGTATCACATTCTCTCTACTCTCAACCTACAGCCAATTATCTAAACCCTAAACCGATTACTTACTCTCACGCCAGACTCTAATCGTGGGATACGTTCCTACGATAAGTCTAACGCGTGTTGTTTTAGTGTGCATGATCTCAGCAAGTTATTCACTTGGTGCAAGAAAAGGAGCACAGCCTACCCGGATTAAGCCTAATTCGGGTTAAGCAAGGATTATCCAACTTTTGTATCAACAACTAGGATTAACAAAAGAAAATAGACGTGGATATTTAGCTCGTAATTGATCTTCACGTTCCCAAGTATACTCTGGTCCTCTTTTCGAGTTCCATCGTACCTTAATTATTGGGATACGGTTCTGCTTCAAGCTTTTCACTTCTCTATCCATAATTTTCATCGGCTCTTCTATAAAATTTAACTTATCATCGAGTTGAAGTTCTTTCATCGGTATGATGAGAGATTCACCAGATAAGCACTTCTTAAGATTGGAAACATGAAAAGTATTGTGAACATTACTAAGCTCTTCAGGAAGCTCTAGTGTATATGCCACAGGGCCAATTCTTTTGGTTATTTTGAATGCTATATACCTTGGATTCAGTTTCTTCTTCATTCCGAATCGAATAACTCCTTGACGAGGTGAAACTTTCAACATAACACGATCTCCTACTGCAAATTCCAAAGGTTTACGTCTAGCATTAGCGTAACTCCTTTGTCTATCTTGTGAAGCTTGTAATCGTTGTCGGATTTGAACAATCTTTTTAGTAGTTTCAAGTATTATTTCTGGTCCTGTCAGTTGAATATCTCCAACTTCAGCCCAACAAACAGGTGATCGACACTTTCTTCCATAAAGTATTTTGAAAGGCGCTGCTTTAATACTATCATGATAACTATTATTATAAGAGAATTCTACTAAAGGTATATGTTTCTCCCATCCTTTTCCAAAATCTATCACACAAGCTCTAAGCATATCCTCGAGTGTTTGAATCCTTCTTTCACTTTGTCCATCTATTTGGGGATGATATGCCGTACTCATATCCAATTGAGTACCTAAGGCCCTTTGCATCGATCTCCAAAACACAGATGTAAAACGACTATCACGATCTGAGATAATAGATACAAGCACTCCGTGTTGTGAGATTATTTCCTTAATGTACAATCTCGAAAGAGTTCCATACTTTCAGTCTATTTAATTAGAAGAAATCGTGCAGATCTTGTAAGACGATCGGCAATAACCCAGATGGTTTCATGTCCAGTTGATGTCTTAGGTAATTTAGTCACAAAATCCATCGTAATTATTTCCCATTTCCATATTGGAATCTCTGGTTGTATCAATAGACCGGATGGTTTTTGATACTCTGCTTTAACTCTTGCACACAGTAAACACTTGCCAACGTATTCTTCTATGATTGCCTTCATGTTAGGCCACCAATAGAGTTTCTTCAGATCTTGATACATCTTGTCGGAACCACGATGTATAGAATACTTAGAGTTATGAGACTTGTGCATAATCAAATCTTGAAATTACCATGGGTAGGAAACCAACTACGATTTTTAATACAACGAATTCCATCTTGACGAATTTCAAACTCTTTATCCATTCCTCTTAATCTCTCGCTCCAACATTCTCTTCTTTAAGTGCTTCTTCTTGCGCTTTGAGAATTTGGGTAGGTAATTTCGGTAAAAAAGTTATCATTAACGATGTAACTCGTAACGGCTTAACATGTTCTTTTCAACTTAAAGCATCAGCTACTACATTGGCTTTACCTGGGTGATAACGAAATTCACAATCGTAATCAGAAAGTAATTCTAACCAACGTCGCTGTCTCATATTCAATTCTTTATGATGAATAATATATTGAAGACTCTTGTGATTGGTAAATACTACACACTTGGTACCATAGAGGTAATGTCTCCAGATCTTAAGAGAAAATATCACAGCTCCTAATTCTAGATCATGAGTAGTATAATTCTTCTCATTCGGTTTAAGTTGCCTTGATGCATAAGCAATAACTTTATTCTTTTGCATAAGCGCTGCTCCCATTCCTTAGATAGATGCATCACAGTAAAAGATAAATTCATCGCTACCTTTTGGTAATGCTAGGATAGGTGCTTCACAACTTCTGTTTCAAAAATTGAAAAGCCATCTCTTGACTATCTCCCCAGACAAACGGTTTATTTTTCTGAGTCAATTATGTCGAAGCTTTAGCAATCTTTGAAAAACCTTCGATAAATCTTTGATAATACCCAGCAAGTCCTAAAAATTGTCTAATTTCCATAGGCGTACTAGGCTTACTCCAATTTTTCACCACTTCAATCTTTGCAGGATCCACACGAATACCTTGACTATCAATGACTTGTCCAAGGAATTGAACAATATTGATCCAGAATTCGCATTTCGAGAACTTCGCATACAACTCCTCCTTCTTAAGTAACTAGAGAATTATACCAAGATGCTTGGCATGTTCTTCTCTGTTACGAGAGTAAATAAGAATATCATCGATAAACTAGATTACAAATTTGTCCAAGTATGGCTTACACACTTTGTTCATGAGGTCCATGAAAACAGCTAGTGCATTAGTTAAACCAAAATGCATAACTTGAAATTCATAATTGTCCGTATCGTGTCCTGAAAGCAGTTTTAGGAACATCGTCTTCCTTAACTCTTAATTGGTGATAACCTAGCCGTAAATCAATTTTTGAATATACGCTTGATCCTTGAAGTTGATCAAATAAATCGTCGATTCTGGGTAATGGGTAACGATTCTTTATAGTAAGTTTGTTTAACTCACGATAATCGATACACATTCTAAAATATCCATCTTTCTTTTTCACAAATAAGACTAGAGCTCCCCACAGTGATATACTTGGTCTAATAAATCCTCGATCAGTTAGTGCTTGGATTTGACTTAGCAATTCTTTCATTTTTGAAGGTGCTAATCGATAAGGCACTTTAGCAATAGGTGTTGCTCCTAGTATCAAATCGATTTGGAATTCAACTTGACGTTCAGGTGGCAAACCTGGTAATTCTTCAGGAAATACTTCTGGAAAGTCTCTAACTATCAGAATATCTTCTAGTCGCTTCGCTTCTTGTAGTTTCTCCGTCACTTGAACTAAGAAAACTTGACTACCTCGGGATACATACTTATTTATCTTTAAGCATGATATGATATTTAATCGAGTCTTACTTCGTTCACCATGGACAACCAAAACTTCACCGTTAATAGGGATATGAACGGCTTTCTCGTCACATATGATTTTAGCATGGTATTTAGATAACCAATCCATCCCTATGACTACGACGACGCTACCGAGCTTAATTGGCATAAGGTCGATTTCAAAGGATTGACGTAAAAAAGTAATGATACATCCTTGAATAACGGTATTAGTGCTAACTATTTTCCATCAGCCATTTCTACATCGTACTTGGTATTCATGGAAACAGTCGGTATTCCTAACTTAGCAGTAATTTTAACAGATATGAAACTTCTATCAGCTCCTGAGTCAAATATTACTTTAACCAGATGTTGATTTAGATGAAACATACCTGTAACCGTATTTTGATCTTGATGAGTATCGTTCAGCAAATAAGCTTTTCCCCAGCTATTGCTCTCTTTACGGCACTCATTTACCAGATGCCCTTTTTCCCCACAGTTATGGCAAACCTTAGTTACCGGAATTTGATTACTCCTAGTAGCTGGTCCTTTACTTCTGCAGAATCTCGTCTGATGTCCTGTTTTCCCACAATTATAACACTTGATAGTGTAAAACCCTGTGTGATGTAGAGAACATTTCTGACAAAAGGGTTGTCTTCCATTATAACCAGTGTTCGTAGTCACAGAATAAACTTTAGAAACATCATTTTTTTGTTCTGCTGCTGACGATTATTGCCCTGATTATAATTACGAAAACTATTCTTCTGGAAATTATGATTAATAGGAAAATTACTCCTATCATCAAACTTCCTCTTGTTATTGATTGTTATTGGTGCAGGATTATACCTTATCACTTGATCCATTAACCTTTGATTAATGGTGATAACTTCCTCTAAAGTTTAGGGTTTAGAGGTGGTAACATTCCCTTCTATGCTTCTAGGCAATCCTCCAATAAAAGCTTCCATTAACCTTTCAGTATTAGGCACCATGTTAGGACATAGTATTGCTAATTCCTGAAATCTTCGGATATAAGCTTTGAGATTATTCCACTTTACTGCTAAATTATAGAATTCCTCTTCCATTTTCCTAATCTCATTCCGAGGACAATACTTCTTAGTTAGCAGATTTTTGAATTCATTCCACGGAATACGATAAGCTTGTTCTATCCCAATGGGTTGTACATAAGCAATCCACCAAGACAAAGCTTCTTCTATTAACGTACCCGTAGCAAACTTCACTTAACAATCTTTAGAACAGTCACTTCGAAAAAATACTGATTCAGTTCTCTCAAACCAGCGGATAAGTCCAACAGCTCCTTCAGATCCTTTATAGTTAAAAGGCTGACAGATCAAGAAATCCTTGTAAGTACATCTTCTTTCAACAGGAACTTCTCTTCTAACGGCATTTCCTTTACTTGCTTCGGCTACAATGGTGGCTTGTCCTTGCAAAGCTGCAGTCACACTCTCAGCAACCAATTGCCTTATTTCTTTAGGTGTCATATTTATTGTCGCATATGTTGATGCTCTTGTAGGAGCCATCCTACAACATAATAACACTTGGATATTAAATTTTCATACATGGCGTATGGAATAAATTTAATACATCACTGTCAAGTTCTCATTTTTTAGGAATTTCATATATATGAGGATTCATAATATGAATGATGATTTTCTTAACAAATTCATATATGAGGATTCATAATACGAATTATGATAAAATGACAAGAGTTTCAAGAACAAAAGCACACTTCTTTATTTATTAATAACTTATCGTTCATATTTACACGATAAGCATCGCTGTTACATAAAGAAAACTATACATATTTACAAACTGAGACTAGATCCCTAAGCTTAATTCCTCATTTTAATCTCCTCAATTCTGTCCAAAATATATCCAGAGTCAGAATGTTGAGTAGTTTTGAGATCTTTAATGAGTATTTCTAAATTAAGCCTAGTTCTCGTAAGTCCTTCTCTCAGTTCAGGGTTCTCCTTATTAAGTCTTGCCATTGCTACTTCAAAATGATGCATTATTTTACTCAGCTTAATATTATGGCGTCGAGTAACGTCCATTTTATCCAACTGTGTAAAATGCTCTTCAGTTTCTGCTCTTCCTCTTATCAAATTTCTAACATTACTTTCGACTCTTCTAAAAACTTCTAAGGAACTTGCATCGAGATGACTTGCAATTGTAGTTAATTGTCGGTCATGCTTTTGCACAATTTATGCTCTAGAGACCTCTTGAGTTTCATAAGGCTCTTCACGACTTCGATTAGGAGACGTATAAAGATCCTCAGGTAATAGAAAATGAGACGTAGGTGAAGGTGTACTATTCATCACTTCAGTTTGATGTGAGAAATATTCTTGTACTTCATGTTTATCGTAAAAAGACAAATTTGGAACACGCACATCTGTGGAAGATGGAGTGAACATCGGAATTTCCCTTTCATCATCGTCAGAGATGAGAATATAGGTGGAAGTAGACATCCTTGTAGTTTTTATAACATAATAACATGAGATATGCTTCTAAAGAGATAAAAATCTTACGCTGGCGCTGCTGATGGCTGATAGTCTTGAATTTTTAAAATCTCAGTAATAGTTTAGGAAAACCTTATTCTCTATAACTGCGATCTCTGATGCCAATCTGTAACACCCCCATTTTTACCTTTACGCAGCGGAACATTGATCTGGGGTATTACTTCATAGTATCATAGTCACAATAATAGAAAATGCTAAAAAGACATTGTTATAAAACAAATCTTATCATTCATTAATTTAAATCAGAGTTTTAACAAACAACTGTACATACGATGTACAAACAGAGGTTTCCCAAAGATCTAGTTTTATTGATAGAATGATAACTTATTCAAGTCACCACCCTCCATACCATGCCAGTCTTCATTCACCTGAGATATATGCTTAAAGTCAACACAAAGGTTGAGTGAATTTATAGGTTTTAAACATGATTTGAATACAAGTATGACTCTCGGGCTACAGTGTTATACACCCAGTTTTAAATTCATCGATTCTTATTGCACTATCTCATGACCAGCGACTAGACATTATCAGAAAAATCCAACAAATTACTCTTAAGCAGGAAGATTGCCAGACTATCCTGAGTTATGCAAAATAAAGTATATATGTTTAGCCTAGGAATGGACCATTAGCTTCTAGCAAGTGCGACTTGCCCATATAGGAGATGTCAGTATCCAATAGTACTATTCATGATATTAGCGCTCATTAAATGATTAGCGGTTCACGATTAAAAAGGGACTTGGGATGGCAACAAGTAAACATAGTGTCAATAATCATATAGGTAGCTTACAAAAACACTTGTATTCTAGTTTTGCATACATCCCCCTCAAGGGTTTTCAAATTGTTTGTAAGCTTTTAAAATGTGAGGCTATAAACTCACCTTAGCCTATAGAGTCTTTTGATTTATCCAACCTTCTCACGAGATCGGGACTGACACACAATATGAATACATAACAAGTGTTAGTCCTGAGTTCATTCTCTTTAATTAAGATTCTTTGATTGAATTAATTTTGGAGTAATAGTATCAGTGTTCGGGCCATCATACTCAGAAGTCATTCTATAAAAGTTTAAGGAGCGAGGGCACTTTAAATCGTAAACCCAACCACTCAGTCAGAACGTAATCGAGATGGAACATCTTTATACAAAGCTCCCTAATAACATGAAACAACATGTTTTATTACATTTTGAGTTTCAATGTTGGCAAAAATAGTCCTTGTTGTTATAGTTTGGTGTAATTACACTTTTTACCCTTTAAGTATAAAGTTTCATAAATTGCAATTTAAACCTTCAATATTTAACCTTAGGGTATCAAACTTTCAAACATTTATTCTTATAGATTTTAATTTCATAAAATGACACTTTTGGCCCAAAATGATTTATAGTTTCAAAAATGAGAGTTTTAGTCCCTAAACTTGTAAAAATCACATAACAAGCTCAAAAATGATCCAACGATCTAGAATTTGAAAACAAAGTTTCTAAACATGTTTATAATCATAATAAAAACATTTCTTCAGAATTATAGCTTTTGAAATGGGTTTTTGCTTATTATAACATGTAGATTACAAAACTAGGGTTTTAAGACATCTTTAACTTATAACTTTCATTTAAAATGATGAAATGACTAAGTTTCTTTTGAATTATCTTTCTAACATATCATAACAATTCTAATTAAACTTTATAACAAGATCAAAGCCTTGGTTAACATAGATTTACCTAGGTAGCTCCAAAATGGCTCCTTATGGCTTCTTATGAACACAACTTGCTATCAAAGCTTCAAGAGCTTAAATGGAAAGCTTCTAGACCTGGTTTTTGGTCTTGTGGGATGTCCTAAGATTTATATATAGGTGGAAATATAGAATGGGTATGAGATACAAAGGAAACGGGTTGCAAGTTTCAAATGAAGGTATACGCCCCTATTTATACTTGAAATGACCCTTAGCCTCCATGTTTTGCCTTCAAACGTGTAAGAAGGATAGAGGGGTGACTAATGAATTCTTGTGAAGATCTACACAAGTTCATAGCTTGTAGCTTGGTCCTAATCCTTCCTTGTGGTCTAAATTAAGTCACGACAACATATATATAGGAATGGTGATGTGTAGCAAGCAAGGAGGTGATCCACCTACTTGTCACACTCCTAAAATATCTAAGGATGAATAAATATCTGGTTTTAAAACTTGTAATGGAAATAAATGGTTTGAAAATGAGTTTTAGGGGGAAAATGTAAAACCATATTCAAAATCTAGGGCTTGTAACTTATGCGTTGTGTTTTTTGTGATTAATGGCTTAGGAAAGTGATTAGTGAATGATTATGGCTTAATTAGAATTTACACATTCTAGTTAAGATATTTGGGGCCTTGGTTTGAAGCTTAACAAAGGTTTGATGTGAAAATGGGAAGTATACATTTGTAGATTAGGGTTTTCTAATGATCTAGGGGTCAATATTAGAAAAATGTGAGTATGCTCCTCTTAGATACTGATGTGAACTTAATTTAGGTCCTATACATTGAGTTTTAAGTTTCTGATGAGTTCTCACACTTGGTTTAAGGGTTTAGTTAGGGTAAACATGTCTAAAGAGTGAAAATACCTATTTTGACCTAATTTACAAGTCATACATTGAAATCTTGTACCTTGTGCATTATGGTACTTGTACATTGTATTAATATAATCTTATTCTTAATGAAGTCCTATAAGTATTTGTAGACTTGACCAAAAAGAATTAGGTAGTGATTCCATGTAGGTCTCTTAATATTAGGGTTTTTAGGTCATTAATCCTAATGATTTTTTAACTTTGGTAATTAGGGTTTATATCCTTATGTATGCTTATTCTAGGGCTTATATGATATGTTTATGACTTCTATGAGTTCTACATTCTTAGTTTGAGGGTTTATATAAGTTGATCATATTCTAGGGTTATTTAAATAGGATTAAGGTTCCATGCTTTGAAAACTTGTACTTTATCCTTTAATAATTTATAACTTGGTTCAAGATAAATCTATGATCATATTATGATACTTAGTTGAGTTTTATGTTTTTTTGCAAAATATTATAGTCTAATTCATTATAGATTGGATTTTATATGCTATTCTTGGTTTTAGGTCATTTTCATGTAATTAGCTTATGATTAGTGAATATTAGTGTTTTGTGATTATTTAACTTTACTTTATTTGGTGAATTAGAATTAGTGTAGAGTGTTTAATAATAGTACATTGTTATTTTGAGGTTACATTGCTTGAAATATTACTTTATAAGGGATTTCTAGGGTTTATATGGGAATTTAGGGTATCCTTGTTATATTTGAGTTGTTCTTATTCATTGTTTATTCATATGATAACTTTTAGAACCCAGACTGATATATACATAGTGTTTACAACATATAGGCATATGTTGATGTGGCAATTGTGATAGTGAGATCCATAAGTCAGTCATGAAGTATAGTGAAAATGCAAAAATTTTAGAGTAAAATTACCTCTTTGTTTATGAACATGGATAACACATTAACCAAAACTACTGGTTGTTATATAGTGGTAGATGCTCTTAGTAGGAATTCAGGTATGATCAACGACATCAAGATAGAGGAAGAGATTATACGAGACTTGGAGCGACTAGATATTGAGATCATGGTACGTGGATAGCATGGATACTGGGCTAATTGATGAGACTGCTTTTATACATAGTCTCATCGTCCAAAAAGGGCTTTAAATGCATAAAATATCATGAAAATGGCCAAATATATGCTTGTGTTTGTTGCTTGTGTATTCCAGGTACGGATATTGAGAAAATGACAAAAGATCACAAGAATCATACAAAAACGAACACGGGAAACGAAGCCGCACAATGAACCATGCCCTAGCATTGATTTTCCAAGAAAGACCCTGAAGTTTGAAGATTGAACTAGTTTGGTCCCTCAAGTATTTAAGATTGTCACTTTATACCCCTAAGAATCTCAAAAAAATACTTAAGGGGTCCCTAAAGTTCGAAGACTTTACAAGATCAACCCTCAAAGTTTGAAGAAAGTCACACCATTAGTCCTTAAAGCCAAAAGTTATCCAAAAGGACTAACGGTGCAATTCCTGAAGGACTAACAATGCAATACAGCAAGGACCCTGGGTGCAAAGTTTATTACTAAACTGCTGTTAGGGGAGGGACTTAAGTTACCAAATCACCAAACTCATTTAACCATTATACCATTATTGTTCCAACCCAACCAGCCCATATATCCACCAATCCCCACATGACACCTCACCAAACCCATTTAACCAAACCCACTAACCCAGCTTAATGTTTTCAACAAAACACGTTTTTTTATTAATATAAGTTGGAGGGAAACATGTTTTGTTCCCTAATCATCCCCAAGAACCCTGGAGCCAATTGCAGATTTAATTAAGCTTTTCTTAATAGGAAATCTTAAATAAATTTAGGGATTTTGACCCTTAACCTCATCCCAACATACCCACATGTCCAGGAAAGTGACACATCATATCTTGGTCCCCTCCCACAGCTAAGTTATCACGGGTTGTAACTTTTACAAGTCAAAGAGACCAAATCAATGGCTATGGATCAATTACTTGTTCAACAAAACATTTTGAACCACTGAGATCAATTATCCATCGCTGGTGATTGTGGTAAATTTACACCTCTTAGGAAAAAGACGTAAAAGCGGTAAGTATTAAGTGTACGTTTAGGAAAACGTAACACTAATGACCCTTAAGGAATGAAAGTTCGTTTCCCAAGGAGGTATATGTGTGTGAAAAACTTGTTAAATGTTTGTGATTAATAATTGGTTTAGAAGGGGATGAGAAAAGAAGATGACGAAGACGAAAAAAATAAAAATAAACACTACTAGAAAGTTAAGACGTAGAACCTTAAAAACCACAAAAATAAAAATAAATTCTAAAAATTACCAAAAATTCACCAAAAATCAAAAAATAATAAACTAAGAGTTTACCAATGATCAAAACTTTTTCAAACCTTTTAAATAATTAAATATTCAATTTTTAAATGCTAATTAAAGCCCTAAAAATCAAATAAATTATCAAAAAGCCCCAAATAAAGATTTTTCAATTGGTAAACCTCTAAAAAATGACCTAAAAAGATTAAAAACTATTTTTAGAAATTTTAAAACAAATAAAAACTATTTAAAATGATTTAAAAACTATTAAAACTTAAAATAATTATAAAAATTAATCTAGAAGAGATAAAATTATTCTAAAAGTTGCTAAATTCCTATTTTAATGTAATTAACCTAAGAAAAATGTAAAAAGTTGGAAATTTGAAATTTCAAAAATAATAATAAAATAATATTAAAATAATATTAAAAATCCAAAAATTATAAAAAATTCTAAAAACTTGCAAACTAGTTTATTTTAACCTAAATAATCAGAAAATCAAAGTGAAATTACCAAAATACCCCTAATGGGCCCTCAAATGGGCCAAATCCAAAATCAGTCAACACAAATGGGCTTTTGGGCCCAAAAAGTCAAACTTGGCCCAATTGACTTGGAAAAGCCCTATCTGACTTAAAATTCAATTCTAAGAACAAAACTCTAAAGGCCCAAAAGCTGAAAATGAGCTTATCACAGCTTATTGAACACAAAGCTTATTCTTATTGGGCTTTTCAGCCCATTAAGCCATAAGCTAATGCCATAAGCTCTAATTTGACACACAAACTTCTTTTGGGATGCTTATGATATCTGTAAAAAGAATTTTTGAAAAAGCTTACTAAATAAGCCAGAAATAAGCAATGTATTATTTCACAAAACGACAAAATAGTCGGGTTTGAGAAATAATGCACCTAGAACTTGATTCAACTTGCAAAAGCTTTCAAATGGACTCAATAAGCAAAATCAATCAACAAAAATCCAATAAGCACAACCAATAAGCCAGAATAAGTACAAATGAACTTATGTAAAAGTCAAAGGAGTTGGTTTTCTAGTCAAACCCTAAAGTCAACCATCCAAATGCTCCAGTATGAACAAATGGGTCAAAATATGAGCACCTATTACAAAAACAAAGTTGTTGCAGGTTGGAATAAGCTATTATAGCTTATTGATAAGCTGACACCAGTTTTACACTATTAGTGGTAACCAGCAGGGGAAAGGAGTTCCCACTGCTTTGACTATTTGACCAGGCTTATTTGAGAGTTCTGGTTTGATTCAATTGGAAACAAAGGCACCCTTTTGATCAGTGAATCACAAGGAGTCAATAGCAACAATAAAATCACAAATTGGTTCACACAATAAGCCACAATAAGCCAAACAGTCACCAGATAAGCACCAGATATGGAAATAAGCAGTTAAGCACTTAATAAGCAGATTTAGCCACAATAAGCCAACCAAACTTAACAGGATGCATACACAAGCTATATAAACTAAGAACAAACACAAAGCAACAAGGATCAAACACTGAATCAAAGTAAATAACAAGATCAAAGCACTAGAAGTTACTGATGAACAATGAACATATGCAGAAAACAAGTTTGCTGATATACTTGACACTTGATCCAATTTCAAGCCTCAAATCCTTCTTCCCTGGTGTGATTAACTATGATTTAGCACTTGTTAGCCCTAACCTATGGTTAGATCTAGGTGTCCTCAGAATCTATGTGTTCAAAACCTCAAAACCTGCAAACAGATGAACAAAATCACCCAAACAACAGATACCAACTCTTGCTTACACAAAACAAGCACTTAACAAACCACAATCCTAACTTATGCAGTAATCCCAAACACCCTTTTAAAACTTGATTCCACAAATTTTCAAAGGCTTATAAAGATTCAACCCACAAATCAGATCAATAGCAACTCAATAACATCAAACCAAGCCAAATCAACAATAATCAACCACAATAACACATATTCAAGAATAAACATGCAATAATCACCAAATTCAGAAAAATAAAAGAGAAAATGAAAAGGGAGAAGGATGCAAACCTCCAAGACCTACATCCAGGCCTTGGATTGTTTGAGCTTAGGTACTAGCAGAACAAGTACCAGCTTCCAAGCTGCTATGATGAACAAACCACAAAGTGAGATCAAAATAATGCCAACTTTCTGATTTTTGATGCACAAGCTTTATCACTTAAAACCTTGCCTCAAAAACCTTCAAACAAGATAATGGAACTCAGATTTTAGCTTCTCAAACACCAAACTTTTATAAATAACAGATTAGAACTCAAAATTTTAAGAAATTCAAACTTTATTTCATAAAAAGGAATTACAAAGATTAAAAGCTAAAATCTGGAACAAAGCTCTCTCACAGGTTGAGGAGTCCTTATATAGGCAAATGCCAAGGCTAGCACTATTCACAAACCTTAGATGTGAATTTCCCTAAATGCCCTAAGTCCTTCTAGACGTTTTCTTGGTGTGAGTTGTCCAAAATGCATCCAAACTGTTTAAAATAGCTTTGTGATGAAGCAATGAGTGTCAACTGTTGATTTTGACACGTGGCTAAGCTTGGAGGCCAAGTTGCATTCTGATTGGTGGAAAGGGAATTGGGGGTGGGGTCCATTGTGAGTGGGAATGAGGGTTTTGTGTGTGGGTTGTGTTTCTGCTAGGGTGAATTAAGTTTTGGGAAAAACCCTTTGGCAGTAAAAAGTAAAATCTGGGTTCATGGGGTGAATAGTGGTCCCCTTTGATCCGTTTTTGGTGGAGTGAAGTTGTGTTTGGCGCTTTTTCTTTGTTTGAATGTTTCAGCATACAACTTTGGTCCTTGTTCTTTCTTTCTCTTGTCTTTTGTGTTTAAAAACCCATCAGCGTCCAAATCCTTTGTAACAACTTTTCACAACTTGTCATTTTTTGCACAAAACTTTCCAAAAGGTGTATCAAGGGTTGTTTTTGCCATTTTGAGATATTTCAAGGACTGATCTTGGACATTCTTGATCTTCAAAGGTCTTCAATGTATCTTTGGCTTGATGAGGGACCATAATTGACAATTTGGAATTGTTGAGGGACCAATCTTGCCATTTCTTCAAAGTTGAAGGACCTTTTGTGTAATTTTGACAAACTTAAGGGACCAAACTTGTAATTATGAATATACAAGGGTTTTAAGTGTCATTTCTTCAATAAATGAGGATCAATCTTGTTTGTCTTCAAGTCTTCAAGGGTATTTGTTGAATTTTCCATGATTAGGGCCCGGTTCTTTGTACGGCTTCGTTTCTCGTGTCCGTTTTTCCTTGTAACTTGTGATCTTTTGTCTTTTTCACGATATCCATACCTAAAATACACAAGTAAACAAACACAAGCATATATATGGTATTTTATGACATTTTTATGCATTTAAAGCCCGAAAAGAACGATGAGATCATGTATAAATGCCATCTCATCACTCCCCCATACTAAGCCATTGCCGTGCCCTCACGCAATGCTAGAATAAAGTATCTAAGCATCACCAAAGTTCAATTTTATTAACCTTTATTGAAAAGTAAAAGACTTGCAACATACTATGAAGATGTGTAAAGACATAATGTATGATTTTCATCACAAAAAGTGACTTTTAGGGTCAAAGAATAGGAACAAGTAAATGTCCCTTAGAGTAAACTTTGTCATCCTTGATTGTCATACATTCCATGCTAAGTGCAAAAACAAGATCATTGTTGGTACAAGTCACAATGCTAACACTACTCATACGTCCAAATTGTGTAATACTTTTTCTCCCCGCAATCCTAGTTATTATAAAAGAAATGGGTTACTAGCATTTTTTATCTATTTGTCATGGATCACAAGTGATTCATATTGACTTATTTGAGTAGTTATTAGTCCGAAAGCAAAGTAGCACGATTTGATCAATAGTTAGCCGAAGGACAAAATCTTTTAAAACGGCTTCTCGTGTATCTCCTTAAGTTCATATCTTGGCATAACTCGTTTCACGATTTGAGACCTTTCTCGGAACGATATTTGGCATGTACTTCATACTTCAAATCTTGGGAAGACGTTCTTGAAATTATGGTCTTCTCTTCATATATTTGGAATTTCTTCACTTGACGTTTTTGAGAGATTCTTCATATTGGACCACGACTTCATCATTTTTCTTCAATCTTTACTTTGGATTTTGATATACAACGATCCGCCTCCTTTTCAGACTTGGATATATTTATCCTCATACCTTGTTAGGGTCTTTTTGGATAGACTTTCTCCATGATCTTTAGGGGAGTAATTGCTTTTCGTCGTGTGTCTTGATCCTTCATATTGATTTAGGAATAATGATACTTCACATCATCTTTGGATCTTTAGCAAAAATAGAGCTCCTCATGCCTTGTTAGGGCCTTTTTGGATAATCGCCAATCTTCGCGTCCCGCTTCAATAAATTATGCCTTGGCTATGAACTCTGTTCAACCCCGAGCAACTTTTAAACGATCTTGCGCTAGAGGCTAAGTAACCTTTCAAATCGTACGACCTTACTTATTGCAATTATGATTTATTCCTAATGCATTGATCTTATGGGAAGAAAAAGCCACAATTAAAAACATATGAGTTTTTGAAAGAACACTTTCGTGTTCTACGTTTAGCATGATCACTTGTCTAACTCTATCATCTCTCGTTCTTCACTATATAAAGACCTCTAATTAAAGAGACTCGTGAATACTTAGCCATGCAAGTCAAAATTAAGCCAAATTTGGATTAGCTTTCATTAAGACTATATCAAATCAAAGTTTTGGGTTTTCAAGCCACCTATAGGATCTTGCACTTTCTTGGACTTTTTCAAGTTTAGAGAATGTGTTTTATAGTTCCCTTGATAAGTGACTTTCTAGAATCAATTATAGGAACTTGCGAAAAGTTCTTGTTCTTAACCCGTATGAATTAAGACTTTTACGTTTTAAAGCTCCCTATATAAAAGTCTAGCAAAACTTGAATTGAGCGGGTTAAGGAATGTAAATGGCTCCAAATGCCCATCAAGTCAAAAATTTACTCTTATTCTACCCATCGGAAAATATACATTCGTGTCTTAAAAACACTTATGAAAACTAAGAAAATTTTTAAAATTTAGCCATTTTTAGCCTTATTAGCAAAACAAAACATTGAAAGTTGGAAAGCATGAGGGCGTAGCAAAGCAAGTACCTATTCACCCCCCCATACTAAAAGTAAACATTGTCCTCAATGTTTCGAGTCTAAAGGTGGAGCACCCCCATACTAGAGACGAAGAGTCGGATGCTTAGGATCTAGCATGGAAAGGGTGATCAACAATATATCTAAAGCCGTTTATTAAGTATGCTAAAAGATAATTGTTAGAACAATAAAGGATATGTCATGGAATCGTGAAAAACTTCTTCAAACGAACGATGGAGGCTCACGTAAACGAACACGAGAGTCTTCAATCGTAGATAATGATGATCTAGATAACACAGTCACAAACAACCACGAGACAACGAGTTGAAAGGGTACAAGTCCCCTTATTAGTGAATAGTTAGCATAAAAGATAAGCATGGGATCTCCCCCACGAGGCACCTCGTTTTTGATTACCGAGTCATGAGCTCGACTCGATCCCCTCAAAATGTGAACATTTAGGGAAAATCATGGTATGGTCAATTTTTAGTGGGGCTTACATGATAAACAAGGCCCAAAAAGCAACCGGTATAAAGGACTAAGTCCTTTGATGGTGCAAAATACCAGGATCGAAGATGGCGTTCTCGTTTTCATTGGAAAAACAAATTAACGCCACTTCAACATGTGCCATAAACTCAAAGAGTTTGAAGAAAAGAGATGAGAAGTAGAAGGGTGGGACAATTGGTAAGACAAACTTTTGAGCTACTCGAGGTAGACTCGCACCAAAAAAATAGAAAGATTTTCCATTTATTGCATCGGTGGAAGACCGAGATTTCCCTTTACATTAAATCCCGGGATCGAATATCTCGTCCTCGGTGGACAAGGATGAGGGAACATAAGGGGCTTCCCCCATACTAAAACCACACAAAGCATCGTCAAAAGGAGTAGGCGAGCTTGTAGCACTCAAATCACGTGGTGATGACGGAGTTAGATTTGTAGAAAAATCAATTAAATCACATTTAAGATCTTTTCCTTTTTTATCTTTTGAACTCTCTTTATGAAAACCCTTTTTGATTATGTCGAAAATGTTTGGTGTTTCTAAGACGATGTTAGTCACACTAAAAATTCTCACATTTGAAAATCGTTTTGGTTTTGGTGGTGGCAAGTTCTCAAAACGTTTATCGACGAAGAAAACCTCCCCATCGGGGTCTACATATTCATCATCCGAAAGATCTTCCGTAGAAACCGGCAACTTATCAACACTTTTCAAGAATGAATGTTCGAGGTTAGGCGAAGGATTTTTCGATTCAAGTATTGATGGTTTCTTCTTTGTAGGCTTTACACTCATAACCTCCACCGGCGGAGGAAATGGTAAATTGTTTTTGGCGACATTTCCTAAAACTCTTGGTGAAAATTCTTTGCAAACGACATTGGTTGAATCACCATGGTTTAAAGTTGCAATAGAATAGACATGAGAAAGATTGGAGTTTTGCGTTGCATTGATGACGAGTTCTTCCTCATTGAAACGAAGGGTGATTTTTCTAGCATGAACATCGATAAGTGCTCTTGATGTATCCAAAAATGAACGACCCAAAATGAGAGGAACTTTTCGATCGATAGGAATGTCTACAACGATAAAGTCAATGGGATACTAAAACTTTCCGACTTTAACGAAAACATCCTCGGCTACTCCACATGCTAAAATCGTAGAATGATCGGCCATCTCGATAGACATGTTCGAAGGAGTAAGAGCCGGAAGCGAAAGCGATTTGAAAATTTCGAGAGGCATTAAATTAATACTAGCACCAAGATCGGCCAAGGTGTAGCATTCCTCCATATCTTGAATTGCACACGGAATCAAAAATTTACCGGGATCACCGACTTTTTGTGGTATGCGGCTAAGAAAAACCGATGAACAACTAGACGATTGTTTTAACTTCTCTTTGTTGTTTAGCATACTTTTGAAGTTTGTGGCGAATCGAGGCATCATGATAAGAGCGTCGGAAAAACTTATGTTAAAATTCATATCACGAAACATTTTCATAAATAGCTCAAATTGATAATTGTTCCGTTCTTGTGCTTTCTCTTTGTTTCGTCTCGAAGGGTAGGGTAAAGGTGGTGAGGGTTGGTCATTAGGAAACGGCATTGGAAACTCGGGTTCCACAATTGGTATTTGTTCAACCGTAGGTGTGGTATGAGCGGTACTTCGTGGGATTGTAATGTGCTCCTTTACGACCATCACCTCGGGTTCTTTCTCGATTTCCTTCTCCGTAGAAGTACTTGGACGAGAGATTGGTTCCTTGAATGTTTTACCACTTCGTGTAGTAATAACCTTCATTTCTCCCCTCGGGTTGTTAATGGTGTCACTAGGAAGACCACCCGAGGAAGAGGGTTTACAGATGATTGCTTCAAACATCTTATCCATTCGGTCCTCAAATTTTGATTGCCTAGCATCCGCTTTTAATAACTCTTGCTTAATCTCATGTTGTCCTAATTCCATCTTTTGTTGGTTTTGTTGAAGACGTTGGATATTTCCTTCCATTTTGTTTGCATGAGTTTTAAGTTCATTAGCAAGTTCATTTTTTAACTTGTTTTTCAACTCGGATCTTAAGCTAATCATCTCACGTTGCATGTTATCAAATTTAGCATCATTTGCTTTTGCATAATCCAAAAATTGTCCTTGCAAATTTTTAGTGTGAGCATTTTGAAAACCTTGTGTAGTGTTTTGAAAATCACGGTTTTGATTTTGATTAGAAATTTGTCCATTCCCATTTTGATAATTCCCTTTGTTGTAATTGCGTGAATTGCCTTGGTAATTACCTTGGTTGTTGTTTCAATAATTGTTAACATTTTGATTTGGTGGAGCTTGATTTTGGCGGGAACCTTGACCGTTTTGGTTGTAAGTTCCCGTTGCTACATAAGCACTCGAAGTGTTACCATCCGCGGTAATGCACTCGGAAAGATCATGAGCTCCTCCACAAGATAAACAACTCTTAGCAACCGCTTTAACCGAAGCGGAATTGGAAGCTTCTTGAGCCTTCCAATGGGACATTAGATTAGCAAATCTATCAAAAAACCGATTTTCCTCATTAGCTTCATCATGTAAGGCGTTAATGCTACGAGACGATTGTGACGAAGATGACGAACCCATATTGGCAACACTCGGTGTGTTACGAGGGTTATAAACCTTAGATCTATTTTCGATGATTTGTAAAGCCTCATTTGTCGTCTTGCACAAAAAATTACCACCCGCGGCGGCATTCAAATAATCTCGTTCATGATCATTAAGCCCATTATAAAAAGTATCAACTTGATGCAATTCCGTAAAATCATGGTGTGGACATTCATGTAACACTTCTTTAAAGCGTTCCCATGCCATTGAAAAACTTTCATTATTTCTTTGCACAAATCGTGAAATTTCATTTTTCAAATGTGTTGTTTTAGATGGTGGAAAAAATTTGTTCACAAACTTAGAAACGAGATCGGCCCATGTCAAAATCGAATTTGGCGGTTCTTTCTCAAGCCAAATTTTTGCGGGTCCATCCAACGAGTATGGAAACAACATCATCTTAATGGCGTCATGTGGAACATCCTTAAACTTGCTAGTGGCGGTGAGACAGTTAAAATTCCTAATATGGTAATGCGGGTTGTCTTTCTCGTGACCTCTAAACTTATTTGCTTGCAACATCGACATTAAACCCGTCTTAATTTCGAAATTCTCCGCAAGGATGGCGGGAATCACAATAGCCTCTCCAAAACCCTCAGTGGGTGCTTGTAGCAACTCCATCATAGTACGATTAGCCATGACTACTTCTTGTTCTACAATAGGTTCAATAATTGGAGGTTCTTCAACAATCAACGTCTCTTGATTGGCTTGCTTTTGAAGTCGTTTACGAGCTCGTTTTGCTTGATTACGAGTGATCATAAACTTCACGAAGAATGGGAGGTGAGCAAAGAAGATTCTTTTTGGGTGTTTTGTGAATTTTCAATTTTTTTTGTGTTTTTGAGGATATTTAATTTTTTTGGATTTTGGTGTATCTTCGTAGACAACATTCTATAAAATCTCTCCTCGAATCAAACTCTTGATTAAAGAAGCCTCAAAGGAATGAAAACGATCACGTGGAGTGAACGCCTTCGAATGACTTTAGAACTTTGGTGAAAACCAAATTGTTCAAGAGGGTTTAATCACAAAGAAACCAAGCAAATATATTATACGTAATAATACTTTGGGCGGCAAAACCCTCGATTGGCTTTCAATCTCAAAATACTCACAAGCAAGCGGGGAAACGAGGCGGCGCGAAGCACTTAAGAGCCTTTTTCCTTAGGGTATATTTTATAATACCCGCCTTATACCCACCTTATAGTTTGTATCTTTCAAAATCGAGCTTCACGAAAGTATTTATCTATTTTTGCCTTTTCCTTTTTGTTTGAGATTCGAATACAATAATAGAGTGATGAAATCCCAATTAAGGTTGTGTTTTCACACTTTTGGAGATATTGTATATTGATTGTGATACTTAATACAATATAGTAATAATATTTGTACAAGAAAAACCAAGAAAACCGATAATACGTATTAGTAGAGTTCTACTAATACAAATACTATTTTGGTTAATATTAAAAACTACAATGCAAATTAATCACGACACACCTCCCCGGCAGCGGCGCCAAAATGATTGTGGTAAATTTACACCTCTTAGGAAAAAGGCGTAAAAGCGGTAAGTATTAAGTGTACGTTTAGGAAAACGTAACACTAATGACCCTTAAGGAATGAAAGTTCGTTTTCCAAGGAGGTATATGTGTGTGAAAAACTTGTTAAATGTTTGTGATTAATAATTGGTTTAGAAGGGGATGAGAAAAGAAGATGACGAAGACGAAAAAAATAAAAATAAACACTACTAGAAAGTTAAGACGTAGAACCTTAAAAACCACAAAAATAAAAATAAATTCTAAAAATTACCAAAAATTCACCAAAAATCAAAAAATAATAAACTAAGAGTTTACCAATGATCAAAACTTTTTCAAACCTTTTAAATAATTAAATATTCAATTTTTAAATGCTAATTAAAGCCCTAAAAATCAAATAAATTATCAAAAAGCCCCAAATAAAGATTTTTCAATTGGTAAACCTCTAAAATGACCTAAAAAGATTAAAAACTATTTTTAGAAATTTTAAAACTAATAAAAACTATTTAAAATGATTTAAAAACTATTAAAACTTAAAATAATTATAAAAATTAATCTAGAAGAGATAAAATTATTCTAAAAGTTGCTAAATTCCTATTTTAATGTAATTAACATAAGAAAAATGTAAAAAGTTGGAAAATTTGAAATTTTAAAAATAATAATAAAATAATATTAAAATAATATTAAAAATCCAAAAATTATAAAAAATTATAAAAACTTGCAAACTAGTTTATTTAAACCTAAATAATCAGAAAATCAAAGTGAAATTACCAAAATACCCCTAATGGGCCCTCAAATGGGCCAAATCCAAAATCAGTCAACACAAATGGGCTTTTGGGCCAAAAAAGTCAAACTTGGCCCAATTGACTTGGAAAAGCCCTATCTGACTTAAAATTCAATTCTAAGAACAAAACTCTAAAGGCCCAAAAGCTGAAAATGAGCTTATCACAGCTTATTGAACACAAAGCTTATTCTTATTGGGCTTTTCAGCCCATTAAGCCATAAGCTAATGCCAAAAGCTCTAATTTGACACACAACCTTCTTTTGGGATGCTTATGAGATCTGTAAAAAGAATTTTTTAAAAAGCTTACTAAATAAGCCAGAAATAAGCAATGTATTATTTCACAAAACGACAAAATAGTCGGGTTTGAGAAATAATGCACCTCAGAACTTGATTCAACTTGCAACAGCTTTCAAATGGACTCAATAAGCAAAATCAATCAACAAAAATCCAATAACCACAACCAATAAGCCAGAATAAGCACAAATGAACTTATGTAAAAGTCAAAGGAGTTGGTTTTCTAGTCAAACCCTAAAGTCAACCATCCAAATGCTCTAGTATGAACAAATGGGTCAAAATATGAGCACCTATTACAAAAACAAAGTTGTTGCAGGTTGGAATAAGCTATTATAGCTTATTGATAAGCTGACACCAGTTTTACACTATCAGTGGTAACCAGCAGGGGAAAGGAGTTCCCACTGCTTTGACTATTTGACCAGGCTTATTTGAGAGTTCTGGTTTGATTCAATTGGAAACAAAGGCACCCTTTTGATCAGTGAATCACAAGGAGTCAATAGCAACAATAAAATCACAAATTGGTTCACACAATAAGCCACAATAAGCCAAACAGTCACCAGATAAGCACCAGATATGGAAATAAGCAGTTAAGCACTTAATAAGCAGATTTAGCCACAATAAGCCAACCAAACTTAACAGGATGCATACACAAGCTATATAAACTAAGAACAAACACAAAGCAACAAGGATCAAACACTAAATCAAAGTAAATAACAAGATCAAAGCACTAGAAGTTACTGATGAACAATGAACATATGTAGAAAACAAGTTTGCTGATATACTTGACACTTGATCCAATTTCAAGCCTCAAATCCTTCTTCCCTGGTGTGATTAACTATGATTTAGCACTTGTTAGCCCTAACCTATGCTTAGATCTAGGTGTCCTTAAAATCCTAGCCAATTTTACCAAGTTTTAAAGATTTTATAGCCAAATCAAGAATCTATGTGTTCAAAACCTCAAAACCTGCAAACAGATGAACAAAATCACCCAAACAACAGATACCAACTCTTGCTTACACAAAACAAGCACTTAACAAACCACAATCCTAACTTATGTAGTAATCCCAAACACCCTTTTAAAACTTGATTCTACAAATTTTCAAAGGCTTATGAAGATTCAACCCACAAATCAGATCAATAGCAACTCAATAACATCAAACCAAGCCAAATCAACAATAATCAACCACAATAACACAGATTCAAGCATAAACATGCAATAATCACCAAATTCAGAAAAATAAAAGAGAAAATGAAAAGGGAGAAGGATGCAAACCTCCAAGACCTACATCCAGGCCCTGGATTGTTTGAGCTTAGGTACTAGCAGAACAAGTACCAGCTTCCAAGCTGCTAAGATGAACAAACTACAAAGTGAGATCAAAATAATGCCAACTTTCTGATTTTTGATGCACAAGCTTTATCACTTAAAACCTTGCCTCAAAAACCTTCAAACAAGATAATGGAACTCAGATTTTAGCTTCTCAAACACCAAACTTTTATAAATAACAGATTAGAACTCAAAATTTTAAGAAATTCAAACTTTATTTCATAAAAAGGAATTACAAAGATTAAAAGCTAAAATCTGGAACAAAGCTCTCTCACATGTTGAGGAGTCTTTATATAGGCAAATGCCAAGGCTAGCACTATTCACAAACCCTAGATGTGAATTTCCCTAAATTCCCTAAGTCCTTCTAGACGTTTTCTTGGTGTGAGTTGTCCAAAATGAATCTAAACCGTTTAAAATAGCTTTGTGATGAAGCAATGAGTGTCAGCTGTTGATCTTGACACGTGGCTAAGCTTGGAGGCCAAGTTGCATTCTGATTGGTGGAAAGGGAATTGGGGGTGGGGTCCATTGTGAGTGGGGATGAGGGTTTTGTGTGTGGGTTGTGTTTCTGCTAGGGTGAATTAAATTTTGGGAAAAACCTTTGGCAGTAAAAAGTAAAATCTGGGTTCATGGGGTGAATAGTGGTCCCCTTTGATCCGTTTTTTGGTGGAGTGGAGTTGTGTTTGGCGCGTTTTCTTTGTTTGAATGTTTCAGCATACAACTTTGGTCCTTGTTCTTTCTTTCTCTTGTCTTTTGTGTTTAAAAACCCATCAGCGTCCAAATCCTTTGTAACAACTTTTCACAACTTGTCATTTTTTGCACAAAACTTTCCAAAAGGTGTATCAAGGGTTGTTTTTGCCATTTTGAGATATTTCAAGGACTGATCTTGGACATTCTTGATCTTTAAAGGTCTTCAATGTATCTTTGGCTTGATGAGGGACCATAATTGACAATTTGGAATTGTTGAGGGACCAATCTTGCCATTTCTTCAAAGTTGAAGGACCTTTTGTGTAATTTTGACAAACTTAAGGGACCAAACTTGTAATTATGAATATAAAATGGTTTTAAGTGTCATTTCTTCAATAAATGAGGATCAATCTTGTTTGTCTTCAAGTCTTCAAGGGTATTTGTTGAATTTTCCATGATTAGGGCCCGGTTCTTTGTACGGCTTCGTTTCTCGTGTCCGTTTTTCCTTGTAACTTGTGATCTTTTGTCTTTTTCACGATATCCATACCTAAAATACACAAGTAAACAAACACAAGCATATATATGGTATTTTATGACATTTTTATGCATTTAAAGCCCGAAAAGAACGATGAGATCATGTATAAATGCCATCTCATCAGCTGGCAATCACATGTATCACCTTAGAAGCTCCTAGAAGAGATTCAAATGATCAGCATATTCGTTTTTGATGCCAAGGGTGGATTTGGAATTTCAGTCGACTAGGGTTTTAGCTTTTCCCTTTTCTAGAAGCATTGTAGCCTGAGTATATAAAGGCATTTAGGCTGTAAGTTTAAGTTGTTCCAGTTTCTATTTTTCTTGCCTATGTAATCCCTTTTTGAAATAAATAAAAGTTGGTATTTTATCTAAATGTAATTCCTTTTTGATGTTTTAAAAGTTGGTAGAGTGCAGAAAAACGAGCTGAGTTCCATCATAATTTGTGTTTGGGTTTCTAAGTTTTTGGCAAATTTAATTCCTTTTTCAAAAGTTACTTTGAAAAGCTGGTGTTTTGTTAAAGCTTTGATCCTGTTTCTTTTTCATGTTATAAGGATTGTGTTTAAAGGATTTCAGAAATTTGAGATAAAAGGTTTTTAAGAAAAGAAAAATAAAAAAAGGTAGAATCAGTGTTTTGTTCTATTTTGTGATCTAACCAATCAAGGACTCTGTTCTTGTTTGATTGTTTGTTCATCTTAGCAGAGATTTTGGAAGCTTGTGCTTTTTCTTGCTAGCACATAAGCTCAAACAATCCAAGGTGTGGATGTACACCTTGGAGGTTTGTCTTTGAACCTTTCTTCTTTTTTATATTTTTCTGTCTAGTTTATGTAGCAATGAAATTTTGTGGTTTTTGGATTGATTCTGTGATTTTGAGGGTGTAATATGCTATTTGAGTTATATTTAATCTTATTCATTTGAGAAGTTGTTGTTTTGTGTCACCTTCTAACCCACTGCCTAGATAAAACTTGCTATTTTAGACTGTTATAGGATGTTTGGGACAGCTTGGGAATTGGGTAAGTTGACACCTTACCTCCTTGCTTAGCTCTGCATACTTGTAATTTGTCTCAGGGTAGTTAGATTTTATCGTAAGTTTGAGGTTCTTAGTTTAAAGTTGAATTGGAGTGTTATGCAAAAATCTGTCATAGGCATAAAATTTTTGGAATTTGATTAACTGGTACTGTGGATTTGGCATGGTTCATGGTATGTGCTAGGCTATGTTTTGGGTGTATGAGTCATTTGTGTGCACACTTGAGGGAAAAATCTGTGGTCTCACTGCCGTTAAGTTACATCAGTCTGTATTGGGGGCAGTGGGGGGGGGGGGGGGGGGGGGGGGCAAATGATCAGTTTTGCTTACCAAGTATTGTAATCTGCTAGAATTTGGTGCAATCCAGAGTCTTTTAAAGTTAGGTTATGTTTTAGGTCTTTATATAAATGTTTTGTATGTTTGTGATAGGTTTGTATAGTGTAGGTGTTGTATGCAGCTAGCTAGGGGCCTAGTTTCTGCATACTTGCTGTCCAAAATTGGTCATACACATCAGTCAACGTGTCTTTATCTTTCTTGATTTTTGGTGTGTGAAAGTTGGCTTTAAATTCGTTTTGGGTATCAAAATTCATGGTGTTTCTGTCAAAATAAGGATAGGTTTAATAGATGCTTTAGGTCTAACTTAGTCATCCTTTGCCTTTGGTTTCCATTAAAATTCAGAAATACGAAGAAAAAAAAACATTGGTGGATTTAGTCTCTATGATGAATCAGCGGGTTGTATAAAAGTTAGAGTAACTGTTGCCGTTATTGCGTATACTGAGTTGTTTTGAGCTCACTTTCGTATGCCCAACAAGTTCTGAAAGTTTACTTGAGGTTTGTATAGCATTCGCTTTAAGCTCAAGTGTTACTTTACTTCAATATCAAAGCTACTGAAGCATCAGCAGGCGTAGCCTGTGATTGTTAGGATTTGGGATCTGAAATTGTACACACGAGTATATTGATAAGAGTTTAAGCTTTTTCTTAAAGATTTTAGTTCTTGGTGTGATATTTGGTAAGTCTTTTGGGTCAAAATACACATAAGCAAAGATACGGTGTCCAACACTTAGCAGAGCTTTGTGCGTTTTAATGCACATCAAACCAACCGCTATTGTCATCAACTGAGGATGCTTTAAGAGTTGAATTTGTGGATATAGGTAGTTTATCAGGTTACCTTTTTCTGTTTTCAATTAGTTTTAAGGTAGTGCCTTATTCAGCTTATTGGCTTAAGACAAAAGTGGCGAAGAAAAAAATCCCACTAGTTGCACTTTAAAAAGCACTCACTGTTCAATTTATAGGTAGTTTAGTTTTGTTTTAAACACTCAGAGTTATGAGCTCAAATTTTGGAATCAAGTAGTCTTTTAGGCAGCGTTAATCTGTTTTTGGGTTAGAGCTTCTCAGGGCTCTTCAACACCTTATTGCATGAGCTCAAAAATTAGCTTATTTCCTTACTAGGTGCATTTAGATAGCTAGTCTCTGCACACTTCTTTTAATTTTGCATTTTTTTCCTCTGTATGAAGTTTATGTGATGTTGATCTAGCAGGGATTAAGCTTGTTGCTTATTGAAAAATAAAAAAAAAAGTAGAAGAAAAGAAAATAAGCTAGCTGCACTCATATAACTTGCAGCCACTGTTCATGTTTTTATTATTATTTGCAAATATCTAAATCTGCTTTATTTTTGTTGTTTGATTGTGCTGTTTGTGATTATAATTGTGGTTCGATCACCTCACTAGCCAACTGCTAGTGGGGGCTTATCCGCTTACTCCAAAAATCTGTTAGAAAACATATATCAAAAGGGAGTGCCAGTAGGGTTTGAACCTCTGACTCCTCCATAATCAGAGAAGACGCAACACAAATAATCGCACCATCTGCTCTCTAAAACCTTTTTGTTACTACTTCTTATTCTGCTTCTTTTAAACTCCCTTTTTTTTAATTTCATGTATAAAAGTAACCTGCACAAAAAGTGTCTCTTGTGTGTTTTAAACCCATGACCTGCGAAACACAACAGACACAACACAACCACTGGTTACCAGCTGCTCTCTTTGGCTATTTTGGTAATTGATCCTTTCCTTTTTCTTTTATATTTTGTCTCTTGTGCTTTCTGTTTAGAAAAGAAAAAGAGATATCAAAAAAATGCAGCAGGTGGGTTTCAAACTCTTGACCTCCCCACTTTAACAAACGTAACACTCCCCACCTCAACCATCTGCTCTCCCTAGCTTCTTTGTTTCCATTTCCTTTTATTTTGTCTTTATACCTTTTTTTAAGTTAGTAGTATTTTTATATAATCCGTAGCTTATTTTCAAATTCTGGGCTTTTTAGTATAGCTTATTTCGTATTTATCATTTTTCTTACGTTCTACTTATAGTTTTAGATTTTCAAAAATTGGTTTTACATTTTCCCCGCCATTAATTAATTTTTTATGATTATTTTCTTTTCCATATTTATAAAGTCATTAAAAAAAATAGATTTTAGTATTTTAAAGTTTTAGAAAAATAGTCTTTAGTTTTTAAATAATAAACTTTAGGTTTACAAAGAAAAAAAGTTTAAATTTTGTCTTTTTCTTAGCTAGTTTTATTTTTAGATTTTTAATTAACTTTAATAATTAATATAAATTAATTTAAAAGTTTTCAAATTTTTTGGTTTTCATATTTTTCTTAGTTTGTTTTTTTTTGAACATTTTAGTAATTTTCAAAACTTTTTTAGGTGAAATTTTTCATTGGGTCGCGTTTTCACGTTCGTACGTTCGCTCGTTTCCGACCGTTTTTAGCATAACTCGTTTCCGATTTCTTTTCTTTCTTTCTTTTCAAAAACGTAATCACTTGAATAAATAACGTCTATATTTTTTTTTTGCTAAACACCATACCTCCTGGAGAACGAACTCGACTATTCGATTTTGCGTTTTTCACAAAACGTGAAACTTAATACTTACCCGCTTTTGTCGCTTTGTTTTTCCTAAAACAAAAGTGTACAAAAATACCGCATCAAAAATGGTGCCGCTGCCGGGGAGGTGTGTTTAGCCATATTTATTTATCGTGTTTGTTTGAGTGTTTATGTTTTATCGTAAATACTTCTTTTTATTTTTAAATACTACTAGCCATACAAATAAATCGTGTTAAATAGAACTCTATTAACACAAAATCGTTTTCTCGTTTTTATTGTGCATAATATATTGTATTTACGTAGAACAATTAACATACAATAATTATCCAAATACGCGAGAAATCGCACCTCAATAGTTGAGCGTTCCGGTCACTATTGTTGTATCGAATTCAAACGAAATCAAAGGCAAAATAGATAAATACTCTTAATTGATTTAATCTCGATAAATACAAACTATAAGGTGGGTATAAGGCGGTTGTATTTCACGACCTAAGGAAAAAAGGCTCTTAAGTGCTTCAAGCCGCCTCGTTTTCTCCGCTCGCTTGTGCGTATTTTGAAAGTGACGATCTATTAGGGGTTTGCCACATCAAGTATTATTAATTTATTTTTTGTGAGTTTTAATTATTGAACCTCGAAACATTTTGGCGTTCCGCCAACGTTTCAAAGTCAACGAGGGTTTTTACTTCACGTAATTGCCTTCATTCCTCTTGGATTCATTAATCGAGACCTTTGATTAGTGGAAAATTTTTGTAGATTAATTTCTACGTAATACACCAAAATTCCAAAAAAATTAAAAAACCAAAAACACAAAAAGATTCTTCGATTTTTCCCTCTATTTTCATAATTCTTTTTCTCAACCTCTCTAAATTTTAATTCTTCATGGATTTTCATTGCCTAGGTTATGGGAGACGACTGTTTGGTTCCGTATCATGTCCATGGTGTATATCCGAAAGGTGCGGAGATTATATCGACTATGTAGATTTTAGATCTTGTCCCTCATGTAATCCGACCAATTGTTTGTACACTTCTAATGAAGAACGTCACATTCATTGCCTATATTGTGGAAGCCCTTCCCATTGGCACTATGAGTGTCCAATTCAATACCCAAATGGTCACAATCACGAGCCTAATCCGAATTTTGTTGACCAATCTTCGCAATACTCACCGTCATGTGAGTATTGTGGAGATGAACCTCACTATGGGTACGATTGTCAACCGATGAACCAAAATACGTATTTCGACAATCAATTTTCCGGTTTTGACGAATCACACGACATGGGTTACAATTACGACAATGGGGGTGGTTATCCATACGACGAAACGGATTTTTCTCAAAATCCGTGTTGCGACAATTGTGGGGGGGGCTCACGATACTTTTTCTTGCCAACCAATGGATTATGATGAGCCCAATTCATACGATAATTCCGGTTTTGATAATTATGAGGCCCCACCATACAATCTCGATCCTCCAAATTCCCATGAGCCCGATCCATGTTACAATTCCGACTTTGACCAACCATCTCCACGACATATTTTCGATGATGATCTAGGTTCTAGTCGTGTCGAAGAAAGGTCTAATCGTTTCAATGAACGAATTGATATGCTCTTCCAACTAATTATGGAGAAAAAAGATACCCTAATTGTTGAAGAGGTTGAAAAGATCATCGAGGATGAGGAAACGAGGGTGTCAACTAACGAGGTTTTTGAAAATGTTTTCGAAAATAAACAACAAGAAAAACTCGTAGCACGTGTTGGAACGATGAATGTTAAACCTTTGGAACCTAATTTTTCTAATGAAGTTAAGATTATCAAAGATTTTCAAAATAAAAATACACAAGATTTTGACGAAGATAGTCCGTTAAGTGATTTTGAAAAAGAAGAAATTGATAAGGTTTTAAGGAGAATCATTGACCCCTCGATTTTTGAAGAGTATCAATATTTAATTCCGGAGGGACATGTTAGTACTATTTCTACGTCTTTTGAGAACCCGCATTCGATCCCTCCAAAGGACCAACTTGAAACCATCAAGGCTACAACGTCTAGTGACGAGCCTTTTACTCCTAATCCCACACCGTGTGAGATTATGGATTTATCATGTGAGAAGTCCGCCGATGGTCTGGCTCACATTGATACGTTTTTCGACACCGATGTCGAAACCACTAAGGCAAAATCTTCAAATGAAGAGCCTTTTACTCCTATACCCACTACGGAAACCGATGCCTCTCTAAGTATGGGGGAGACAAATCTTAGCACTGATCCTAGTGTCGAGATCCCTATTCCAATCTAAAGTGATCCTACGGTTTTCTCCGAAGATGAGGTAAGTGATTTTGCCCTCGATGAATTTTTCCATGAATATTCCAACGAGGCAAATCACAATAGTGAGTGTGATTCTATATCACATGATGATGTCTCTCCCATTGACACTTCGGGGAGAGAATTAATGACTTTTTGAACCCTCTTTTCAATGAGGATGGTTTATCCGCTAGTGATGACGAGTCACTAATCGACGAGGACGTTCAAAATACCGATTTTAAAATCTTTTCGAACCCTTTATTTGAATTTGATGACACGTTCATTTTTGGTGAGGTAAATCCTCTCTTTGATGAGACGTTCGAGGACATCGAGAGTGCGGATTCTAAGGATCTTAAACTCGATGAGCCGGATTTGCTAGTCACCCTCCCGACGTCTCATACGGTTGAGACTACTCTTTCTTCTCATAACGTTTCCATTCACGAGGGGTTCACCAATGGACCGCCTCTCGATGAGAGTGAGGATTTTAATGAGGCTTTTGCCTTCGATACGGGGGGGGGGGGGGGGGGAATTTTGAAACTCCTATTATTGACAATTCTTTTTCAATTTTACCTTTGTTTCAAAGTGAACCAACCCACCCCCTCGGATATGATGAGTTTACCTACGTCGTAAGGAGTTTTCTTCCTTACAAGACGTATCCTCCGGCTTTGCGTGTTTTATTTTTAACAAAATGTGAGGATACGATCTTCGATCTCGGTATAAAGGCTTTGCCTTTATTCACGGTTGCTTTTGGGCCTTGATTACATGTAAGTCCCACCAAAAATGACCGAACCATGATTATCCCTAAATGATCACATTTATGGGGATTCGAGTCGAGCTTTTGACTCGGTTATAAAAAACAAGGTGCCTCGTGGGGGATTCTCATGCTTATCCATGTACATATTATTGCTTTTTAGTTAACCTAATGTGAGGGGATTTTTTCCCTTCCAACCTTTGTTCCGTGGTTGTTTGTGAATTATGGACTTTAGATGATCATGATCTTCACGATTGGAGCCTCTCGTGTTCATTTTATAGGAGCACTCGATCGTTTGCTTTGAAGACTTTCTCAATATCTATGATATATCCTTTGATGTTATAACCTTAGGTTTATAGCACACTTCATAAACTGCTTTAAATTTAATGGTTACACCCTTTCCATGCTAGATTAGGCATTCGACTACGTCTCTAGTATGGGGGTGTTTGCACCCCTAGACTCGAAACATTGAGGACAATGTTTAACTTTAGTATGGGGGGTGAATAGATACTTGCCTTGCCAAACCCTCACGCTTTCCAAAGTTTATCTTTTTGTTTATCGTGTTTGAAGTATGGGGGGTGAATAGATAAGGCAAAAAATGGCCAAATTTTAAATTTTTTCTCATGTCTTATAAGTGTTTGAAGACACGAATGTAGGTTTTCTGATGGCGAGAATAAGAGTAATTTTTGACTCGACCGTGCGTGTTGAGCACTTAGCTTTGATTCCTTAACTTCACATTAGGCTAAGTCTCTTAAATGAGGACGAGAAATGATAGAGTTAATTATAAGTTACTATGCTAAACGTAGAGTACTCGTATTCTTTCAAAAACTCATGTGTTCTCTTTATTTGCTTATTCTCCCTTCGCTTGTAAATATTTTTTGCTTAATAAATATTGACTTAGCGGTTTAGTCTTGATTGTTGGGTTTCTAGTCTTTTCTAGTAGCTTCCGTGTAATTAAATTGGGAAGACATTAAGGTATCGCCAGCGTCACGGTTTTGAAGTATTGGCACCCGAATAATCAAAAGCTTCACCCAATAATAAGATTTCAAGTGCTCACCTAAATTAAGCAAACAATTTGAAGCCCCACAAGGCCGAAAAATCTATGCAAAATTGAAAGTGAATCAAGCCTTAATCTTCGAAGCTTTAAAGATCCAAAATTCGCTTTAGCGTGAGGATATACGTCTTTGGCTAATAAAACCACCGATGAGGCGGATAATAAAAGGCAAGGCGAGACCGAAGTCATAATAAAAGCTTCATGGCGAAGTTGAATAAAAGATGGAGGTAAACCAAAGATAATAAGGCCCTTTTGTTAGGGGGCGTATAAAAGTCTTGGTAATAAGTCTCATGTTCAAAACCGTTATAAAACCGTGTTTATCGATTCTTCTTGTCAACTTAATTTTTTAACATCGTTGTCTATTGGGAGGGGTTATTGATTTAATGGTCTTGGTTACACCGTTAGGACTCTATTTTTAGACTTAATCTCTATTCACGCATAAGTCAACAATGTATCCTCGTGATCATTAAGACAAAATAAAATATAAGAGATACAACTTAGGAATAATGGGAGGATAAGTACGTGATTAGGGCATACGAGTAGTGTTAGCATTACTAACTTATAATGACAATGATCTCGTTGCACGCTTGGCATGGAATTGGGGTGAAAATCGAGGACGATGAAATTATTTCTAACAAAGCATTCACGTGTTCTTATTCTATGAACCTAAACGTCCCATTTTGCGATGAAAATCATACATTATGTCTAAAACACAAGTAGTAGTAATAGTAGTAGTGTAGCTAGTTTATCATTCAATAAAGTGAATAAAAATGAATTTTGGAGGTGCTACGATACTTTATTCTAGCATTGCGTGAGGGCACGGCAATGGTTTAGTATGGGGGAGTGATGAGACTGCTTTTATACATAGTCTCATCGTCCAAAAAGGGCTTTAAATGCATAAAATATCATGAAAATGGCCAAATATATGCTTGTGTTTGTTGCTTGTGTATTTTAGGTACGGATATTGAGAAAATGACAAAATATCACAAGAATCATACAAAAACGAACACGGGAAACGAAGCCGCACAATGAACCATGCCCTAGCATTGATTTTCCAAGAAAGACCCTAAAGTTTGAAGATTGAACTAGTTTGGTCCCTCAAGTATTGAATATTGTCACTTTATACCCCTAAGAATCTCAAAAAAATACTTAAGGGGTCCCTAAAGTTCGAAGACTTTACAAGATCAACCCTCAAAGTTTGAAGAAAGTCACACCATTAGTCCTTAAAGCAAAAAGTTATCCAAAAGGACTAACGGTGCAATTCCTTAAGGACTAACAATGCAATACAACAAGGACCCTGGGTGCAAAGTTTATTACTAAACTGCTGTTAGGGGAGGGACTTAAGTTACCAAATCACCAAACTCATTTAACCATTATACCATTATTGTTCCAACCCAACCAGCCCATATATCCACCAATCCCCACATGACACCTCACCAAACCCATTTAACCAAACCCACTAACCCAGCTTAATGTTTTTAACAAAACACGTTTTTTTATTAATATAAGTTGGAGGGAAACATGTTTTGTTCCCTAATCATCCCCAAGAACCCTAGAGCCAATTGTAGATTTAATTAAGCTTGTCTTAATAGGAAATCTTAAATAAATTTAGGGGTTTTGATCCTTAACCTTATCCCAACATACCCACATGTCCAGGAAAGTGACACACCATATCTTGGTCCCCTCCCACAGCTAAGTTATCACGGGTTGTAACTTTTACAAGTCAAAGAGACCAAATCAATGGCTATGTATCAATTACTTGTTCAACAAAACATTTTGAACCACTGATATCAACTATCCATCGCTGGCAATCACATGTATCACCTCAGAAGCTCCTAGAAGAGATTCAAATGATCAGCATATTCGTTTTTGATGCCAAGGGTGGATTTGGAATTTCAGTCGACTATGGTTTTAGCTTTTCCCTTTTCTAGAAGCATTGTAGCCTGAGTATATAAAGGCATTTAGGCTGTAAGTTTAAGTTGTTCCAGTTTCTGTTTTTCTTGCCTATGTAATCCCTTTTTGAAATAAATAAAAGTTGGTATTTTATCTAAATGTAATTCCTTTTTGATGTTTTAAAAGTTGGTAGAGTGCAGAAAAACGAGCTGAGTTCCATCATAATTTGTGTTTGGGTTTCTAAGTTTTTGGCAAATTTAATTCCTTTTTCAAAAATTACTTTGAAAAGCTGGTGTTTTGTTAAAGCTTTGATCCTGTTTCTTTTTCATGTTATAAGGATTGTGTTTAAAGGATTTCAAAAGTTTGAGATAAAAGGTTTTTAAGAAAAGAAAAATAAAAAAAGGTAGAAATCAGTGTTTTGTTCTATTTTGTGATCAAACCAATCAAGGACTCTGTTCTTGTTTGATTGTTTGTTCATCTTAGCAGAGATTTTGGAAGCTTGTGCTTGTTCTTGCCAGCACATAAGCTCAAACAATCCAAGGTGTGGATGTACACCTTGGAGGTTTGTCTTTGAACCTTTCTTCTTTTTTATATTTTTCTGTCTAGTTTATGTAGCAATGAAATTTTGTGGTTTTTGGATTGATTCTGTGATTTTGAGGGTGTAATATGCTATTTGAGTTATATTTAATCTTATTCATTTGAGAAGTTGTTGTTTTGTGTTACCTTCTAACCCCATGCCTAGATAAAACTTGCTATTTTAGACTGTTAAAGGGTTTTTGGGACAGCTTGGGAATTGGGTAAGTTGACACCTTACCTCCTTGCTTAGCTCTGCATACTTGTAATTTGTCTTAGGGTAGTTAGATTTTATCGTAAGTTTGAGGTTCTTAGTTTAAAGTTGAATTGGAGTGTTATGCAAAAATCTGTCATAGGCATAGAATATTTGGAATTTGATTAACTGGTACTGTGGATTTGGCATGGTTCATGGTATGTGCTAGGCTATGTTTTGGGTATGATTCATTTGTGTGCACACTTGAGGGAAAAATCTGTGGTCTCACTGCCGTTAAGTTACATCAGTCTGTATTGGGGGCAGTGGGGGGGCAAATGATCAGTTTTGCTTACCAAGTATTGTAATCTGCTAGAATTTGGTGCAATCCAGGGTCTTTTAAAGTTAGGTTATGTTTTAGGTCTTTATATAAATGGTTTGTATGTTTGTGATAGGTTTGTGGGGTGTAGGTGTTGTATGCAGCTAGCTAGGGGCCTAGTTTCTTCATACTTGCTGTCCAAAATTGGTCATACACATCAGTCAACGTGTCTTTATCTTTCTTGATTTTTGGTGTGTGAAAGTTGGCTTTAAATTCGTTTTGGGTATCAAAATTCATGGTGTTTCTGTCAAAATAAGGATAGGTTTAATAGATGCTTTAGGTCTAACTTAGTCATCCTTAGCCTTTGGTTTCCATTAAAATTCAGAAATACGAAGAAAAAAAAACATTGGTGGATTTAGTCTCTATGATGAATCAGCGGGTTGTATAAAAGTTAGAGTAACTGTTGCCGTTATTGCGTATACTGAGTTGTTTTGAGCTCACTTTCGTATGCCCAACAAGTTCTGAAAGTGTACTTGAGGTTTGTATAGCATTCGCTTTAAGCTCAAGTGTTACTTTACTTCAATATCAAAGATACTGAAGCATCAGCAGGCGTAGCCTGTGATTGTTAGGATTTCGGATCTTAAATTGTACACACGAGTATATTGATAAGAGTTTAAGCTTTGTCTTAAGGATTGTAGTTCTTGGTGTGATATTTGGTAAGTCTTTTGGGTCAAAATACACATAAGCAAAGATCCGGTGTCCAACACTTAGCAGAGCTTTGTGCGTTTTGATGCACATCAAACCAACCGTTATTGTCATCAACTGAGGATGTTTTAAGAGTTGAATTTGTGGATATAGGTAGTTTAGAAAGTTACCTTTTTCTGTTTTCAATTAGTTTTAAGGTAGTGCCTTATTCAGCTTATTGGCTTAAGACAAAAATGGCGAAGAAAAAAATCCCACTAGTTGCACTTTAAAAAGCACTCACTGTTCAATTTATAGGTAGTTTAGTTTTGTTTTAAAAACTCAGAGTTATGAGCTCAAATTTTGGAATCAAGTAGTCTTTTAGGTACCGTTAATCTGTTTTTGGGTTAGAGCTTTTCAGGGCTCTTCAACACCTTATTGCATGAGCTCAAAAATTAGCTTATTTCCTTACTAAGTGCATTTAGATAGCTAGTCTCTGCACACTTCTTTTAATTTTGCATTTTTTTGCCTCTGTATGAAGTTTATGTGATGTTTATCTAGCAGGGATTAAGCTTGTTGCTTATTGAAAAATAAAAAAAAGTAGAAGAAAAGAAAATAAGCTAGCTGCACTCATATAACTTGCAGCCACTGTTCATGTTTTTATTATTATTTGCAAATATCTAAATCTGCTTCATTTTTGTTGTCTGATTGTGCTGTTTGTGATTATAATTGTGGTTCGATCACCTCACTAGCCAACTGCTAGTGGGGGCTTATCTGCTTACTCCAAAAATTTGTTCAAAAACATATATCAAAAGGGAGTGCCAGTAGGGTTTGAACCTCTAACTCCTCCATAATCAGAGAAGACGTAGTACACAAATAGTCGCACCATCCTTTTTTTAATTTCCTGTATAAAAGTAACCTGCACAAAAAGTGTCTCTTGTGGGTTTTGAACCCATGACCTGCGAAACACAACAGACACAACACAACCACTGGTTACCAGCTGCTCTCTTTGGCTATTTTGGTAATTGATCCTTTCCTTTTTCTTTTATATTTTGTCTCATGTGCTTTCTGTTTAGAAAAGAAAAAGAGATATCAAAAAATTGCAGCAGGTGGGTTTCAAACCCTTGACCTCCCCACTTTAACAAACACAACACTCCCCACCTCAACCATCTTCTCTCCCTAGCTTCTTTGTTTCCATTTCCTTTTATTTTGTCTTTATACCTTTTCTTAAATTAGTAGTATTTTTATATAATCCGTAGCTTATTTTCAAATTCTGGGCTTTTTGGTATAGCTTATTTCGTATTTATCATTTTTCTTACGTTCTACTTATAGTTTTAGATTTTCTAAAATTGGTTTTACATTTTCCCCGCCATTAATTAATTTTTTATGATTATTTTCTTTTCCATATTTATAAAGTCATTAAAAAATAGATTTTAGTATTTTAAAATTTTAGAAAAATAGTCTTTAGTTTTTAAATAATAAACTTTAGGTTTACAAAGAAAAAAAGTTTAAATTTTGTCTTTTTCTTAGCTAGTTTTATTTTTAGATTTTTAATTAACTTTAAAAATTAATATAAATTAATTTAAAAGTTTTCAAATTTTTTGGTTTTCATATTTTTCTTAGTTAGTTTTTTTTAGAACATTTTAGTAATTTTCAAAACTTTTTTAGGTGAAATTTTTCGTTGGGTCGCGTTTTCACGTTCGTACGTTCGCGCGTTTCTGACCGTTTTTAGCATAACTCGTTTCCGATTTCTTTTCTTTCTTTCTTTTCAAAAACGTAATCACTTGAATAAATAACGTCTATATTTTTTTTTGCTAAACACCATATCTCCTCGAGAACGAACTCGACTATTCGATTTTGCGTTTTTCACAAAACGTGAAATTTAATACTTACCCGCTTTTGTCGCTTTGTTTTTCCTAAAACAAAAATGTACAAAAATACCGCATCACTAATCTTAGAGTGGAGCATGACTTACTCTCTAGGATCAAGGAAGCTCAGAAAGATGATGGTGAAATCTAGGCAATTGTCAGAACTTAGAGCAGCAGACAAAGTTTCGGTTAGATGACGACGGTATCTTGTGGCAGGGCACTAGACTTTGTGTTCCTGATGATCTTATACTCAGGGAGGCGTTATTGGCTGAAGCTCATAGCTCCCCATTCTCCATTCATCCTGGTTCCACCAAGATGTACCACGACATCAAGCAGTATTTCTGGTGGAGTGGTATGAAATAGGATGTTGCTACATATGTCTCCAAATGTCTTACCTGCCAGCAGGTTAAGATCGAGCATCAAAGATCTAGTGTTCTACTACAACCATTAGACATTCCAGAGTGGAAATGGGACAAGACCACCATGGATTTTGTCACCAGACTTCCGCAGACCAAGAGAAAGAATGATGTCATTTGGGTTATCATTGACCGACTTACCAAGTCAGCTCATTTCTTACCGATCCGCAAGAATGATGCGGTTAACAAAATCGTTGACTTATATCAAAAGGAGATCATGAGACTTCATGGTGCTCCATACAGTATCGTCTCAGATAAGGATCCTCGGTTTACTTCGCGATTTTGGAGAAGTCTGTAGAAATCTTAGGGCACCAGACTTAAGCTTAGCATGGCTTTTCATCCTCAAACAGACAGGCATTCGGAGCGAACCATTCAGACATTAGAGGACATGCTTCGATCATGTGCTTTGGAATGGACAGGGAGTTGGGACGACTACATCTTCTTGGTAGAATTTGCATACAACAATAGTTGGCAAACCAACATCAAGTGTGCACCATTTGAGATGTTGTATGGCAGGAAGTGTCGCGCCCCAATCTGCTGGGACCAGGTTGGTGAGCGAACACTTGAAGGTCCGTAGATGATAGAGATGACCAACGAGAGAGTCGTTGTAGCTAAGGCAAAACTGCAAGAAGCTCGTGCACGTCAAAAGAGTTATGTCGAAAAGCATCGTAGGGATTTGCATTTCAACGTGGGAGATCATGTTTTTCTTAAGGTATCACCGGCACGTGGTGTTAGACATTTTGGAATCAAAGGAAAACTCATTCCTTGATTCATCGGATCGTTTGATATCATCGAGCGAGTCGGTGAAGTATCGTATTGTTTAGCGTTACCTCCGCGGCTTTCTGACGTTCATGACGTTTTCCATGTGTCCTTACTCAGAGGGTACAATTATCATCCCCTTCACATGGTTCAGTATCCACTTGAGGAGCCCGAACGAGTTCTTGATCGTCAGGAACGAGTCATGAGGAAGAAGACGATTCCATTTGTCAAAATTCTTGGGAGGGACCATACCGAGCGGGAAGCCACTCGGGATACAGAGGAGTATAACCGGACCTCTTACCCTTATTTCAAGTTTTGATTCGGGTATGTTCCTCTTTCAGTTTACATTATCTATAATTCGGGGACGAATTACTCTTTTAGGGGGGAAGAGTTGTAAAACCCGCATATGAATGCCATGAACAGTAAACTGCGTAAACATACGAACCAATTAAAACTTACCAATTATGTCATGTACACGTGTCACGAACATTAAATTTAGAAACTACGTACGTATTAATGCACGATAATTATTAAGTACGTAATAACACACGATAATTATTAAGTATAATAATTATAATCACGAACATATGTTCACGAATATTTATTACACGATAATTATTACGTATAATACTTATAACAATACTATTAGAACACGATATATATAAGAATTATATATAACAAGAACATTAATCACGAACTAGAACGAAAAATTAAAATGAACGAACACATAAATTACTTAAACATGAAAAAGGCATGGTTTTGCCTTTGGGCCTTATGGTAGCCGCAGACAAAGGAAGGAAGGGGGCCAAGCCCACTTTGATTTGTAACTAAATGGTAAAAAGAAAACACAGGAAAACCATTTACACATTTTTACAAGAAAAATAAAAACCCTACCCTCCCTTTTTGGTTCTTCCTAGCCGCGGCATCAACAAAGCACAAGGAGGGTTTTGTTTTGATTTTTGATCTTGGTATTGGTTCGTGTTTGTGTTCTTTTCAATCACGTATTGGGGTAATCATCGAACCTTCATCTTTGTTTTTAATCTTTTATTAAACACATGTGTAGATATTTAAAAACAATTAAATAAACATGTTATAGATTTATTAAAAAAAGAAAAGGATTGTTTGATTTGTGTTTGGTTCGGCAGCCACCTAAACCGAGAGTCCTAAGACTCTCGGTACATCATGGTCCACAACCGAGACCCCCCTAAGGGGATCCGTGTGGGTCTCGGTCCAACAGCAGGCACCTTCGGCTTAAGTCGGGGGCTGTTTGGCTCGAACAGTGGGAACACGCAGGGCAGCAGGGGAACCACCGGCATACTGCCAGTAGGAACCCTGTTCGGTCAGTTGGTAGCCGCGGTGTAGCAGCGGCTGAAGCCACAGCCGTTGGCTGCGCAGCCACCAGCCGCCACCGCATCCGCGACTGCGGGTGGTGGTTGGTGTCAGGCTTTTGGTTTTGTCTCGGGATTAGGGCTCAGGATTATTTTGCAAGTTATTTTTACAGATTAATTAGATTAATTAAAATGCCTAAATAATTAATTTATTTAAAACATGACTTAGGTTATATTATTTTATAAATAATACATGTTTTAACCTAAGTATTTTTGTCATTTATTTTAGACTACAGTTGTTAATTAATTATTAAAACATGGACAATAATTAATTAATAATTCAGGGCTTAGGTTTATTAATGTAAATTAACAATACATGTTAACCTAAGTATTTCAGACTTAATTTAATTAAACCATGACTTAATTATATTTGTATAACCTGTAGTTTATGAATTATCCATGCTATATTACTAATTAATAAAACATGTACTATAATTATTAATTAATAATCTGTTATAACCTATAGTATTTAATTAATAAACTTTACTATTAATTACATGACTTATGACTATTAACCAATAAACACTAGCTTATATTATTAGCTTATTAATCCAGCTTATTTCTAATTATGGAAACATTCTATTTTAGGAAACTTACTATTTTTAGAAACTTTCAACATTTAGAAACTAATCTATTTTTGGAAACTTTCTACTTTTGGAAACTTTCTATTTTTAGAAACTTTCTATTTTTGGAAACTTTCTATTTTTGGAAATCTGCTATTTTTAGAAAGTTACTTATTATTACACAACAAGTATAATAATACAAGAATCCAAGATAATACATAATCAGAATACATGAAATACATATATAATACAGTATATCATTTAAAACGGTAAAATAAGACAAGAACATATAAAAACAAGCTAAGAACATACAAGAACCAGTAATATACTAAGATATCAGATAAATCATACATGTCCCTTATTTATGTAGCATTAGTAAGGTCAGAGTAGGACTATTCATCCCTTCATCTTTCCTCGTTCACTGGACACAAGGTACGGATTTTCCGTCCTTCAGTATGGACATTCTTTTCTTTATTAGGATTCCCCGTTTGCAACCAACTGTTTTCCCGAGTATATGTTTTATATGTTTTGATTACTTATGTTTAGTTTTAAATGCCTAAGCCATATACATGCATGACCAGTGTCACCTAGTTATTGAGGTACCATAACCATAACATTGGAGGCACGAGTGTTATGATTTCCCACGGCGGAGTGATTGCTCGTGGCGTCCCTTTACAGTTTTGGTCTTATATTTATATTATCATGCGGGGCGTATGGGTGCATCCTAGTTACATGTTTTACAGGATTTTCACGGTGAATGTGGTGTGTGCCTTGCATCCTTCACAAGGAGTTTATCCCTCCTACCCAAACTAATTAATTAGAGGCAACCCCTCTAATTGCATGATGAGGTCTCCCCTCCATGTATTCATGCACGATGGAACCTCATGACCTATATGGGCTATTGGCTAACTAATACAATTTTCATATAAGAACATAAGTCTTTTCAAACTATAAAACAAGTTTTATGAACATGTTCTAGGTTATCTAGGACTTATACATTTCTGCTGCTATTAGTCTTTTTATGCTTATGTCATTTCATTCTATTCTTTTATATCCGTTTACTGGGTGTTATGCTCAGCCATTTTCCTTTGATGTTCCCAAACGGCAGGTACTCAAGGACTCTCATAGACTTTGAGAGTATGTGCATACGGATGGAAGCTATCTAGCCTTCATTACTTTATGCATTTCCATACATTATGTTACTTTACTTCGTTGGACATTGTTTAGTCCTTTTCCATTTCAGTAGTTATATTCATGTGTGTGAGCTTATACTTGGACTACCGATGTTTGTTTCCGGTATTTCCATTCATGGTCATTTAATGTTTTGGACATTTACCTTGCATGCCTTGATGACAACCCATAATTATCATGTGATATTCCATTTACCAAAATGGGGTGTTAAAGTCCCCTTAGCTAAATATAGCTTCTTTCACAACCTCCATAAGGGCCATATACTCCACCTCTGTAGTTGAAAGAGCCGCTACGTGTTGTACCGTTTCCGCCCAGCTTACAACACATCCATGTACTAAAAGTGAGTAACCAATGAGAGATCTACCTTTATCCGGATGCTTAGCGTAGTCTAAATCAACAAAACCTGTTATGTCCACATGGTTGCCAGATCTATCTCATACACCAAATCCACGTTTATAGTGCCTTTCAAATTTGTTAATGCAATGATGCCTAAAAATGTTACGTGCATTTATCGATCTTCCATTGTTTTTATTACGACAACATATAAAAACAAAAATTTAGCACAAACAACGAATATCGATTTCTCTAGTGTATATCTTCCATCTCATTTACTATCACTTAAGGTATGAATAAATAAGTCATTAACCTAAATAAGTGATCAATGATAAATTATTTTCTTAAACCTCGCTTTTATATGAAAGTGACAAAGTATTTTTAAAAATAAACTTATTTTTAAGAAAATGTTTTATGGAAATGAAAAAGAGTATTGGATATTTCTTAGGATATTCCAGAGAAGGTATAACCTCCCTAGATAAGCTTTCACCACCATAGGACAAAAAGGAGCGGAGTCTAGGATGCACGGTTCATTATAAGCTTCCATGATTCCATATATATATATGGGACCAGGGGAACATTATCGAACCGTGGCCAGACTATCCGTTGCTCCTTCTCTCCTATAAATAGTGTCTCATTTCCAGCTTTTTAAAGCACCTATTTTGCACGTACTTTTCTCATGTCGAAACACTTCTTTAATCTCTCAAATCCTTGATCATTTGTTTGATTAACCTTGTATTAGAAGTGATTCTTTCCTCAAGCCTTTCATCCTCTAAAGTGCAAAGAGAATAACACTATCATCCTTGGAGTGTTGTGCCAAGTTCAAGATCTAATCAAGATCCAAATCATTCATTTATTCACTTTTGTGTGTAGTATTTGTGTCGATCCAAATTAGTGTATTATTTGGAAGTTGTGTATGTATTGGGGTTTATACTTGGGCCTTAAAGTATATTGGTGTAGATTGGTCCTAGCTAAGATTAGGGCTCGACTTTTAGCTTCGAGTCAGAAATTGTTGTAAGCGATGTGTAAGGTTTCTTCACCTAGAAGGAGCTTGTTGATTAAGTGAACTGTTGAGTAGGGTAATCGAGGAGTGGAGTAGGTACGAATATAGAGCTTTTTGTCTGAACGACTATAAATACTTGGCGTTAGGTTTGATCTTTCTTTTCCTTAATCTCTTTACATTCTTTATTTCTACTTGCATATAGGTTGTGATTATTAGCCTAGCACACTATCACTTGTTCTTATTTAGAATAGGAAGGTTTCATATAAATCACTTGAATCTAACTATTTTAAAAAGGAAATTTTATAACTATTCAACCCTCCACCCTTCTAGTTTCTATAGTTGGTATCAGAGACTAGGTCACACAAGCTTTTAAATTATATTTTATTTTAATACTTGGATCGATCTATGGACTCTGATAAATACCTAGAAGGGCAATCTATGAAAAGAGTGTCTCTTTTTAAAACTGATAGTTTTATATATTATAAAAATAGATTCGAGACTTATGTGAAATCAAAAGATTTAGGTCTTTGGCATGTTATTACTACAGGTGTTATTCGGTTCGGTTCTCGTGTTGTTCCGTTTATTCGGTTAAAAATTTTTTTGGGTCAACCTGAAAACCAAACCGAACCGAATCGGAAACCAAATTTGAATTCGATTCGGTTCTCGGGTTGACCCAGTTATCCGAATTTTTCTAAAAAATACGTATTTATTTAAATATTTAGCAAAAAAAATTATTTCAAGTATTAAAAATATATTTTTATATTAAGATTATATTTTAATAATTAGTTTGTATATATAATATATATAAAAATATATATGTTTGTATAACTTTGGTTTTTGGTTTTCGATTCGCTATATCCAACCCGAAAACCAAATTTATAGTTCGGTTCGGTTATGACCCATAACCCGAATTCTTCTTTCGGTTTGGTTCTAGTTCGGGTTTGATTCGGTTCGTTTTCGTGGTCAAACTCAAACAATGCTTTCTAAAAAGAAAGAAATTGTTTCTTATGAAAATCAAAATGATGACACTAAAAAGAAACTTGATAGAAACAATGAGGCAAGAAAGATTATTTTTAATGCTTTACCAAAGAAAGAGTATGAAAGGATTTTTTATGTGTAAAACCGCTAAGAAATTTTGCAAACTCTTTTGATCACCCACCAAGGTAGTAGTCAAGTCAAAGAAAGCAAAATCAATCTTTTTATTCAACAATATGAAAAATTTGTCATCTTAGAATATAAAACTATTGATAGTGTATTTGCTAGATTTAACACTATTATTACTAGCCTAAAAGCACTCGATGAAGGTTTTTCTTGCATGAACAATGTTCGGAAGTTTCTTAGAGCATTGCATCCGAAATGGAGAGTTAAATTCACGACGATTGAAGAATCAAAGGAACTCACTATATTATCACTCGATCAACTTGTTGGAAGCTTAAAATTTCACGAAATGATAATCTTAAAAGATTCGGAATTTGTCAAGAATAAGGGTGAAAGAAAATCTCTAGCATTAAAAACCAAGAAAGAGCATAGCTACAATGAATGCTTGATTTCTGGTAGTGAAGATGAAGAGTATGTTATGTCGGTTAGAGATTTCAAGAAGTTCTTCAAAAGGAGAGGACAATACGTATGACAACCTAGCAATGACAAGAAGTCGTTCTTAAAGAACCAGTTTGGCGAGAATGACAAAAGAGAAAGGAAGTGATATACATGCGGTGATCCAACCATCTAATTGGAGAATGTCCCAAGCTGCCTCACGACAAGAATCACACGACGCTCGTTGGAGGGTCGTGGAGTGATATTGGTGAAGAATGCGAGAAGGAAGCAAAAGACGAGAAATGTCTCATGGATCATTCTTCAAAAGAGGTACTGTTGGAAATACGTTTTTACGTATTTAGGAATGATCGGTCAATCCAACAATATATATATGTAGTATGGGCTCGCACTCATAGGTCTAACAATATAACCTACAAAGCCCACATGTAGGGTGTGCTATATATACCCAGGAAGGGTTGGTTCTCATTTTGTTTAATCTAATATTACATTTCTTCTTTTCTCTTCAACCTCTCTCTTCTTTCTCTCTCTAGTTCTTTATCTCTCTCTTTCTTTCAGTCATTCCATCTATTATATAACACAAGGATTACAATATTATTCAGTTGGTATCAAGAGCCATGGGATAATTTCTTTGTTTTTGTGTTTGTTCTTATTGACTCGTGACTTTGATCCAAAAACACTAGATCCAAACAATTTTTTTTGTGTTTTTATGGTTTAAAATCTATGCAAATCATGTACAAAGTTGTGGTATTGATTTGGGTTTAATATTGTGGCTAAAAACACCAAAAAATTTGGTGTTTAGATTGATTTTTTTGGTAAAAATGGTTTAGCAAAAGTACAAATCTTGATTTAAATTTTCCGTCTAAAAATTTGAAAAAGTTTGCATTTTAAGGTTCTTTAGAAGCTAAAACACTTGAAGTACAACCCGATCGGTTTGATTCATTCAAAAAGTTGGTTTTTTTAAAGTTACAAAAAGTTGATTTTCGGGGTCACAAACTAGGTTCAAACCGGAATTGTGCATTTTGGAACCGGGTTTGTGTACCAAATTTGGAACCGGGATTGTGCAAAAGATTGTGAACGGGGATTGAGCAAAAGATTGTGAACCCGGATTGTGCAAAAGATTTGGAACCAGGTTTGTGTCCAAACAGTGGGAACCGGGATTGTAACATTTCAGTGGGAACCGGGTTTGTGGTTTAGGACCAGGAAAGTGACACAAGACTAGGACCGGGAAAGTGCTTTGAACCGGGTTTGTATACAATCGGGAAAGTGACACAAGACAAGGACCGAGAAAGTGTTTTGAACCGGGTTTGTGTACAACCAGAAAAGTGACACAAGACTAGGACCGGGAAAGTGCTTACAACCGGGTTTGTGTCATAACTGTCAAGGATCGGGATTGTGTCAAAGACCGTGTAACACCCCACTTTGATAAATAGACCGTTACATGATAATTATTGCGTGTCATCAAAGCATGTAATGTAATATGTAATAAAGACATACATGACCATAAAGGAAAATCAAAATCAAACATCGGTTCCCAAACATAAACCCAACATATGCATAAAGTAAATGAAATGCAAAAGGAATAGAAGTATCAGGTAGCTCCCATCCTGTGCACGTCCGCTAAATGCTCAAGTTTGTCCATGGGTGCCTGCCGTATGAGTCATGGAAAGAGAATACGGTTGAGCAATACGCTCAGTGAACGGATATAAAGACATGATAAGAATATCTGTAATTTAATTGAAAGATCTAAAATACTAAGCTGAAACAGACAAAAGTACTGAAGTTGGAAGACTGATAAGTAAACTGTAGCGGAAAATTGTATATGTCCTAAAAATCCTGGTTTATAACTTGTAAAGCTAAAAAAATTACTGATGAACCTGAAAACATACATTTACTGTATTTTAAGTACCAAGAGCTTATATATGTCATGTAATATAACAACGTGTGCATGAATACATAGAGGGTGACCTCGTCATGATGTTAGAGGGGTGACCTCTAAATAATAATCTGGGTGGAGGGATTAGCTCCAATGTAAAGGATGTAGAGCACATACCACATTCACCTGATAACTGTAAACTGATAAACTGATAAACTAGGATGCACCCATACGCCCCACTGATAAATACTGATAAATGGCCAACTGAAATTAAAGGGACACCGTAAGAAATCACTCCATCATAGAGGAGTCATGACACCGGTGCCTCAAGTGTCATGGTTACGGTACCTCCGTAACTAGATGAAACTGGTCATGCGTGTATATAAAGCTCATGCAATTAAACATGGTAATCATGGCAAATCATGTAAAGTTTTTATAACATGTAACTAGGGAAAACAGATGGCTGCAAACGGGGAATCCTAATCATGCATAGAAAGGAAAGTCCATACTGAAGGACGGAATATCCGTACCTTATGTCTAGTCATGAAATGAAGGAGAAAGCAGAAGGATCAACTCCGACTTCACGGATACTACATAAATAAGGGACATGAATGAGTTGTTTGATTACTATATACTTTACTGTTTCTGAGTGTTCTTACTTGTTTTACATGTTCTTGTCTTGTTTTACTGTTTCATGTATTATCTTTTAAGTCTTGATGTTTTCATATGTTTCTGATTAATGAATTTAATGAATTCTTATGTTATTATACTTGTAGAATCTTAATAAGTAACTTTCTAAAAATAGCAGGTTTCCATAAATAGATAGTTTTCAAAAATGGAAAGTTTCCATAATAATAATAAGCTGATTCAATAAGCCTAAAATATAAGCCGAGGCTTACTAAATATACTTGATAAGTCCTGAATAATTAACTGTCAAAAATGAGTAAAGTTTATTTAATAAATGATATAACATGACAAAACTTATCGTTAATTAGTAATTAATAATATAACCTGGTTTAACTGATTATTAATTAATAAAGCATGATTAATAAACTTTACCTTAAAACTTGATGATTAAATAATTAAATTACACTACCAATTAATTTAATAAAACCTTGGTTAACATGTAATTAACTAAATAAGCTAAGTCCTTAAATTAAATTAATTACATAGGCCATGATAATTAAATAATTAAACAAAACAATTATTTTGAATTGCAAAGTTAATTATTTTTAAAAAAATCACCAAACACCCCCTTCATTCACTTGTTTTTCCCAGCCCAAAACCTCCAAAACAAACACCCCTTTAGGCTTCCTGCTGCCCAGCAGGATCTACCCACCGACAGCCTGAAGTACCAACCGGCCTTTGACCATTTGCTGCTACCCTTAAACTGCTTACCACCGCAGCCCCTGCTGCGGTTCCCACTGACAGCAACGGCCTAGCCACCAACTGCCTAACACGCCCCACCGGCTGGTCACATGCTGACACTACAACCCTTGGGGCTTGCGGCTGTTAGACCACAGCAGCCACCGGCTGTGGCTGTTGGCCAAAATAAGCCACCGAGAGCACCCCTCATCGGGTTCTCGGTTTCTGTGACGTCAAACACAAAACAAATCCGATTATCCATCCTTGCTAGATTTATAATAACATGATTTCATTCTTTATATTCAATTTAATTCGTGATTAATTATAGAATGAATGAAAGATTCGGGTTTTAATGTACCGAAAAGATGGATCCAAAGACGAACACACACGAACACATACGAACGAATCAAAGACCAAAATTCTTTCCTGCCTCCCTTGTTCCCTTTTCTTCCGACGGCTACCTAGCTCCTATTAGGGTTTCTCGATATTTTTTGTAACTTGTCAAAATGAAAAGGAATGGATGGTTTAGCTAGTTTATTTGATAGTAGGTCGGGCTTATGGACTCTTTTCTTTTCCTTCTTGATAGGCCGGCCAAAACAGCCCCTTAAACATAGTATTTCGTTTTCGATGATTTAATAATTCTCGTGTATTTATCTTTGCGTTTTAAGTTCGTGTCATATCGTGTCGTGATTACTTATTATTAAACATAAATACTTGTCGTGTACATTTATTACACTTGAATGCTTGTCATGAATTAATTAGATAAAACTTTTAATTAATCTGTAATTTCATGTAATTAATATTTTCGTGGATTTTTCATGTGGGTTTTACAACTCTTCCCCTCTAAAAGAATAATTCGTCCTCGAATTAGAAAAATGATATTGATGCGGGTTTTATAGACTGGGATTGTGTCAAGGACCGAGATTGTGTCAAGGACCGAGTTTGTGTCAAAAAGAAAAGGACCGGGTTTGTGTCAAAGTTAGGACCGGACTGTGCAGTAGTTTTTTGCCACTGCCTGTTTTATTATGCCATTGTCTACTCTAAATTGGCACTGTCTTCTCAAGTTTACCACTGTTTCAGTTTGCCACTATCTGACTTCATTTCCATTGTTTAATTTGCCACTACCAAGCTTATCTTGGCACTGCCAGTTTTAATTTAGAATTGCAACTTTTGTAGCCGAATTTATCTAAGTCTTCTCGACCGGAATTATTTTCATCATAAAAGTTTGTCACCACTCAAGAACTCAATAACTTTTACGGTCTATTAGGTGGTTTGTAAAACCCCGCAAATTTATTTTTCGGTTTCTCCATGAATTGTAAAACTTCGTATTGTTCTTTTGACAACAAACACAATTACTTTCTTTCATTGCTCGATCGATAAGTAATTCTTACATTCATCAAACTTCAATGGAACCATTGAATTCGACGTCTCAAGAGGTAATGGAATCAAGAGGAAAGTAGGGCTCAAGTAACATGTCTAGAAATAATGCAGAGCGGCAATGTAACACAAATTATTGGGAATTATTTGTTAAGTGTCAAGTACTGTCAGTGTAATTTAAGTACTGTTAGTATTATGCAAGTACTGTTTGTGTTAACGTGGTACATAGTAAGTACTGCTACTTATAAAGTAAGTACTGCTATATTGATTAGGACGAATATATCTTTGTATAAGATATGTCATAGTTATAGTTATAGTATATCTTATGTGATATACTTAAATAGTTAGAATATTGATATATATCATTTGTGATATAGTTATCTTTATAGAATATTCTAAGGTTTCTAGGGTTCCTTACTCTATAAAAGGAACATAGGTACAATATCATTCATGTACCTCATTCAAGTCGACTAATAAGAGAATCGAATAGTTAAAAGTAATTCTGTTAGCCTCAAAATATTGAGTCAAACAAGAATGTTCTGTCATAGGTTTCTATTGTAATATTTATTAGAACATTGTAATAGGTAGTTAATTAGTCGTAGTTTACGGGCTTGGATTTAAACTAATTAAAGTCCAAAAGACAAGCCCGGCCCAATATATAGCCCATTAAAGCCCGCATGTGGGTGGACTATATATACTACCCTCCTAGCATGTTAGGAGGGTGGATGGTCATTTGTAACTCTAATCTTCTTCTAATCTAATATTCACCAAGTTAAACACCTCCTCTCTACTTTCTCTCACTACTTTCTCTCTCGAGGAATCCATATCTTCTTCATCTATTTTCTTTCTTTCTTCCTTGCTTAATCATCACAAATATATGGGACAACAATTGGTATCAATCGCCATGGGGTAGTTTTGTGATTCGTTGTTGAATTTACTTGGTTTGTGTGATTTTCTCCTATAATCATCTCGAATTCAATACTTTTTTTGTGTTTTCCATGCTCTAAATCTTGATATAAATCTTCTACATAGTTGTGGTAGGGATTTGGTCGCATTTGGTTGATTCAAATCACGGATTTCTTGTCGAAAATCTCATCTTTTTACCTAAAAATCTCGAAACAGTACTATTATTCCGATCAGTGTCATCGGAAAAGGGATTAGTGGTTCCGATCAGTCGCATCGGAAAAGGGTTTAAACATTCCGACCAGCTTTTCCGATCATCATTCCGACAGGACTTAAAATATTCCGATTGCATTCCGATTTGGTATTCCGACAAGGCCTTTCCGACATCATTCCGACAAGGGATTCCGATTGCATTCCGATTAGGACATTCCGACATCATTCTGACAAGGGATTCCGATTGCATTCCGACATCATTCTGACAAAGGGATTCCGATTGTATTATGATAAGTGATTCCGACGACATTCCGATGCTGTGTTTTGATAAATTTTGTTTGAGTATTTTTTAGACACAGCCACCATCTAGACTAGTTTCGGAATATCGTTTACACGAAGATCAAAAAAAAAAAAAATTGGCGGGAAAACCCAAGTAAAATTTATTTTTTCCTAGACCATTTTTAGGCCATTTAAGCTTCGATTTCAAATTTTGGTGATGCGAAAAAATTTTCGACCAAAAATTCAAATTTTCGGACCAAAATTCAAATTTTTAGGCCATTTTTAGGTTTTATTTTTCGTTAAAATTTTTCATTTTTCAAACTTTTTCCCTACTAGTTATTGGCTATTTCTAACTCGTTTTCAAAATTTGGTTATTCAAAACTTTTCGGTTTACCGTTTTAGTCGGACTGAGGAATTTATTGTCGGACTGAGGAATTTATTGTCGGACTGAGAAAAAAATTCAAATTTTCAGAATTTCAACAACAACACAATCACACCATATCTACTTAAGATCCAAAGTCACTTCATCAACAGAGAGAGACGATCATCATGCCAATGAGTAATGCAGTTACTGAAAGTTCAGACGTGAAAGACCTCGAAATGGAACGACTACAACAACAGATATGTTTTTTGAGAAAAAATGCCATGGGCGGTTTTAGAGTACTTCAAGATTCTTTTCTGCGCCTTTCAAAAGTCTTGTTCGACTTACGTGAATCCACTGGCACATTCAGCAAAACATTCACTCATGCCATGGATAAACTTCAAACACAACTTGTCAACGAAAGAATCATTGCTAATGAATTCAAGATCACTTTCACTGATCTCAAGACATCACTTGAAACGATGTTTACTTCTGACTTCATCCAGTCTTCGCTTACCAACGAGTGCTTCAAGCGATATCATGGAATGGATGCTTTATTATACAAAGATCGGATAACCCACAACATTGACTTCATTGTAACCTATGTGAATCACACAATACAGAGCAACAAACGATTGATGACAGACTTCATACCAGTTGTGGTATCGCATCAGATATTGAGAATACAAGCTGCAGATATGAGACTCCAACGCATAGTTTAGGGAATGATGACAACAACTCTAGGAAAGACAACAACAGCTCTGGCAAACAACACATCGACTCTGAGAATGTCATCAGCAATACACCTTCCTATGATAATGGTCCTGTTTTCGATTCTGAGCCACTGGAAGAGGTACACTATGATGAATATAATGTGTTTGGAAATGCTAATACGCATGAGCATAGTGATCAAACTCAAACCATTATTCCCACATGTATAACGGAAAAGGTTGATAGCAATACCATACCTGATCCATTAGACACGTGCAATAATTCGTCTGACAATGATCAACATGCAAATGAGTATGATGACGAGGAGCGTGTTGCGCTAGCCAATTTAATTGCTACTTTACAATAAGATGTCAGAGAAAATAAAAAGAGTCAAAAGCAATTAAATAAGGCAAACGTAACACTCACTCAAAATTTTGAAGAATGCAAAGCTGCTCTAATTAAGTCTAGTGAAACTATAGATAGCTATAGAGCGGAGCTTCTTCAGAAAACCAAAGAGCTTGAGGGGTACAAGGGAAGTGCGTTAAAAAGTCAAAAGGACGATTTTGAAAACAAATATCATACAACTCTTGAGTTATTAGCCAAAGAGAAGCGTCAATATAATGTTTTCTTAATGGATGAACGTCAAAAAACGTACCTTGCCAATACCAAAGTTAATGAACTTGAACAAAAGCTCTCTATGACCACTACAGATTCTGCTAAAATTTTTGAGGATAAGAAACAAGAGGTAGATGCGTTAAAACAAGACTTCAAAAGTAGATATGATATAGAAACCGAAAAAGTAATGAAACTAGAAGAACAAGTCGAATTTTTGAAGAAAGTTTTTTAGAAAACGCATGATTCTATTCAGTCCGTAAGAATGCTAGCACCTCCATCGATGTTTAAGGGTCAAGCTAGCTTTGCAAGTCCTGAGTACCTTGCCAAAGTTCAAGCTGCGAACCCGTGTCTTTATCTTGATGAGACTTAAAGGACCAATCTTGATTGCATGCCTGTTAGTGCCGATAGTGAAGAGACTGCCCTTTGGGATGATGATAGTCAACCTCTTGTCAATAAGGAGTTTGTAAAACCATATAATTATGCTTATGAGAATAGTCTCTATGGTCTTTTCAACAAACAAACTCAGAAAACTCGTGAGGAAGTGTTTCTTGAATGCAAACAAAAGAGAATTCAATGGAAGAAAGCATTTACCCCTAAGAAATCTAATGTTTACAAATACATAAACTACCTCCCTCTAGATGAATCTAAAAGCAAAAGTAGGAAAACATTAGGTATTCTTAAACATCACATAGATAATGTTAAATCTATTGTTGAAAGAGACTGGGCAAAACGTGAAAATGCTGAGTGGACACGTCCGATTCCTCAAGATATTACCTTGCTTGTCAAAGAACTCTTATTTCCAAACACAACGTTGTTTAAAGAAACTGTTCTTCAACTTAAGGAGTTCATTCGGACTGAAATGTATGATGATTTAAAATATGTTGAATCTCTTGAGTAACACATTGATGATCTTCAAATGGAGAAGTCTGATTTCTCAGATGACTATGATTTACTCTTGCAAGAATGCATTTCTAAAGATGTTATGTGTGCTTATTTTACATCTTGTGCTGATATTGATGAATATTCTGAAGTTGCATGCCAATATCTTGATATGATCAAAGAATGTGAACGTCTTGAAATTGAGCTTTCGAAACGTAAAGAAAATGTTGACAAAAAGGCTTTTGAGTTACTTCAACACAAAACTGATTTCCTTCAAAAACATTGTCATTCTCTTGAACTTGCTTTGAAAAAAGACGTTGGTAGTTTTCCACATGATAATAAATTGCAAGAAAAACTTTCCCAAACGTTTCGAGAAATGAATGAACAGAATTTGGAAATTAAAGGGTTGAAAGCTCAGTTACAAGACAGGGACACAACGATAGCAGAGTTGCAGAAACTCGTTGCTAAAATGGGTGGGAAAGTTGTGGAACCTGTTGTTCGACAACCTAATGCCTACAAGGATCCAAAGCCGTCTATTTAGGAAAACTGACTCCTTTCTCCAATTCTTCTCATGTAAAATCTAGGTTACCGCCTAAGACCGATGTGCAACAAAGTGTTCCAAAACCATCCATTCCACCCTATGTTCCTCCATTTAGAAAGCACACCATTGCTAAACCCAACCATGTGAATGCACCTAGCACTTCTAGGACTCCTCCAAAACGTGTGACATTCGCGTCCAAAAGAATCTGGAGGTTCAAATGACCTTGTTCATACCAACAACCTAGAGGATGCTAAACAAACAGGGAAGATTCAGAAAGACAAACCCGTGTATTCAAAACTTAGTTTACCAAATCTCGCTAGAGTTCAACACACTCCAAATGGTAGTCAACCAAAACCTAGGATCCCTCACCAGCAATCTAGGAATTGGAAACCATCCATGAATAGTCGTGTTTCGAACTCTACGCCTGAACGATATATAAAACCAAGGAATACAAGTACTTTCGTGAATCCCAAATTCCCCGTATGCCCCACTTGCAAAAAGGGCATTCACAATTGAAATCATGATCATTGCATTCTGCAATACCTCTATGAGGTCAAATCTCGTTCCTTTGAACGGAGATCGAATACAGAATCCCATAAGACAACAAGGAGATACAAACCCGTCGCAAAGAAAAGCAACAACAACAAATCTGAAACATGGATTAAAAAGGGACATAGTTTCTCTCCAAAGAAGTCTTCCGCTGTGCAAGAGAAAACTACTCCTAAATCTAGTCTTCAATGGAAACCAACGGGTCGTATCTTCACGGAAGTTGGTCTTAAGTGGATTCCAATAGAGAAGAGTGATGAAACCTGCGCTAGCGCGAATGCAAATGTTTTGAATATAGACAATGAGTTTGTTACTCCTAACACTAGTATTTCTGCAAACTCTTCTTATGTGATTGCAGGTACAACAGCGGATTCTGAACCCACTTCTCCTTCTTCAAAGGGTTCCAGTTCTGTACATTCGGTATCCCCTTCTTCTGTTGTACAAAAATCTATTTTGGATTATTTTCGAAAAACTTGAGAAAAAAAATATATAATAAAACTTAAATATCCATAGAAAAACAAAATAAAAAATGGAAAAACTTTCAAAATACCAAAAAATATTCTTCTCGACATGTCTTTCAGTATTGATAATATGGACGTACCTAGAAATGTCGCTCAATAACGACACGGGTGTGTACATAAAGTTTGAATGAAAGTTGTAAATATTTTTCAAAACATGTCATTTAAATGATTTACAATTACCTCAGATTGTGACTCGTACTTCAAAGAAAGGAAAGTTGATCACGATGATTACTTATCCTTAACAACGGGAAAATAAATTTTCTCGGTCATGAGCTCTCATTAAAAACATTCAAAGTTTTTAAGCTCATGTAAACGACTTACAGTTAAATGTCAGACTGTAACTCGAACTTCAAATAAAGGAAAGTGTATCTTTAAAGATACCTTATCCTACCAAATGGGTACAGCAATTTATCTTGGGTTGAGCTTGTCACAAAACATTCAACTTTTTGAGCTCAACACAATGGCTTGTAATCACCTTTAGATTGCAACCCGGCTCTAAATTCACGGGGGAGTGTACGCTTTTGTACTCTTACCCTTAGCAAAAGAAGATAAATCTTCTTACACTTGATTGGATTCGTCAAGACATTCAAAATTCTATGAACTCAAGTTTATGCTTTAGAAAAACCTTTTCGTCAAAAAGAATTGATTTTTCAAAAAGCGTTGAACACATTTTTTTCAAGAATTTCTCAATGATATTCAAAATCTTTAAAAACATTGTGTGTTCAACAACTCCTATCCTCAAAAGTTTAATGTGGATCAAATCCTCGTAATGACAATTCCATTGGATCAATTTTTGAGGGGGAGCTTTCCAAAATTCATGCTAAGTTTGACACATCTTTTTCCTAAAGATTTTCAAGACTATTTTTCAAATATATTTTAATCAAATTTGGTATCTCTAATATCAAAAGATTTAATATATTAGAGATAGGGGGAGAAAATGTGATTAAAATGTGATCTTATATAAGACTCAAGCACTTTAACTCTTACCTACATGTGCGAAACACTTTCGATTATCGATGCACATGTGAAGGGGGAGCATTTCTGAAACGACAAAACTAGCAAGGTGTTAAATGTTTTTCAAACACTTTGTTAGAATTTAAAGTGGTTTTCATGGTTACGATCAAATACCCACAACATCTTTAATTCACGACGTTATTGGTGTCAAAAGGGTGGTTAGGTTTAAGTCCTATGATCCAACCAGAACCGGAGGGATCTTCCCAGGGACAACCCAATAGATTATTAGAAGTCCTTAGGAAAGATGGAGTAGAACGTGAACGTAGCAGAATGCCGACTAAGTACTGATGCTAGCACTGGAACAATCACAACAAGGTGCTAGTAATGATGTCTTGGTAAGCATTGAAGGGGTTGAAGAATGAAAAAGAAATGTAAGGATAAAGGGTGTAAAGAAAGAATCCCTCCATACAACTTAGGCAGAAACCGGGTCAACTCATCATGAAGACAAACTCATCATGGACCCAGTGATGTATGCACAACCCTTTCCTAGCTACTCAGGCTTCTCTCAAAAGAAGTTTGTTTTATTGTCACGGAGAACAACGTGACTTCTATTGACTTTCTCACTTCGAGATAGTTGATATTGAATAGGTGGCATCTGCTCCAGCCTCCGACCACTAAAAGTGCACAAATCGAGTCTAGAGCCAAGATATCAATCAAATCTCGTTAGGACACACGGATGAAGATCACAAGAGTCCTACGCTATATCCTTGTGATATTGCTAGAACACTCAGAGTGATACTACTAAGTATTCACAATGACGAGTGGAAATCCTTCCAGTGTTAACATCACACAACACTGCGGTAGGTCATGTGTAAGATTCTTTGTGAATTAAACATATGTAAAACTGAAAAGCAACAGTGGTTTGATTCTAAATTGATTCAAACTCGTTTCAGGTTTCTACGCAATATCTTTATGGTCTTGCCAGAACATTCAGAGTGATATTCATTAATATTCACAGTGACGAATGGAAATCCTTCTAGCGTCAACATCAAACAGCGCTACGGTAGGTTACTTGTGAGATTCTTATGAATCAAACTTGTGTCAACTGGAAAGCAAAAATGGTAAGATTCTTAATGAATCAAACTTGTTCCAGGAATTTTGAATTGACGACTTTAATCTAGCGGATACTTATCCAATTGATTCACTCTTTATGTTCACAGTCTTGCTTTGAGACGGTCGAGTAAAGAGAACGGCTAGTACAGCCGCGAAACCCTGTCAAGGAGATTCTTAATTGAATCTACCTAATCACAGGTACGGTATTTAATATCGTATAACGGTCTTCACCGACCGGAGGTAAAACGCTACCGATTTAGGACGAATGTCAAAGCCATTCAGTCCGTGTCTATGTTTTGTCTCGAGAAGGTGGCGTCACGGTGTACTCAGCAAAGTCAAAGATTCAAAACCACATATTCATGCCCAAAGACTTATTCAGCAATTAAAAGTGTGATCATGTGGATAAAGACACAAGATCGCAATATGACAAAGACAAGTCAAGGATGATTTGAAGATCTCAAGATAAAAGACAAAGTCAAAATACAACGACAAAGGCTCAAAGATCTCAGCATGAAGGAACAACACTACTATTACACGTTCAAGACTCACTTATGATGAAATTCATAAATCTCCACTGGAATCTAAATATCGAAGAGGAATGACCTCACATTGGGGGAGATTGTTAGCCTCAAAATATTGAGTCAAACAAGAATGTTCGGTCATAGGTTTCTATTGTAATATTTATTAGAACGTTGTAATAGGTAGTTAATTAGTCGTAGTTTACGGGCTTGGATTTAAACTAATTAAAGTCCAAAAGACAAGCCCGGCCCAATATATAGCCCATTAAAGCCCGCATGTGGGTGGACTATATATACTACCCTCCTAGCATGTTAGGAGGGTGGATGGTCATTTGTAACTCTAATCTTCTTCTAATCTAATATTCACCAAGTTAAACACCTCCTCTCTACTTTCTCTCACTACTTTCTCTCTCGAGGAATCCATCTCTTCTTCATCTATTTTCTTTCTTTCTTCCTTGCATAATCATCACAAATATATGGGACAACAAATTATGTTCTTCTGTGCTTTATAAGTTAGATTCCGCATAAGTTATATAGTGTGAGTAAGAGTTCTTAAAGTGTTTTAGTTTGATTACAAACTACTATACTAGTTCTTAACAGAATATAGATCCAATCAAAAGGATCAACAAGTGGTATCAGAGCTTGTTGAGAAACTCTGAAAAAGAAGAACACAACCCTAAAATCTCCACTCACACCAAAACTCAATGTCTCAACCAGAAGGTTATGATGCTCACTTAGATGATGTTCAAGACCCTGATCCTATACCACAGGGTCAATTACAAGTTGTGCATCCTGCACCAGTACAAGGTGTTCAAGCCGTGAATGCTGTAACTACCTCTACAACAACACCTTCTCATACTTTATCTGTTGTTAAACTCCCAGTTCTCAAAGGTGACAATTATTAGACATGGGCTATGTAGATGGAACATTACTTGAATCACACAGATCACACTGTGTGGCAAGTTATCAATAATGGGAACACACCAAAGAAGCTACACCGGTTGCCAGACGGTACATGCTATGCTCTACCTGCTGTTAGTGCTGAGGAGGTACAAGCAGAGATCAGAGAGAGAAAATCCAGAACTGCTTTCACTATGGCTCTTTTAAAAGACATCTTACCAAGCTTTCATCATTAGAAGGATGCTAAAGCTATGTGGGATGCTATAAAACTTAAATTTGAGGGTAATGACAAATCTAAGAAGATAAAGAAGATTGTTCTTAAGCAAGAATTTGATAACTTCTCAATTACCAGTATAGAGGGGATACATGGTGGCTACGGAAGATTCAGTAAGCTACTTATTCAATTGGCAGTTTATGGACAAGTAATTCCTAATGAAGAAGCTAATTTAAAATTCTTAAGAAGTGTTCCACCAAAGTGGAAAGCAATGGCTATGCACTTCATCACAAGAGATGATTTGGAAACAATTCCTTTTGACCATCTCTACAACAATCTTAGAGCATACGAGATGGATGTGAAAGGCATTGAAGTGACTAAGGCAGCAACTACTACAAAGTCTAACTTGGATTTTGTGTCATATGGAAACAACGATACTTATTTTCATAATACCGCTAGTGGATCAAGCAACGGTACATACTTCACAAATACTGCTGGAGGGCTTACAAGCAGTACTTACCCACAAAGTATTGAAAGCAGCACCATAGTCTCTCAAAATCCACATGGAAGGTCTTCACCATTGTTTAGTGACAATGATGCCTTCTCATTCTTCGCTGGACAAGACAACAAGCCAAGATTAACTCTCCGTGACTTGTTCCAAATGGATGACGCTGATGTCGAAGAGATGGATATTAGATGGCAAGCTGCTATGGTGTTAGTAAGATCTAATAGGTTCTTCAAGAAGACTGGTAGAAAGATGACTGTTGATCCTTATGAGCCATTAGGATATGACAAGTCCAAAGTTGAATGCTATAACTGTGGAAGGAATGGACACTTTGCAAGAGAATGCTCTAGAGACAAAGCTGAGAGTAGCAGTCAGAAGTCCAAGCACATCTATAGAACCGATCCAAGAATAACTGAAAGCTTTCCAAAAGGAAACAGCAGGAATCATAAAGGAACCAAAGCATTGGTAACTATAGATGGATTAGTGAACTGGGCTGAAGATGAAGAAGAAGAAGAGCTTGGTCTAATGGCTCTCTCACATGAAGATACTGAGGTACATCCTTGTTCTAAATACTATGTTCTTAAATTTAATAACTTAAAAGTAGAACTAGAGGAACAATATCAAAAGGTTAACACATGCACTGTAAAATTAAATGCTTTTAAACAGGGTGTTGTTAAATTAGAAGAAAATATAGTTTTGTATAAAAAGGCTCAACAAAACTATGAAGAGAAAATAAGAATTTTAACTCTTCAAATGAGGGAAAAAGATGTGGAAATTAAAGCTTTTGAAAGACAACTTTTAAAAGTGTCAACAGAAAATGAAGCTTTAAAAGCCAGTCTTTATAATAAAAGGGAAGTGATTAATCATTGGAAAAAATCCTCTAAAGGATTGGGAAAATTGATTAATTCACAAATGGGGTATTATGATAAATCAGGCCTAGGATATATTGAGGAACAACCTGGGATAATTTAAATGACAAGGACTTATCAAAAGGGATTTTTGATAGTTCTAGTGAGGTAGATGATACACCTGAAAATGATAGATATGTTGAAGGAATGAAGGCAGTTCCTCCACCACTATCAGGAATTTTCATGCCCCCTAGTAATGATACAAGTATAGAGTTAGAAGAACCAAAGGTTAAAAATACATCAAACTATATTACTTTGTCCCAAGAAAAGACTATTGTGACCAAAAACATTGTTTATCCACCTTTAATGAACAACTTTGTTTCTGAAGAATCTAAGTCTAGTTATGCTCCTAAGCAGGTAAAAACTCCTAGCAAGACATTAGAAAACAATGTAAAACATAATAAAACCAAAAGGGGTGGGCTAGGTTTTGAGAAAGTTAAGTCAAAACAACCTTTTGGGTCTTCTTTAAGAAGAAATGGATGTTATGTTTGTGGTAGTCTAAATCATTTTATCAAAGATTGTACTTTACATGAAGAGAATATTGTGAAGCAAAAGGCTGCACAAAGGGTCATGAAAAATAGTAATGGGAAAAATGCACAGGTTAATAGGAATCAGAAACTTAAGAATGATAAACCTAAGTTTGATCATTCAAAAGTAACCAAACAGGATAAAAATATCCCTGTCAAAAGTTTTGTTCCTAGAGCAGTACTTTTGAAACAAGGTCTAGTACCTTTGAAGTCTGGTAAACCATGTACCGGAAAGTCTAGACCTGCAAGTACTGCTAGACCAAACTTAAGTACTGTTGGTTTAAATTTTGTCAAACCAAAGTTCTCTAAGACTTCTAAGAATGTTTTTGAAAATGCTAGAACATCTAGAAGTAAGGATAATGACAAACCAGTGCAAATGTGGGTTCCTAAAAGAGATAAATCATGTGTTAAAGCAAGTACCGCTAAAGCAGTACTTAAGGCAAAGAAGTCTGAGCACATAGAGTCACCCTATGTCTTTGACTACATAACTGAAACCATGAAGTATAAGAGCAAAAGTAGCGTTATTGGGAATGCTTCCGAACAAATTCTTAAGTGTGTAGGTCCGACAAGATCCGAGCCAAATGTGGCTTGGGTCCCTGTTAAAAACTAATGAGTTTTATATGTGTGCAGGGGCATCTAATTGATGAATTGAAGGATAAAGGTATAGTAGATAGTGGATTGTCAAGACACATGACCGGAAACAAAGATTTTCTTGCTGAATTTGAAGAATTCAGAGGAGGACCAGCAGCCTTTGGAGGTAGCAAAGGAAGAATCACTGGCAAAGGGAAAATCAACACAGGGAAGTTGGAATTTGAAGATGTGTTCTTTGTGAAGGAATTGAATGAGTTCAATCTCTTTTCTGTATCACAAATGTGTGATAAGAAGAACAAGGTGTTGTTCACAGACAAAGACTGCTTGGTGTTGTCTAAAGACTTTCAGATGCCTAAGGAATCTCAAATACTACTTAAAGTACCTAGGAAAGAAAATATGTACACCTTTAATCTTCATACTATTACTCCAACAGGTGGTATTACATGTTTGCTAGATAAGGATTCTTTTGATGAGTCTAATTTATGGCATAGAAGGTTAGGTAATGTGAATTTCAAGAATCTTAATAGATTAGTGAATAGGAATTTTGTTAGAGGTTTACCTAACAAATATTTTCAAAACGATTTCACATGTGATGCCTGTAAAAAAGGTAAACAACATAGAGCCTCTTGTAAGACCAAGACTGTTAACACTGTGACAAAACCTTTGCAGCTTTTGCATATGGACTTGTTTGGTCTAATTTCTATAAGAAGCATTAGTTATAAGACCTTTTGTCTAGTCAAAACTGATGATTATAGTAGATTTAGTTGGGTTTTCTTTTTAGCTCTTAAAAGTGAAACAAATGAATTACTTAAGGATTTTATCACTTTAGTTGAAAAGCAGCTCACTAAACAGGTTTTAATCATTAGGACTGATAATGGGACAGAATTCAAGAATGCTGAATTTGATGAATTCTGTAGGTCTAAAGGAATTAAGAGACAATTTAGTAATCCTAGGACTCCACAACAAAATGTAGTAGCTGAAAGGAAGAATAAGACACTGATTGAGGCTGCTAGAACTATGCTGGCTGATTCTCTTTTGCCAAATACCTTTTGGGTAGAAGCAATCAACACTGCATATTATGTGTTAAATAGAGTCTTAGTGACTAAGCCTCAAAAGGTGTAAAGCCTACCATAAGTCATTTAAGATCTTTTGGGTGTCATGTGTGTATACTAAATACTCTTGATTATTTGGGAAAGTTTGATGGAAAGTCTGATCCAAGATATCTTGTAGGATATTCAGTGCAAAGTAAAGCATATAGGGATTATAATTTGGCATCTAAAAAGGTTGAAGAAAATTCCCATGTTAGTTTCTTAGAAAATAAACCCAATGTCCCAGGAAAAGGTTTTGCTTGGATGTTTGATCTAGATTATCTAACTAACTCCATGGATTACTATTCTTTGCAAAAGGATTGTCAAACTAACAATGCAGGTGATGAGTCAAGTGAAACTAATGCAGGTACTGAAGAAGATGTTTCTTCATCAGATGATGATATTCATATCTATGTGCCTAATATGCCTACTGTTACTCCCATGTCTGCTACTCCCAAGAAGCAAACCATGCCATCAAAAGATGATCGAGCATCCTAAGAGCTTCAGAGGCTTCAAGATCAAGAAAAGAATGCTACATCTGGTAATAAGCATTTAGGAGAAGAATCTTTTGAGTCACAACACTCAGCAGTACATACTACACCTAGCGGTACTTCATCTACAAGTACTGCAAAGTCAAAATCTGCTAAATCTATTGACTCACTAGAAGAGATTTTACAAGCTATGGACGATGAAGACTTATATGCTAGTCCAGCTGAAGGATTCTTCTCTAAAGCTTCCTATAATGAGCAGTGTGCAGTAACTGACTTCAACAATTTGGAAACAGAAATTCCAGTCAGTTCTATTCCTACTCATAAAGTCAACAACAACCATCCTACTACACAGATCATTGGAGATCCCAAATCTGTTGTACAAACCAGAAGACAACTTCAAACCAATATTGAAACTCATGCACTTGTGATTTATGTCAAACAACAACATAGAACAAATCATAAAGATACTCAGCATTGTTGGTTTTCCTGTTTCTTATCACAAGTAGAGCCCAAAAACGTTTCTCAGGATCTTGATGAAGAAAGTTGGGTATATGCCATGCAAGAAGAATTAACACAGTTTGAGCTACAAAAAGTTTGGATTCTTGTGGATCTTTCCTCAGGTAAGAGAGTAATTGGTACTAGATGGGGTTTCAAGAACAAGAAGGATGAAAGAGGAGTTGTTGTGAAGAACAAGGCAAGACTTGTTGCTCAAGGCTATATACAGGAAGAAGAGATAGACTATGATGAGGTTTTTGCACCAGTGGCAAGAATAGAAGCCATTAGGTTATTTTTTGCCTTTGCATCATATATGGGTTTTAGTCTATCAAATGGATGTGAAAAGTGCCTTTCTATATGGTACTATTTCAGAGGAGGTATATGTCTCACAACCTCTAGGTTTTGTAGATCCTAAATTCCCCAATAGCGTCTACAAGGTTATCAAAGCACTTTATGGTCTGCATCAAGCTCCAAGAGCCTGGTATGCAACTTTATCCAATTTTCTACTAGAGCATGGATATAGGAGAGGAACCACTGACAAAACTTTGTTCATCAAGAAGAATGCTAAGGATATCATTCTAGTTCAAGTTTATGTAGATGACATCATTTTTGGTTCTACCAAGAAGACATGATGTGAAGAGTTTGAAGCTTTGATGAAAGGAAGATTTCATATGAGTTATATGGGAGAACTAACTTTCTTTTTGGGACTATAAGTCAAACAAAGGAAAGATGGAATATTTATCTGTAAAACCTGTAAATTCAGGTTTTGACTATGTCATCATTGTATACGTCACCTTATGATATCTGAATAAATAGTACCACCATTGCATAAAATCCTTTGAGCAATCATATGCATCATACACAACATACATTATTTTAATCATCAAATCATGGGGACATTTAAATCTCATAGCATACATTGTGATTTTCATCACTTAATCACAAGGACAGTCACATTTGGATGACTACATTTTATAAACATGCAGGACTATAACCAGTCACTCCTTTTTTAAACATTTTAGTCACTTGAACATACACTCATAAGCATTTATCATGTTGGTTCATAAATCCAAACTCATGATCACAATTATTACACATTTATTTAAGTATAAATTCTTAAGCTTTAAATATATGAATGTATATATATATTTTTCTTACATTATAATTGACTTTACGTTACGACACCAACTATATTTTATACTTAAACATTACCTTTAACCATTTTTACCTTTTTAAACTAAGTTGTCATACTTTTAATATAATAAAATCTTTTCTCATCTAAAAATGACCATACTTTCACCAAGGGTCCCAAACTTAACCAAAATTTACCTAGACTCAAACATACTCACACAATATTATACCTATACTCCTAGTGACTATACCTAAACACAAACACTAAACATAAAAATACCCTAGACTTAATTATAGCCGAATATATACATACACATAACAATTAAATACCTAAAGCCTTACCATTTACATTAGTGACTTATAAAACTTGTACAACTTAATGTAATTAAGGCTTACACTATAGAAAACATTTCCTTTCCTTTGACTAGACATAATACCGCCGGTTTTAGCAATGAAACCATGAGACCATGTACAATTTTGAGCATTTAAGAATGGTACTAGTTTAGTTATGTGAGTATAGTGAAAAACAAGACACATATCACCTCCACTTGACCCTATACGTGTAATAAGCTACACCATACCTCCAATTTGCCTTGTACAAACTCTCCATTTATTGCAAACACTATACTTGTACAACTTGTTCCCTTGGAATCCTTACATGCGACGAATTATTTGATAAACTAGGACATATGTACATTAGCTTGCATTTAAAACATGTACCCTCATGGTACACATCAAAAATCCTCTAAATCTACATACCTCTCTCTCTTGGCGTGTATGCACCGGAAACCACAACTCCCAATCTCATAGCTTGGGATATTTAGCATCTACTTAAGCCTTACACTCACTTCTCTCTTACCACATTCGGCTATACACTTTACAAAACACCTAGACATCTCTAAGCATTTACTTCAACTTATTATTGGTCCTTGATGACGTATAGTCCCCAACCGGGTCATGAGCCCGGCTCACGGGTACTACCCGTATCCGGCCCATCACAGATGGGTGGATAAATGTCATTCATGCTTATGGGTTTGAGCGAACAGTACCCGCACATGTGTGCGGCCCACGGCCCAAGGCGGCCGACATAAGATTAGACAGAATAATATTCTGTCTAGGAATATCTTTATCCCAATAGGAGAAGATATTCACTACCAGAATTAGAAGATAACAATCATTCTAATTCTGGTGCTTATCTCTTCCTTGGGGCCGACGCATCAGTAGAGGCCCACTAGGGTTTCACTGCCTATAAAAGGAACCCCCAAGGTTCCACAAAGGTATTACGACTCATATTCTAAACTCACATAAACCTTAAACCGATTACTTACTCTCACGCCGGAGTCTAATCGTGGGAAACATTCCCACGGTAAGCCTAACGCGTGCTGTTTAGTGTGCAGGATCCCAACCAAACGATTCACTTGGTGCAAGAGCCGGAGCCCAGCCAACCCGAATTGATCCTAATTCGGGTCTAGCAAGGATCAACCAACTTTTGCATCAACAAGTTGGCGCCTTCCGTGGGACCCATAACACTAAGCTAGAACAAAATCTCATCTCGAATTTCCAATGACGAAGGGGCATCCGCCAACTAACCCCAGGAATGTGAATCCGGGGAACCGGAAGTCCCAAGGGGAAGGGATTCTCATCCCCAACCAATCACCTAACCGCCTCGCAGGCGGGCTGGGTAACTGTAGCGCTTTTCAGCCCGCGGGGGTGACGAGCACGATCTCGGTGACACCCCCGCCTACTTCAACCCTGGACAACCCTGATCCAGGGAGTGCGCCTGATCCTCCTAACAAGGAGCCGCGCAGACCCTCCACGGAGGAAGAAGTGGAAGCCCTACCACTCAGTGAGGAGGATCTCACTCGAGTTCTCACTCAGAATTTCGAAAGGATCATCCCAGGGATCGCATCAAGATTGAATCTGGGGAGGAACCTCCAAGCCAGACTCAACTTTGGTGACAGTGGGCCAACCACCCCTTCCCAAAACCGGAGGAAAAGGAGGACTCGGCCTCAGGAGCAGGGAACCTTTGAGGAAACCCCTCAACCCCGGAATGTGTTTGAACGCATAGGAGATAGCCTTATACAGGAATTAACGCAGTCTCAAGAAGGAGAAAGGTCGGATGGCTCACCCGAGCGGCCAGATCGAGAGCTGACCAGAACTACACGTCGCCCGAGTGTGTGGGACAGAATGAACACTGGGAAAAAGGCTCCTGGCTCATCCCAAAAAAGTGGTCCCTATGCAAAGAATGGGGCACCACCCCCATCCCCGGATCCGTCCGAAGAGGATTCAGATGACCATCCGCCTAAGCGTCGCCGACCTAGGCGCACCCCTCCACCACCACCAAACAATGATAGGTATTATGATAGTCCTTATTATCGAGACGCGGAAGCGGAGGATCTCTCGCGTCCATGGTGTGAACCATGGGATGACCCTAGGCTCACCCGGCCATGGGCGGATCCCAGGGAAGACCCGTTTACCCTCCGCATACGGAACTATTCTGAGGACACCAAACGTCGCATGCCGGCGTGTATCAAGACTTATGATGGGTCGGGTGATCCTGTGGATCACCTCAAAATATTTGATACGCAGGCTAAGATTGAGCGATGGCCCATGCCCATATGGTGCCAAATGTTCAATTCGACCTTGATTGGAAACGCCCGTGACTGGTTCGAGACACTCCCTCCACGGAGCATTGATAGTTTCACGGAACTACGCACTGCGTTTGAGAACAATTATACTCAAAGGAAGAAGTATAATAGGGACCCGGTCTCATTGGCAACCGTCAAGCAACGGCCGGGGGAGTCCACAGAAGCCTTCACTGAGCGCTTCAATGATGAGTGCACACGCACAAGAACCATGCCAGAGCTCCTGAAAATCTCTGACTACATGCACGCCATAACAGACAGAGAACTGATCAGGTGTCTCAACGACAAGCGTCCAGAGAGATATGATGACCTCATGGAAAGGGTCAGAAATTTCATAGAGGGAGAAACAGCTGTTGCCGCGGCCTACCCATCCCGAGGAAATGGGTACCGGTCAAATGACCAGTCCGGAGACAGTCGGGCGGTCAAGGTAACCAGAACAATAACAAGGGCTCGGACTATAATAGCCAAAGCAAAGGCGGACGGTCGGAAGATAAGTTCACCCCCTAAAGATGTCCTACCGGGAGATCTTGCTGACTGAAGGGGCGAACTTTCCAAGGCCTCCCCAATGACCACTCCCCCGGAACGTCGGCAGGGAAGTCGCTTCTGCGAGTTCCATAACGACAAAGGACATGGTACGGAGGAGTGTATCCAGCTCAAGAAGCATATTGAGTCGCTGATCAAATCAGGCAAACTCAAGCACCTAGTTAAGGATTAGAAGGACGGAAAAGACAACAACAAGAAGTATGATAAGAAGGATCCCCAAAAGGACAAGCCTTCGACCATATACATGATCCAATCTAGACAGCGCCGCACGAGGCAGAAAGTTGGCCAAAAATTTTCACGCGGCAGGGAAATCTCATTCCCTCCCATCACAGCAAGCGATGTGATTGATGCGCCCCTTACTATTGAGATAAGCATTGGAACACACAACGTTCGTCGCATGTATGTGGATGGAGGATCGTCAGTAGAGGTACTGTATGAACACTGTTTTGTGCAGTTATGTCCAGAAATAAGAAGCCAATTAGTACCGGCCACGTCGCCGCTTACTGGCTTTAGTGGAGACACTATCTGGCCGATAGGGCAATTGCGTTTGCTTGTCACCATTGGGAATGAGGAGCATTCCACTACGACATGGATGAACTTAATGGTAATACGCTCACACTCTCCCTATAATGGGATCATAGGCAGACCAGACATTTTGGCTATCCGGGCAGTACCCTCTATGGCGCATGGAATGATCAAGTTCCCTGTTAAAGGGGAAATCGTCACTATTTACAACACAGTCATACCGACATCCGAGTGTCATACCGTGACAACACCGGCTCCACCTGTCCCACCCAAGGATGGATCACCACCTCCCAATTAGAAGGTAGCAATTCACCCTGACTATCCGGAACAGGAGGTATCCATAGGAGGGGCGCTCTCGGATGACGGCAAAAGGGCCATGTGCTATCTCCTGAGTGCAAACCTAGATATATTCGCATGGGAGCCAAAGCATATGACAGGCGTGCCACGCGCGATAGCAGAGCATAAGCTCCAGATCCGCCAAGGTTATCAACCCGTTAAGCAAAAGAAGCGCGGCCAGGCGCCCGAGCGCAGCCAAGTGATACTGGAGGAAGTACGGAAACTAGTGGACGCAGGCATCATGCGCGAGGTATACTACCACGAGTGGTTATCTAATCCGGTCATGGTCAAGAAACATGACGGAAGTTGGCGCATGTGTGTGGATTTCACGGATCTAAACAAGGCCTGCCCACAGGACTGTTACCCGTTACCAGAAATCGACTGGAAGGTGGAGTCCTTGCGTGGGTATCCTTTCAAATGCTTCTTGGATGCATATAAAGGGTATCACCAAATCCAGATGGCAGAGGAGGATGCAGAAAAAACGGCGTTCCATACGAGCCAGGGCGTATATTGCTATACGAAAATGCCGTTTGGATTGAAGAACGCCGGCGCTACATATCAGCGGTTGGTAGATAAAGCTTTTGAATCACAAATAGGACGCAACCTGGAAGTATATGTTGATGACTTGGTTATAAAAAGCCACACGGAGGAGGCACTTCTCCGGGATGTCCAGGAGACATTCGACACGCTGAGAAGGATCAACATGAAGTTGAATCCAAAGAAATGTACGTTTGGAGCAACTGAGGGAATGTTCCTGGGATATTTGATTGACCCAAACGGCATCAAACTTGTCCAGAGAAGACGGACGCAGTGATACGACTACCGTCCCCCCAGACACGGAAGGAGGTGCAGTCCCTGAATGGGAAGTTAGCCGGGCTGAATAGATTCCTATCTAAATCCGCAGAGAAGTCATTACCTCTATTTAAGACACTCAAGAAGTGTATTAGAAAGGGAGACTTCCGCTGGACGAAGGAAGCCGAGGAATCTTTCGGCCAACTCAAGCAGCATCTCACATCTCTCCCCATGCTAGTAGCTCCCCGGCCAAAGGAGGAACTCATTATGTATCTCTCAGCTACCCATGGCGCAATAAGCGCGGTACTTATAACGGATAGAGATACAATACAAACTCCGGTCTACTTTATAAGTAGAACACCACAAGGGGCGGAGTTGAATTATTCCTCCATGGAAAAATTGGTGTTAGCACTAGTATTTGCTACAAAGCGGTTACGCCGGTACTTTTAGGCGCACCCAATTGTGGTGATTACGGATCAGCCAATCAAGCAGGTTATTTCTAGACCGGACGTGGTAGGGAGGCTAGAGAAGTGGAGCATCCTATTAGGAGGGCATAATATATCTTACAGACCAAGGACGGCTGTTAAAGGCCAGATCTTGGCAGATTTCCTGATCGAGAAGCCGGATGAGGAAGAACCAGTCATTAAGCAAGACGAGGTCCCAACGGAACCTTGGGTACTATTCACGGACGGATCCTCATGTACAGATGGGTCCGGGGCAGGTCTCATCCTCACGAATCCAGAAGGAATGGAATTCACATACGCCCTCCGTTTTGAGTTCACGGCCACCAACAACGAAGCGGAATATGAAGCATTAATTGCGGGTTTAATAATCGCCGCTAGAATGGGGGTCCGCAACCTTGAGGCCTATGTGGACTCACGGCTTGTCGCGAACCATATTCTAGGTGGGTATGTGGCTAAGGAGGACAACATGGTAAGGTACTTGGAAAAAGTCAAGTCGTTAATTGCGACTTTCAGTAAGTTTTCCATCAAGCAGGTGCCAAGGGGCGAGAACAAGAAAGCGGACGCTCTCAGCAAGATCGCATCCACGAGCTTCGCTCACTTGTCTAAACAGGTTTTGGTGGAAATACTCAAGGAGAAATCTATCACGGAAGGGGAGGTAGCCGCTATAGTTGAGGAGGAGGGACCTACGTGGATGACCCCGATCATCGACTATTTGACTAATGAAACCCTTCCAGACGAGGAAAAAGCAGCAAGGCGCATTAAAAGGAAGTCACAACATTTTGAACTCCGAGAAGGCATCCTTTACAAGCGCTCTTTCTTGCAGCCGTGGCTGCGGTGTGTTGGACCACGCCAGGCGGCTTACGTCATCAGTGACATACACGAAGGGTTGTGCGGCATGCATGCAGGCCCACGATCCGTGGTAGCCCGAGCCTTACGAACAGGATACTATTGGCCCACCATGCACAGAGACGCGCGCGACATGATTCGCAAGTGCAATGATTGCCAAGTGCATAGGCCAGTACCGCGACACCCGCAGCAGGAGCTTACACCTATCACGTCCCCATGGCCATTTTACAAGTGGGGAATTGACATTGCAGGACCAATTCCTGTAGCTGCGGGAGGGGTTAAATTCTTGATTGTTGCAATGGACTACTTCACACGATGGATAGAAGCCAAGGCAGTCAAGTCTATCACAGGTAAGCAGGTCAAAAAGTTTGTGTGGGAACACATCGTGTGCCGTTTCGGTCTACCAGGAGAAATTATCTCGGACAACGGCAAGCAGTTTACGGACAACCCATTCAAAGATTGGTGTGCATCATTGAACATAAAACGGCGCTTCGCGTCCGTTAAGCATCCACAAACGAACGGCCTTGTCGAACGAGCAAATAGGAGCTTGGGGAATGGAATCAAGGCGCGGCTGGATGAACGACAGGGCAAATGGGTCGACGAGTTGTCACACGTGCTATGGGCACATAGAACCATGATCAAAACAGCCAACGGAGATACTCCATTTGCATTGGCTTACGGCACTGAAGCCGTTATACCAGCAGAAATAGGGATGCCTACCATCCGCACGGCGGAGGTTAACGTTGTCACAAACGATGAACAACTGCGAATCAACCTGGATCTGTTGGAAGAAAAGAAGGAAATAACAGCCATCAATGAGGCTAAGTCCAAGGCTAAGATGAAGGCTTATTATGATGCCAAGGTCAAGGGTGTTTCTTTTCGACCGGGAGACTACGTCTATCGTGCTAACGAAGCGAGTCGAGTGGAGAATACAGGAAAACTGGGCCCTAAATGGGAAGGACCGTATGAAGTCACTGAAACCTTGGGACGAGGCGCTTACAAGTTACGTGATATGGATGGCCGCGACCTAGAGCGCACATGGAACATCTCCAATCTCAAAAGGTGCTATCTTTGAAAGCTACGGCTTTCGCATGGGTACTTCGCTATAGGCGGTCTTAATAAAGAACCATGCGGGTTATTTGTTTTGTTTGTTTTTCTTATGTTTGTTTAAGTTTCCTTTCTTGTCTTTTAGGACTTGTCGTCATTATTCAAACAAAAGTGTAAACGTTCTAATAAAATGCCGTGGTGCCTAGCTAGCTCCACGGCCTGTTTCGTGCAAATCATTTTCCTTTCTTTGTTAGCCGTATGAATTTTACTTGTATTATAATATGCCATGTTTCGTTTGTATGCATTCTCTCAAATTACCGTACATGTACTATACACCCCCAGGTGGGGTAAGAGGATTAAGTGAACCTACTAATTCAACTTGCCGCGTAAGAGGGATGCAACCCCAGTCGCACGGATCATGTATCCTTACTAGACACCTTACTCACAATACGTTGGGGTAAGTTTTTTGTGTACCGTATCCACACGGTACTCTGCACAGTAAAGACGCACGTCGCATGTCTAGTAAATTATAAACTTGTATGTATTTTTTCTTTATGTGTAAGACGTGATACGTCACGCGGCATTAGAATACAATGAAATACACAAGTTTCAAAATTAATAATAAACAAAATGGCCGTGGTTGTCACGGACTTATAAAATAAAAGGACAAGTTATTACATATATGTCTTAGCCGTGTACATACACGGACGAATATAATCACAAATGTTTACAACATATCAGTTACAAGGGGGGAAGGAATTCTTCTAGATCCTTCTTCCCTTCCTCAATTAAAGCACGAAGGGCCTCCCCGCGAGCATCTTTACCTTCCTGAACTTTGACTGCAAGAGCGTCTAGGGCTTCACCAAGCGGCTTCTCACCTGACATGGCTTTGGATATGAAATCATAGGTAGCCAGCGTCAAGGGAACTGGATCAGCACTCAGCCGGGACATTATTGCTTCATTGGGAGCATCTTTCATGGCTTCAAGCTCGTCAAGGAGGGGGTGTTGAAGGTCTGCCAAGGCATCCATGGACGCTGTCCTCTTACCCGCTGCGGAGGGGTTGTGATACGGATGCTGTGTGATATCCTCATTTTTTGCGATCATCTCCGCAGCTTGGACCAGGCCTTCATGCCTACTGTTGATCCCAAACTTAGATCGATTAAGCTTTGTGTATACGAGATTAGATCAAGTACTACACGTAGAGAAACCTTTGCTTATGAATAAAGTAACAAAGTCTTATGCGGAATTAACACTTGATCTAAAACACAAAGATGTTAAATAAACTTTCACTTGTATTAGAATGATTCTTGTTGATTACAATGAAAGAGTTTTAACAAATCGAAAACTTATGAAAACTAATATATTACTTTAACCTAAAAGATCTTCTTTTATAGAACAAGAAGTCTTGTACAATAAGCTACGAATCAACTATTCTAGGTAAAGATAATAATGGAAAATACAATGTTGTGCTTATCTTTACCATACATAAATAAAGAAACAAATAAACAAAAAGATTCGTATGAAGATATTCCATCAGTGTCAATCTTCAAGGCTGTCAGCGTTGACTTCTTCAATGTCAACGCTTGGCTGTCAGCGTCCAAAGTCTTCTTATCAGCGTTGACATTCTTCTTATCAGCGTCTAGTGAACTGACCCATATTTTATTCCCAACAATCCTCCCCTAAACTTGATATCCATTCCAATGATCAAGTTTCTGAATAAATACTTAAGGATTAGGAGGAATCTTGCAAAAACTTCTTATGTTGGTGATAAACATATCTAATCAAGTCCTTGGCCACGTTACTAGTATAATCAATCTCCAAGGGTGTCTCTAGCATCTTCTCCAATACTTCTTTGGACAAGAAATAGTCAGCATCCACAAGTAGATACTCTGAAAACTTTGTAGAGCTTAAATGAAATACACCACAAGTAGAATAAAGCCTCCAATTACTGAGATCATCTTCAAGATCCTTCCATATGGTAGGATCTGCTTCTCTTGGACCACACAAAGTCATAAATGTGTTCCAAAGTCTTATTCCATTTGCTGAAGTAGGTGCTTCAGCTGTATACTTGGCCTCTATTAATCTCCATAGATGCACCAAGTCTTCTCTGTCTATGCTTGCAAATATAGCAATAACTGAAGTAAAAGTATGTACCTATTTTCCAAACCTGCCAATCTTCCAAAATCCACACTCATCTTCATCAAAACTGATGATTGGATTTCTGTCATCTAGAGGCACTACATTAACCAAATCTGAAGCTTCCAATGGAGAAAGCTTGAGATGCTTCCTTATAACACCTTCAGTTGGAAAATACACATCCATATCTTTGGGAAATTGAAAAGGATCTCCTTTCTTTACTGGTCTTTGAGCACTCCTCATTTCCTTTTGAATCTGCATTTCCTCAGCAAGCTCTTGTTTCCTTTCTTCTGAAAGAAACTTGTAGACATTACTTTCTTGCACCTTCCTCCAAATAGGATGTGCCCTATACTCTAACTCCTCAAAAGATAAAGCCAGCAACTTCTTGGATGTCCAGTTAGGCTGATGACATCTAAGCAACTTATAGTACAACTGCCTTCTATCTCTTTTGAGCCAAGTCTTGACCTCCTGTGCATTATATTTCAAAATCACCTTTATATCATCTTGTACTCTGAGAAGAACTTCCAACCCCCAAATTTGATCTGACAAACTCATCCCTGGGTTGTCCATAACCTTGTCTTCCCAAGCATGGTACATTCTGGTGATTTCTGGTAGGTCCCAATCAATCTGATTCTTCAACTCACTCAACCTTTCCTTTGCTAGCTCATCCCCATATTCAAGCCTTTCTGGATCTTCAATAATTTGAATACTTGAATCTGAGCTATCACCTTCTTTTCCATCACCACTTTCTTCCTCACTCTCAGAAACAACAAATGGTGATCTTCTACTCCTCTTCAAATCTCTTTCCAATAGTTGTGCATCCAGCTGTTCATCAAATGCAATTTGTGCTACATCTTTCTTTGGAACATCTTCTTCAATCAGAATCCCCTTACCCTTGTCTTGTGGATCAATAATAGGTAAGGTAGAAGAAGAAACCTGTATGGACACATCTTTGATGATTGTTGATGGCTGGAATACATCAACACCACCTGCAACTTTATCAGCGTTCAAGTTACCTCTATCAGCGCCACGATTACCTTTGTCAGCGCTGGATGTGTCAGCGTTCAAACCTGTATCAGCGCCCAATGTTTCTTTGAAAGATCCTTCCAAGTTTAATGGTGTCACCTTGGATGTATCAATAACTGGGTGCTTCTTCAAGTTGGTAAGAGCTTCAGCAACCTGTAAAGATTCACTAAATTGTGAACTCTTCTCTGAACTCTTCTCACTAGCTGTATGAATCAGCTCATCCTCTTCATCCTCTTCATCCTCCCCTTTGGAAGATTCCTCCATTAGACTCCTGCTACTTGGGTTCTCCAAAACAGTTACCCGCTCCCTCAATGCTTGGAGTTCACGGCCCTGGGTGTTGACAGTTTGTACAAGGCTGACATTTTGCTTTTGCAAGCTAATGACAGCAGCCGTCAATTCAATTATTGTCATTGGTTCCAATCTGCCCTCAGCTAGAATGGGGATTTGACCTCCCAAAATAGAATCATAGGGCATGGATGAGGTCTTAATGATGTTGGGACTGTCTTGACCAGCTTCTAAGCCTGTGTCAATAGCCCCAGCCTCACCCATGGCACCAGCCACACTTCTGGAGGTGGTTCTCTCTGCTACAAGGCTAGGATCACTAGAGGAGAACACTCCAGTAACCCTTTGGCGTTTAGTCAACCTAGATTGTAATGGGGTGGAAGATGAAGTAGATTGTGTGGGTGTTGGTTGGTTAAGGGGTGTTTGGGATTGTTCAGGAATGGTATCAGTGTTGGGATTGGCTGTGTCAGCGCCCACATTATGAGTGTCAGCGCTGGGTTGGTCAAGGTCCATGTGGTCTGGTGAAGGTAAAGGTTCATGAATAGGCTCAAGTTGGGGTTCAGGTTCTGGTTGTGGTTGAGCAGCCTGAATTACTTCAAGCATTGGTTGGGTAAGAGGTATGGATTCATTTGTGGGGCTCATTTTAGCAAAAATGGTTTTCTGTTGTTTAGGGATCTCATAAAAAGTGTCATGATCCCTAGAACAATATTCTTGTAAATCAAAGACCATTTGCAAAAATCTAGGGTAAGCCAAAGTCATTTTACTTCCCTTATTTTTACACATCCCTTCAAAAATCATTTTTGAAAAATTATACTTAAGCCCACGAGTTATACAAACCAAAGCACTTGCAATTGACCTGTTTATTTCATTAAAAGAAGTACATTTTGGACTTAAGCATTGTAAAAGGACATGTATCAAATATTTCCAGTCAGAGGGAAATTCCTGCTTATGATATTTATTTAAAGTGACATCAGCAGGAATAGGATAACCCAATTCCCTAAGACCTTGTTCTATTGTTGCAATGGCAAGGGTAGTCACACCAGCAGCGTCATCAAGACGCAAAGCTTGGCGAACCAAAGCTTCAGTGACCACCCATGTTCTTCCATGAACAGTAGATGTTAATGTGGTCACTCCATTAGTTGTTGTGGAACTAACATTGTTCCAAAACTGTCTAATGTGTGCGACAGGGACTAATGGTGTATGAGAAAGTGCATACCTTAGATAGGATGCATTTAAAAATGCCACCATTGGTGAATACTGAGGAAACAAATCATTATCAGCAGTCAAGTAAGCTACCATATTGTGTTGGCTCTTGAACTCCAATGTTAAATTCTTTGAGTTGAACTTGGGTGCCATGTTTGAAAGCTGTTTAGGTTATGTGATATGGAAAAATCTAGGAGAAAAGTGTTAGACAAGAAAATATGAATACCCAGAATAAAAAGATTAGCCAAATTTATAGGAGAGAGGCATGATTTTGATTGGTCAAAAATGAGGCAGTTATATTCAAAGAATAATGATGAAAATATTGAATCAAATATAACTTATCTCATGCATTAATTAAAAGTAACTTCTCCCCAAAATTACGGCCAAAGATTAGTCAAAAAATAACAACTGGGTAGGGCCCACTAGGTGTCAACGGTCAAAAGTAGACCATCAGCGCCCAACGGCTATATTTTCTTGTCAGCGTTTGCCTAAAGCCTTGTCAGCGTCACGATTGGACGTAACAGCGTTTGGAGAAAAACTTGTCAGCGTCTAAAAATAAAAATATTTAAAAAGAAAAAGACCTTAACAAAGTAATTTATCCTAAGGGAAATATCTTACAAGTTGATAATAATTACTGGGCGGCAAGCACTGTCCATTTATGCACACTTGCATAAGCAAGATAGACACAAATGTCCTCTAGAGTCCCTTGCTAACCAAAATACTTACCAACAAAGTTATTTCATAAAATTCTTTGTAACTCCCAGGTAAACCCATAACCAAACTATTCCCAAGTCTCCCATCAGACCACAACCAATTCTAGGCCAAAAATGTCTTGGCAGCATGCATAGGTTGTCACCTTTGCATGCTACAGTGCCTCATGGTTTAGTAAAACTAACCCATACTCACCTGTGGACACAATCTAGAATTGTGATGAGAGTATTCTAAGAATACCCAAGAGTCCTAAAGGTTCCGTAAACCTCCCCTTAAACTATGATACATGAGTTCTCAAAATATATATGAACATTTAAAAATTTATGTCAAGATAGGAATATAAATATTCCAACCATCATCCATAAACAAAAACATGTCCAAATAGCGCTTCAAAGATCCATAAGCAACTCTGTATCCAATGGCATAAAGCTACCACCTACCTACACATTTAGATGAAAACCACCAAACTAACATTTGTTGCTGACAGCGGCCCGACAACACTTATCAGCGTTGAAGGAACTCATGTCAGCGTTAGACAATAATATCTCTAACAACGGCAAAATAACACTTGACAGCGTTACATTTACCTTTGTCAGTGTTAGAAAAATAAAGTGGAAAAATCTAAATCATCACAAAGACCAATAACAATGCATTATCCTGTACATACTTTTTCAAAAAGGTTCCAAAACACATATTAAGTGAGATTAACCATTCCAATATTTGTTACCAAATATTGAAATCGTCCAGCATCAAAAGGTTTAGTTAATAAATCAGCCACATTATCCTCTGTAGCTACCCTATCTGGTTGTATTAAACCTTTCTCAAAGCAATCTCTTATAAAATGATGTCTAATTTCTATGTGTTTGGTTTTAGAATGATGTACAGGATTTTTAATAATGCATAAAGTACTGTTATTGACTACAAAAATCTTGGTATGCATAAAATTATACCCATAATCCAACAGCTGGTTCTGAATCCATAAGACTTGTCCACAACAAGCAGCTGCAGCCACATATTCTGCTTCAGTTGTAGAGTTTGCCACCACTGTTTGTTTCTTGCATTGCCAAGATATTAATCTGCTCCCAAGAAATTGACATCCACCAGTTGTGGATTTCCTATCAAACTTGTCACCACCATAATCACTGTCTGAATATGCAATAAGATCCAATAGAGAATCTTTTGGGTACCATAATCCAAGATCTGGATAACACCTTAGGTACCTAAAAATTCTTTTCACAGCAAAAAGGTGACATTCTTTGGGAGTCACTTGATGGCGTGCACATGCACACACAGCAAACATGATGTCAGGTCTTGAGGCTGTAAGATACATCAATGAACCAATCATTGATCTATAGTGCCTAACATCCACCTCCTTTCCAGCTCCAATTTTTCCCCAAGGGTGTTGCCTATCCATAGGAGTGGAAGCATCCTTCTCATGTGGAGAAAAACCATATTTCTTCAAGATTTCAGCTACATACTTATCTTGGGAGATGAAGATACCATTTTCTTTCTGCTGAACTTGTAACCCTAGAAAGAAGTTCATCTCACCCATTGCACTCATCTTGAATTTATCTGTCATGAGCTTGGAAAAGTCCTCACTCATTTTTGGATCAGTAGACCCAAAAATGATGTCATCAACATAGACCTGCACAAGCAACACATGTTTTCCTTTCTTCTTTGTAAATAGTGTCTGATCTATGGTGCCCCTTTTGAAACCATTTTCCACCAAGTAGGTGGACAATGTACCATACCATGCTCTTGGGGCTTGATGAAGTCCATACATAGCTTTCTTCACTCTATAAACCTTGTCTGGATTCTCAGGATCTTCAAAACCAGGAGGTTGCATAACATATACCTCCTCAACAATTGTTCCATAGAGGAAAGCACTCTTCACATCCATTTGATAAACAGTGAAGTTCATGCAAGATGCATAAGCTAGAAAAATTCTGATAGCTTCAATTCTTGCTACTGGAGCAAAGACTTCTTCATAATCTATACCTTCCTCTTGTGTATATCCCTGAGATACCAAACGTGCCTTGTTTCTGACCACAACACCTCTTTCATCTTTCTTGTTCCTTAGAACCCATCTTGTCCCAATTGGTCTCACATATCTAGGACAATCAACCAGCTCCCAAACATCCTGTATAGCAAATTGGTGAAGCTCATCCTGCATTGCTTCCACCCAACTTGGTTCTTTGAGAGCATCAAAAATCTTCTTGGATTCTTCCTGTGACAGAAAACAGGCAAACAAACACGCTTGTACAAGAGGGGTATCAACCTTCTTGTGTATATTGGCAATAAATCCACCAAGACTTTGATGGGATCTTCTTGTCTGAACTGGAGCCATAACATCACCAATGATCTGAGATGTGGGGTGATCCTTTGCTGTGGAAGTGAGAACTCCTCCTTCAAAAAGTCTAGTGTCCTCAACTTCACGCTCCATGTTGCCAATATCTTCTTCATCAGACTTTATTTGATCAACATGAATCTCTTCATGGACATTGGAAGGTCCACCTTGTTCAAAATGGGAAGAGAAAAGATGTGCAAAGGTGTTGTCAAAGTCTGATCCTTGTTTGTCAGCGTTTGGGCTAACAACGCTTGAACTGTTGGTGTCAGCGTCTGATCCATCAGCGTCTGAATTGCTCTTGTCAGCGCTTGATTTCCCTTTGTCAGCGCCTGAAGAAGTATGCATGTTTGTATTTGGTGGTGTTTGGAAACCACCATTATCTTTTCTAGCAGCAGCAGCAGCAGCATAATACTCATCTGTCCATATAGGAAGTGTAACATATTCTGGTGTGGGAGATGATTCAACTGCTGGTGGTCCATCCTCCTTAGCAACCTGTATACCTGAAACATTACCAATTCTCTTTTCCAAAACACTTGAAGTTGCCTTCACAATGTCTGGATCAGTAACAGGCATATAATTTAAAGCTCTAGATAAAGGTTCTAAGTCAAACAACCAATTTGGACCACTTTCAGGATCACTAGGTTTACTCTCTAAAAACCTAACATGTACTTTTTCAAGTATACGTTTTTCCTTTTTAATGTAAACCCTATATCCTTTGCTCTGCACTGAATAACCCATGAAGTAGCCTTCATCACCTTTTGAGTCAAATTTACCTAGGGCCTCACTAGTTTCTAAAACAACTACATGACATCCAAAAGGCTTGAGAAAGCCAATATTTGGCTTCCTTCCCCAAAGTAACTCATAAGGTGTCTTATTATGTATCTTGTTGACCAATGCCCTATTTTGAACATAACAAGCTGTGTTAACAGCTTCAGCCCAAAAGGCTATAGGAAAGTGGGCATCAGCCAACATGGTTCTGGCTGCTTCAATAAGGGTTCTATTCTTCCTTTCAGCAACCCCATTTTGCTGTGGGGTTATAGCTATGCTAAACTACCTAGTAATCCCTTTCTTGGCACAAAAATCATCTAACAACTGATTTCTAAACTCACCCCCATTGTCACTTCTAATAATTTTGACCTCATTACCATTCTTCTTTTCAATTTGGGTAATGAAATTAATCAGACTTTGGGCAGTTTCACTTTTCTTGGCTAAAAAGAAAGTCCATGTAAACCTGGAATAATCATGAGTGATAACAAAACAATATGATTTACCCTTTAAACTTTCTATATTAGTTGGACCAAAGAGGTCCATATGCAATAAGTGAAGTGGTTTAGAACTAGAGTGCACCTGTTTAGACCTGAATGAGACCTTGTGCTACTTGCCCTTAAGACATGCAACACAAGTGTGGTCATTGTGGAAAGCCTTTTCAGGCAAACCATCAACTAAACCAAGCCTCACAAGTCTATTGATATTCTTAAAGTTTATGTGCCCTAATCTCCTGTGCCAAAGATTACTTTCATCTACTGAGGCTTTAGCATACAGACATGACATTTTATTATTTACCTTAATTCCATTAAGATTCACATTATATATGTCTTTATGCCTTGGTGTTCTAAAATCTATATATTTTTCCTCAGGGAGCTTATAATCTTTGCTTAACACCAAGCACTCAGTATCTGTGAAAAGAACCTTATTTTTGTTATCACACACTTGTGATACACTAAACAAATTATAATCCAGTTCTTTTACCAGGAAGACATTCTCAAATCGTAGATTGTTGGTGACAAGGGTTCCTTTTCCAGTGATGGTGCCGTAGCCCCCTCCAAAGTATACCTTATCACCATCTTGAATAGGAGAGAAATTAGTCAGATAGTCTTCCTTCCCTGTCATGTGCCTTGAGCATCCACTATCCCAATATCCATAATCATTGATCTTCTTCTGAATGCCCTGCACATAAAGAAAACACATTAGTTTTCTTTGGGAACCCAAGCCTTGGAAGACTTGGATTCATTTGGTTGTTCAACAAGAACAGACTTGGTTCTCATAACAACCCCATTTTCATCCCTGTTTGAATGAAATTCCCAGTTAACCCCAATTGGTGTTGACAATGCCTTTGAAATATAATGAAACCTGTTGCATGTCATAGAAATACCAGTAGAATTAGGGTTTTGGTCTTGTTTTGGTCTCCATGTTAAGCTAGTAGAAGCTTTAGACCTATTTCCCTGTGGTTGCAAATACCTAGGTTTGGCAGTGTGTCTGTCAGCGCTGAAACTACTCTTGTCAGCGCCCCGATTGCCTTTATCAGCGTTGAACCTAGGGTTTGCTACAGGAACCCATTGCCTATTAGACCAAGTGTTTGACTTTTGAAAAGGTCTTAGGCCTTGTGTGTTAGACCCTCTAGAAAAGAATGGGGCTGGTCTAACAACTTGTGAACTTTTGTTCACAAAGGTATTGGGTCTGACAGTGTTTGACCTATGTTGACTTTTGTCAGCGCTGAAATGGTTCCTATCAGCATTTACATTGGAAGCATTGACACATTTATATGCCAAATGTGAGAAGCTACCACATGTGTAACAAGCTTTTCTAGACATAGTCTTAGGTCTAGAAGCAAAGTAGCCTGTTCCATGGTTACTAACTTGGCTTTTTGGTGACCTAGTATTCCTATACATCTCTGCATATTTAACACTAGGTTTTCTAACAGTTTGTGGGCCAAGGTCAACAGCTTTGCCAGTGGTAGGGTGTGTGATCTTAATAGGTTTAGGATCAATGGGAACCACAATTGGTATCATGTTTGGTGTGGGCTCATTTGGACTTTCACACAACAACCCTCCCTTAACAAACAAGGTGTGGTTAGCTTTCTTCCACTCATCTAGGTCAGTCAGGTTTTGCTTGTATTCCTCAACTGGGGAAGTCACTCTAGGTGGAGGAATGAATTCCTCCTCTTGGCATTCTGGCAAGCCAGTCCAAGATAAATCCTTTGATTGGACACCATAGAAATCCCCAGCTGGTGGTGGAACACCAGTATAACTATTCATCCCAATCCCACTCATATCCTAAGAGTCTCTTTGTTTACTAACACACTCTCCTAGGGTTTGTGTGGCCTTATCAAATCTCTGGATTTTAAGACTCACATTATCTTTATTTTTGTTAGCCTCCTCTAACTGAGCTATCAAATCAAGATTAACCCTATTTACTATATCTTGAACATCTTTACTCTGATGTAACTCATGTTTTAAGATATTTATTTGATCCTTTAAATCAAACTCCATTTTCTTATACTCAGCTACTGTCTTTTCAGTTTGGGTAAGAGCAATTTGATAATTAGATACTTTGCATCTTTCAGTACTTGCCTCATCTAATAATTTTACTATCTCTTGATTTAGCTTTTCAGTATTTAAACGACAACCCTTAGAACAGAAAGCATCATCATATACCTCATTATCTGATGAAGAGGAGGAGTGTGCCATGAGAGCATATTCAACATTCTCTTCTTTAACTTCAGCAACCAAGGCTCTGTCCTCTTCCTCATCCTTGGCCATCCAGCTCCAGTCCCATTCTCCAACACCATCAATTTGTTGAACAGCAACCATGGCCTTGGGATCTTGGCTCTTAACCATTTGGCTTGAGGGCTTACCAGCATCAGATCTTCTTGGAGATCTACATTTCCTCATGAAGTGCCCCATCCTATGACAGTTGTAGCACTCAACCTTGGACTTATCAAAGCCAGCAACATCCTTAGCATTAAAGGTCATCTTCTTCTTGAACCTTTTATTAAACCTGTTTGATCTTAAGCTTACAAGAGCCATAGTCCACTTGATGTCCATCTCTTCCAATTGTTCATCACTTATCTGCTCAAGATCTTCATATGTAATCCTTGAATCACTGGGCAAAGAAGCAATGAATGCACACACAGTATCTAGATCTAAACCAGCAGGTTTAAGTCTATCAGCGCCAAAGTTGTGTGTGTCAGCGCTTGAGTATAAAGCGTTGACAGGATATGATCCAGCGCTGACAGACTGACATCCAGCGCTGACACCTTGAGATCCAGTGGATGGATGTCCATAGAAGTTCATGGAATCAAATTGGCCTTCACTTTGTGAGAAGAAGGCCATGTTACTACTGGAAGATTTATTATCACTATCCAATTGCCATTCATTCTCCAACAGTCTTAGTTTGTTGAAGATGTCATCAAACCTGGAGGTCTTGTGGGTATTGTTGACAAGAATGGATCTTGTTTCAATCTTCCATACATCACCAAGGCTTTTGAGAAAAGTAGCATTCAATTCAGGGTCATCAATCTGAGTTCCCATGAAGGAAAGTTGACTTGTGATGTCAAGAAGTCTACTTCTCACACTGCTGAGATTTTCATTGGGTTGAGCTTTAAAGACAGCATACTCATGCAAGAGTTGCTTCTTCTTTTCTTCCTTTGTGTCAGCATTGCCACCATGTGCTACTTCAAGAGCTTCCCAAAGCTCTTTTGCAGACTCAAAGCGTTTGTACTTGTGCTGATTCTCATGACCTAGGGCATGTTTCAAGATGTTCAAGATTTTCATGTCCACCCTCTTCTTGGCTATATCTTCAACAGCTACAGCTCTCCCATCTCCAGGCTTTTCCTTCTTATCAGCTTCAGGACAATTAGGAACAGCTGTCCTTGTGGCAATTGCAGCAGCAATCTTTGCTGCTTTATCGAATGTGTTTCCATATTCGATGATCTCCCAAAGAGTGTAGTCATGAATAGCTATATATTGCTCAAAATTTGACTTCCAAAGCTCAAAGTTCCTGGCATCAAACATGGGAATTTTGATACTAGGGTTTGAGGAGTTGTTTTGTAGCAAAGCAGCAGGTTGATCTGTGCCAGACATGATGTTTTTAAGGTTTTGAGAAGTTTAGGGTTTTTAGGGTATTTGGTGTTTTAGGGTTCTTGCGTTACTTAAAGATCAAAAGTTTCTCAACAAGCTCTGATACCACTTGTTGATCCCAAACTTAGATCGATTAAGCTTTGTGTATACGAGATTAGATCAAGTACTACACGTAGAGAAACCTTTGCTTATGAATAAAGTAACAAAGTGTTATGCGGAATTAACACTTGATCTAAAACACAAAGATGTTAAATAAACTTTCACTTGTATTAGAATGATTCTTGTTGATTACAATGAAAGAGTTTTAACAAATCGAAAACTTATGAAAACTAATATATTACTTTAACCTAAAAGATCTTCTTTTATAGAACAAGAAGTCTTGTACAATAAGCTACGAATCAACTATTCTAGGTAAAGATAATAATGGAAAATACAATGTTGTGCTTATCTTTACCATACATAAATAAAGAAACAAATAAACAAAAAGATTCGTATGAAGATATTCCATCAGTGTCAATCTTCAAGGCTGTCAGCGTTGACTTCTTCAATGTCAACGCTTGGCTGTCAGCGTCCAAAGTCTTCTTATCAGCGTTGACATTCTTCTTATCAGCGTCTAGTGAACTGACCCATATTTTATTCCCAACACCTACCACGGTCAATCCCGTCAGATACAACCCCAGCAAATGCCTGCAATAGATGTGGAGCGTTAAGGGCCCCACTTACGGCAAGCCGTAGTCCTTGCCCGATAATCCACCTACGGCCGGCTGTCGCGGTCAATAGGGGGGCATACTCTTTCCGCACATCTGACAACCACCTTGCTCAACTCTTCATCAGCTAAGGCAACTTGATTTTCAAGACTGGTTTGAGCCTGCGTCAATTCCTCCTTCAGTGAGTCATGCTCTTGGGCAATGCTGAACGATTGAGCGGTCACCGCCTTAGTAGCAGCCTCGGCCGCAGACACCTGCGTATGAAATTTGGAGTTACTACACGAATGTATATTTTTTTTGGGCTACATACATACAAGGAGTAAGAATATATGAACAACATGTTTGAAAGTTTACCTTCTCGTTTGATGCGGCTACGAGGGCCTCCAACTCAGCGATACGCTTCTCTCTTGTATCGGCATGAAGCGCCTGCTCTTTCACCGTTGCCTCGGCAGTCAATAACGCCGCTTGCAAGGATGTGATGGTCTTCTCGTTCTTTACGACCAATGCCTCACGGCGGGCTATCCTTTTGTCGGCACAGCTCACATTGGTGAGGGCCTTGATCAGTCGGCGTCTCAGCGCGGCACCCACCGTCACCTGATGTGCGGATGACACATCAAACTGTTCAATCAGGGCCTCATGGTCTAGTTCATCTAAATCCTGTGCGAGGGCAGGCGGGGTGATGTGTTCGATGAATTCCGAACACTCTGATTCGGCCTCCAGCCGTGTCAAGCTTGATAGGTTCCATGCTAAACGCAAGCTCTCTTCTGGCCCCTCGGGGCACGGTTCCTTGGCACGTGCGGTGATGGGTGAAGGGGGGTTGTTAGTAGCCGCGGGGGATGGATTTCTCCCCACTTCTTCTCCTTGAGCTGCGACTGCCGGATTCACCCTGTCGTTTTAAAAAAAATTTTTTAGTCTACATATATCATACGAAGATACAAATCATAATCATGAGGGGTACGTACGAGGTGCCAATAGCAGGGTCTGGGCCGGTAGGAGCTACGGCGCTCACAGGGGCGACTCGTAGAACTGGCCCTTCCATGGTCGGGGTGGGGTCGGCTTGACCAGTCATGGTGCTGCCTCCTTCTTGATACTGAGGATGGTCTTTCCGCAACTTCTTGGGAGGAGCATTTGCAACTCCGGCATCTTCCCCAGTCTTCTTCGCCACACGCCTGGTTGTTTTTCTCTTTATTGAAGTAAGTGTGGTGGATCCGGAAGCTTGCGTAGTGTCTTCAATAGGATCGCGCTCCTCCTCCTGGTTGATGGTGCCTCCCTCCAGCAAGGGGTCGTCGCCATCTTCGTTATGAAAGTCCAATGGGGACTTCTCAATAACAGGCTCTTCTTCGTCCGACCTGGGTTCGGTTGTCTCCTCCAGCGGAATCGTACGGTCGGCTAAAGCTTCTAGCAAGGGGAGCTCATTCGGCTTTAACGGCCGGAATCCTTCCGCCACCTTCATAGGGTCGCCTTGACGAAGTAATCCGTGGAGGTTCATCTCTGCAAATGATTGTAGAAGTATATGGGTTAGTAACATTTTACAGAATATGTGATAGATCAAATTTACAAAATATATATGACCTACCCTCGCCCTGTTCCGTTAAGAAGCACGGATATAAGTCGTCCCTCCCAAAGTAACGGCGGCTTATCCCTACTAAGCACAGAAGTGCTCCGACAACCCTCTATGAAATTCCGTGCGATGGGTATCTAGTATTTTCAGGTCCCGGCTACTATAATCTTTAGATTTGGGCGGATAGTCTTTTGGGGCTTTGGTTTTAAGTACGAAGGGGGTAGGGAATACTTTCTCATCTACAAAGAAGTAATGGTCGTACCAATTCTTAAGGGAGTCAAGAGGTTTCCTATATGTCATCGGGGAATTCCCGGGTCGTTTCTTGAACGACAACCACCCGTTCACTAATTGGGGAAAGTAGAAAGCCCTAAACAGGTTCACGGTGGGGGTTACTCTGCAGGTATGGCATGTAATCTCAAACTGGTTGATTTTACACGCCCCTATACAGTGGAGCTGGGTGATATGAAAGTCATAATACAAAAGCAGGTCTACTAAGAACTTAGACAACGGAATACGGTAGTTGGCTGAGTCAAACAGGCGTGTGTATATGCCTATTTTCCCCGCCGGTGCATCCGTAATAGCTTCACCATCACCCGGATAGGTGGGGTGTACGCTTTCGGGCACATAATACTTCGACAGGAAGTCGAGGTATTTCTCCGCCGACATCACATTCAGGACGTCCGTGATGAGGGGGTTATCCTTGACCATAATTTATGAAAAGGTTTTTAAAGGCGTGGTAATCTAACTTGCGGTAACGGATATCCGTGGAAAAGAAGGCAAAAGTTTTTGGAGAGAAAAGCTTGAAGTTAACAATGGCGGAAGAATGAGTGAGTTGTGTGTGTAACATACACGCATACTCACTCATATATAGGGTGGCCTCGGTTTCCGAGGTACCGTGGATCTTTGACACGTGTCAGTCACATTCCCTATCCAATGGATAGGGTTTCTGACATTTCTGTAACGTCAGTAGGGGACCCACGGGTCACTTCTTAAACAGTTTCGCGTGGCTCAAGGGTGGTCAGTAATCATGCACTTTTTGCAGACATGCGACTGGATTATTGAATATCATTAATGCGACTGGATTCTTGTCGGGTTATGCGGCTCTTACATAAGACCGTATTTAATGTTGCATTTAATTTGTCTCGGCTATTACATGCGGCTGAGGTAGTATTCACTAAAGTATATTCCTACGACCGGTTGCCACGTGCGGCCGAGAGAAAATTTTCCAATATCATTTCATAGGTCTTTCTTGGTATGTCCGGAGAGCAGCTTGATAGTCTAGAGGTTACACCTACGGCTGTAACAACTAGACTGGGGGGACATGATGACGTATAGTCCCCAACCGGGTCATGAGCCCGGCTCACGGGTACTACCCGTATCCGGCCCATCACAGATGGGTAGATAAATGTCATTCATGCTTATGGGTTTGAGCGAACAGTACCCGCACATGTGTGCGGCCCACGGCCCAAGGCGGTCGACATAAGATTAGACAGAATAATATTCTGTCTAGGAATATCTTTATCCCAATAGGAGAAGATATTCACTACCAGAATTAGAAGATAACAATCATTCTAATTCTGGTGCTTATCTCTTCCTTGGGGCCGACGCATCAGTAGAGGCCCACTAGGGTTTCACTGCCTATAAAAGGAACCCCCAAGGTTCCACAAAGGTATTACGACTCATATTCTAAACTCACATAAACCTTAAACCGATTACTTACTCTCACGCCGGAGTCTAATCGTGGGAAACATTCCCACGGTAAGCCTAACGCGTGCTGTTTAGTGTGCAGGATCCCAACCAAATGATTCACTTGGTGTAGGAGCCGGAGCCCAGACAACCCGAATTAAGCCTAATTCGGGTCTAGCAAGGATCAACCAACTTTTGCATCAACAGTCCTTTCCAAGCATTTAGTGCTCCTCATTTAAGATATTTAACATTTAAGGAGAATCCAAGACCATCCTAGTCATCATCTCGTTTCCTTGAAAACAAGTAAGTACAAACCTTCTCTAAGCTTTTCCTTACTCATTTCATGTTTCATGCATGTTCATGCTATAAAAATGGAGTTAGTAATGCATGCACACGCTGGAAACATTTAAACAAACCCTAAACAACATATAAGCCCACGACTTATATGATGTCTATGGGTGTTCTTTCCCTAAAAACCCTAAAACGTATATATTTAAGACTATATAAAACTTATTTAAGCCTTAGAGAAATCACTATGACTTAAATATATTAGAAACTTAATATAAGCCGAAACAATTAAGCTAATATAAGCCCATGATTCATATAAGCCTAGTCATATCTAAGTTGGATATATAAGCTCATAAAACCTAATATAAGTCAAGGACTAAAACTTATTTAAGCCACGTCATTTAAGCCTAAAACCATATATAAGCCGAAACATGAAACCCTATATAAGCTTAATATGTGAACCCTAAATCTTATATAAGCCGAGACTTAATATAGCTTATTTAAGCCCATTGAAACATAAGTCGTAGCTATATAAGCCCATAATTCATTAAGCCCTAAAACTAATATAAGCCTTAGAATTATTAAAAAATAAGCCAAAACATATAAGCTTAACATAAGCCTTAAATAAGCCCAATGAATATAAGCCCTAACTTATTTTAAGGAGTAAGTAAAATTAATATAAGCCCTAACTTATCTTAAGGAGTAAGTAAATTTAATATAAGCCCTTAGTAAAACTAAAATTTACTAGTTACTTATTAAATTTACCTAGTAAATTGTAGTAGCCCATTAGGCCCATAAAAACCCAACTATGGCCTTATTGGGCTAACCAAGCCCAACTATTAAACTTGGAGTCTTTTCGGGCCATTTTTGACAATTGGTGAAAGTTAGGTCCAAAATCATAACTTAATAAAACCTATGAAATTGTTTTTGTGACTTTGTGTAAGTACAAGGGCCAAACATGTAATTTTCCAAAGTATAGGGGGCGGTTAATTCAAACTGTGGGTTAAATGAAACCACAAGGGCCATTGTTGCCAAAACTTAAACTAAAATGGAGCCCTAGTTGTTTTAATAAACAAACCGAGACCTCAAGGGGTCACTTTTGCCACTTAGGTAAAGTTTTACAAGCCCTAGCCATGTTTGGAAAATATTCGAGACCTTAGGGGTCATTCCTGCCACTTTTGAAACTTGACATAAGCCCTAGAAACTTTATAAAATCTTTTCGTGACTCAAGGGACTAAAAGTGTCAATTTGGAAACTTAAAACAAGCCCTAACCCTTTATATAATAAATTACGAGACTTTGGGGGGGTGTTTTGTCATTTCCCCAAAGTTTTACAAGCCCTAGGGGCGTTTTTATAAATAAACTAACTAACGAGGATGAAGGGCGTAATAAACTTAAAGAACGAAACCCTAAAGGTTATTTTTGTAATTTGTCATACTTACAAGGGTTTACTAGTAATTTTAATATAATTAAAAGTATTAATAATATATTTAATTAAATTCAGTTATTTGAATAATTAAATAAATCACTAAGTTTAGTTACGAGACTTTATAAACTGACGAATCCCGTTAATTATATTTTTGAGACTTAAGAAAATAATATAATATTACCTTACGGTTTATTTAATTAAAATCCATTTATTTAATTCATTCCCGTTTACTAAGTCAACTTACATATTTTTAGACACTAAAAATATACGTTTATCACAACCCTTTATAAGTATAAACATTTAGACAATAGTTATAACGTATTAATTTGTGATCATGCATTCTTTGAAAATCATACATCCATCATGCATTGTTAATTATGCATTTTCTAAGGCACTTAAAATTACTTAGGTAATTACTCTGGTTCGTGATCATATTGTGCCAGTTTGTTCAGTGACATAATCATCATCATCACATCATTACCACTAAGGTGAGTTCATGGCCCCATCTTTACTGTTTTATAACTGGGGGAGAAATCATACAAAAACTATATTTATTTTAATATGCAAAACATGCACTGACAACAACAACAACTTATTGCCTATTGTTTGTCCCATACCCGTGGACTGTAATAGTTAATATTGTAGCGCGAAATGTGTGAATAGATCTATTTGGGTATTGACAATACCCGGCCTGCGTGACTTGCTATCACGAAACGCTTAGGCCAAGCAACAGGTTTACATCATTGTCGGACTGAGGGAACAACATCGGGACAGATCCAAATGGGCGTACCGAACAACTTATTTTGTCTAGCTTCTATTACAGGGCAATAGGAACTACTATAGTATGTAGCTTAGTGCTCTACTATCTTTGTGATGTTTTGGCATATTATTAACTTATTATTTAATTAAACCTGTGAATTCACCAACTTCGTGTTGACCCCCACATTTTAATCTATATGTTTTCTCAGGAAAATAAAGCAGGTTCATGAATTAGATTCTAGCATTTTAGGAGCATCATGTCTACCATTAGGCTGGGATATTTACAACAGTTTTATAATTAATGTGGTTTACAAACAAGCTACTAAGTGTGTACAATTGATTCATGTAATTTGTATTAAATGACTTTTATGATCATTGCTCTATATACTATGTCCTATCGATTCACCCAAGTAACACCCCAATTACTATTCCGCTGCATTTGACCAACTTGGGGGTGTTACAGAAATGGTATCAGAGCGCATAGTTATAGAGAACCAGATCGATAATAAAATTTTTAAATATAATAAAAAAAATTTAACTAGACTATAACTGAACTTTTAAAAATCAATAAAATAAAAAGAAAGTTGATTTTTGGGGAACCCTTATAAGTTATGCATATAGTACATAGATCATACACATTATGTGAACTAGTTTCACACTGATTTATAACCTTTGGGTTAGTAAATCACCTAAGTATCTACCTATACTTTTAACAGTCATAGTTAAAAGACATAAACCACATCGCATATGCACTTTAAAAACTTTTTTGAATTGTGTAAGCTAAAAACTTACTCAACATTGAAATGCTATTTTCAGATATCATGACGCCACCTACTATTGTGACTACCTTTGAGGAGCTCATGGCTCCTACCACCACTCTAGTATCACCGACGTTAGTATTTACTGGACCCACATCCGACACGGAGTCCAGAGATGACCAGCCAAACGGAGTCATCATACTTTCAGATTCACCTACTCCATCACCACCTATTGTATCCCCTACTTCACCATTGCTTGTAGTACCTGCATCTCCTCTTAGGGAGATGGACCAGGTTGTGCCTTCCTTACCACCAGTTCCACCACCTTCTGCACACCACCCTTACCCCGCCAGTAGTCTACCACCTCGCAAGAGGAGGCGTGATTTTGTTCCTGACTTGACCTTCGAGGTAGGAGAGGGATCAGGAGCTGGATAGCCCAGTCTTGGCGCCCTGAAGTCACTGGTTGACGCACTTATGGCCCGAAAGGCGCAGGACGCCGCTCTCATTCATGCCCTATTGCAGGCGGACCAGCAGGGTCGCGCCTTACTTCAGGAGATGTATAGATCTCTCCACTGGGCTGTGGCTAGTGAGTCACACACCACGCAGAGTTCTCTGGGAATGCATTGGTTATTGGATGAGGTTGCTTACCTCCGTTTCCAGTTAGCTGCACTAGAGGGTCACTCATACGAGACCTAGGTTGCTATCCTCACTCAGGAGGAGACTTTTCGGACGTTCGTGGACCTAGCAGATCTTCGCCATCAGGGACTCACTACTGAGACGGACCACCTACGGAGTGCTGATACGGCACGTCAGCACCAGTTGCTAGAGACCATGAGATTTTCCATCGAGACTAGAAGGGCGATGATTCGTATGCAGGATGATCGTGCACCCACACCACCAGCCGGACCACCTGCACCTGCAGACAATCATACTAGTGTAGGCTAGATTTCATTGTACAACATGACAAGCATTGAGTTGCATCTCAGCTCGCATGATTTAGATCTTTTGTACTTGTATTTCCATTTCAGTTGTATATGTATCATAGCACCTAACCTTAGTAGGTAGGTTATCTTTTGTAGTATTACAAACATTTGTACCACTATCTCAGACAGGATGGTTGTATCTCTGTCTTAGATCGGTTGTATTGTATTATATTGATGTTCACCAGTACTGATATGTCATCCTTTATTTGTTTGTTTGAATTTATATTATTATGAAATCTTAACAGGTTACCCAATTTGTTGTGAATTCTATGCATACCCATTTTTATGCAGCTTAATATTATAATTCTACTAACCAACTGATAAATGTCATCTTTGTGTATGATAGAACAATGGTACAGAGGGTCACTCGACAGAACACTAATGTTGCTCCTTCAGCGACTGTTTCAGAAGCACAACTCAGAGTGCTTATCGGTCAAGGCATTGCTGATGCCCTAGCCGCCAGGGAAACACACCCCAGCCGAAACCAGGGCGACAATCAAAACTCGAATGCTAGAGATCGAATTGCCAGAGGATGTACCTATCCCGACTTCCTGAAATGCAAGCCCAGTTACTTCAAGGGAAAGGAAGGGGTAATAGGACTCATGCAATGGTTCGAAAGGACCGAGACAATATTCCACATTAGTGATTGCACCGGGGAGAACAAGGTGAAATTTTCCACCTGTACTCTCTTGGAACATGCTCTCACCTGGTGGAACTCCCTAGTTGCTAACCTTGGACATGATGAAGCCTATGGGATGACCTGGAATGTATTTACGGAAAGACTTACCACGAAATACTGTCCTCGAGGCGAAATCAAGAAGTTAGAGATTGACTTGTGGAACCTCAAATGCTTGAATCATGACATCACGACTTACAACCAGAGATTTCAGGAGCTAACTTTGATGTGTACTCGGATGTTCCCTAACGTGAAGGACAAGATAGAAAAGTATGTCAGTGGACTTCCGGATTCTGTGCACGACAGTGTACTCGCATCCCGACCCACTACAGTCGAGGGTGCCATACAATTTGCCACAGAGCTGATGAACAAACGGGGACGTGATCATGTGTTTAGGCAGTCTGAGTACAAGAGAAAGGTTGAGGAGAACTGCCGTGGTTACAATCAGGCCCAGCCACCAAAGAAGCAAAACTTGGGCCAAATCTGTAGTGCTGTTTCCTCAGCACTACCACCATATGCAGGCAACAAGCCGAAGTGCACCAAGTGCAATTTCCATCATTTCTCTAACGTTGAATGCTGAAACCCCGACAGGGCAACACTTATGTTCCAGCCATCAGGAATAACTCTAGCACCAACTACAAGCCCCGCAATGGCAACAGTCAGAACTTTCATGGAAATGGACAGCAGGGAAACCGCCAGCACACTGGCAGCGGTAACACAACCTGTAAGGAAATTCGTTGCTATGGTTGTGGAGAGATCGGACACATCAGCCCTGATTGCCCAAAGCAAGCAGTTAGGAACGAGAGCAGAGGAGGAGCACCATCTAGAGTCTATGTGATAGGAGACGCCAAGACCCACCCAGACTCCAATGTGGTTACCGGTACGTTCCTTCTAAACAATTGCTATGCAAATATATTGTTTGATACGGGAGCAGATAGGAGTTTTAAATCCACATAATTTAGTAGCTTACTAGACATCACACCTACACCGTTAGACGACTGTTACAGAGTCGAATTAGGAGACGGTAAGATCATTGAAACTAACACTATTTTAAGAGGCTGTTGATTGTGGTAAATTACGACCTTTAGGAAAACGAGCGTAAAAGCGGTAAGTATTAATCAAATGATTTTAGGTATAACCAAGTGTTAATGACCCTTATGATATGAAAGTTCGTTTCCCAAGGAGGTATATGTGTGTGACTAAGATGTAAATGATTTGAGATTAATATTGGTTTAGAAGGGGATGAGAAAAGAGGATGACGAAGACGTGAAATTAATACTACGATGACAAAACGTAAAATTGTAAAACAACCTAAAATAAAAACTAATTCTAAAAATTACCAAAAATTCACAAAAAATCAAAATAAATAAATTAAGAGTTTACTAATGATCAAAACTTTTTCAAACCTTTTAAATAATTAAATATTCAATTTTTAAATGCTAATTAAAGCCCTAAAAATTAAATAAATTATCAAAAAGCCCAAATAAAGATTTTTCAATTGGTAAACCTTTAAAATGACCTAAAAAAGATTAAAAACTATTTTTAGAAATTTTTAAACTAATAAAAACTATTTAAAATGATTTAAAAACTATTAAAACTTAAAATAATTATAAAAATTAATCTAAAAGTGATAAAATTATTCTAAAAGTTGCAAAATTCCTATTTTAATGTATTTAAGTTAAGAAAAATATAAAAAGTTGAAAAATGTGAAATTTGAAAAATAATATTAGAAATCCAAAAATTCTAAAAAATTCTAAAAACTTACAAACTAGTTTATTTTAACCTAAGTAATCAGAAAATAAAAGTGAAATCACCAGAATACCCCTATTGGGCCCTCAAATGGGCCAAAACCAAGTTCAGTCCACTTAAATGGGCTTTTTAGCCCAAAAAGTCAATCCTGGCCCAATTAACTTGTAAAAGCCCAACCTGACTCAAAATTTGATTTTGAACACAAAACTCTAAAGGCCCAAAAGCTAAAAGTGAGCTTATCACAGCTTATTATGCAAACAGCTTATCCTTATTGGGCTTTTTAGCCCATTAAGCAATAAGCTAATGCCATAAGCTCTAATTTGACACACAACCTTCTTTTAGGATGCTTAAGAGATCTGTAAAAAGGAATTTTGAAAAAGCACACTCAATAAGCCAGAAATAAGCAAAGTAATATTTCACTAAAAGACAAAATAGTCGTTTTTGAGAAATAAGGCACCTCAGGACTTGATTCAACTTGCAAAATGTCACAAATGAACTCAATAAGCCAAAACAATCAACAACATTCCAATAAGCAAAACCAATAAGCCAGAATAAGCCAATAAGCACTTATGAAAAAGTCAATTAAGTTGGTTTTCTAGTCAAACCCTAAAGTCAACCCACCAAATGCTCCAGTATGAACAAATGGGTCAAATAATGAGCACCTATTAAAAATCCAAGTTGTTGCTGGTTAAAATAAGCTATTATAGCTTATTGATAAGCTGAAACCCAATTAACACTAGCAGTGGCAACTTTCAGTAGGAACTGGTTCTCACTGCTTTGACTAATTGACCAAGCTTTTTAGAGAGATTTAGTTGGATTCAATTGGAAACAAGGGCACCTTTGTGATCAGTGAATCACAAGGAGTCAATATCAACAAGAAAATCACAATTTGGTTCACACAATAAGCCAGAAATGATCAAACAGTCACCAGATATTGCTCAGATATGGAAAATAAGCAGTTATGCACTAATAAGCAGATATACCATCAATAAGCCAACCAAACTCAACAGGATGCATACACAAGCTATATAAACTATGAATAAGCACAAATAAACTTATATCAAACACTGAATCAAAGTAAATAAGCAGAATCAAGCACAAACAGTTACTGATGAACAAGTGTAATATGCAGAAACCTTTTGCTGATCTAATTGACCACAGATCCAAATTCAGGCACTCAAATCTCTTTCCCTGGTGTAGTTAACCTAGATTTAACACTTGTTAACCCTAGTCTATGATTAGATCTAGGTGTCCTCAAAATCCTAGCCAATTTTACCAAGTTAACAAGATTTTATACCCTTATTAAGAATCTAGGTGTTTCAAACCACAAAATGTGCAGCAATATGACCAAGTATATCAGATAAACATGTACTAGCAGATAGAAACAATAAATAACCACTTAACAATACACAAATCCAACTCAAACAGTTAACCCAAACACCCCTTAAAAACTTGTTTTCACAAATCTTCAAAGTATTATCCAGATTAAACCCACAAATCAAGCTACTAACACCTCATAAACATCAAACAACACCAGATTAACAATAATCAACCACAAGATCACAGATTCAAGAACAATCAAACCAAAATCACAAATATTCAGAAATTTAAAAAGGAAATGAAAAGGGAGAAGGTGCAAACCTCTACATCCAGGCCCTGGATTGTTTGAGCTTAGGTACTAGCAGAACAAGTACCAGCTTCCAATGCTGCTAAGATGAACAAACAATAAGGTGAGATCAAATAAACCAACACTTTCTCATTTTTTGAAGCACAAGCTTTATCACTTAAAACCTTGCCTCAAAAACCTTCAAACAAGAATATGGAACTCAGATTTTAGCTTATCAAATACCAAACTTTTATAAATAACAAATGAGAATTCAAAATTTTCAGAAATTCAAACTTTATTTCATAAAAAGGAATTACAAAGATTTAAAAGCTAAAATCTGGAACAAAAGCTCTCTCACAGGTTGAGGAGTCTTTTTATAGGCAAATGCCAAGCTAGCACTATTCACAAACCCTAGAAGTGAAATTCCTATTCTATCCTTGAGTCTTCTAGACGAATTCTTGGTGTGAGCTGTCCAAAATGATCCTGAGTGTTCATTTTAGCTTTGAGATGAAGCAAGGACTCTCAGTTGTTGATTTGGCCACGTCAGATAACTTGGAGGGCAAGTAGTCATGTGATTGGTTGAACGGGAATTGGGGGTAGGGTCCATAGTGAGTGGGATTAAGGGTTTTTGGTGTGGGATGTGTTTCTGCATGTGTGAATCACACATGTGCAAAGGTAATTGAAAATTACCCGTTGTTTAAGTGGAGTAAATTCTGGGTGGTGAAAAAGGTGAATAGTGGTGATTTTGATCCGAAATTGGGGGAAGTAAAGGTGTTTGGCGCAATTTCGTTTCAAATGTTTCATTGTGGCAACTTTAACCCTTGTTCTTTGGGAAAGAGTGTAAAACAAGTATTTCAGCCAACAAAACACGTTTTCCTTTGTTATAAACTTTCCATCTTTTACACTTTTGACACCAAACTTTGGAAAAAGGGTTATAAGGGTAGTTTTTGCCATTTTTGGATAGTTCAAGGACTGATCTTGGACATTGTTTTCAAAGGTCTTCAATGCAACTTTAACTCCATAAGGGACCATTGTTGACAAATTAGATTTGATGAGGGACTAATCTTGCCATTTCTTCAAAGTTGAAGGACCTTTTGTGTAATTTTGACAAACTTAAGGGACCAAACTTGTAATTATGATTTCACAAGGGTTTTAAGTGTCATTTTTTCATTATTGAGGATCAATATTGCATGTCTTCAAGTCTTCAAGGGTATTTGTAGGATAAATCATGAACTAGGGCCCGGTTCTTTGTACGGCTTCGTTTCTCGTGTCCGTTTTTCCTTGTTTCTTGTGATCTTTTGTCTTATTCATGATATCAGTACCTAAAATACACAAGTAAACAAACACAAGCATATATATGGTATTTTATGACATTTTTATGCATTTAAAGCCCGAAAAGACCGATGAGATCATGTATAAATGCCATCTCATCACTCCCCCATACTAAGCCATTGCCTTGCCCTCACGCAATGCTAGAATAAAGTATCTAAGCATCACCAAAGTTCAATTTTATTAACCTTTATTGAAGAGTAAAAGACTTGCAACATACTACGAAGATGTGTAAAGACATAATGTATGATTTTCATCACGAATGTGACTTTTAGGGTCAAAGAATAGGAACAAGTAAATGTCCCTTAGAGTAAACTTCGTCATCCTTGATTTTCATACATTCCATGCTAAGTGTAAAAACGAGATCATTGTTGGTACAAGTCACAATGCTAACACTACTCATACGTCCAAATTGTGTAATAGTTTTTCTCCCCGCAATCCTAGTTACTATAAAAAGAAATGGGTTACTAGCATTTTTTAACTATTTGTCATGGATCACAAGTGATTCATATTGACTTATTTGAGTAGTTATTAGTCCGAAAGCAAAGTAGCACGATTTAATCGATAGTTCGCCGAAGGACAAAATCTTTTAAAACGGCTTCTCGTGTATCTCCTTAAGTTCATATCTTGGCATAACTCGTTTCACGAGACCTTTCTCGGACCGATATTTGGCATGTACTTCATACTTCAAATCTTGGGAAGACGTTCTTGAAATTATGGTCTTCTCTTCATATTTGAAATTTCTTCACTTGATGTTTTTGAGAGATTCTTCATATTTGGACCACGACTTCATCATTTTTCTTCAATCTTTATTTTGGTTTTTGATATACAACGATCCGCCTTCTTTTCGGATTTGGATATATTTATCCTCATACCTTGTAAGGGTCTTTTTGGATAGACTTTCTCCATGATCTTTAGGGGAGTAATTGCTTTTCGTCGTGTGTCTCGATCCTTCATATTGATTTAGGAATAATGATACTTCACATCAGCTTGGATCTTTAGCAACAAAATAGGGCTCCTCATGCCTTGTTAGGGCCTTTTTGGATGATCACCAATCTTCGCGTCCTGCTTCAATAAGTTATGCCTTGGCTATGAACTCTATTCAACTCGTACGACCTTACTTATTGCAATTATTATTTATTCCTAATGCATTGATCTTATGCGAAGAAAAAGCCACAATTAAAAACATATGAGTTTTTGAAAGAACATTTTCATGTTCTAAGTTTAGCATGATCACTTGTCTAACTCTATCATTTCTCGTTCTTCACTATATAAAGACCTCTAATTAAAGAGACTCGTGAATACTTAGCCATGCAAGTCAAAATTAAGCCAAATTTGTATTAGCTTTCATTAAGACTATATCAAATCAAAGTTTTGGGTTTTCAAGCCACCTATAGGATCTTGCACTTTCTTGGACTTTTTCATGTATAGAGAATGCGTTTCATAGTTCCCTTGATAAGTGACTTTCTAGGATCAATTATAGGAACTTGCGAAAAGTTCTTGTTCTTAACCCGAATGAGCTAATACTTTCGCGTTTTAAAGCTCCCTATATAAAAGTCTAGCAAAACTTGAATTGAGCGGGTTAAGGAATGTAAATGGCTCCAAATGCCCATCAAGTCAAAAATTAGCTCTTATTCTACTCATCGGAAAATATACATTCGTGTCTTAAAAACACTTATGAAAACTAAGAAAATTTTTAAAATTTGGGTATTTTTAGCCTTATTAGCAACAAAACAAAACATTGAAAATTGGAGAGCGTGAAGGCGTAGCAAAGCAAGTACCTATTCACCCCCCATACTAAAAGTAAACATTGTCCTTAATGTTTCGAGTCTAAAGGTGGAGCACCCCATACTAGAGACGAAGAATCGAATGCTTAGGATCTAGCATGGAAAGGGTGATCAACAATATATCTAAAGCCGTTTATTAATTATGCTAAAAGATAATTGTTAGAACAATAAAGGATATGTCATGGATTCGTGAAAAACTACTTCAAGCAAACGATGGAGGCTCACGTAAACGAACACGAGAGTCTTCAATCGTAGATGATGATGATCTAGATAACACAATCACAAACAACCACGAGACAACGAGTTTGAAGGGTACAAGTCCCCTTATTAGTGAATAGTAAGCATAAAAGGATAAGCATGGGATCTCCCCCACGCGGCACCTCGTTTTTGATTACCGAGTCATGAGCTCGACTAGATCCCCACAATGCTAATTATCATTGGGGAAGGTGACTTGGTCGAGGGAAACCATTGAAGGAATTTCACCACCAAAGTAGTGCTTAAGCCTATGTCCATTCACCTTGAAGTTAGGACCATCATCTTGAGCTAGCTCGATGGTCCCATAAGGAAACACTTGTGTAATGGTGAACGGACCCGACCAACGAGATTTCAATTTCCCGGAAAATATCTTAAGTCGAGAGTTAAAAAGTAACACTTGATCACTAACGTTAAAAACCCGGTTTTTAATCTTTGCATCATGAAACTTTTTAGTCTTTTCTTTGAAAATCAATGAATTTTCATAAGCATTATCTCTTAATTCATCCAATTCATTCAATTGTATTTTCTGGTGATCTCTCGCGGTATTCAAGTCAAAGTTTGCATGCTTAAGGGCCCAATATGCCTTGTGCTCCAATTCAATGGGAAAATGACAATTCTTCCCATAGACTAACTTATAAGGAGTGCAACCGATAGGTGTCTTATAAGCGGTCCTAAAGGCCCATAAAGCGTCATCGAGTTTGTCGGACCATGAAGCACGGTTTTCTCCAATCGACCTTTCTAAAATCCTCTTCAAAGCTCGGTTCGAAACCTCGACTTGCCCACTCGTTTGCGGGTGATAAGCCGTAGAAAGACGATGAGTAACTCCATATTTCTTTAAAACCTTCTTGAATTGGTCATTACAAAAATGGGTTCCACGATCGCTTATAATAGCACGAGGGGTTCCGAACCGAGAGAATAATTGCTTCAAAAACTTCACTACCACACGAGCATCATTAGTAGGTAAAGCCTTAGCTTCCACCTACTTAGAAAGGTAGTCCAACGCGACGAGGATATATTTGTTGCCATGAGACGATGGGAACAGACCCATAAAGTCTATTCCCCATATGTCGAAAATCTCACACACTTGAATTATGTTTTGCGGCATTTCATCACGTTGAGAAGATTTTCCTTGACGTTGGCACGAATCACACGACTTTACAAGTGCGTGTGCATCACAATAGATAGAAGGCCAAAAGAAGCCGGCATCGAACACTTTCTTAGCCGTGAGATTAGCACCATGGTGACCACCCGTGGGTCCCTCGTGACAAGCTCTAAGGATATTAGAAGCTTCGGCACCAAAAACACAACGTCGAACGAGTTGATCTGCACAAACCCGAAAGAGATAAGGGTCGTCCCAAAAATTGAACTTGAGGTCACTAAAGAATTTTCGCTTTTGTTGTGTCGTCATACCCTTGATTATGAAATTGCCTGCATGGTAATTTGCAATGTCGGCAAACCATGGGGTGGTGTCTTTAGAATTCACTACGCCGAGAGTCTCGAGGGGAAATGTTTCGGTGATTTCCTTGTTCTCAAAAACATCTTTGTGAGGATCTTCTAGACGAGAGATATGATCAGCCGCTAGATTCTCGGCTCCTTTTTTGTCAAGCACGGTGACATCAAATTCTTGGAGGAGGATCATCCAACGAAGCAATCTCGGCTTAGCATCTTGCTTAGCTAAGAGATACTTGATAGCCGAATGGTCGGTATACACGATGCTTTTAGTTAAGACGAGATAAGGTCGGAATTTCTCAAAAGCATAGACCACGGCAAAGAATTCCTTTTCCGTTGTGGTGTACTTTAATTGAGCCTCGGTCATCGTCTTACTAGCATAGTGGATAGGACGGAAATGCTTGTCATAACGTTTCCCTAAAACGGCCCCTATAGCATAATCACTTGCATCGCACATGATTTCAAAGGGTAATTCCCAATTAGGAGCAACAAGAATGGGAGCTTCGGTAACTTTCCTTTTAAGAGTTTCGAAAGCTCTAACACAATCCTCATTGATATTAAAAGGAGCATCCTTCTCGAGAAGGTGTGTCATAGGTCGAGAGATTTTCGAAAAGTCCTTGATGAAACGACGATAAAAGCCCGCGTGGCCTAGGAAACTCCTAACTCCCTTAACGGTTTTGGGATGAGGTAACTTGGCGATGACGTCTACCTTAGCTTTATCGACCTCAATCCCCGCTTTCGAAACCTTATGTCCTAAGACGATTCCTTGTTTAGACATAAAATGACATTTTTCCCAATTAAGCACAAGATTGGTTTCATCACAACGTTTTAACATTTGCTCGAGATTAGATAAACACGACGTGAATGAATTGCCAAACACCGAGAAGTCATCCATAAACACTTCCATCGACTTCTCGATCATATCGTGAAAAATCGCCATCATACACCGTTGAAACGTACCCGGTGCATTACAAAGTCTGAAAGGCATCCTACGATAAGCCAACGTTCCACAAGGACACGTAAAAGTAGTCTTCTCTTGATCACGAGGGTCGACAGGGATTTGAAAGTAATCGGAAAAACCATCTAAAAAGCAATAGAACTCATTTCCCGCGAGTCGCTCCAACATTTGATCCATGAAGGGCAAAGGAAAGTGGTCTCTACGAGTGGCGTCATTTAACTTTCGGTAGTCAATACACACCCTCCAACCGGTCACAACACGAGTGGGAATCAACTCGTTGTTTTCATTAGGCACAACGGTCATTCCTCCCTTTTTAGGGACACAATGGATTGGGCTCACCCATGGGCTATCAGAGATAGGATAAATCATTCCCGCGTCAAGGAGTTTTAACACTTCCTTTTTAATGACATCGTGAATTTTGGGATTCACCCTTCTTTGACTTTGAATTGCGGGTTTGTAGTCCTCCTCCATTAAAATCTTGTGAGTACAAAATTTTGGGTCAATACCCTTAATATCGGAAATTTTCCACGCAATTGCCCCTTTATGAGCTTTAAGAACTTTCAAGAACTCGATTTTTTCATTATTAGCAAGACCTCTTGCAATAATAACTGGAAACTTGTCATCACCTTCCAAGAATGCGTATTCAAGGTGAGAAGGAAGATCTTTCAATTCAAGGATAGGTGGTTCCTCGATTCAAGATTTTGGTTCAACACTCATAACTTCCATCGGCGGAAGAAATGGTGGAATAGAAGTATCATCACTAATCAACACCTCATCTTCATTTTCGATTTCATTTGAAGTGAGATCGCCTCCTTGGAATGGAGTGAGAATAGCAAGAATCGGATCCAAAATAGTGGGATTGCCACTTGACGAGCTATTAGAAAAACCTAACACTTCTTGTGAAAACTCATCGCAAACCACATCAACGATGTCAATGTGATTGATGGTAGCGATTGCATAAACATGAGAAGGTTTCGAGTTTTGAGTAGCGTTTATAACAAGTTCCTCTTCGTTGAATCTCAAAGTGATAGTTCTTGCATGAACGTCGATAAGCGATCTCGAGGTGTCTAAAAATGAACGACCTAAAATTCGAGGAACTTGAGGATCCGCGGGGATGTCAACAACGATAAAGTCAACGGGATAGTAAAACTTTCCGACTTTAACGAAAACGTCCTCGGCTACTCCACATGCTAAAATCGTAGAATGATCGGCCATCTCGATAGACATGTTCGAAGGAGTAAGAGCCGGAAGCGAAAGCGATTTCCTAATGGAAAATGGAATCAAATTAATGCTCGCACCAAGATCGGCCAAGGCGAGGCATTCTTTCATATCTTGTATGTCACAAGGAATGAGAAACTTTCTGGGGTCACCAACTTTTTCCAGTATGCGGTTAAGATAAACCGAAGAACAATTAGCAAGCTTTGAAAGCTTTTCCTTATCGCTCATCATACTTTTAAAAGTGGAAGCGAAACGAGGCATATACAACAACGCGTCGGCTAAACTCACATCAAAATGCACTTGTTGAAACATTTTTATAAAAATCTCGATTTGTTGTTTGTTACGTTCTTGCAATTTCTCTTTGTTTCGTCTCGAAGGGTAAGGTAAGGGTGGTGTGGGTTGGACATTAGGCAACGGCCTTGGAATCTCGGGTTCCATGATTGGTATTGGTTCAACCGTAGGTGTGGTATGAGCGGTACTTCGTGGGATTGTAATGTGCTCCTTTTCGACCATCACCTCGGGTTCTTTCTCGATTTCCTTCTCCGTAGAAGTACTTGGACGTGAGATTGGTTCTTTGAATGTTTTACCACTTCGTGTAGTAATAACCTTCATTTCTCCCTTCGGGTTTGCAATGGTATCACTAGGAATACCACCCGAGGAAGAGGGTTTACACATGATTGCTTCAAACATTTAGCCATTCGGTCCTCAAATTTTGATTGCCTAGCATCCGCTTTTAACAATTCTTGCTTAATCTCATGTTGTCCTTGTTCCATCTTTTGTTGATTTTGTTGGAGACGTTGAACATTTCCTTCCATTTTATTTGCATGAGATTAAAGTTCATTAGCAAGTTCGTTTTTAAGCTCGTTTTTCAACTCGGATCTTAAGCTAATCATCTCACGTTGCATGTTATCAAACTTAGCATCATTTGCTTTAGCATAATCCAAAAATTCTTCTTGAAGATTTTTAGTGTGAGCATTTTGAAAACCTTGAGTAGTGTTTTGAAAATCACGGTTTTGGTTTTGATTAGTCGCTTGTCCATTCCCACTTTGATAATTCCCCTTGTTGTAGTTACGTGAATTGCCTTGGTAATTACCACCTTGGTTGTTGTTTCGATAGTTATTAGCATTTTGATTTGGTGGATCTTGATTTGGGCGGGAACCTTGACCGTTTTGGTTGTAAGTTCCCGTTGCTACATAAGCACTCGAAGTGTTACCATCCGCGGTAATGCACTCGGAAAGATCATGAGCTCCACCACAAGACAAACAACTCTTAGCAACCGCTTTAACCGAAGCGGAATTTAAAGCTTCTAGAGCTTTCCAATGGGACATAAGATTAGCAAATCTATCAAAAAACCAATTTTCCTCATTAGCTTCATCATGTAAGGCATTAATGCTACGAGACGATGACGACGATGACGAACCCAAATTGGCAACCCTCGGTGTGTTACGAGGGCTATAAACCTTAGATCTATTCTCGATAATCTTTAAAGCTTCATCGGTCGTTTTGCACAAAAAATTACCACCCGCGGCGGCATTCAAGTAATCTTGTTCATGATCATTAAGCCCATTATAAAAAGTATCAATTTGATGCAATTCCGAAAAATCATGGTGTGGATATTCATGTAACATTTCTTTAAAGCGTTCCCATGCCATTGAAAAACTTTCATTATTTCTTTGCACAAATCGTGAAATCTCATTTTTCAAATGTGTTGTTTTAGATGGTGGAAAAAACTTGTTCACAAACATAGAAACGAGATCACCCCATGTCAAAATTGAATTTGGCGGTTCTTTCTCAAGCCAAATTTTAGCGGGTCCATCTAACGAGTATGGAAACAACATCATCTTAATGGCGTCATGTGAAACATCCTTAAACTTGCTTGTAGCGGTGAGACGATTAAAATTCCTAATGTGATAATGCGGGTTGTCTTTCTCATGACCTCTAAACTTATTTGCTTGCAACATCGACATTAAACCCGTCTTAATCTCGAAATTCTCCGCAAGGATAGCGGGAATCACAATGGCCTCTCCAAAACCCTCGGTGGGTGCTTGTAGAAACTCCATCATAGTACGATTAGCCATGACGACTTCTTGTTCTACAATAGGTTCAACAATTGGAGGTTGTTCTTCAATCAACATCTCTTGATTGGCTTGCTTTTGAAGTCGTTTACGAGCTCGTTTTGCTTGATTACGAGTGATCATAAACTTCACGAAGAATCGGAGGTGAGCAAAGAAGATTCTTTTTGGATGTTTTGTGAATTTTCAATTTTTTTTGTGTTTTTGATTGTTTTTATTTTTTTGGATTTTGGTGTATCTTCGTAGACAACAATCTACCAAATCTCTCCTCGAATCAAACTCTTCATTAAAGAAGCCTCAAAGGAATGAAAACGATCATGTGGAGTGAACGCCTTCGAATGACTTTAGAACTTTGGTGAAAACCAAATTGTTCAAGAGGTTTTAATCACAAAGAAACCAAGCAAATATATTATACGTAATAATACTTTGGGCGGAAAAACCCTCGATTAGCCTTCAATCTCAAAATACTCACAAGCAAGCGGGGAAACGAGGCGGCGCGAAGCACTTAAGAGCCTTTTTCCTTAGGGTATATTTTATAATACCCGCTTTATACCCACCTTATAGTTCGTATTTTTCAAAATCGAGCTTCACGAAAGTATTTATCTATTTTTGCCTTTTTTTTGTTTGAGATTCGAAAACAATAATTAGGAGATCAAATCTCAATTAAGGTTGTGTTTTCACACTTTTGGAGATACTTTGTATTGATTGTGATACTTAATACAATATAGTAATAATAATTTCACAAGAAAAACCAAGAAAACCGATAATACGTATTAGTAGATTTCTACTAATACAAATACTATTTATGGTTAATATTAAAAACAACAATGCAAATTAATCACAAAACACCTCCCCGGCAGCGGCGCCAAAATGATTGTGGTAAATTACGACCTTTAGGAAAAGGAGCGTAAAAGAGGTAAGTATTAAACAAATGATTTTAGGAAAAACCAAGTGTTAATGACCCTTATGATATGAAAGTTCGTTTCCCAAGGAGGTATATGTGTGTGACTAAGATGTAAATGATTTGAGATTAATATTGGTTTAGAAGGGGATGTGAAAAGAGGATGACAAAGACGTGAAATTAATACTACGATGACAAAACGTAAAATTGTAAAACAAGCTAAAATGAAAATTAATTCTAAAAATTATCAAAAATTTACCAAAAATCAAAATAAATAAACTAACAGTTTACCAATGATCAAAACTTTTTCAAACCTTTTAAATAATTAAATATTCAATTTTTAAATGCTAATTAAAGCCCTAAAAATCAAATAAATTATCAAAAAGCCCAAATAAAGATTTTTCAATTGGTAAACCTCTAAAATGACCTAAAAAGATTAAAAACTATTTTTAGAAATTTTTAAACTAATAAAAACTATTTAAAATGATTTAAAAACTATTAAAACTTAAAATAATTATAAAAATTAATCTAAAAGTGATAAAATTATTCTAATAGTTGAAAAATTCCTATTTTAATGTATTTAAGCTAAGAAAAATGTAAAAAGTTGAAAAATGTGAAATTTGAAAAATAATATTAAAATAATATTAAAAATCCAAAAATTCTAAAAAATTCTAAAAACTTGCAAACTAGTTATTTTAACCTAAGTAATCAGAAAATAAAAGTGAAATCACCAGAATACCCCTATTGGGCCCTCAAATGGGCCAAAACCAAGTTCAGTCCACTTAAATGGGCTTTTTAGCCCAAAAAGTCAAACCTGGCCCAATTAACTTGGAAAAGCCCAATCTGACTCAAAATTTGATTCTGAACACATAACTTAAAGGCCCAAAAGCTGAAAGTGAGCTTATCACAGCTTATTATGCAAACAGCTTATCCTTATTGGGCTTTTTAGCCCATTAAGCAATAAGCTAATGCCATAAGCTCTAATTTGACACACAACCTTCTTTTGGGATGCTTAAGAGATCTGTAAAAAGAAATTTTGAAAAAGCACACTTAATAAGCCAGAAATAAGCAAAGTAATATTTTACTAAAAGACAAAATAGTCGTTTTTGAGAAATAAGGCACCTCAGGACTTGATTCAACTTGCAAAATGTCACAAATGAACTCAATAAGCCAAAAAAATCAACAAAATTCCAATAAGCAAAACCAATAAGCCAGAATAAGCCAATAAGCACTTATGAAAAAGTCAATTAAGTTAGTTTTCTAGTCAAACCCTAAAGTCAACCCACCAAATGCTCCAGTATGAACAAATGGGTCAAATAATGAGCACCTATTACAAAATCCAAGTTGTTGCTGGTTAAAATAAGCTATTATAGCTTATTGATAAGCTGAAACCCAATTAACACTAGGAGTGGCAACTTTCAGTAGGAACTGGTTCCCACTGCTTTGACTATTTGACCAAGCTTTTTAGAGAGATTTAGTTGGATTCAATTGGAAACAAGGGCACCCTTGTGATTAGTGAATCACAAGGAGTCAATATCAAAAAGAAAATCACAATTTGGTTTACACAATAAGCCAGAAATGATAAAACAGTCACCAGATATTGCTCAGATATGGAAAATAAGCAGTTATGAACTAATAAGCAGATATAGCATGAATAAGATAACCAAACTCAACAGGATGCATACACAAGCTATATAAACTATGAATAAGCACAAATAAATTTATATCAAACACTGAATCAAAGTAAATAAGCAGAATCAAGCACAAACAGTTACTGATGAACAAGTGTAATATGCAGAAACCTTTTGCTGATCTAATTGACCACAGATCCAAATTTAGGCACTCAAATCTCTTTCCCTGGTGTAGTTAACCTAGATTTAACACTTGTTAACCCTAGTCTATGATTAGATCTAGGTGTCCTCAAAATCCTAGCCAATTTTACCAAGTTAACAAGATTTTATACCCTTATTAAGAATCTAGGTGTTTCAAACCACAAAATGTGCAGCAATATGACAAAGTATATCAGATAAACATGTACTAGCAGATAGCAACAATAATTAACCACTTGACAATACACAAATCCAACTCAAACAGTTAACCCAAACACCCCTTAAAAACCTGTTTTCATAAATCTTCAAAGTATTATCCAGATTAAACCCACAAATCAAGCTACTAACACCTCATAAACATCAAACAACACCAGATTAACAATAATCAACCACAAAATCATAGATTCAAGAACAATCAAACCAATATCACAAATATTCAGAAATTTAAAAAGGAAATGAAAAGGGAGAAGGTGCAAACCTCCAAGACCTACATCCAGGCCCTGGATTGTTTGAGCTTAGGTACTAGCAGAACAAGTACCAGCTTCCAATGCTGCTAAGATGAACAAACAATAAGGTGAGATCAAATAAACCAACACTTTCTGATTTTTTGAAGCACAAGCTTTATCACTTAAAACCTTGCCTCAAAAACCTTCAAACAAGAATATTGAACTCAGATTTTAGCTTATCAGATACCAAACTTTTATAAATAACAAATGAGAATTCAAAATTTTCAGAAATTCAAACTTTATTTCATAAAAAGTAATACAAAGATTTAAAAGCTAAAATCTGGAACAAAAGCTCTCTCACAGGTTGAGGAGTCTTTTTATAGGTAAATGCCAAGCTAGCACTATTCACAAACCCTAGAAGTGAATTTCCTATTCTATCCTTGAGTCTTCTAGACGAATTCTTGGTGTGAGCTGTCCAAAATGATTCTGAGTGTTCATTTTAGCTTTGAGATGAAGCAAGGACTCTCAGCTGTTGATTTGGCCACATCAGATAACTTGGAGGGCAAGTAGTCATGTGATTGGTTGAACGGGAATTGGGGGTGGGGTCCATAGTAAGTGGGATTAAGGGTTTTTGGTGTGGGATGTGTTTATGCATGTGTGAATCACACATGTGCAAAGGTAATTGAAAATTACCCCTTGTTTAAGTGGAGTAAATTCTGGGTGGTGAAAAAGGTAAATAGTGGTGATTTTGATCCGAAATTGGGGGAAGTAAAGGTGTTTGGCGCAATTTCTTTTCAAATGTTTCATTGTGGCAACTTTAACCCTTGTTCTTTGGGAAAGAGTGTAAAACAAGTATTTTAGCCAACAAAACACGTTTTCCTTTGTTATAAACTTTCCATCTTTTACACTTTTGACACCAAACTTTGGAAAAAGAGTTATAAGGGTAGTTTTTGCCATTTTTAGATAATTCAAGGACTGATCTTGGACATTGTTGATCTTCAAAGGTCTTCAATGCAACTTTAACTCCATAAGGGACCATTGTTGACAAATTAGATTTGATGAGGGACTAATCTTGCCATTTCTTCAAAGTTGAAGGACCTTTTATGTAATTTTGACAAACTTAAGGGACCAAACTTGTAATTATGATTTCACAAGGGTTTTAAGTGTCCTTTCTTCATTCATTGAGGATCAATCTTGCATGTCTTCAAGTCTTCAAGGGTATTTGTAGGATAAATCATGAACTAAGGCCCGGTTCTTTGTACGGCTTCGTTTCTCGTGTCCGTTTTTCCTTGTTTCTTGTGATATTTTGTCTTTTTCATGATATCCATACCTAAAATACACAAGTAAACAAACACAAGCATATATATGGTATTTTATGACATTTTTATGCATTTAAAGCCCGAAAAGACCGATGAGATCATGTATAAATGCCATCTCATCAGCTGTACCTTAAAGCTTCTAAATCATCCATTCGATATTCAGTTAATACCTGTAATTTTGGGTAGTTTCGACATCATCATTGTTATGGACTGGTTAGCTAAATATCATGCGACCATTGTGTGCGACCAAAAGCTAGTTCGTATACCATGGGGAAAAGAAAATCTAATCGTTCGAGGAGAAGGAAACTCAGATAGAACTGACACCAGGCTGAGTGTTATCTCATGCACTGAAGTCCAGAAGTACATACTAAAAGGATGGCCTATATTTTTAGCACATATTTCAAAAACCGACAAAGAAGAGGAACCAGAGAAGAAACAAATCAAGGATGTGCCAATTGTCCGTGATTATCCCGAAGTTTTCCCAGACGACTTACCTGGTTTGCCTCCGACTCGTCAAGTGGAATTCCAAATCGACTTGATACCAGGAGCTGCACCTGTAGCTAAAGCACTGATTGTAGAGTAAATTACACCTCTTGTTTAGGAAAACAAAAGAGCGTAAATGAGCGGTAAGTATGGAACAAATGACTTTAGGAAAAATCAAGTGTTAATGACCCAATGAAAGTTCGTTTCCCAAGGAGGTATATGTGTGTGACTAAGATGTTCAAGATTTGTGATTAATATTTGGTTTAGAAGGGGATGAGAAAAGAAAATGACGAAGACGTAAAAATAAAAATCAACAAAAAAATCACTACTAGAAAGTTAAAACGTAGAACCTTAAAAACCACAAAAATAAAAATAAATTCTAAAAATTACCAAAAATTCACCAAAAATCAAAAATAATAAACTAAGAGTTTACCAATGATCAAAACTTTTTCAAACCTTTTAAATAATTAAATATTCAATTTTTAAATGCTAATTAAAGCCCTAAAAATCAAATAAATTATCAAAAAGCCCAAATAAAGAATTTTTTAATTGGTAAATCTCTAAAATGACCTAAAAAGATTAAAAACTATTTTTAGAAATTTTAAAACTAATAAAAACTATTAAAATGATTTAAAAACTATTAAAAATTAAAATAATTATAAAAATTAATCTAAAAGAGATAAAATTATTCTAAAAGTTGCTAAATTCCTATTTTAATGTATTAAACCTAAGAAAAATGTAAAAAGTTGGAAAATGTGAAATTTTAAAAATAATAATAAAATAATAATAAAATAATATTAAAAATCCAAAAATTATAAAAAATTCTAAAAACTTGCAAACTAGTTTATTTTAACCTAAATAATCAGAAAATCAAAGTGAAATTACCAGAATACCCCTATTGGGCCCTCAAATGGGCCAAAACCAAAAGCAGTCTACCAAATTGGGCTTTTGGGCCCAAAAAGTCAAACTTGGCCCAATTGACTTGGAAAAGCCCTATCTGACTTAAAATTCAATTCTAAGAACAAAACTCTAAAGGCCCAAAAGCTGAAAATGAGCTTATCACAGCTTATTGAACACTCAGCTTATTCTTATTGGGCTTTTCAGCCCATTAAGCCATAAGCTAATGCCATAAGCTCTAATTTGACACACAACCTTCTTTTGGGATGCTTATGAGATCTGTAAAAAGAATTTTTGAAAAAGCTCACTCAATAAGCCAGAAATAAGCAAAGAAAAATTTCACTAAAAGACAAAATAGTCGTTTTAGAGATTTAGGGCACCTCAGGACTTGATTCAACTTGCAAAAGCTTTCAAATGGACTCAATAAGCAAAATCAATCAACAAAAATCCAATAAGCACAACCAATAAGCCAGAATAAGCACAAATGAACTTATGTAAAAGTCAAAGGAGTTGGTTTTCTAGTCAAACCTAAAAGTCAACCACCCAAATGCTCCAGTATGAACAAATGGGTCAAAATATGAGCACCTATTACAAAAACAAAGTTGTTGCAGGTTGGAATAAGCTATTAAAGCTTATTGATAAGCTGACACCAGATTTATACTATAAGTGGCAACTAGCAGGGGAAAGGAGTTCCCACTGCTTTGACTATTTGACCAAGCTTATATGAGAGTTCTGGTTTGATTCAATTGGAAACAAAGGCACCCTTGTGATCAGTGAATCACAAGGAGTCAATAGCAACAATAATATCACAAATTGGTTCACACAATAAGCCACAATAAGCCAAACAGTCACCAGATATGCACCAGATATGGAAATAAGCAGTTAAGCACTTAATAAGCAGATTTAGCCACAATAAGCCAACCAAACTTAACAGGATGCATACACAAGCTATATAAACTAAGAATAAACACAAAGCAACAAGAATCAAACACTGAATCAAAGTAAATAACAAGATCAAAGCACTAGAAGTTACTGATGAACAATGAACATATGCAGAAAACAAGTTTGCTGATATACATGACACTTGATCCAATTTCAAGCCTCAAATCCTTCTTCCCTGATGTGATTAACTATGATTTAGCACTTGTTAGCCCTAGCCTAAGCCTAGATCTAGGTGTCCTCAAAATCCTAACCAATTTTACCAAGTTTTGAAGATTTTATAGCCAAATCAAAAATCTATGTGTTCAAAACCCTCAAACCTGCAAACAGATTAACAAATACACCAAAATAACAGATACCAACTCTTGTTACCACAAAACAAGCACTTAACAAATCACAATCTCAATTCAAGCAGTAGACCCAAACACTCCTTAATCTACCACTTAACAAAGAAACTTGTGATTTTAACTAATAACCTACTGATTTTAATGATCAAAAACACTTAAACAATAGCAACTAACATAATCAAACACAAAAATCACCAGCACAAACACCAATACTCAAAATCAAAGCACCAAATTCAAAACAGCCATAAACATGAAATTTTTAGGGGAATCTTAACAAGGGATTATACCTGCCTTCCACAACATCCTAGGAAGGCCAGAAATGCTCCTTGGACCTTGTTCAACAACTAGAACAAGACCAAGGTACTTCAATGAAGATGATGTAAACTGCCTTGGTTGATGGTTCAAAGTAGAACCTCAAGGACTTTATGTCTTCAACACAAGCAACAAACAAACTCAACCAAAGGCTTAGAATCCTTCTCAGGCTTGGTGTCAACAAGCTTGGAAGAACTCAAGGCTTAAGGCTAAGGGTTAGTACACAAATATAAGCCAAATCAGAACCTAGGATTTCAAGGTATTCAAACCTTAAAAACCTAATGAAACAAGACGTGCCTTAACCACAAGATTAAGGAAGGCCTTAACAATCAAATGGAACTCAGAATTAGGCTACTCAAACACCAACTTTTAATCAAATAAAAAAGAGAATTCAATATTTTCAGAAATTTAAATTTTATTAAACTTAAAAAGGAATTACAAAGATTGATAGCCTAAAACTGGAACAAAGGGATTCTCACATGTTGAGGTCTCCTTTTATAGGCAAATGCCTGGCTAAACACTATTCACAAACCCTAGAAGTGAAATTCCCTAAATGCCCTAAGTCCTTCTAGACGTTTTGATGGAATGAGCTGTTCAATTTCATCTTGGACGTTCATTTCAGCTTTGTTATGAAGCAATGATCCTTGGCTGTTGATTTGGCCACGTCATTTTACTTGAAGGCCAAGTTGTGTTTTCATTGGTTAAGGAGGTTGAGTGTGGGGTCCAGGGAGTAGTGGGAGTGAGGGTTTTATGTGTGGGATGGGATTCTGCATGTGTGAATCACACGTGGGTATGGGTAATTTGGATTTACCCTTTGGTTTAAGTGAGATGGTAACTGGGTTCTTGGGGTGAATAGTAAAGATTTTGATCCGTTTTTGTAGGGATGGAAAAGTGTTTGGCGCATTTCTTGTTTGAATGTTTCAATAGCACAAGTTTAGCCCTTCTTCTTTATTTTTGTCACTTGTGTCAAAAAGTCTATCAGCGCCCATTTATACTTGTAACAACTTCCAAGACTTGGCAATTTTGGCACAAAACTTTCTAAAAAGTGTTTTAAGGGTTATTTTTGGAACTTTTGCATATTTGAAGGACTGATCTTGGACATTTTTGATCTTCAAAGGTCTTCAATGTATCTTTGGATTGATGAGGGACCATAATTGACAATTTGAATTTGTTGAGGGACTAATCTTGCCATTTCTTCAAAGTTGAAGGACCATTTGTGTAATTTTGACAAACTTAAGGGACCAAACTTGTAATTATGACTATACAAGGGTTTTAAGTGTCATTTCTTCAATGAATGAGGATCAATCTTGTTTGTCTTCAAGTCTTCAAGGGTATTTGTTGAATTTTCCATGATTAGGGCCCGGTTCTTTGTACGGCTTCGTTTCTTGTGTCCGTTTTTCCTTGTAACTTGTGATCTTTTGTATTTTTCACGATATCCATACCTAAAATACACAAGTAAACAAACACAAGCATATATATGGTATATTATGACATTTTTATGCATTTAAAGCCCAAAAAGAACGATGAGATCATGTATAAATGCCATCTCATCACTCCCCCATACTAAGCCATTGCCGTGCCCTCACGCAATGCTAGAATAAAGTATCTAAGCATCACCAAAGTTCAATTTTATTAACCTTTATTGAAAAGTAAAAGACTTGCAACATACTACGATGATGTGTAAAGACATAACATATGATTTTCATCACAAAAAGTGACTTTTAGGGTCAAAGAATAGGAACAAGTAAATGTCCCTTAGAGTAAACTTCGTCATTCTTGATTGTCATACATTCCATGCTAAGTGAAAAAACGAGATCATTGTTGGTACAAGTCACAATGCAAACACTACTCATACGTCCAAATTGTGTAATACTTTTTCTCCCCGCAATCCTAGTTATTATAAAAGGAAATGGGTTGCTAACATTTTTTATCTATTTGTCATGGATCACAAGTGATTCATATTGACTTATTTGAGTAGTTATTAGTCCGAAAGCAAAGTAGCACGATTTGATCAATAGTTAGCCGAAGGACAAAATCTTTTAAAACGGCTTCTCGTGTATCTCCTTAAGTTCATATCTTGGCATAACTCGTTTCACGATTTGAGACCTTTCTCGGACCGATATTTGGCATGTACTTCATACTTCAAATCTTGGGAAGACGTTCTTGAAATTATGGTCTTCTCTTCATATATTTGGAATTTCTTCACTTGACGTTTTTGAGAGATTCTTCATATTGGACCACGACTTCATCATTTTTCTTCAATCTTTACTTTGGATTTTGATATACAACGATCCGCCTCCTTTTCGGACTTGGATATATTTATCCTCATACCTTGTTAGGGTCTTTTTGGATAGACTTTCTCCATGATCTTTAGGGGAGTAATTGCTTCTCGTCGTGTGTCTCGATCCTTCATATTGATTTCGGAATAATGATACTTCACATCATCTTGGATCTTTAGCAAAAATAGAGCTCCTCATGCCTTGTTAGGGCCTTTTTGGATAATCGCCAATCTTCGCGTCCCGCTTCAATAAGTTATGCCTTGGCTATGAACTCTATTCAACCCCGAGCAACTTTTAAACGATCTTGCGCTAGAGGCTAAGTAACCTTTCAAATCATACGACCTTACTTATTGCAATTATGATTTATTCCTAATGCATTGATCTCATGTTCTACGTTTAGCATGATCACTTGTCTAACTCTATCATTTCTCGTTCTTCACTATATAAAGACCTCTAATTAAAGAGACTCGTGAATACTTAGTCATGCAAGTCAAAATTAAGCCAAATTTGGGTTAGCTTTCATTAAGACTATATCAAATCAAAGTTTTGGGTTTTCAAGCCACCTATAGGATCTTGCACTTTCTTGAACTTTTTCAAGTTTTAGAGAATGCGTTTTAAAGTTCCCTTGATAAGTGACTTTCTAGAATCAATTATAGGAACTTGCGAAAAGTTCTTGTTCTTAACCCGTATGAATTAAGACTTTCGCGTTTTAAAGCTCCTTATATAAAAGTCTAGCAAAACTTGAATTGAGCGGGTTAAGGAATGTAAATGGCTCCAAATGCCCATCAAGTCAAAAATTAACTCTTATTCTACCCATCGGAAAATATACATTCGTGTCTTAAAAACACTTATGAAAACAAAGAAAATTTCTAAAATTTGGCCATTTTTAGCCTTATTAGCAAAACAAAACTTTGAAAGTTGGAAAGCGTGAGGGCGTAGCAAAGCAAGTACCTATTCACCCCCCCATACTAAAAGTAAACATTATCCTCAATGTTTCGAGTCTAAAGGTGGAGCACCCCCATACTAGAGACGAGGAGTCGAATGCTTAGGATCTAGCATGGAAAGGGTGATCAACAATATATCTAAAGCCGTTTATTAAGTATGTTAAAAGATAATTGTTAGAACAATAAAGGATATGTCATGGATTCGTGAAAAACTTCTTCAAACGAACGATGGAGGCTCACGTAAACGAACACGAGAGTCTTCAATCGTAGATAATGATGATGATCTAGATAACACAATCACAAACAACCACGAGACAACGAGTTGAAAGGGTACAAGTCCCCTTATTAGTGAATAGTGAGCATAAAGGATAATCATGGGATCTCCCCCACGAGGCACCTCGTTTTTGATTACCGAGTCATGAGCTTGACTCGATCCCCTCAATGCTAATTATCATTAGGGAAGGTGACTTGGTCGAGGGCAACCATTGAAGGAATTTCCCCACCAAAGTAGTGCTTAAGCCTATGTCCATTCACCTTGAAATTAGGACCATCATCTTGAGCTAGCTCAATGGTCCCATAAGGAAACACTTGAGTAATGGTGAACGAACCCGACCAACGAGATTTCAATTTCCCAGAAAATATCTTAAGACGAGAGTTAAAAAGCAACACTTGATCACCAACGTTAAAAACCCGGTTTTTAATCTTTGAATCATGAAACTTTTTAGTCTTTTCTTTAAAAATTAATGAATTTTCATAAGCATTATCTCTTAATTCATCCAATTCATTCAATTGTATTTTCCGGTGATCTCCCGCGGTCTTCAAGTCAAAGTTTGCATGCTTAAGGGCCCAATATGCCTTGTGCTCCAACTCAATGGGCAAATGACAATTCTTCCCATAGACTAACTTATAAGGAGTGCAACCAATAGGTGTCTTATAAGCGGTCCTAAAGGCCCATAAAGCGTCATCAAGTTTGTCGGACCATGAAGCACGGTTTTCTCCAATTAACCTCTCTAAAATCCTCTTCAAAGCTCGGTTCGAAACCTCGACTTGACCACTCGTTTGCGAGTGATAAGCCGTAGAAAGACGATGAGTAACTCCATATTTCTTTATAACCTTATCGAATTGGTCATTACAAAAATGGGTTCCACGATCGCTTATAATAGCACGAGGGGTTCCGAACCGAGAGAATAGTTGCTTCAAAAACTTTACTACCACACGAGCATCATTAGTAGGCAAAGCCTTAGCTTCCACCCACTTAGAAAGGTAGTCCACCGCGACGAGGATATATTTGTTGCCATGAGACGATGGGAACGGCCCCATGAAGTCTATTCCCCATATGTCGAAAATCTCACATACTTGAATTATGTTTTGTGGAATTTCATCACGTTGAGATGATTTTCCTTGACGTTGGCACGAATCACACGACTTCACAAGTGCGTGTGCATCACGATATATAGAAGGCCAAAAGAAACCGGCATCGAACACTTTCTTAGCCGTGAGATTAGCACCGTGGTGACCACCCGTGGGTCCCTCGTGACAAGCTCTAAGGATATTAGAAGCTTCGGCACCAAACACAGAACGTCGAATGAGTTGATCCGCACAAACTCGAAAGAGATAAGGGTCGTCCCAAAAATAGAACTTGACGTCACGAAAGAATTTTCGTTTTTGTTGTGTCGTCATACCCTTGATTATGAAATTGCCCGCATGGTAATTTGCAATGTCGGCAAACCATGGGGTGGTTTCTTTAGAATTCACTACACCGAGAGTCTCAAGAGGAAATGTTTCGGTGATTTCATTGTTCTCGAAAACATCTTTGTGAGGATCTTCTAGACGAGAGAGATGATCGGCCGCTAGATTCTCGGCTCCTTTTTTGTCAAGCACGGTGACATCAAATTCTTGGAGGAGGAGCATCCAACGAAGCAATCTCGGCTTAGCATCTTGCTTAGCTAAGAGATACTTGATAGCCGAATGGTCGGTATACACGATGCTTTTAGTTAAGACGAGATAAAGTCGGAATTTCTTAAAAGCATAGACCACGGCAAGGAATTCCTTTTCCGTTGTGGTGTACTTTAATTGAGCCTCGGTCATCGTCTTACTAGCATAATGGATAGGACGGAAATGCTTGTCATAACGTTGCCCTAAGACGGCCCCTATAGCATAATCATTTGCATCGCACATGATTTCAAAGGGTAATTCCTAATTAGGAGCAACAAGAATGGGAGCTTCGGTAAGTTTCTTTTTGAGAGTTTCGAAAGGCTTAACACAATCCTCATTGAAGTTAAAAGGAGCATCCTTCTCGAGAAGGTGTGTCATAGGACGAGAGATTTTTGAAAAGTCCTTGATGAAACGACGATAAAAGCCCGCGTGGCCTAGGAAACTCCTAACTCCCTTAACGGTTTTGGGATGAGGTAACTTAGCGATGACGTCTACTTTAGCTTTATCGACGTCAATCCCCGCCTTCGACACCTTATGTCCTAAGACGATTCCTTGTTTACACGTAAAATGACATTTTTCCCAATTAAGCACAAGATTGGTTTCTTCACAACGTTTTAACATTTGCTCGAGATTAGATAAACATGACGTGAAAGAATTGCCAAACACCGAGAAGTCGTCCATAAACACTTCCATCGACTTCTCGATCATGTCGTGAAAAGTCGCCATCATACACCGTTGAAACGTACCGGGTGCATTACAAAGTCCGAAAGGCATCCTACGATAAGCGAACGTTCCATAAGGACACGTAAAAGTAGTCTTCTCTTGATCACGAGGGTCGATAGGGATTTGAAAGTAACCGTAAAAATCATCTAAAAAGCAATAGAATTCATTTCCCGTAAGTCGCTCCAACATTTGATCCATGAAGGGCAAAGGAAAATGGTCTTTACGAGTGCCGTCATTTAACTTTCGGTAGTCAATACACACCCTCCAACCGGTCACAACACAAGTGGGAATTAACTCGTTGTTTTCATTAGGCACAACGTTCATTCCTCTCTTTTTAGGGACACAATGGATTGGGCTCACCCATGGGCTATCGGATATAGGATAAATCATTCCCGCGTCAAGGAGTTTAAGGACCTCCTTTTTAATGACATCGTGAATTTTGGGATTCACCCTTCTTTGACTTTGAATTGCGGGTTTGTAGTCTTCCTCCATTAAAATCTTGTGAGTACAAAATTTTGGGTCGATACCCTTAATGTCGGATATTTTCCACGCAATTGCCCCTTTATGAGCCTTAAGAACTTTCAAGAGCTCGGTTTTTTCATCATTAGCAAGACCTTTTGCAATAATAACCGGTAACTTGTCATCACCTTCCAAGAATGCGTATTTAAGGTGAGAAGGAAGATCTTTCAATTCAAGGATAGGTGGTTCCTCGATTGAAGATTTTGGTTCAACACTCATAACTTCCATCGGCGAAAGAAATGGTGGAATAGAAGTATCATCACTAATCAACACCTCATCTTCATTGTCGATTTTATTTGAAGTGAGATCGCCTCCTTGGAATAGAGTGAGATTTGGTGTAGAATTAGCAATAATTGGATCCAAAATAGTGGGATTGCCACTTGACGAGCTATCGGAAAAACCTAACACTTCTTGTGAAAACTCATCGCAAACTACATCAACGATGTCAATGTGATTGATGGTAGCGATTGCATAAACATGAGAAGGTTTTGAGTTTTGAGTAGCGTTTATAACAAGTTCCTCTTCGTTGAATCTCAAAGTGATTGTTCTCGCATGAACATCGATAAGCGATCTCGAAGTATCTAAAAATGAACGACCTAAGATTAGAGGAACTTGAGGATCCGCGGGGATGTCAACTACTATAAAATCAACGGGATAGTAGAACTTCCCCACTTTCACGAAAACATCTTCGGCTACTCCACATGCCATAATCGTAGAATGATCGGCCGTCTCGATGGACATGTTCGAAGGAATGAGAGCCGGAAGCGAAAGCGATTTCCAAATGGAAAATGGCATCAAATTAATGCTCGCACCAAGATCGGCCAAGGCGAGGCATTCTTTCATATCTTGTATGTCACAAGGAATGAGAAACTTTTCGGGATCACCAACTTTTTCCGGTATGCGGTTAAGATAAACCGAAGAACAATTAGCAAGCTTTGAAAGCTTTTCCTTATCGCTCATCATACTTTTGAAAGTGGAAGCGAAACGAGGCATATATAACAACACGTCGGCTAAACTCACATCAAAATGCACTTGTTGAAACATTTTTATAAAAATCTCGGTTTGTTGTTTGTTACGTTCTTGCAACTTCTCTTTGTTTCATCTCGAAGGGTAAGGTAAAGGTGGTGTGGGTTGGACATTAGGCAACGGCCTTGGAAACTCGGGTTCCACAATAGGTATTGGTTCAACCGTAGGTGTGGTATGAGCGGTACTTCGTGGGATTGTAATGTGCTCCTTTTCGACCATCACCTCGGGTTCTTTCTCGATTTCCTTCTCTGTTGAAGTACTTGGACGAGAGATTGGTTCCTTGAAAGTTTTACCACTTCGTGTAGTAATAACCTTCATTTCTCCCTTCGGGTTTGCAATGGTATCACTAGGAAGACCACCCGAGGAAGAGGGTTTACACATGATTGCTTCAAACATCTTAGCCATTCGGTCCTCAAATTTTGATTGCCTAGCATCCGCTTTTAATAACTCTTGCTTAATCTCATGTTGTCCTAATTCCATCTTTTGTTGGTTTTGTTGAAGACGTTGGACATTTCCTTCCATTTTGTTTGCATGAGTTTTAAGTTCATTAGCAAGTTCATTTTTTAGCTCGTTTTTCAACTCGGATCTTAAGCTAATCATCTCACGTTGCATGTTATCAAATTTAGCATCATTTGCTTTAGCATAATCCAAAAATTCTCCTTGCAAATTTTTAGTGTGAGCATTTTGAAAACCTTGTGTAGTGTTTTGAAAATCACGGTTTTGGTTTTGATTAGAAATTTGTCCACGTTGCATGTTATCAAATTTAGCATCATTTGCTTTAGCATAATCCAAAAATTCTCCTTGCAAATTTTTAGTGTGAGCATTTTGAAAACCTTGTGTAGTGTTTTGAAAATCACGGTTTTGGTTTTGATTAGAAATTTGTCCATTACCATTTTGATAATTCCCCTTGTTGTAGTTACGTGTGTTGCCTTGGTAATTACCTTGGTTGTTGTTTCGATAACTGTTAACATTTTGGTTTGGAGGAGCTTGATTTTGGCGGGAACCTTGACCGTTTTGGTTGTAAGTTCTCGTTGCTACATAAGCACTCGAAGTGTTACCATCTGCGGTAATGCACTCGGAAAGATCATGAGCTCCTCCACAAGACAAACAACTCTTAGCAACCGCTTTAACCGAAGCGGAATTGGAAGCTTCTTGAGCCTTCCAATGGGACATTAGATTAGCAAATCTATCAAAAAACCGATTTTCCTCATTAGCTTCATCATGTAAGGCATTAATGCTACGAGACGATTGTGACGAAGATGACGAACCCATATTGGCAACACTCGGTGTGTTACGAGGGTTATAAACCTTAGATCTATTCTCGATGATTTGTAAAGCCTCATTCGTCGTCTTGCACAAAAAATTACCACCCGCGGCGGCATTCAAATAATCTCGTTCATGATCATTAAGCCCATTATAAAAAGTATCCACTTGATGCAATTCAGTAAAATCATGGTGTGGACATTCATGTAACATTTCTTTAAATCGTTCCCATGCCATTGAAAAACTTTCATTATTTCTTTGCACAAATCATGAAATTTCATTTTTCAAATGTGTTGTTTTAGATGGTGGAAAAAACTTGTTCACAAACTTAGAAACGAGATCGGCCCATGTCAAAATCGAATTTGGCGGTTCTTTCTCAAGCCAAATTTTTGCGGGTCCATCCAACGAGTATGGAAACAACATCATCTTAATGGCGTCATGTGGAACATCCTTAAACTTGCTAGTGGCGGTGAGACGGTTAAAATTCCTAATATGGTAATGCGGGTTGTCTTTCTCGTGACCTCTAAACTTATTTTCTTGCAACATCGACATTAAACCCGTCTTAATCTTGAAATTCTCCGCAAGGATGGCGGGAATCACAATAGCCTCTCCAAAACCCTCGGTGGGTGCTTGTAGCAACTCCATCATAGTACGATTAGCCATGACGACTTCTTGTTCTACAATAGGTTCAACAATTGGAGATTCTTCAACAATCAACGTCTCTTGATTGGCTTGCTTTTGAAGTCGTTTACGAGCTCGTTTTGCTTGATTACGAGTGATCATAAACTTCACGAAGAATGGGAGGTGAGCAAAGAAGATTCTTTTTGGGTGTTTTGTGAATTTTCAGTTTTTTTGTGTTTTTGATGATATTTAATTTTTTTGGATTTTGGTGTATCTTCGTAGACAACAATCTACAAAATCTCTCCTCGAATCAAACTCTTGATTAAAGAAGCCTCAAAGGAATGAAAACGATCACGTGGAGTGAACGCCTTCGAATGACTTTAGAACTTTGGTGAAAACCAAATTGTTCAAGAGGGTTTAATCACGAAGAAACCAAGCAAATATACTATACGTAATAATACTTTGGGCGGCAAAACCCTCGATTGGCCTTCAATCTCAAAATACTCACAAGCAAGCGGGGAAACGAGGCGGCGCGAAGCACTTAAGAGCCTTTTTCCTTAGGGTATATTTTATAATACCCGCCTTATACCCACCTTATAGTTTGTATCTTTCAAAATCGAGCGTCACGAAAGTATTTATCTATTTTTGTCTTTTTCTTTTTGTTTGAGATTCGAATACGATAATTGAGTGATGAAATCCCAATTAAGCTTGTGTTTTCACACTTTTGGAGATATTGTATATTTATTGTGATACTTAATACAATATAGTAATAATATTTGTACAAGAAAAACCAAGAAAACCGATAATACGTATTAGTAGAGTTCTACTAATACAAATACTATTTGGTTAATATTAAAAACAACAATACAAATTAATCACGACACACCTCCCCGGCAGCGGCGCCAAAATGATTGTAGAGTAAATTACACCTCTTGTTTAGGAAAACAAAAGAGCGTAAATGAGCGGTAAGTATTGAACAAATGACTTTAGGAAAAATCAAGTGTTAATGACCCAATGAAAGTTCGTTTCCCAAGGAGTTATATGTGTGTGACTAAGATGTTCAAGATTTCTGATTAATATTTGGTTTAGAAGGGGATGAGAAAAGAAAATGACGAAGACGTAAAAATAAAAATCAACAAAAAAATCACTACTAGAAAGTTAAAACGTAGAACCTTAAAAACCACAAAAATAAAAATAAATTCTAAAAATTACCAAAAATTCACCAAAAATCAAAAATAATAAACTAAGAGTTTACCAATGATCAAAACTTTTTCAAACCTTTTAAATAATTAAATATTCAATTTTTAAATGCTAATTAAAGCCCTAAAAATCAAATAAATTATCAAAAAGCCCAAATAAAGATTTTTTTAATTGGTAAACCTCTAAAATGACCTAAAAAGATTAAAAACTATTTTTAGAAATTTTAAAACTAATAAAAACTATTAAAAATGATTTAAAAACTATTAAAACTTAAAATAATTATAAAAATTAATCTAAAAGAGATAAAATTATTCTAAAAGTTGCTAAATTCCTATTTTAATGTATTAAACCTAAGAAAAATGTAAAAAGTTGGAAAATGTGAAATTTTAAAAATAATAATAAAATAATAATAAAATAATAATAAAATAATATTAAAAATCCAAAAATTATAAAAAATTCTAAAAACTTGCAAACTAGTTTATTTTAACCTAAATAATCAGAAAATCAAAGTGAAATTACCAGAATACCCCTATTGGGCCCTCAAATGGGCCAAAACCAAAAACAGTCAACCAAATTGGGCCAAAAGCCCAAAAAGTCAAACTTGGCCCAATTGACTTGGAAAAGCCCAATCTGACTTAAAATTCAATTCTAAGAACAAAACTCTAAAGGCCCAAAAGCTGAAAATGAGCTTATCACAGTTTATTGAACACTCAGCTTATTCTTATTGGGCTTTTCAGCCCATTAAGCCATAAGCTAATGCCATAAGCTCTAATTTGACACACAACCTTCTTTTGGGATGCTTATGAGATCTGTAAAAAGAATTTTTGAAAAATCTCACTCAATAAGCCAGAAATAAGCAAAGAAAAATTTCACTAAAAGACAAAATAGTCGTTTTAGAGATTTAGGGCACCTCAGGACTTGAGTCAACTTGCAAAAGCTTTCAAATGGACTCAATAAGCAAAATCAATCAACAAAAATCCAATAAGCACAACCAATAAGCCAGAATAAGCACAAATGAACTTATGTAAAAGTCAAAGGAGTTGGTTTTCTAGTCAAACCTAAAAGTCAACCACCCAAATGCTCCAGTATGAACAAATGGGTCAAAATATGAGCACCTATTACAAAAACAAAGTTGTTGCAGGTTGGAATAAGCTATTACAGCTTATTGATAAGCTGACACCAGATTTATACTATCAGTGGCAACTAGCAGGGGAAAGGAGTTCCCACTGCTTTGACTATTTGACCAAGCTTATATGAGAGTTCTGGTTTGATTCAATTGGAAACAAAGGCACCCTTGTGATCACTGAATCACAAGGAGTTAATAGCAACAATAAAATCACAAATTGGTTTACACAATAAGCCACAATAAGCCAAACAGTCACCAGATATGCACCAGATATGGAAATAAGCAGTTAAGCACTTAATAAGCAGATTTAGCCACAATAAGCCAACCAAACTTAACAGGATGCATACACAAGCTATATAAACTAAGAATAAACACAAAGCAACAAGAATCAAACACTGAATCAAAGTTAATAACAAGATCAAAGCACTAGAAGTTACTGATGAACAATGAACATATGCAGAAAACAAGTTTGCTGATATACTTGACACTTGATCCAATTTCAAGCCTCAAATCCTTCTTCCCTGATGTGATTAACTATGATTTAGCACTTGTTAGCCCTAGCCTAAGCCTAGATCTAGGTGTCCTCAAAATCCTAGCCAATTTTACCAAGTTTTGAAGATTTTATAGCCAAATCAAAAATCTATGAGTTCAAAACCCTCAAACCTGCAAACAGATGAACAAATACACCAAAATAACAGATACCAACTCTTGTTACCACAAAACAAGCACTTAACTAATCACAATCTCAATTCAAGCAGTAGACCCAAACACTCCTTAATCTACCACTTAACAAAGAAACTTGTGATTTTAACTAATAACCTACTGATTTTAATGATCAAAAACACTTAAACAATAGCAACTAACGTAATCAAACACAAAAATCACCAGCACAAACACCAATACTCAAAATCAAAGCACCAAATTCAAAACAGCCATAAACATGAAATTTTTAGGGGAATCTTAACAAGGGATTATACCTGCCTTCCACAACATCCTAGGAAGGCCAGCAATGCTCCTTGGACCTTGTTCAACAACTAGAACAAGACCAAGGTACTTCAATGAAGATGATGCAAACTGCCTTGGTTGATGGTTCAAAGTAGAACCTCAAGGACTTTATGTCTTCAACACAAGCAACAAACAAACTCAACCAAAGGCTTAGAATCCTTCTCAGGCTTGGTGTCAACAAGCTTGGAAGAACTCAAGGCTTAAGGCTAAGGGTTAGTACACAAATATAAGCCAAATCAGAACCTAGGATTTCAAGGTATTTAAACCTTAAAAACCTAATGAAACAAGACGTGCCTTAACCACAAGATTAAGGAAGGACTTAACAATCAAATGGAACTCAGAATTAGGCTACTCAAACACCAACTTTTAATCAAATCAAAAACAGAATTCAATATTTTCAGAAATTCAAATTTTATTAAACTTAAAAAGGAATTACAAAGATTGATAACCTAAAACTGGAACAAAGGGATTCTCACATGTTAAGGTCTCCTTTTATAGGCAAATGCCTGGCTAAACACTGTTCACAAACCCTAGAAGTGAAATTCCCTAAATGCCCTAAGTCCTTCTAGACGTTTTGATGGAATGAGCTGTTCAATTTCATCTTGGACGTTCATTTCAGCTTTGTTATGAAGCAATGATCCTTGGCTGTTGATTTGGCCACGTCATTTTACTTGAAGGCCAAGTTGTGTTTTCATTGGTTAAGGAGGTTGAGTGTGGGGTCCAGGGAGTAGTGGGAGTGAGGGTTTTATGTGTGGGATGGGATTCTGCATGTGTGAATCACACGTGGGTATGGGTAATTTGGATTTACCCTTTGGTTTAAGTGAGATGGTAACTGGGTTCTTGGGGTGAATAGTAAAGATTTTGATCCGTTTTTGTAGGGATGGAAAAGTGTTTGGCGCATTTCTTGTTTGAATGTTTCAGTAGCACAAGTTTAGCCCTTCTTCTTCATTTTTGTCACTTGTGTCAAAAAGTCTATCAGCGCCCATTTATACTTGTAACAACTTCCAAGACTTGGCAATTTTGGCACAAAACTTTCTAAAAAGTGTTTCAAGGGTTATTTTTGGAACTTTTGCATATTTGAAGGACTGATCTTGGACATTTTTGATCTTCAAAGGTCTTCAATGTATCTTTGGCTTGATGAGGGACCATAATTGACAATTTGAATTTGTTGAGGGACTAATCTTGCCATTTCTTCAAAGTTGAAGGACCATTTGTGTAATTTTGACAAACTTAAGGGACCAAACTTGTAATTATGACTATACAAGGGTTTTAAGTGTCATTTCTTCAATGAATGAGGATCAATCTTGTTTGTCTTCAAGTCTTCAAGGGTATTTGTTGAATTCTCCATGATTAGGGCCCGGTTCTTTGTACGGCTTCGTTTCTTGTGTCCGTTTTTCCTTGTAACTTGTGATCTTTTGTCTTTTTCACGATATCCATACCTAAAATACACAAGTAAACAAACACAAGCATATATATGGTATATTATGACATTTTTATGCATTTAAAGCCCAAAAAGAACGATGAGATCATGTATAAATGCCATCTCATCAAGCACCCTACCGATTAGCACCAACCGAGATGAAAGAACTCGCAGAACAACTTCAAGAACTGTCAGACAAAGGTTTTATCAGACCCAGTTCCCCACCTTGGGGAGCTCCAGTACTTTTTGTCAAAAAGAAAGACGGATCTTTTCGAATGTTTATCGATTACAGACAACTGAATAATCTAACTCTGAAAAATCGTTACCCACTACCACGAATCGACGACTTATTTGATCAGTTTCAAGGATCAAGTGTATACTCCAAGATCGACCTACGATCAGGATATCACCAGTTGAGGGTCAGAGTAGAAGACATACCAAAAACAGCTTTCAGAACTCGTTACGGTCATTATGAATTTCAAGTCATGCCATTTGGCCTGACCAATGCTCCAGCCATATTGATGGACCTCATGATTCGAGTGTGCAGACCCTATCTAGATAAGTTCGTGATTGTTTTAATCGACGACATACTCATCTATTCCAAGAATGAGCAAGAGCACGGAGAACATCTTGCTCAAGTGCTAAAATTACTTAAGGAAGAGAAACTGTACGCAAAATTCTCGAAGTGCGACTTTTGGATTCCTAAAGTTCATTTCCTCGGTCATGTGATCGATGACAAGGGAATTCAAGTAGATCACGCAAAAGTCGAATCCCTGAAGGATTGGGCATCGCCCACTTCACCAAAAGAGATTCGCTAATTTTTAGGCCTTGCCGGTTACTACCGGAGATTCATAGAGGGATTTTCTAAGATAGTTAAATCTATGACAAAGCTTACTCAGAAAGGCGTAAAATTCGATTGGGGAGAAAAATCAGAGGCCGCATTCCAAACCATTAAGCAGAAATTGTGTAGTGCACCCATTTTAGCTTTACCAGAGGGCAACGAAGACTTTGTTGTCTACTGTGACGCCTCACACAAAGGCTTAGGAGCTGTTTTGATGCAGAGACAGAAAGTGATTGCCTATGCTTCAAGACAATTGAAGAAACACGAGCAAAATTACTCTACCCATGATCTAGAGCTTGGATCTGTAGTTTTTGCTTTCAAAATTTGGAGACACTACCTGTATGGAACAAAGTGCACAGTGCATATTGATCATAAGAGTTTGCAACATATCCTAGACCAGAAGGAGCTAAACATGAGGCAACGTCGTTGGATAGAATTGCTCAGTGACTACGACTGCGACATCAAATACCACCCACGTAAAGCCAACGTAGTTGCAGATGCACTAAGTCGAAAGGGAACTGATCCTCCCATGAGAGTTTGATCCCTAGTCATGACCATTAGGTTGGACCTACCCAAGCAAATACTAGAGGCTCAACTCCAAGCACAGAAACCTGAAAACATCAGAAGAGAAGACATAGGAGGAATGCTTAGGACTGACCTAAGCAAGGAGAAGTTGGAAGCTAGAGCATACAAAACGTTATGTTTACACAGAAGAAGTTGGTTACCATGCTACGGAGACTTGAGAAACGTGATCATGCACGAATCTCATAAGTCCAAGTACTCTATACATCCCGGATCTGAAAAGATGTATCAGGACGTAAAGAAACTATATTGGTGGCCAAACACGAAAGCAGACATTGCCACATACGTGAAGAAGTGTCTGACTTGTGCCAGAGTAAAGACAGAACATCAGAGGCCATCAAGTTTGTTAGTCCAACCTGAAATACCAAAATGGAAATGGGACAACATCACCGTTCCACGAATATAGTCTATACTAGCACACGGATTGCCAACGTGGCACCCATGTGCTAGTTGTGCTTCTTTTGGGGCTTCTGATTGGTGGGAATGGAATGATGATGTGTTGAAGCCAATAAGGACCAGCCACGTATCTCTTTCTTCCACCTTCTATTCCTTAAACCATGGGGGTTTTATTCCCCTTGGTGTGAATTAAATCTTTAATTAAAAAGCCCCAAATAAAATCGATTTATTTGTGACTTAGGGTTTGTAACAGTAACTAAAAAGTTACTGGTTTTTGTGAAGGTGAGATGGGGAAGATGGAGTGCATAGGAACTAACATTGGATATTTTTTATGTATGTGAAAACGAGTGGACGGATGGATAGTAAATGGGTGGGTGAATATTGAATGAAAGTGGGTCAGTTTACTTTATTTAATTTTGGTGAGGTAAGGATTGAATGCGTTTTATAAATGTATTACTGGAAACCCTCATGGCCCAATAATCATTCGTTTCTTTCAGTTCAGTAGTAACACAATGGGCTTGAGGCCCAAAAACAATCCATCCGTGTATAAAAATCAACCCTTTGGGCCTAATGATTTAGGCTTGGAATAATATGGAGCCAAACAACTTTATTCATCCGATATTGAGCTTTTCAGGCCCAATAAGTATGTGTGGGACCCACTTGGCCCATAAACTCGATAAATGATGAAATCCTCTAAAGTCGAGCTCGGTTTTGGCTTCCTCGATCTTTTCTTCAATTTCGTGTCGATTTTTGTCGGTTTTCGCGAACTTGGTACCTACACATATTCAAACAAGAAACAAGCATATACAAGACATATTTGATATAATTCATGCAATATTTCATTGTTTTAAGCTACTATTGATATGAGTATTTAAGCTCATATCAAATTCCCCCATGCTAAGCAATTGCCGTGTCCTCACGCAATGATAAAATAAAACTATAACTACACCATTATTCAACTTATGACATTTTATTTTACAAAGACATAAAATAACCTTAAGGATCATAAAAACTCAAATAGATTCATCGTCCTTGACTTTTCACTTTTCCATGCCAAGTGCAAAAACAAGATCATTGTTATTATAAGTTGGTAGACTAACACAAATTCATGTGGGCTAATTAATCACTTAGACTCCCTTATTCCTAGGTGTATCTCTTATATTTTATTGTTGTCTTGAATGATCACAAGGATGCATTGTTGACTTATTTCGATAATTTATTAGGCCAAAAATAAATTGAACGATTTAATCAATAGTTAGCTAAAGGACAAAATCTTTTAAAACTGCTTCTCGGGACCTCATAAAGTTCATATCTTGGCATAACTTGCTTCGCGATTTGAGACCTTTCTCGGACCGATATTTGGCAGTGACTTTATACTTCGAACCTTGAGAGACGTTCATGAAATAATGGTCTTCTCTTCATATAGGAATTTCTTCACTTGAAGTTTTGAGAGATTCATACTTGGACCACGACTTCTTCATTTTTCTCCAATCTTTATTTGGGATTTTGATTAACAACGATCCGCCTCCTTTTTGTACTTGGCTTCATTTATCCTCATACCTTATTTTAGTCTTTTTGGATAGACTTCTCCATGACTTTTTGGGAGTATTTTGCTTTTCGTCGTGTGTCTTGATCCTTCATATTGATTTTTGATAAATGAGTCTTCACATCACTTGAGATCTTTAGCAATAAAACATAGCCCTCATGTCTTGTTAGGACCTTTTTGGACTCGCCAATCTTCGCATCCCGCTTCAATAAGTTATGCCTTGGCTATGAACTCTAATCCATACCGAGCAACTTTTAAACGATCTTGGGCTAGAAGCTAAGTAACTTTTCAAATCGTTCAACCTTATTTATTGCAATTAATTTATTAACAAGCGATGGGAGAATAGGCTTATAATTAACTCACATAAATTCCCGAAAGAATACCAAACTTATAATTGGCTCTATCATCTCTTGTTCTCCATATTGTAAAATTTCAAAAATGTGAAATCAATGGATACTTAGCCTATTAAATCAAAGTTTTGGGTTTTCAAGTCATCTATAGGATCTTGCATCTTCTTATACTCTTGCAAGTTTTAGAATTTGCGTTTTAAAGTTCCCTTGATAGACGACTTTCTAGGATCAATTATAGGAGCTTGTTAAAAGTTCTTGTTCTTAACTCGTATGAATTAAGACTTCCGCGTTTTAAAGCTCCCTATATAATAGCCTAGCAAAACTTAATTCAAATACGTTAAGGAAAAGCTAAGGTTAAAAACCGAGTCGAGTCAAAAACTATTCTTATTTTCACCAACAGAAAGCCTACATTTGTGTCAAAAGCACTTATTTTATTTATTAAAACTTAAAAATAACACAAAAAATTTAAAATTTTATTGAAAAATGAAAAAAACTAAACGTTTGGACACGACAAAAGCAATTGCAAGCGATTATATCGATTGACTCCCCCATGCTAAAACCAAACATTGTCCTCAATGTTTCTTAGCTCAAGAGTGACACCCCCTTGCTAAAACACGAAGAGTCTAATGCAAATTCCTAGCATGGAAAGAGCACGCAAATCTATAAGCCGTTTATTAATTATGCCTCAAGATAAAACGTTAGTCGATAAAAATCAAGGGATAGAAAGTGTGCCCCCTTTTTGGCATTCAAAGAAAGGAAGATCAAGTGGACCGGCAAAAACCGAACACGAGAGTCTTCAAATATTAAGGTCATACCTAAGATCACAAGACAACAAATACACGAGCACGAGCTTGAAAGATCAAGCCTTATTAGGTGTTAGAAAATATAAAGAAGATAGAAAATACTCGTTTTTGTTCACCGAGTCATGAGCTCAACTCGATCCCCGCATTCATTGGTCCTTAGGGAAAGTGGTGAAAACCGTCATAATGGAATAGAATCCAACATAAAGCGCGATGCCGGGGTCAAAGATCTCATCCTCGTTGTCGGATGACAAACGAAAGGATAAAACTCCAACACAAATCTCTAACAAGAGATGGTAGTCACAACTAATGGTATGGATGTAGCATGCTCCCCGAGATAAACTCGCACCAAGATGATTAAAAAGTCTTTCAATTATTGCATCGGTGAAAGGCCGAGATTTCCCTAAATCAACGATACCGGGGTCGAATACCTCGTCCTCGGTGGAGAAAGGAATAGACAACAAGGTGTCATCCCCCCATGCTAATCCTAAGTCATATGAAGCACATGGTAATGGTGGTGTAAAAGTCTCAACACTAGTGGTTTCAACTTGCATGACTTTGTCGACCTTTTCACTCTTAGGAATGTGAACAAAGGGGTCATGGTACTCAATATGAGTCACATGAAAAACCCGCACATTAAGATCAACGCGAGCGGGAGGGAGATTGGGAATAAAGAAAATTTCTCCATCCGGGTCGACATACTCATCATCACAAAAGGTGTGAGATGGAGGAGGTATGATGTTCTCAAAATCCTCTTGAAACAATGGATTATTGTTCAATGAAGCTTCAAAGAGAGGATTTGAGTAAGTCACAAAAGTGTCGTCATTCTTGTCATCACAAGAAATATCCGACAAAGTATCGAGCGTGTCACACTCGGATAAAAGATCATCATTCTCATTAGAAGGCAATTCATCGGCGAATTCCTCGAGAATGGTAGGTAAAACACGAGAATCACGTTCGATCTCGAGATCGGAAACGTCTTCACTTCCCCGTGGAAGTGGATCAATGATAGCAAAAAGTTCATCGACGAACTTATCCAACGAATAGTCACTAACCTCACTCGGTGTGAAGCTAGGAATCAAAGGCTCTTCAATTGAAGATTGTGCCTTAGGAACTTCAACATGATCCATAGAAGAGAGTGAAAATGATTCCATTTTCAAAGATTGTTCAATTAAAGCAATGTCACTCTCGGGATCGAAATTCTCATTAACAAACTCACTAGCATCAAATGGCTCACTCAAGTAATCGTCAATATGTTTTTCAATCTTATCATCCTCGTGTGGAGTGAGTATAGATGAGGTAACATTACAACATGATTCAACAAAATTAGGTTTATCAATTTCTACACTTTCCAATTTCTTAGGAACCAATCTTGGAATTTTTTCCGGTTTGAAAATCATATGTTTATCCCCATGAAACAATTTAAGCTCCCCTTCTTTCATATCAACTAAAACACCGGCCGTACACAAAAATGGTCGTCCTAAAATTATAGGCGCACGAGGATTCGGCTCATAATCAATGATAGCAAAATCGGCTAGGTAAACGAACTCCCTCACTTTAACAATGACATTTTCCGCTATACCAACCGGTCGAGTGGTGGTACCATTAGCAAGCTCAATGATCATTCGAGTGGGCACAAGTCGCAAATAGTCAAGAGTTTTCCAAATGGACAAGGGCATTACGTTAATACTAGCTCCTAGATCGGCTAGGGCTTTGTATTCCCCAAGCTCATCAAAAACACAAGGTATCAAGAATTGACCCGGATCATTATATTTCTTAGGAAAGAGATCAATGAAATCCGAAGTACTAATCACATTTAAAGTAGCCTTGGTGACATTCCAAAAGGTTTCTTTAGGTGGCACCTAAAGCTCAATCTTTCTTTCTAAATTATCATAAGCGGTAATAGCCTTAAGCTCTCCCCTCGGGTTTGGAATGGTATTACTAGGTAAGCAACCCGAAGAAGTAGACGGTTTAGACATGAATCCCTCAACCATCGAAAGCAATTTATTTTGACCTTGTTCCATACTTTGTTGCATACAATTTTGACTTTGCTCTAAATTTTGTTGCAAACGATTTTGACCTTGCTCAAACAGTTGCTCAAATCTTTGTTCCATTCTTTGTTGATTAAGCTCAATCTTATTGTTTTGCCCTTTAATCGTATTTTGAAACTCATTTTTCAAAGTTGCCATTTGTCCTTGAATATTATTTTGAAAAGCTTTCAAATTTGCCTCATTCGACTTAATATAGCTTGACAAATCATTTTGATTATTCCCTTGAAAACCTTGATTGTTTTGATTAGCATTAAATCCATTTCCTTGATTGTAATTCCCTTGGTTACCACGGTTAAAATTATTCCCATTGTTTCCATTGTTGTACCTATTTTGAACCGGTGGAAAACCCAGTGGAGCAACATGATTTTGACGAGGAACTTGACCGTTGGAGCCATAAGTTCCCGTCGCGGCAAAAGCACTAGCTTGATAAAACCCCGCGTTTAAACAAGCATAATTAGGATGTGCTCCACCACATGATACACAAACATTCTCAACCATATTAATGGATCCATGAGGATTCTTCCTAATCTCACTCAACAAAGTCGCAAATCCACTATCAATCTTAGAGTCCAATCTAGAAATCTCGATATTAGATGAATTCACATTGGAAACAACCGGTGTGTTTCGTGAATATTGTGCTCTAGACTTATCCTCAATTATTCTCCACCCGTCTCTCGGTGTTTTTCTTAAAAGATTACCACCCGCGGCGGCATTTAAAGAATCTTGTTCAATCATATTAAGCCCATTATAGAAAGTATTAATTTGATGCAATTCCGAGAAATCGTGGTGTGGACATTGTCTCAACAAATCTTTAAATCTTTCCCAAGCAACCCCAAACGATTCATGCACTTTTTGTTCAAATCTAGTGATCTCATTCTTAAAGTGTGTTGTCTTAGACGGTGGAAAGAAATAATTCATGAACTTTGACACTAAATCATCCCATGTTAAGATCGAACCCGGTGGTTCTTTCTCATACCAAAGCTTAGCATTACCCTCGAGAGAGTACGGAAAAAGCATGAGCTTAATCACGTCATTCGGCACATCTCTAAACTTGAGAGTCGAGGTAATTCGATTAAAATTCCGAATGTGAGAATGCGGGCTATCGGTCTCATTGCCACGAAATTGGTCGGCACGAATGAGCGATAAAAGACCCGTCTTAATCTCAAAATGATCCGCCAAAATAGCCGGCACAACGATTGCTTCCCCATACCCTTCGGTGGGTGCACGGAGCAATTCATCCATTGTTCGGTTATCGGCCATCTCTACAACAATAGGTGGAAGCTCGGGTTCCACTATTCGTTGTTGACGATTTCTATTCTACGAGGAATATTTTCAAGCCTATTAAAATCAATCATAAGACGAGAAGAACGTAATTGCATACACAACAAAGACGAGAATTTAGAGGATTGAAGAAAAAAAAAATTAGACAAGAAGAAGATTATTTTTGGTATTTTATTTGGTATTGCTCAATCAATAATGATCGATAAAAAACAAGGAATATGGATAACTACTATGGAAGTAAATTACCCTCGGTCGACTTTGAAACGATAGGTGAAAACCTAAACGTCTCGAGGTTCAATAAGTAAACAACAAAAATAAGATTTATTACTACTTGAGTCGGCAAACCAATAATAGGTTGTCCCTCTCAATATACGCACAAGCAAGCGGGGAAACGAGGTGGCACAAAGCACTTAAAAACCTTTTTCCTTAGACGGCCTTTTATAGCACGTCGCCTTATACCCACCTTATAGTTTGTATAAATCGAGTTCAAACTTCTTATTAGTATTTATCTATTTTGCCTTTTATTTTTGTTTTGGATTCGAATACAATAGCTAGGTGATGAAATCCCAACTAAGGCTTATTTGAAAAGTATTTAAAATTACTGTTCTACGTAATACAATATATTATTCATAAAAAACGAGAAAAACGATACATACTATATAATAGAAAAATAACAAACTTTCCGAGGATGAAAAGGGTCTTCAAATCCACGATCAACAAATCTCCACAAAATCGAATCGTACACAAGATCCCCGGCAGCGGCGCCAAAATTTTTGATGTAAATGGATGTGTATAGTGATTTATTTGAGATTACGTTATAGGATAAATTAGAAAATTACCTTTAGGAAAAAGTAATAGACTAATATTATCAATGACGAATTCAATTAAACACGTGAGTGAGTCGAGTTCGTTGTACACGAAGATCTTATGAATTTGAGACGTTTTGCTTTGATTTGGACAATCGATTTGAATTGGTTTTCGGTTTTTAAACTACAATTAAAATCTACCAATTTTAAGCTATTAAAATATATCCTAAAGTGCATGAATCGTTTAACCCCGCTAATTTTAAAAATCTACAAACAATTAATTATTTGAAAATAAACACTATATGAAAATTAATCTATTTTAATAATCTATAAAAATTTAATCTATTTAAAAAACTAAAACTTTCACTCTACATTAAAAATAATCTAATTAAACTTTTTTTTTTTAAAACTTTATAAAACTTAATTAAAATTTCTATAAAACAAATCTAATTATCTAAAATTAAACTAATCAAACTATAAAAACATTTTTTTAATATATTATTATTTATTTTTATTTTATTTATAATTTTTATTTAACTGAAAAATATTTATATGTAAACTATAATTAAAAAGAAAGAATGAAAACGAATTTAGAGAAAATAAAATGTATCTGAAAATGAATCTGCCAAAGAGAGAAAAGTCTATATTAGTTATTAAACAAGAAATAGAAATCAAACAGCCAACTAGTTCAGTTGGCTGACACGCTGGGTATACAAAGTGAAGGTCTCGAGTTCGAGCCCCATAAGCGACATATTTTTATGATTTATTTCTTTTTGACAGTTTGCTGAAAAAGAAGTCTCAGGAAAGACTTTGGACAGCTTAATAGCTTTAAGCTGTGAGGACACAGCTTATTGGGACTTAACAGACAGATGAATCTGATAAGCTAATACATGAACAATTCACAGAACTCGAAAACATTAAATCAACTAATTATCAGTGCAAACAAGTTATCAGCAATACATTCATTCAAACAAACAGAAAGAATTAACAATAAAGAAGGCAAAATCTACTCAGCAAACTTGGCAGATTTAAATTATACGAAAATCAAGCAACAGATAGTTTAAACAAATTCCTAAAAGTAAATATTCTAAAGATTAAAGTCAAGAATACTTATCAAATTAACAAATCCAAACTTAATAAGAGAAGTAAGATCAGTTAAAAATAAATTGCTTCATTTTAACAAGTTTCAAAACAGTTTATTATTAAGTCCTACATATTTCAGAACTCAATCCATCAAATTATATCAAAATATCTCTTCCAATTATTCCAAACAATTATCCCAAATAATTAAACACACCAGTCAACTATCATAAGCAAAGCAACTTATCAGATTTATTTATTTACTCTCAAAATAACATAAATCCAACAGATGCAAACTCATACGAAACACTCAGACATAAAGTGAACCATATAAATCAAGACTAAATCAATAAAAATTAGGCAAACTCGAACTCACATACTCAAACATCAATTCAGTAACATTAAACAGTTAAGCAAATTAAACACAACTAGCAAACTAATCAAATTTAAAACATAAACAATAAAAGTAAAAGAGATTGAGCACCTATTTGAAGAATCCGTTGAGTAGTAGGTATGCACTGAGCATCCTATGAACCGAAAACTTAAAAATCCATTAACCACCAAACCAATCGTACGAACCACCAAATAATCATCATTCGAACCATCCACTTTTTGTTACCTTTCCAGTAGGGAAAGATACTTTAAATCCTTTTTACTTTTAATATTAAAAATAAAGCTATTAATTAGCTTATTCTTAACATCACAAATATTATCCTTTAGAAACAGTAGATAGATTTATTTTGTATATCAATTTAAACAGTTAAAGAAATTAGACGAGACACCAGTTAAAATAAAAATAACTGATCTTTATTAAACTTCAAAGAGATTACAAGATTCAAATAAAAGAAATGCAAGATCAATCCTACCACTATTTCTACAGCATAATATTAAAGAAAAGTAAAGGATGATTTACAAGTAGAAAATGGGGGTTTTTATAGCCTCCTAAGGGCTGTTGATGAAGAGTATATTCGGATCTTTTTCTGGATATTCCTTTTGATTTCCATCCATTAGATCAATCTTCCTTTTCTCTTTCTTCTTTGGCTTTAATTGGACGGCTGAGGTGATTCATACTAGCACACGGATTGCCAATGTGGCACCCGTGTGCTAGTTGTGCTTCTTTCGGGGCTTCTGATTGGTGGGAATGGAATGATGATGTGTTGAAGCCAATAAGGACCAGCCACGTATCTCTTTCGTTCCACCCCTTCTCTTCCTTAAACCATGGGGGTTTTATTCCCCTTGGTGTGAATTAAATCTTTAATTAAAAAGCCCCAAATAAAATCGATTTATTTGTGACTTAGGGTTTGTAACAGTAACTAAAAAGTTAGTGGTTTTTGTGAAGGTGAGATGGGGAAGATGGAGTGCATAGGAACTAACGTTGGATATTTTTTATGTATGTGAAAACGAGTGGACGGATGGATAGTAAATGGGTGGGTGAATATTGAATGAAAGTGGGTCAGTTTACTTTATTTAATTTTGGTGAGGTAAGGAGTGAATGAGTTTTATAAATGTATTATTGGAAACCCTCATGGCCCAATAATCATTCGTTTCTTTCAGTTCAGTAGTAACACAATGGGCTTGAAGCCCAAAAACAATCCATCCGTGTATAAAAATCAACCCTTTGGGCCTAATGATTTGGGCTTGGAATAATATGGACCCAAACAACTTTATTCATCCGATATTGGGCTTTTCAGGCCCAATAAGTATTTGTGGGACCCACTTGGCCCATAAACTCGATAAATGATGAAATCCTCTAAAGTCGAGCTCGGTTTTGGCTTCCTCGATCTTTTCTTCAATTTCGTGTCGATTTTTGTCGGTTTTCGCGAACTTGGTACCTACACACATTCAAACAAGAAACAAGCATATACAAGACATATTTGATATAATTCATGCAATATTTCATTTATTTAAGCTACTATTGATATGAGTATTTAAGCTCATATCAGTGGCTTAGTGAAGATATCGGCTAAGTCGTCCTCGGAGGGCACCTTTTCAATAGAAATGTTCCCCTTTTGAACATTATCCCTAAGGAAATGGTGTCTAATTTCTATGTGTTTGGTTCGAGAATGTTGCACGGGATTCTTGCTTAGGTCTATAGCGCCTTTATTATCGCACATGATGGGAACATCATCAAGAGAAATCTCATAATCAACATTGCTTCATCCATAGAGCTTGTTGGCATGCTTTTCCGGCACTCACATACTCGGCTTCCGTGGTGGATATTGCAAGAGCGGTATGTTTCTTGTAGAACCAAGAAGTTAAACAACAACCCATGAAGGTACAAACTCCACTAGTGCTTTTCCGGTCCACATAGTCTCCCGTATGATCCGAGTCCGCGTAGACAATGGTTTCTACGCCAGTCCCTTTAGGATACCATAATCCTATATGTATAGATCCTTTAATGTATCGAAAGATACGCTTAACCACTTCAAGGTGAGAGGTTTTGGGAGCCTCTTGGAAGCGAGCACAAAGGCAAACACTAAACATGATATCCGGTCGACTTGCCGTTAGGTACAACATACTACCAATCATACCTCTATATTTGGTGTTGTCTACCGACTCACAATCATCATCTACGGTGAGTTTAGTATCCGAGGCCATAGGGGTCTTCATTGGTCTAGATTCTTCTAATCCAAATTTCTTTAGCATTTCTTTAGCGTACTTAGATTGACTAAAGAAAATACCATCGTCCATTTGTTTAATTTGGAGTCCTAAAAAGAAGTTAAGTTCTCCCATCATACTCATTTCAAACTCATCATGCATGATTTTGGCAAATTCATCACACAATTCTTTACAAGTTGAGCCAAATATAATGTCATCAACATATATTTGTACGATTATGAGGTGAGGACCTTTCTTCTTTGTAAAGAGTGTATTGTCTACCATTCCCATGGTATACTCATGTTTAACAAGAAACGCTTTAAGTCTATCATACCAAGCTTTGGGTGCTTGTTTGAGTCCATAAAGTGCTTTCTTAAGCTTGTAAACATGGTCCGGTTTCTCAAAATCAATGAAGCCGGGAGGTTGAGCCACATATATCTCCTTATTGATCAAACCGTTAAGAAATGCACTCTTTACATCCATTTGTTGAAGCTTAAAATCTAAGGCACAAGCGTAGGCTAAAAGGATTCTAATTGATTCTAATCTAGCTACCGGTGCATATGTCTCGTCATAATCAATCCCTTCTTGTTGATTATAGTCTTGTGCTACAAGTCTAGCTTTGTTACGAGACACAACACCATTCTCATCTAACTTATTCCTATATACCCATTTGGTTCCTATAATGGTAGAACTTCTAGGTGGAGGAACAAGTTCCCAAACATCATTGGCAACGAATTGGTTCAATTCTTCTTGCATCGCAATGACCCAACTCTCGTCCGACAAAGCTTCTTTAACATTATTTGGTTCAATCAAGGAGACGAAACAAAAGAAGTTGCTTTGGTTTTGAACTTGAGATCTTAGGGTCCTTTGATTTAAGTCACCAATGACATTATTAAGAGTATGATCCCTAGACTCCTTAATGTTTACTTCCTTTTCAACACTAAGGTCTTCAACTCCTATTTTTCTAACCTCTTCGGCTTTAACTACTTCTAATTCATCCAATTCATCATCAACCAATGGTGGTGTCTTGGGTGAAGGAGGGGTTTCATCAAAGGTTATGTTGAGTGATTCTTCAATAACCCCGAGGTTCTATTTAGGACTATGTAGGCTTTACTAGTTTGGGAATAACCTAAAAGGATACCTTCGTAAGACTTTGGGTCAAACTTGGTAAGGTAGTCTTTGGTGTTGAGGATAAAGCACTTGCTTCCAAACACCCTAAAGTATTCTAATGAGGGTTTCTTACCTTTAAGAATCTCATAGGTGGTCTTTCCTAGGAAAGGTCGAATAAGACTTCGGTTTAGAATATAAGTCGATGTGTCCACGGCATTGCACCAAAACTTTTGAGGCAAAGATTGCTCGTTTAACATCGTCCTACTCATCTGTTGGAGAGTCGTATTCTTCCTTTCAACTACCCCATTTGATTGTGGAGTGTGAGGAGCCGAGAAGTTATGGGTAATACCATGAGCTTCACAAAAGGCACAAAATTTCATTTCATTATCAAATTCCCTACCATGATCCGTCCTAATAGAAACAATTGAACATCCTAGGTGATTTTGAATTCTTCGACTAAAGATTTCGAAGTGATCGAAAGCTTCATTCTTAGATGCCAAAAATCTAGTCCAAGTGAATCTAGAATAGTCATCAACTATAACTAGGGTATAAAGGTTACCTCCATAACTCCGTATGGCGGAAGGTCCAAAAAGATCCATATGTAGGAGCTCTAAGCACCGAGAGGTCGAAACCAAATTCTTGGCTTTGTGACTAGAGTGAACTTGCTTTCCAACTTTGCAAGCATCACAAAAGTGACTATCAAACTTAATCTTGGGGAGGTGTCTTACCAACTCCTTAGAGACTAAAGATTGAATTAAACGCATATTAGCGTGACCTAATCTCCTATGCCAAAGAGTAGAACTATCATCTATAGTCGCAAGACATATGTTGTCTTTTGACTTCTTATTAACCTTCATGACATAAAGCCCATGCTTTCTAACACCTTTTCCAATGACTTTTCCATATTTTACGATTTCACTGTCATGTTCCGAAAAGATGACCTTACACTTATTATCACAAATTTGACCTATACTTAAAAGGTTAAATCCTAAGTTATCTACGTGCTCAACATTTTCAATGGTCATGGAGTCAACAGAAACCGTACCTTTGCCAATGATATTACCACGTAGACTACTAGCTAATGTGACGTTACCTCCATCATATGCTTTGTAATGCGAGAAAAAACTTCGATTACCCGTCATGTGTTTAGAACATCCACTATCCTTAATCCACTCATCGGGCTCCAAATCAATTCACAAGCATATCTAGGTAACAACACACAGGATCAAACATTTGGTCCCCAATATCTCATGGGTCCAAAATTGTTAGTTCCAAACATCCCTTGCATTTGGTTGGGATGCATGAATGAAGGAGGGGTTCCCCATGGAGAACAAAATGGAGGAGGGTAGTAATTCATGTAACCATTTTGTTATTCATTAATTCTCCTAGGTGTATTTGATCTAGGTTTAGAGATATGATTATTTCTTCTAGGTGTTGGAGTTTTACTTCTAGATCGTGAATTGTTTTGATTATCTCTTCTAGGCGTTGTCGTTCTACTTCTAGGCTTAGACTCATTCCGTACTCTAGGTGGAGTAGAGGATAGTCTAGATAAACTTATATTTCCCATGAGAGGTTTACTTAATGGCTTGTAGAACTTACCAATAGCGTTGTCGTCAAGTATGGGTAATTTTACCTTATTAACAGTAAGATGCTTTAGTTTTTCATCTAACTTAGACTTTTCAGAAAGTTCAGGATTTTCACCAAAATCATCCTCTGCCCGCAGTACCTTATCTATGGCGGCGGTTCCATAGTGATAAGGAACCACGCCATATAATTTGGAACCGTGTACAGTGGGCGTTTTTTGTGAAAACTTGACTTGTTTTGGTTCACTAGTTGAGGCTTCATTTGAGTTAAAACCTAGACCAAGTCTTTCCTTAGAATGAACTTGTTTGTTTAACATATCATCAAGAGCACTAGTACATTTCATGAACTTTTCCAATTTAAAGGAGGTGCTCTTGAGATCTTCATTCTCTAATCTAAGTTTCTCACAACTTAAGCAACTTAAATCAACCTCTTTATTTTTCTCAAGTTTAGCCAATTTCTCCCTAAGTTCATTGATCTCATTTTCAAGCTTAGTTTTGGTTGATTTTAAGGTTTTATTCTTTTCTATGAATTTAAGACTAAGTTTGTGTAAACTATCATATTTGCCTTCAAATTCAATATCATAAAAAATGGAACTATCATTACTATAATATTCGGTTTCGGAATGTACCTCTTTAGAAGTGTGAGCCATAAGACATTTCTCCTCTTTGGGGTTGTCATCATCATCTTCACCGCTATCGCTCCAAGCACTACTAACGAATGCCGTGTGGTTCTTATCACGAGCGGGCTTTGGACAATCACTAATGAAGTGATTTGGATCACCACATCTAAAGCAATTCCTATCACCTTTTTTGTTATTGACAAACCGATTCTTGGACAATGGTTTCTTGTCATAGTTGGGTTGCCTAACGTGTTGACCTCGTCTCTTGAAGAACTTCTTGAAATCTCTCACCGCCAATGCATACTCCTCGTCATTGCTTTCCGAGGAACTATCATGGTCACTTTGTGCCTTCTTGGCTTTAAGTGCAAGAGATTTCCTTTCACTCTTGGTTTTCACTAATTCCGAGTCCTTCAAAATTATCATCTCATGAACCTTCAAGTTTCCTATGAGTTCATCGAGTGATAAAGTTGAGAGATCTTTCGACTCTTCAATCGCCGTGACTTTTGCTCTCCACTTTGGATGTAAAAGCCCTTAGAAACTTCCTAACATTGTTCTTGCTAGAAAAACCTTCATCAAGTGCTTTTAGACTAGTAATAATGGTGTGAAACTTAGCAAATGCACTATCAATAGTTTCATCTTCTAAGATGACAAATTGTTCATATTGTTGGACAAGAAGATCGATTTTGCTTTCTTTGACTTGGCTATTACCTTGGTGGGTTACTAAAAGAGTGTTCCAAATATCTTTAGCGATTTCACACATAAAATTCTTTCATACTCTTTCTTAGGCAAAACATTATAAATCACCATTTTAGCCTCATTATTTTTTGAAAGTTTCTTTTTAGTATCGTCATTAGCTTTGTCAAAAGTGACCAATTCTTTTGTTTTAGAAACTTCATTAAATTGAAAGGGTAAAAAATCACCATTGGTAATAACATGCCAAAGATCTAAATCTTTTGATTTCACATAAGTTTCAAATCTCCAATAAATAAAGCTATCGGTTTTAAAAAGTGGTGGTCTTTGCATAGATTGCCCTTCTAGGTATTTGTTGGAATCCATAGATCGATTCAAGTTTTAAAATTAAATATACTTTAAAAATTCTTGAGCGAACCACTCTGATACCAATTGTAGAAACTAGAAGGGGGGAGGGTTGAATAGTTTCTTATATTTACTTGTTAAAATGTGGTTTCCAAAAATCCTTTTTCAAAAACTTAGGCTTGAGGAAATATGTGAAATCTTCTTATGCACAATATGAACAATGATAGTGTAACTAATCTAATACTAACAAAAATATATCCACAAAGAATAAAGAATGATAATGTAACTAAGCTAATACTAACAAATGTATATGCATAAAGAACAAAGAATGTAAAGAGTTAAGGGTAAAGAAAGATCAAACCGAACACCAAGGATTTATAGTGGTTCGGCAACGAAGCTCACTCCTCGTTCCTACTCCACTCCTCGAGTACTCCTTACTCAAGAGTTCACTACACAACAAGCTCCTTATGGTGGAGAAAACCGTACACGTCGCTTAACCAATTTCCGACTCTAAGCTAAAAGTCGAGCCCTAATTGTAGCTAGGACCGATCTACACAACTATACTTAGTACATACACAACTTCCAAATAGACACCACTACTTGGATCTTCACAACTATGACACAACTATAAATGTATAAAATTAGATCTTCAATGGATCTTTGGTGGTGGACTCAACACTTCACAAGGATAGTGTTCTTCTCTTTGCACTTGGAGAGGAAGGGATGGAAGAACAAGATTCACTTCTTAAACAAGTAATAATCAAACAAATGATCAAAGATTTGAGTGATTAAAGAAGGGGTTTGAATCTGGAAATAAATGTGCAAAAGAGGTGAGGTGAAAAGCTGAGAATGGTCCACTATTTATAGGACAAAGGAGCCAACGGCTATTTCTGCCCGCGGTACCTTATCGATAAGGTATCGCCTAGGTGCTAAGGTACCGCCGGACTAGACTCCGCTCCTTTTTATCCTTTAGTGGTGGAGGTCTTATCTGGATATAAAAAATATCCTGAAAGGATATTCTTAACCAAATAAGAATATGCTATTTTCAAATTTCAAATAATTAATTTAATAAAACATTTTCTTAAAAAGAAAGTTTAATATAAACTTGTCACACTTAATAAAAAGTGAGTTTTAAGAAAATATTAAATCACTTGATCACTTGATTAAGGTTAGTACTTGTTTATCCATACTATAAGTGAAAATGGGTAAAATGAAAAATACTTGAACTCAAGAATTCGTTTTTCGTTGTTTTCGTAAATGCTTGTTTTTACATATTGTAGTAATCAAAACAAAGCGAGACCGAAAAATGCAAGTAACGTTTTTAGTCATTTATTGCATTAACATGGTGGATTCACGTCAAACTTTTGGAGAGCCTTCTAACGAAGTTTAGGAACAAACTTGGACATGAGCACCGCATACCACCCGCAGACTGACGGCCAAAGTGAATGAACAATCCAAATCCTAGAAGACATGCTGAGAGCATGTGTGATCGACTTTGGAAAAGGATGGGTCGAACATATACCATTAGTTGAATTCTCCTACAACAACAGCTACCATGCCAGTATTAAAGCAACACCATATGAAGCCCTTTATGGCCGCAAGTGTAGATCACCAGTATGCTAGGCAGAGGTGGGGGAGTTTCAACTGACTGGACCCGAACTAATCCAAGAAAAGACAGAGAAGATCACTCTCATCAGGCAGCGAATTCAGGCTGCCTAGGATAGACAGAAGAGCTATGCAGACAGGAAACGGAAGCCTATGGAGTTTGAAGTAGGTGACCGTGTTATGCTGAAGGTATCACCTTGGAAGGGCGTCGTCCGATTTGGGAAACGTGGGAAACTAAATCCACGTTATGTAGGACCCTTCAAGGTGATTTCCAGAATAGGTGAAGCCGCCTATCATCTAGAGTTGCCCTAGCAGTTGAGCCAGGTACACTCTACATTCCATGTCTCAAACTTGAAGAAGGGCTACGCGGATGAGCCGCTAGCCATGCCATTGGAGGGAGTCTGTAAAACCCGTAAAAATAAGGTCATAATTTAATTCTACTTTCAATTATTTTGAAGTATTTTATAACTTTAAATATTATTATGTTTAACGGTTTAAGTTGAAACCGATATTAAATATTATATTTTAATATTTTGACGAGTAACGAGGACTACTAGTGATCGCGATACCGACGGATGCCTAAAATTTTATATTTTAATATCGACCGTTTCGATATTTAATACTTTCGACGATATCGTCTTAATTACGTATCAAGTCGTTATATTATTATTTTTCGTGTGCGTTTAAACTTTAAAAAAAGTATTTTTACGAAACCCGAGTCTCTTAAATATTTCAAAATTTACAATTTACATTTTCTACCCTTTTAAACTATTTTATTACATTTTGGACCAAAACTATCACAAATTGGCAAAAACTACCCTAACCTTACACTATATATAATTTTTCCACTAGCACTTTTCCTTTAATAAATTCATTTAACAACAACAACCAACTTTCTCTTCTCCCTTTGTTTTTAGCCATCCACCATTAACACCACAAACACCTTAATCACAATTTTTCTAGCTTGATCCAAGAGAAACCAAGCAAAGTCCCATCCTAGATTTTCAAAGGGCTACAATTTGATATAAAATTTTCATACATGCAACTATATTAATTTTTCAAGAAAAGTTGTTTGATCCAAATTTGTTGTATGCATGTGTTAGTAGTGATGATCAAGAGATTTTCATGTTATGTTTTTGTTAAAAAGTTGATTTTTAATTTTTGGTTTTTTTGATTTTGATGATGATGCAAGTGTTAGGAATGGTTTAGGATGATATTAGGGGCTTAGGTTGATGACAAAAATTGTTGGAATTGATCAAAAACATGGTTTTGTAAGAGATTTTAATAGTCAATTTTGGGCAGTAGGTTTGAGTTCATTTTCGGAAATCTTAAGTCTGAATATAGGTTGTTATTATGGGATTATGTCGTAGAGAATTTCGTTAGCTTCGATTTGATATAAAGTAGGCCTTCCAACTCCAAACGAGGTGGAAGATACACTAGTTTGATTTTCGTGTACCGGGAGACGAGTGTTGACACAATCCGAAAATTGTTGTCGATATTTGGATCGAATCTCGGGGACTATAAAATGAGTTTTAAAATGATTCAAGGGCTGTTCTCAGGCTCCAAGTTTAGTATTTTGAGTCCATTTTTAGAATCAAGTGGCGGTTTTACAAATGGAATTGATTAGAATGGTCAAAATGGTTTCGTAAGTCAAGGTCGCTAAACTGTCCGGATTTTGTGATTCAAAGATGAGTCGGACAGGGAACTTTAAAAGTAAAATCTTTTGATGGGCTCTTGAGAGGACTTTATACATATAGTAAGTAAGTTCTCTGAGTAGTATCATAAAAATTTGATGTGTCTAAGTATGGGAAAACGGCTTGGACATTTGGTATGTTCCGGCAGATTTTTGTTAAAGGCATAGAACAATAAAATGAATATATAGGAGAGTGTAATAGTATCACTTGTATCGTTTTCTCTCGAGTTTGTCGTGATTTTATGAGTCGAGTTTTATATTCTTATGTATGGTTTATTTCTCGAGTCTATTATTAATGAACGCACCTCATTTGATAGGTTGCGGTTCTCGTGTTTGAAAGGCATCATCTATCGTCGGCGATCGTCTCATTACCACTATTGGCTAAGGTGAGTCTATAGCCTCGCTTTATACTAGTTATTAAATGATTTTAAACCCGCGAGGGGGAATACATGTTTTATAAACTTAGAACACAAGATTTTTATGGTATACTTTGTCCCTCTATGAATGGACCCGTGGTTGCCTTTAAATTGCATTAAGTGATTGCCTTAGTTAAAGCCTCAATTATGGACCGCTAATTAACCTATGATGGGTTAACCGCTAGTACAATTAATAGATCTATGGGGGAAGCCGCCCCGGTTCAGTTTTTGTGGACTTGTCATAGAAGCTTAGGCCCGACCTCCACACTGTTTGAGCATATTGTATTGAGAAGTCAGGTATATGGCAATGTACCAATAATCTGGAGGTAACCGACAATTAATAAATCTCTCGTCTTATTAGACTGATATGGGAGTGTCTAAGGGCTCGGTTCCATGAGCTTATTGCAATTTATGCTATATACAATTATCATTGTTGATGCAAATTATTATTTGATGCTTATAAGCATGCCACAAACTTATAATCTTTGCTTGTGTTCAAATTGATTTCATAAACCTATAGATTCACTCGGCATTTTTGCTGATCGTTTTACTCACATGTATTTTAGGTAATCAAGAAGTGGAAGCTTGGAGGTCACGCGGAATGAAGTTGTGCACTGCTTTTGTTGTTCAAACTCTTTGATTTATTTATCGTTCCATTTTCAAAACAAACCAATATGTTGTTTTAACTTATCTTTTGGTAACGATTACTTGGGACTACGCTACTCTGACAAATGTTTTAGGAACGATAAATCTAAAACGTCTCTTTTCGAGTCGTTCTTTATAAATTATGTGTTGTTGTATCATTGTTTAGCACCCAAAGATGTATTCCGCTGCGTGTAAATTTGGGGGTGTTAAAGATTGGTATCAGAGCCATGAGTTATAGAGAACTAGGTCTTTATTTTAAAAACCTAAACTATAACTGTCAGTTTTTATTTTTCAAAGAGTCGGTGCACATAACTTCGCGTGACTTCAGGTTTAAGCTACTTCTGGGATTACAACTTTAGTATACGTTATTACGTATCCTTTTATTGCCAAGTATTTATAAATAAATACTATGATCCCTTTATTGATATATATTTATATCTAGGATCCCTTTATCGATATATATTTATGTCGTTAAACTTTTCGATAAAAGTTTATCATTTATTAATGATTAACTTAAATAAATACAATGAATTTTTAAGATCTTTCTGTATTTATTTTTGAAGTATTTAAATTGCTTTTATTGCAAAAATTTTATATTATGACCTTACATACCTTCATCTGCGCGCGTTACTTTCATTGTTTAACCCTCTGTGATATCTATATAGATGTCCAAATCGTCTTCCGGCTATTTGTGCCTGGACGTCTTTTAACGTAGTCTCTAGACCATTGTGTAACTCAATGTGTCTTTGGAATAGACTAACCGCTATCGTGTGAGTCCCACATTTTGAAACATTTCTTAAAATAGTGTTGAATAATACCATGGTTTTTCATAATATTTTGTTGATTTTTATTATCGTTTTACACGACATGCGAAGATTTAATTCGTTGACATTTATATGTATCGACTCCGAAGTGTATTGTTCACTTATATCTCGGTAACGTCATCGTTATTTTATAAATCATCGTCTAGATTATGGCACTGGAATTGGAATACGATTTTACTTATATAAAATGGTATCATTTGTTTTTTATTAACCTTCTCGCTCCCGGAGTGTAGCATGTTAATGTTCCATTTTTTTCTTGTTATGTTTTGTGTTTTTGACAATCGTGGCACCAAGTAGATTTGCCTACATTGCATTTTGAAATCTAAATTACGAACGTCTTTCACCGTTTTGCTTCCTAAATTTCGTGTTGAATACCTTGAAGCATTTTCTGTCATTCATTATGCTATATTTTTACTTGATGCTCATTATGAGAATTATTTTTCGTTGTTGTAAAATCCACAAGACATGTGTGTATATATATATATTTTGAGCCGTTAAGAAGTGTCGAAAAATACGTTTTATGCAGGATGTGCAGGGGCAGTATAAACAGGTCAAAACTTAAAAGTAAAACCTGCGTTTTTAAAATAAAATAGTCAAACCTGCACAGAACTTGCAGGGGTATTTTGATCATTTTACATTGGGTTTCAAGTCTCGGGTAAAACTAGAAAGTCGTCTGAAACGTCGTTTTGCATCAAAATGCTTTAGACTCCGAGTCTTGGAGATGTCGTTTATCGGGTCAATTAATCGGCTCATATTAAAAGTTATTGATAAAAAAAAAATTAACATGAGTTTTAAACGTTTCCAAGTTGTTTTGATTTCATTTGAGATCGTAAAATTTTAGCAAATATTATTTTACAACTAACGAATACTAGTTGCATGTGAAAATGTTTAAAAATAGAAACATTACAGGATTAGCAATTACCGGATTAATGGTGTAATTTGAAAATGAATAATATACTTTCTTAAAAGCATGTTGTGTCGAGTATCTTACATAGAATACACATATGGATTGATTTATTATTTTTATATATATGACTCATTTGTCATTCGATGTTATTTTATTTTTATTTTCTTCTAACCTTCCACTGATGTGAGTTGAGTTTTGAAGTTTTGCCTTCACATTCTTCATTGACATTCTTATCGCGTATCTCATGACGTTTTCGTCTAAACCTTATAACCCTTTGAAAACTTAACAACTTGTAACCATTTCATTGGTTGTTTTATGAGCTACTATTTGCCACTTTTTGCAAAACTTTGACTACTTTGTACGTTGTCATAATGTCATATTATAAATCAATCTGATATTGTTTTACGATTATTTTCACCAATTATTTTTACTTTGGTCTTATAAAATACTTTTCGTATAATTAAAAGTTGCTTATTAAGTATCTCACAAATTACTTGTATCCTTTAAATTTATAAACTATTTTTAAATTCCATTTTACAAATGGCATGGTTTATATAAACATAAGAAACGTAATACTTTTCGACGAAATGAAGCACTGCATTGCTAGCCCTAAATTATACATGGCCTGATCACCTATGTCTAATTTAGAAGGAGCCATGCTAGGCTGAATAGTAGTCACCTTAAAAATCTTGATAATAAAGAACTTTTTACTTGTAATTATGATAAATATAAATAAAATGAAATAAATTGAAAAGAAAGTTTTGAAAACCTTTATATTTTATGCAAGTAGCACAATTTCTATGCATCCGCATATGTTTTCTTACCTTTCGCTAAAAGAATTACGTGATTATAAGTACGTTTTTACTCGATGATTGTTTTTCCACTTGTTACTTCATTTTGTCTTATAATTGATTTCTTTTGACCCTTCGTCTAATTACTGACTGTTGATAAAAGACTTGAAAGTCTCGATGTTTTATCCTTCCTTCTCATCCAATTTTCTTTATGCGACTGGGTAGATCTTTAGAATGTCTCCGCACGTGAATAATGAATTATCACTAGAGTGATTTCTGTATATCCAGGATGACGTCCGTCACTCTCGTTTGTCTCGAAATCCACTCTTGTGAACCGTGCTTTGACTTCTCTCTTTAAACACTAGCATCGTTCATTTGTTTTGTTTTAACTACAAGTGATTATTAGGAATTTTATTTTATTAAAATTTTTGTATGGATCTTATTTCCGATCGTGTAACGACCACCGCTAAGTTAACGAGCTGATATTGGTGAACCATCGACCGCACTAACAAAATTGACAACTTGTTTAATCTATTATTTCTTGTCGTCTTACCATAAACGCCTTTATTTTATTATTCTCTTTAAGAATTTATACGACATTTGCTTCGTCCCCTTTTGTACCACTGATTTCGTACTAAGTGTTGACTATTATTTCTATTCGTATTCGTTTGTTATCTTGTCATATTTCGAAACCCGAATGTAACCCATATTTATTTTGGAATGATAAACACCTTTATGTATTCCTAAAAAGTATTATAAAATTTTTTATGGAACTTGTCTACATTTTCTAATGATTTTCAATTATCGGAATAACCATCACAAGTAAAAGGTCAAATTTATGCATCATATTTTGTATAACAAAAACTAATGTTTAACATGAAATTATACTATATCTTTTTAACTAATTGACTTATCATACTTTACTTTTAATGTAATGAAATTACCGGTTTAATTTATGTTCCTAACAAGGATTTAATTTGGAAATTATATTTTCTAATTGTAACCATCAATACGAATTTAATTAATAAATTTATGTCATTCTTTCAAGGTTTCTTAAGACGATCAAATAAATTTTGAAACTATTTTACTTCTATTTTTTATGTATCATCTTTATCAATAAAGTACATCAACTGAGTTTTAAGGTAATACCAAATTTGGGACGGATAGTTGTGACAAATGTTATTTTAATGATAATGTATAATTTATTCTTCGCTCTCATTTTTCTAGTATTGTGATTTATTATGTTTTACGGTTACGTGAGTCGAGATCCCTCGTCGATCGTCAACCTTAAATCATTTTACCACATCTTGTTCGTTTATGCGTTTATTGAAGTCATTTTTATCTCGTTATATCCCTCGTATTGAAGATCACTATTTTATTTTGAGTTTAAAATGAATCTCGGGAAGTAGTGTATAAGAAGAAACGATAAGTGTCACCAGGATTTATGCGTGTACTTGTGGAATGATTGAGAACCGAATCTCTTAATGAATAGAGTTAATAAATTTGTTACAACCTCAAGGAGTATGTTGAAGCCGACACCGCAAGTGGAAAGTCTCTTGAGATCAAGTGGTTATTATCTAGGATTCGTTCAAGGTTTTCTCGATGATTAATGGTGGAGATCTATACTCGATGTTTATGTTCGATCTTTTCTTTTATGTACTTATATGGTGTGTGATCTAGTCAAATGATCTTAAGTTGTGAGAACTTGAAACGGCATCATCCGATGACGTCCGATCATGTAGAACACATATTATGTAATATCTTTTTTACTTTCAACGACGATGTTTATTGAGACTTTAATGCGCGTTGGCGAAAGTGAGATGGTGTCTTTGTATTATCTTTTGAGTGAGGACCCGCGTGTGAGCACCCTCCGATGACGAAAATGTTTTTCTTGTTAATTCTTTTTGATGTGTGTCCATGGCTATCCGGCCAGTGGCTATCCTTTAAATTGCAACATTCTTTTTAACTGGACTTACCCGAAAATCCAGTCACCTATTCTTGTCGTCGAATGAGCTTCGTGTGATTCATAAAATTTTCATGTGTCGAACTTGACGGGTGACTGGTGGATAAGGATTTATTTATTCCTTTTTGGTGAGATACAACTTGACGACAAGTTGCGTTTTGTAAAAGAACCAGTGGAGATCGTGGATCAAGATTCACGTAGGAACGTGAAGACTTCTTTATAAGGAATTCCCTCATCCTTCCGGGTAGTGAACAACTCGTGTCTGAGGCGAGTTGAGCGCCGGGACGTCGCTCCCTTAAGGTGGTGAGGATGTAAAACCCGTAAAAATAAGGTCATAATTTAATTCTACTTTCAATTATTTTGAAGTATTTTATAACTTTAAATATTATTATGTTTAACGGTTTAAGTTGAAACCGATATTAAATATTATATTTTAATATTTTGACGAGTAACGAGGACTACTAGTGATCGCGATACCGACGGATGCCTAAAATTTTATATTTTATTATCGACCGTTTCGATATTTAATACTTTCGACGATATCGTCTTAATTACGTATCGAGTCGTTATATTATTATTTTTCGTGTGCGTTTAAACTTTAAAAAAAGTATTTTTACGAAACCCGAGTCTCTTAAATATTTCAAAATTTACAATTTACATTTTCTACCCTTTTAAACTATTTTATTACATTTTGGACCAAAACTATCACAAATTGGCAAAAACTACCCTAACCTTACATTATATATAATTTTCCACTAGCACTTTTCCTTTAATAAATTCCTTTAACAACAACAACCAACTTTCTCTTCTCCCTTTGTTTTTAGCCATCCACCATTAACACCACAAACACCTTAATCACAATTTTTCTAGCTTGATCCAAGAGAAACCAAGCAAAGTCCCATCCTAGATTTTCAAAGGGCTACAATTTGGTATAAAATTTTCATACATGAAACTATATTAATTTTTCAAGAAAAGTTGTTTGATCCAAATTTGTTGTATGCATGTGTTAGTAGTGATGATCAAGAGATTTTCATGTTATGTTTTTGTTAAAAAGTTGATTTTTAATTTTTGGTTTTTTTGATTTTGATGATGATGCAAGTGTTAGGAATGGTTTATGATGATATTAGGGGCTTAGGTTGATGACAAAAGTTGTTGGAATTGATCAAAAACATGGTTTTGTAAGAGATTTTAATAGTCAATTTTGGGCAGTAGGTTTGAGTTCATTTTCGGAAATCTTAAGTCTGAATATAGGTTGTTATTATGGGATTATGTCGTAGAGAATTTCGTTAGCTTCGATTTGATATAAAGTAGGCCTTCCAACTCCAAACGAGGTGGAAGATACGCTAGTTTGATTTTCGTGTACCGGGAGACGAGTGTTGACACAATCCGAAAATTGTTGTCGATATTTGGATCGAATCTCGGGGACTATAAAATGAGTTTTAAAATGATTCAAGGGCTGTTCTCAGGCTCCAAGTTTAGTATTTTGAGTCCATTTTTAGAATCAAGTGGCGGTTTTACAAATGGAGTTGATTAGAATGGTCAAAATGGTTTCGTAAGTCAAGGTCGCTAAACTGTCCGGATTTTGTGATTCAAAGATGAGTCGGGCAGGGAACTTTAGAAGTAAAATCTTTTGATGGGCTCTTGAGAGGACTTTATACATATAGTAAGTAAGTTCTCTGAGTAGTATCATAAAAATTTGATGTGTCTAAGTATGGGAAAACGGCTTGGACATTTGGTATGTTCCGGCAAATTTTTGTTAAAGGCATAGAACAATAAAATGAATATATAGGAGAGTGTAATAGTATCACTTGTATTGTTTTCTCTCGAGTTTGTCGTGATTTTATGAGTCGAGTTTTATATTCTTATGTATGGTTTATTTCTCGAGTCTATTATTAATGAACGCACCTCATTTGATAGGTTGAGGTTCTCGTGTTTGAAAGGCATCATCTATCGTCGGCGATCGTCTCATTACCACTATTGGCTAAGGTGAGTCTATAGTCTCGCTTTATACTAGTTATTAAATGATTTTAAACCCGCGAGGGGGAATACATGTTTTATAAACTTAGAACACAAGATTTTTATGGTATGCTTTGTCCCTCTATGAATGGACCCGTGGTTGCCTTTAAATTGCATTAAGTGATTGCCTTAGTTAAAGCCTCAATTATGGACCGTCAATTAACCTATGATGGGTTAACCGCTAGTACAATTAATAGATCTATGGGGGAAGCCGCCCCGGTTCAGTTTTTATGGACTTGTCATAGAAGCTTAGGCCCGACCTCCACACTGTTTGAGCATATTGTATTGAGAAGTCAGGTATACGGCAATGTACCAATAATCTAGAGGTAACCGACAATTAATAAATCTCTCGTCTTATTAGACTGATATGGGAGTGTCTAAGGGCTCGGTTCCATGAGCTTATTGCAATTTATGCTATATACAATTATCATTGTTGATGCAAGTTATTATTTGATGCTTATAAGCATGCCACAAACTTATAATCTTTGCTTGTGTTCAAATTGATTTCATAAACCTATAGATTCACTCGGCATTTTTGCTGATCGTTTTACTCACATGTATTTTAGGTAATCAAGAAGTGGAAGCTTGGAGGTCACGCGGAATGAAGTTGTGCACTGCTTTTGTTGTTCAAACTCTTTGATTTATTTATCGTTCCATTTTCAAAACAAACCAATATGTTGTTTTAACATATCTTTTGGTAACGATTACTTGGGACTACGCTACTCTGACAAATGTTTTAGGAATGATAAATCTAAAACGTCTCTTTTCGAGTCGTTCTTTATAAATTATGTGTTGTTGTATCATTGTTTAGCACCCAAAGATGTATTCCGCTGCGTGTAAATTTGGGGGTGTTAAAGAGTCCACTTCGATGACAAACTCCAATTCATAGAAGAACCGGTGGAAGTCATGGAGAGAGTAGTCGAGAAGCTAAAGCGAAGCAAAATCCCGTTAGTTAAGATACGATGGAACTCTAGGAAAGGTCCTGAGTTCACATGGGAACGTGAAGACTCATTTAGAGCTAAGTACCCACACCTGTTCACCTGAGCAGTGACGTCATCTTAAGCTTTGAGGAAAAGGCTAAAATAACGGGTTAATGCTATAAAACTTGTAAATTTAGGTGTTGACTATGTCATCATTGTATACGTCACCTTATGATAACTGAATAAATAGTACCACATTTGCATAAAATCCTATGAGCAATCATATGCATCATACACAGCATACATTATTTTAATCATCAAATAATAGGGACATTTAAATCTCATAGCATACATTGTGATTTTCATCACTTAATCACAAGGACAATCACATTTGGATGACTATATTTTATAAACATGCAGGACTATAACCAGTCACTCCCTTTTTAAACATTTTAGTCACTTGAACATACACTCATAAGCATTTATCACGTTGGTTCATAAATCCAAACTCACGATCACAATTATTACACATTTATTTAAGTATAAATTCTTAAGCTTTAAATATATTTACGTATATATATATATATATATATATATATATTTCTTACATTATAATTGACTTTACGTTACGACACCAACTATTTTTTATACTTAAACATTACCTTTAACCATTTTTACCTTTTTAAACTAAGTTGTCATACTTCTAATATAATAAAATATTTTCTCATCTAAAAATGACCATACTTTCACCAAGGGTCTCAAACTTAACCAAAATTAACCTAGACTCAAACATACTCACACAATATTATACCTATTCTCCTAGCGACTATACCTAGACACAAAAACTAAACATAAAAATACCCTAGACTTAATTATAGCCGAATATATACATACACATAACATTTAAATACCAAAAGCCTTACCATTTACATTAGTGACTTATAAAACTTGTACAACTTAATGTATTTAAGGCTTACACTATAGAAAACATTTCCTTTCCTTTCACTAGACATAATACCGCCGGTTTTAGCAATGAAACCATGAGACCATGTACAATTTTGAGCATTTAAGAATGGTACTAGTTTAGTTATGCAAGTATAGTGAAAAACAAGACACATATCACCTCCATTTGACCCTAGACGTGTAATAAGCCACACCATACCTCCAATTTGTCACACCCCACCATGGTGGAATATGGGGCGCGACGTATGGATATCATCACAACATGGTGTGTATTTAGAGATAACTATATGAAATAATAAATGTCATAAAATGGTGACACAAAAGTCATGACAATATCTTATCAAATGAAGGAGTCTAGGTAAGTAGGTAACAGTCCTACCGCTTACCCAAGACAAACAAATAACATAACCAAACAAATATATGTGTGTCACAGTATCACTTATTAAAAAAACAAATAAAAACTAAGAAGGAAACGGGGATTCTCCTTCTATATGCATTCCTAAGCTTCTCCAATCCTAGCCACTTATGTTCTCATGCTTAACCATAGTATCACCTGAAAGAGACACTAAAACACGTCAACATAAAGTTGGTGAGAGTCATAGGTTTAGACTCCAACGCTAAATCAATTACAAGCTGTGAATAACAAACACCAATACAATAACATATGGACAATGTGCTACAAGTATGCATTAACAACTAAAAATTCAAGATCAAACATATCAAACCAAATCCAAGGCTCCTACCTTGCCAAACAACATTGTACCATAGATGATCACACTATGTACCTATCCCAAGGCCACTACCTTGTCAAACCACAAGGCCACTACCTTGTCAAACCACAAGGCCACTACCTTGTCAAACCACAAGGCCACTACCTTATCAAACCACAAGGCCACTACCTTGTCAAACCACAATAACTGAGACGGTACGTGTCCCCCGATCCAAATCATAAACACAATCAAGAATCACATAGCAGTTAATCACATAAGTGCACACACAAGTCCATCACAAACCATAAAAACATTCACAGCATCAATTTAGAAAATAACTCAACACAGTGTCTCTTCCATCCCATCTGGAAGTCAAAATAAATATTAAACATGGGACTATGAAACTCACCTGATAGCTTCTTCACAATTCCTCGCACTAGCAACAAGCTAACAAACCAAAAACACAAAATCAATACACGAACCAATCACTAAGATGGCTCATCAACCTATGGTGGACATCTAGTCTATTTCCATATAATTACCTCATTGTTAAGTTCTAATCACCCCATTACCCTTCCTTAACAAGTCCCTAACTTGGTTAAGTTTAATAGCTATCCCGCTCATAATTTTACACAAAACAGTCCCAGTTTTAGGTCTCAAAACTTTAAGTCAAACGACCACTTAAACATACCCATGGTTTCTGTAAAAGGAATATTCACACTTTTATACATGTTAGCTAAAACCTCCCACTTTCCCTAACCTTAAAGATACTGTTAAGGCCCAGATATATGTGTATATATTGCTACCTATCCAGAATTCACTAATTTTAAACGTATGAAAAGTTCATTACCATTAGTGGGTCTTACCCTAAACCACAATCTTAGCCCAAGTGCAGATCCTTACTACAATATATAAACCATCTCTCATGTTCGTGAGAAGATCCCAATGCAACCCTAAGTACCCCAAACAACCCAAAACTTAAAAAGAAAACAGGCTGAATTCAAAACTGTTTTGACCTCCGACTGTTGTAACCTGTTTTTGACCCACTTCCCGACCTCCAAGTTAGTTCTAGTTTCTTGTATTGGAAAGCCACTTCAAATACCTTTTCAGCGCTAGTTTGATCGCATCTTGAATGTTCCTAGAACTCCATATATGATCAAAACAATTGACTCAAAATTCTGCCCAGCTTTTAAAAACGGGTTTAACAAAATCAACCTCGTTAATTAACCCTAATCCCTCTAATTACAAGCCCTAATTTATTTAATCATTAAAATATGATTAATATAGTGTTTTTAATTAAACCCTAATCTAATCCATCATATGATCATAGAAACATTAAAAATATTTAATATGAAAAGGGTTAAGAAGGTTTTACCTTTGAATTAATAGAAGATGAAGAAAACCTAATTTTTGAAGAACCCTAATTGGCCACCATTGATGAATTTCGGCTAGGAGATGTTATGGAGGTTAAAAACCTGATTATTATGGTTATGAGTTGGGTGTGATTAAGTCCTAAAGGCCCTCTAATCCCATTACAAGTCCATTGGGCCTGTTTTGGGCTTTTCCCTTCTTTCTTTCTTCTTTGGTGCGTCTAAACCGACCCAAACACCCCTAAATTCGTTTTTTTATATTTTTATTATTTACTATTATGTTATTAATATTACTTTAATTTTCCTTAATTTATTTCAGCTCCTAAAGCTTCCAAAACCACAAAACCGTAAAACTAGTCAAATTTACGCGTTTTACCGTAAAAGACGTAAAATATACACTTTTATAAAAAATCTCAAATTTTGCAATAAACTTTATAACTAAGTTCTAAATGACTTAAAACCATCCCGAAAAATATTCATATGACTAATTACCTCATCCGCGACCTCTAAATGCTAAACCGTAAATCGTAAAAAAAAATATTATTACTATAATACTTGTACGTATACGTAAACACCACAATATCACCATTTTCATTTCATAGTCACCACTTGTGAGCTCATGAACACGAAATAACCGTTCCTCGATTTACTTATGAGTACTCTATACTCATAAACGATAACCACACCAACCTCGTTCACACAAAATAAACACGTAAACACACAATTCAAGTAAGCACACATAAAATAACCTAAAAGTAAGACCAAGTGACAAACCCAAAACCACGGTTGTCACATCACTCCCTCCTAATAGAAATCTCTTCCCGAAATTCACTCCCAAACTCAAACTTATTCTCAGCAAACAAACGAGGATGCATATCCCTGATAAAACCTTCACGTTCCAACGTGAACTCAGTTTACACGAAAATAATCTCAACCAACAACACATGAGCCTTAACCGTCCGCGAGGAAACTTATCAAAACCATAAATTTATGTAACCAACCTAACTAAATCTCGCAACTCATCAAACAAGAACTGTCTTGAAACCATGTTAGGAGCCGTCACATAACTCAACGGGTTTAAAACTGTCACCCCAGTTCAGTCTTACTCATAAATACCATAAATCAAAACTCATCAAAATATAACCACGTATAATAAGGTCTAAAGAACTCTCAAATTCTTTCCCAAATCATCTCTATGTTAACCCTCCAAGTGTTCATTACCGCAAAATACCCAAAACACGAGTTTAAACCATGATGTCCGAAAATTAACCTTGAACTCAACACTTGTACAATTAATTCGACCAAGCTACTGACTTCCAATTACGAAACATTCTGAATATTTGAAAAGTATGTTCCGAGTACATAATTTTAGACTTTTGAATCACCCAAAAACCTTTAAAAACGAATAAGTTATGACCAAAACGATTTTTCTCAAAATCTGCCTAGGCATTAGCGACAGTTTCTGACAGTTAGCGACATATTTTGACAGTTTAGCGACAGTTTCTGCCTACTCCGATTTATACAAAAAAAAACGATTTTTAAACCCTAAAACCCCCCATTAATTACCAAAACTAGAACCTAATTTATTTTAATTCCATAAAATTAAAACTCTATTAATTACATGATTTTAACATATTTCACTAAATAAGAACAAAATTTTTAACTTAAGAACAATAACTTTAGGTGATCAAAACCAAAATATTTTAAAATAACCGAGTCATGCTTATATGTTAAAGAATTTATATTCCACCTTATTTGAAACATGATCCCGACACTTCCTTATTTCATCGACTACCAACAACTATTTTTTTTTCAATTTGCAAGTTCTATTTTTTTTACCATGTATAACTCGAAACAAAAGACATCGTTACCCCAAAAAGAAATCTCCACCATCTCAAAATCCTTAACGCCAAAAGTACCGTACAAACAAACACGTGAAATGAGGACCCGAGAAATGCGCTACTACAGAAGTTGAACATCTCAAAGAGAAACGAGCTAGCAACCATCCCAAGAATACAACCGGTAAGTAGAAAATAATTTTACATACATAGGCATATGCGTACATACACTCAAATCCATCCAACATATACTATACAAGCATGTATTAACTCTCTTTCATGCAATCATACTTGAAAGTCCAGTGGTGTTGTGGCACATATATAATTATGTAGGCCTCCATAATTATACATGTTCCCTTTCACCAATGTACTCCCTCCTATGATGACACTTATAAGAAATTAATACTACACATAACACATAATCCAACAACTCACAAGCACATAACCACACAAGATAAGATCCAAAACCCCATGTATTAGAATAACATAGCCAATGCACGAAACACATAAACTCGTAGTCCAACTGAACCAGCGTAGACAAAATTCAAAATGTATAAAGAATATGAAAACATAATTAAGCGAAATCCAACAATGACTAGCGTATACGACCATGTTCCACCCGCACTAATCAAAACTCGTAAAGAAAATAACATGTAGTTAAGTATGAACTTACTATGGTTCATTTCATACTAGTCAAAACATCACAATAAATAACATTCACACACATCAATTATAATAAAATGCACACATACTCCTATGACGCCTATATGCAGGGACCCTTAAGCTATAGACTAGGCTACACGACTAGGCAACCTAATTCTCTATAACCATTGTCTCTGATACCATTCTGTCACACCCCACCATGGCGGAATATGAGGCACGACGTATGGATATCATCACAACATGGCGTGTCTATAGAGATAACTATATGAAATAAGAAATGTCATAAAATGGTGACACAAAAGTCATGACAATATCTCATCAAATGCAGGAGTCTAGGTAAGTAGGTAACAGTCCTACCGCTTACCCAAGACAAACAAATAACATAACCAAACAAATATATGTGTGCCACAGTATCACTTATTAAAAAACAAATAAAAACTAATAAGGAAACGGGGATTCTCCTTCTATATGCATTCCTAAGCTTCTCCAATCCTAGCCACTTATGTTCTCATGCTTAACCATAGTATCACCTGAAAGAGACACTAAAACACGTCAATATAAAGTTGGTGAGAGTCATAGGTTTAGACTCCAACGCTAAATCAATTACAAGCTGTGAATAACAAACACCAATATAATAACATATGGACAATGTGCTACAAGTATGCATTAACAACTAAAAATTCAAGATCAAACATATCAAACCAAATCCAAGGCTCCTACCTTGCCAAACAACATGGTACCATAGATGATCACACTATGTACCTATCTCAAGGCCACTACCTTGTCAAACCACAAGGCCACTACCTTGTCAAACCACAAGGCCACTACCTTGTCAAACCACAAGGCCACTACCTTGTCAAACCACAAGGCCACTACCTTGTCAAACCACAATAACTGAGACGATACGTGCCCCCGATACAAATCATAAACACAATCAAGAATCACATAGCAGTTAATCACATAAGTGCACACACAAGTCCATCACAAACCATAAAAACATTCACAACATCAATTTAGAAAATAATTCAACACAGTGTCTCTTCCATCCCATCTGGAAGTCAAAATCAATATTAAACATGGGACTATGAAACTCACCTGATAGCTTTTTCATAATTCCTCGCACTAGCAACAAGTTAACAAACCAAAAACACGAAATCAATACACGAACCAATCACTAAGATGGCTCATCAAACTATGATGGACATCTAGTCTATTCCCATATAATTACCTCATTGTTAAGTTCTAATCACCCCATTACCCTTCCTTAACAAGTCCCTAACTTGGTTAAGTTTAATAGCTATCCCGCTCATAATTTTACACAAAACAGTCCCAGTTTTAGGTCTCAAAATTTTAAGTCAAACGTCCACTTAAGCATACCCATGGTTTTTGTAAAAGGAATATTCACACTTTTATACATGTTAGCTAAAACCTCCCACTTGCCCTAACCTTAAAGATACTGTTAAGGCCCAGATATATGTGTATATATTGCTACCTATCCAGAATTCACTGATTTTAAACGTATGAAAAGTTCATTACCATTAGAGGGTCTTAACCTAAACCACAATCTTAGCCCAAGTGCAGATCCTTACTAAAATATATAAACCATATCTCATGTTCGTGAGAAGATCCCAACGTAACCCTAAGTACCCCAAACAACCCAAAACTTAAAAAGAAAACAGGCTGAATTCAAAACTGTTTTGACCTCCAATTGTTGTAACCTGATTTTGACCCACTTCCCGACCTCCAAGTTAGTTCTAGTTTCTTGCATTGGAAAGCCACTTCAAATACCTTTTCAGGGCTACTTAGATCGCATCTTGAATGTTCGTAGAACTCCAGATATGATCAAAACAATTGACTCAAAATTCTGCCCAGTTTTTAAAAACGGGTTTAACAAAATCAACCTCATTAATTAACCCTAATCCCTCTAATTACAAGCCCTAATTTATTTAATCATTAAAAGATGATTAATATACTGTTTTTAATTAAACCCTAATCTAATCCATCATATGATCATAGAAACATTAAAAACATTTAATATGAAAAGGGTTAAGAAGGTTTTACCTTTGAATTAATAGAAGATGAAGAAAACCTAATTTTTTAAGAACCCTAATTGGCCACCATTGATGAATTTCGGCTAGGAGATGTTATGGAGGTTAAAAACCTGATTATTATGGTTATGACTTGGGTTTGGTTAAGTCCTAAAGGCCCTCTAATCCCATTACAAGTCCATTGGGCCTGTTTTGGGCTTTTCCCTTCTTTCTTTCTTCTTTGGTGCGTCTAAACCGACCCAAACACCCCTAAATTCGGTTTTTTTTTATTATTTAATATTATGTTATTAATATTACTTTAATTTTCCTTAATTTATTTCAGCTCCTAAAGCTTCCAAAACCACAAAACCGTAAAACTAGTTAAATTTACGCGTTTTACCATAAAAGACGTAAAATATACACTTTTATAAAAAATCTCAAATTTTGCAATAAACTTTATAACTAAGTCCTAAATGACTTAAAACCATCCCGAAAAATATTCATATGACTAATTACCTCATCCGCGACCTCTAAATGCTAAACCGTAAATCGTAAAAAAAAATATTATTACTATAATACTTGTACGTATACGTAAACACCACAATATCACCATTTTCATTTCATAGTCACCACTTGTGAGCTCATGAACACGAAATAACCGTTCCTCGATTTACTTATGAGTACTCTATACTCATAAACGATAACCACACCAACCTCGTTCACACAAAATAAACACGTAAACACACAATTCAAGTAAGCACACATAAAATAACCTAAAAGTAAGACCAAGTGACAAACCCAAAACCACGGTTGTCACATCACTCCCTCCTAATAGAAATCTCGTCCCGAGATTCACTCCCAAACTCAAACTTATTCTCAGCAAACAAACGAGGATGCATATCCCTGATAAAACCTTCACGTTCCAACGTGAACTCAGTTTACACGAAAATAATCTCAACCAACAACACATGAGCCTTAACTGTCCGCGAGGAAACTTATCAAAACCATAAAGTTATGTAACCAACCTAACTAAATCTCGCAACTCATCAAACAAGAACTGTCTTGAAACCAAGTTAGGAGCCGTCACATAACTCAACGGGTTTAAAACTGTCACCCCGATTTCAGTCTTACTCATAAATACCATAAACCAAAACTCATCAAAATATAACCACGTATAATAAGGTCTAAAGAACTCTCAAATTCCTTCCCAACTCATCTCTATGTTAACCCTCCAAGTGTTCATTACCGCAAAATACCCAAAACACGAGTTTAAACCATGTTGTCCGAAAATTAACCTTGAACTCAACACTTGTACAATTAATTCGACCAAGCTACTGACTTCCAATTACGAAACTTTCTGAATATTTGAAAAGTATGTTCCGAGTACATAATTTTAGGCTTTTGAATCACCCAAAAACCTTTAAAAACGAATAAGTTATGACCAAAACGATTTTTCTCAAAATCTGCCTAGGCATTAGCGACAGTTTCTGACAGTTAGCGACATATTTTGACAGTTTAGCGACAGTTTCTGCCTACTTCGATTTATACCAAAAAAACAATTTTTAAACCCTAAAACCCCCCATTAATTACCAAAACTAGAACCTAATTTATTTTAATTCCAGAAAATTAAAACTCTATTAATTACATGATTTTAACATATTTCACTAAATAAAAACAAAATTTTTAACTTAAGAACAATAACTTTAGGTGATCAAAACCAAAATATTTTAAAATAACTGAGTCATGCTTATATGTTAAAGAATTTATATTCCACCTTATTTGAAACATGATCCCGACACTTCCTTATTTCATCGACTACCAACAACTATTTTTTTTCAATTTGTAAGTTCTATTTTTTTTTACCATGTATAACTCGAAACAAAAGACATCGTACTAGTTTAGTTATGCAAGTATAGTGAAAAACAAGACACATATCACCTCCACTTGACCCTAGACGTGTAATAAGCCACACCATACCTTCAATTTGCCTTGTACAAACTCTCCATTTATTGCAAACACTATACTTGTCCAACTTGTTCCCTTGGAAGCCTTACATGCGACGGCTTATTTGATAAACTAGGACATATGTACATTAGCTTGCATTTAAAACATGTACCCTCATGGTACACATCAAAAATCCCCTAAATCTACATACCTCTCTCTCTTGGCGTGTATGCACCCGAAACCACAACTCCCAATCTCATAGCTTGGGATATTTAGCATATACTTAAGCCTTACACTCACTTCTCTCTTACCACATTCGGCTATACACTTTACAAAACACCTAGACATCTCTAAGAATTTACTTCAACTCATTCTTGGTCCTCTCCAAGCATTTAGTGCTTCTCATTCAAGATATTTAACATTTAAGGCGAATCCAAGACCATCCTAGTGGAACCCGACGTCTAGAACCCTTAAGCCATAGTCATCATCTCGTTTTCTTGAAAACAAGTAAGTACAAACCTTCTCTAAGCTTTTCCTTACTCATTTCATGTTTCATGCATGTTTATGCTATAAAAATGGAGTTAATAATGCATGCACACGTTGGAAACTTTTAAACAAACCCTAAACAACATATAAGCCTACGGCTTATATGATGTCTATGGGTGTTCTTGCCCTAAAAACCCTAAAACGTATATATTTAAGCCTATATAAAACTTATTTAAGCCTTAGAGAAATCACTATGACTTAAAATGTATTAGAAACTTAATATAAGCCGAAACAATTAAGCTAATATAAGCCCATGATTCATATAAGCCTAGTCATATCTAAGTTGGATATATAAGCTCATAAAACCTAATATAAGCCAAGGACTAAAACTTATTTAAGCCACGTCATTTAAGCCTAAAAACATATATAAGCCGAAACATGAAACCCTATATAATCTTAACATGTGAACCCTAGAGCTTATATAAGCCGAGACTTAATATAGCTTATTTAAGCCCATTGAAACATAAGCCGTAGCTATATAAGCCCATAAGTCATTAAGCGCTAAAACAAATATAAGCCTTAGAATTATTAAAAAATAAGCCGAAACATATAAGCTTAACATAAGCATAAATAAGCCCAATGAATATAAGCCCTAACTTATTTTAATGAGTAAGTAAAATTAATATAAGCCCTAACTTATTTTAAGGAGTAAGTAAAATTAATATAAGCCCATAGTAAAAACATGACCCATTTAGTAAAACTAAAATTTACTAGTTACTTATTAAATTTACCTACTAAATTGTAGTAGCCTATTAGGCCTATAAAAACCCAACAGTGGCCTTATTGGGCCAACCAAGCCCAACTATTAAACTTGGAGTCTTTTCGGGCCATTTTTGACAGTTGGTGAAAGTTAGGTCCAAAATCATAACTTAATAAAACTTATGAAATTGTTTTCGTGACTTTGTGTAAGTACAAGGGCCAAACGTGTAATTTTCCAAAGTATAGGGGGCGGTTAATTCAAACCGTGGGTTAAATGAAACCACAAGGGCCATTGTTGCCAATACTTAAACTAAAATGGAGCCCTAGTTGTTTTAATAAACAAACCGAGACCTCAAGGGGTCACTTTTGCCACTTAGGTAAAGTTTTACAAGCCCTAGCCATGTTTGGATAATATTCGAGACCTTAGGGGTCATTCCTGCCACTTTTGAAACTTGACATAAGCCCTAGAAACTTTATAAAATATTTTCGTGACTCAAGGGACTAAAATTGTCATATTGGAAACTTAAAACAAGCCCTAACCCTTTATATAATAAATTCAAAGACTTGGGGGGGTGTTTTGTCATTTCCCCAAAGTTTTACAAGCCCTAGGGGCTTTTTTATAAATAAACTAACTAACGAGGATTAACGGCGTAATAAACTTAACGAACAAAACCCTAAAGGTTATTTTTGTAATTTGTCATACTTACAAGGGTTTACTAGTAATTTTAATATAATTAAAAGTATTAATAATATATTTAATTAAATTCAGTTATTTGAATAACTGAATAAATCACTAAGTTTAGTTACGAGACTTTATAAACTGACGAATCCCGTTAATTATATTTTTGAGACTTAAGAAAATAATATAATATTACCTTACGGTTTATTTAATTAAAATCCATTTATTTAATTCATTCCCGTTTACTAAGTCAACTTACATATTTTAGACACTAAAAATATACGTTTATCATAACCCTTTATAAGTATAAACATTTAGACAATCGTTATAACGTATTAATTTGTGATCATGCATTCTTTGAAAATCATACATCCATCATGCATTGTTAATTATGCATTTTCCAAGGCACTTAAAATTACTTAGGTAATTACTCCGGTTCGTGGTCATATTGTGCCTGTTTGTTCAGTGACATCATCATCATCATCACATCATTACCACTAAGGTGAGTTCATGGCCCCATCTTTACTGTTTTATAACTGGGGGAGAAAACATGCAAAAACTATATTTATTTTAATATGCAAAACATGCACTGACAACAACAACAACTTATTGCCTATTGTTTGCCCCATACCCATGGACTGTAATAGTTAATAGTGTAGCGCGAAATGTGTGAATAGATCTATTTGGGTATTGACAATACCCGGCCTGCGTGACTTGCTATCACGAAACGCTTAGGCCAAGCAACAGGTTTACATCATTGTCGGACTGAGGGAACAACATCGGGACAGATCCAAATGGGCGTACCGAACAACTTATTTTGTCTAGCTTCTATTACAGGGAAATAGGAACTACTATAGTATGTAGCTTAGTGCTCTACTATCTTTGTGATGTTTTGGCATATTATTAACTTATTATTTAATTAAACCTGTGAATTCACCAACTTCGTGTTGACCCCCACATTTTACTCTATATGTTTTCTCAGGAAAATAAAGCAGGTTCATGAATTAGATTCCAGCATTTTAGGAGCATCATGTCTACCATTAGACTGGGATATTTACTACAATTTTATAATAAATGTGGTTTACAAACAAGATACTAAGTGTGTACAATTGATTCATGTAATTTGTATTAAATGACTTTTATGATCATTGCTCTATATACTATGTGCTATCGATTCACCCAAGTAACACCCCAATTACTATTCCGCTGCATTTGACCAACTTGGGGGTGTTACATAAATGGTATCAGAGCGCATAGCTATAGAGAACCAGATCGATAATAAAAAATTTAAATATAATAAAAAAAAAATTAAACTAGACTATAACTAAACTTTTAAAAATCAATAAAATAAAAAGAAAGTTGATTTTTGGGGAACCCTTATAAGTTATGCATATAGTACATAGAGCATACACATTATGTGAACTAGTTTCACACTGATTTATAACCTTTGGGTTAGTAAATCACCTAAGTATCTACCTATACTTTTAACAGTCACAGTTAAAAGACATAAACCACATCGCATATGCACTTTAAAAACTTTTTGAATTGTGTAAGCTAAAAACTTACTCAACTTTGAACTGCTATTTTCAGATATCATGACGCCACCTACTATTGTTACTACCTTTGAGGAGCTCATGGCTCCTACCACCACTCTAGTATCACCGACGTCAGTATTTACTGGACCCACATCCAACACGGAGTCTAGAGATGACCAGCCAGACGGAGTCATCATACTTTCAGATTCACCTACTCCATCACCACCTATTGTATCCCCTACTTCACCATTGCTTGTAGTACATGCATCTCCTCCTAGGGATATGGACCAGGTTGTGCCTTCCTTACCACCATTGCCACCACCTTCTACACACCACCCTTACCCCACCAGTACTCTACCACCTTGCAAGAGGAGGCGTGATTTTGTTCCTGACTCGACCTTCGAGGTAGGAGAGGGATCAGGAGCTAGATAGCCCAGTCTTGGCGCCTTGCAGGAACAGGTTGACGCACTTGTGGCCCGCCCGGCGTAGGACACCGCTCTCATTCATGCCTTATTACAGGCGGACCAGCAGGGTCGCGCCTTACTTCAGGAGAGGTATAGATCTCTCTATTGGGTTGTGGCTAGTGAGTCACACACCACGCAGAGTTCTCTGGGTATGACCCAGGGAACTATGCATTGGTTATTGGATGAGGTTGCTTACCTCCGCTACCGGTTAGCTGCAATAGAGGGTCACTCATACGAGACCCAGGCTGCTATCCTCACTCAGGAGGATACTTTTCGGACGTTCGTGGACCTAGCAGATCTTCGCCATCAGGGACTCACTACTGAGACGGACCACCTACGGAGTGCCGATACGGCGCGTCAGCACCAGTTGCTAGAGACCATGAGATTCTCCAGCGAGACTAGGAGGCCGATGATTCGTATGCAGGATGATCGTGCACCCACACCACCAGCCGGACCACCTGCACCTGCAGACAGCCATACTAGTGTAGGCTAGATTTCATTGTACATCATGACAAACATTTGTACCACTATCTCAGACAGGATGGTTGTTTCTTTGTCTTAGATCGGTTGTATTGTAGTATATTGATGTTCACCAGTACTGATATATCATCGTTTACTTGTTTGTTTGAATTTATATTATTATGAAATCTTGACAGGTTACCCAATTTGTTGTAAATTCTATGCATACCCATTTTTATGCAGCTTAATATTATAATTCGACTAACAAACTGATAAATCTCATCTTTGTGTATGATAGAACAATGGCACAAAGGGTCACTCAACAAAACACTAACGTTGCTCCTTCAGCGACTGCTTCAAAAGCACAACTCAGAGTGCTTATCGGTCAAGGCATTGCTGATGCCCTAGCCGCCAGGGAAACACACCCCAGCGGAAACTAGGGCGACAGTCAAAACTCGAATGCTAGAGATCGAATTGCTAGAGGATGTACCTATCCCGACTTCCTGAAATGCAAGCCCAGTTACTTCAAGGGCAAGGAAGGGGTAATAGGACTCATGCAACGGTTCGAAAGGACCGAGACAGTATTCCGCATTAGTGATTGCACCAGGGAGAACAAGGTAAAATTTACCACCTGTACTCTCTTGGAACATGCTCTCACCTGGTGGAACTCCCTAGTTGCTAGCCTTGGACATAATGAAGCCTATAGGATAACCTTGAATGTATTTAAGGAAAGACTTACCACGAATACTGTCCTCGAGGCGAAATCAAGAAGTTAGAGATTGACTTGTGGAACCTCAAATGCTTGAATCATGACATCACGACTTACAACCAGAGATTTTAGGAGCTAACTTTGATGTGTACTCGGATGTTCCCTGACGTGAAGGACAAGATAGAAAAGTATGTCAGTAGACTTCCGGATTCTGTGCACGACAGTGTACTCGCATCCCGACCCACTACAGTCGAGGGTGCCATACAATTTGCCACAGAGCTGATGAACAAACGGGGACGTGATCATGTGTTTAGGCAGTCTGAGTACAAGAGAAAGGTTGAGGAGAACTACCGTGGTTACAATCAGGCCCAACCACCAAAGAAGCAAAACTTGGGCCAAATCTGTAGTGCTGTTTCCTCAGCACTACCACCATATGCAGGAAACAAGCCGAAGTGCACCAAGTGCAATTTCCATCATTTCTCTACTGTTGAATGCCGAAGACCCGGACAGGGCAACACTTATGTTCCAGCCATCAAGAACAACTCCAGCACCAACTACAAGCCCCGCAATGGCAACAATCAGAACTTTCGTGGAAATGGACAACAGGGAAACCGCCAGTATACTGGCAGCGGTAACACAACCCGTAGGGAAATTCGTTGCTATGGTTGTGGAAAGATCGGACACATCAGCCCTGATTGCCCAAAGCAAGCAGCTAGGAACGAGAGCAGAGGAGGAGCACCATCTAGAGTCTATGTGATAGGAGACGCCAAGACCCACCCAGACTCCAATGTGGTTACCGGTACGTTCCTTCTAAACAATCGATATGCAAATATATTATTTGATACCGGAGCAGATAGGAGTTTTATATCCACAGAATTTAGTAGCTTACTAGACATCACACCTACACCGTTAGACGACTGTTACATAGTCGAATTAGCAGACGGTAAGATCACTGAAACTAACAGTATTTTAAGAGGTTGTACCTTAAACCTTCTAAATCATCCATTCGATATTCAGTTAATACCTGTAATTTTGGGTAGCTTTGACGTCATCATTGGTATGGACTGGTTAGCTAAATATCACGCGACCATTGTGTGCGACCAAAAGCTAGTCCGTATACCATGGGGAAAAGAAAATCTAATCGTTCAAGGAGAAGGAAACTCAGATAGAACTGACACCAGGCTGAGTGTTATCTCATGCACTAAAGTACATACTAAAAGGATGCCCTATCTTTTTAGCACATATTTCAAAAACCGACAAAGAAGAGGAACCAGAGAAGAAACAAATCAAGGATGTGCCAATTGTCCGTGATTATCCCGAAGTTTTCCCAGACGACTTACCTGGTTTGCCTCCGACTCGTCAAGTGGAATTCCAAATCGACTTGATACCAGGAGCTGCACCTGTAGCTAAAGCACCATACCGATGAGCACCAACCGAGGTGAAAGAACTCGCAGAACAACTTCAAGAAGACAAAGGTTTTATCAGACCCAGTTCCTCACCTTGGGGAGCTCCAGTACTTTTTGCAAAAAGAAAGACGGATCTTTCCGAATGTGTATCGATTAGAGAGAACTGAATAAGCTAACTGTGAAAAATCGTTACCCACTACCACGAATCGACGACTTATTTGATTAGTTACAAGGATCAAGTGTATACTCCAAGATCGACCTACGATCAGGATATCACCAGTTGAGGGTCAGATAAGAAGACATACCGAAAACAGCTTTCAGAACTCGTTACGGTTATTATGAATTTCAAGTCATGCCATTTGGCCTGACCAACGCTCTATCCATATTCATGGACCTCATGAATTGAGTGTGCAGACCCTATCTAGATAAGTTCGTGGTTGTGTTTATCGACAACATACTCATCTATTCCAAGAATGAGCAAGAGCACGGAGAACATCTTGCTCAAGTGCTAAAATTACTTAAGGAAGAGAAACTGTACGCAAAATTCTCGAAGTGCGACTTTTGGATTCCTAAAGTTCATTTCCTCGGTCACGTGATCGATGACAAGGGAATTCAAGTAGATCCCGCAAAAGTCGAATCCGTGAAGGATTGGGCATCACCCACTTCACCAAAAGAGATTCGCCAATTTTTAGGCCTTGCCGGTTACTACCGGAGATTCATAGAGGGATTTTCTAAGATAGCTAAATCTATGACAAAGCTTACTCAGAAAGGCGTAAAATTAGATTGGGGAGAAAAATAAGAGGCCGCATTCCAAACCATTAAGCAAAAATTGTTTAGTGCACCCATTTTAGCTTTACCTGAGGGCAACGAAGACTTCGTTGTCTACTCTGACGCCTCACACAAAGGCTTAGGAGCTGATTTGATGCAGAGACAGAAAGTGATTGCCTATGCTTCAAGACAATTGAAGAAACACGAGAAAAAGTACTCTACCCGTGATCTAGAGCTTGGATCTGTGGTTTTTGCTTTGAAAATTTAGAGACACTACCTGTATGGAACAAAGTGCACAGTGCATACTGATCACAAGAGTTTGCAACATATCCTAGACCAGAAGGAGCTAAACATGAGGCAACGTCGTTGGATAGAATTTCTCAGTGACTACGACTGCGACATCAAATACTACCCAGGTAAAGCCAACGTAGTTGCCGATGCACTAAGTCGAAAGGGAACTGATCCTCCCATGAGAGTTCGAGCCCTAGTCATGACCATTAGCTTGGACCTACCCGAGCAAATAGTAGAGGCTCAACTCCAAGCACAGAAACCTGAAAACATCGGAAGAGAAGACATAGGAGGAATGCTTAGGACTGACCTAAGCAAGGAGAAGTTGGAAGCTAGAGCAGACAAAACGTTATGTTTACACGGAAGAAGTTGGTTACCATGCTACGGAGACTTGAGAAACATGATCATGCATGAATCTCATAAGTCTAAGTACTCTATACATCCCGGATCTGAAACGATGTATCAGGGCGTGAAGAAACTATATTGGTGGCCAAACATGAAAGCAGACATTGCCACATACGTGAAGAAGTGTCTGACTTGTGCCAGAGTAAAGACAAAACATCAGAGGCCATCCGGTTTGTTAGTCCAACCTGAAATACCAAAATGGAAATGGGACAACATCACCATGGACTTCATTACCAAAGTTCCTACTTCATCTCACGGTTACGATACAATTTGGGTAATCATCGACCGACTAACAAAATCCGCTCACTTCCTGCCCATCAGAGAGAATGACTCTCTGAACAAGTTAGCTAAGTTGTACCTAAAGGAAATAGTGACTAGACACGGAATACCAGTCTCAATCATTTGTGATCGAGATGGTAGATTCACGACAAACTTTTGGAGAGCCTTCCAACGAAGTTTAGGAACAAACTTGGACATGAGCACCGCATACCACCCGCAGACTGACGGCCAGAGTGAACGAACAATCCAAACCCTAGAAGACATGTTGAGAGCATGTGTGATCGACTTTGGAAAAGGATGGGTCGAACATATACCATTAGTTGAATTCTCCTACAACAACAGCTACCATGCCAGTATTAAAGCATCACCATTTGAAGCCTTTTATGGCCGCAAGTGTAGATCACCAGTATGCTGGGCAGACGTGGGGGAGTTTCAACTGACTGGACCCGAACTAATCCAAGAGATGATAGAGAAGATCACTCTCATCAGGTAGCGAATTCGGGCTGCACAGGATAGACAGAAGAGCTATGCAGACAGGAAACGGAAGCCTATGGAGTTTGAAGTAGGTGACCGTGTTATGCTGAAGGTATCACCTTGGAAGGGCGTCGTCCGATTTGGGAAACATGGGAAACTAAATCCACGTTATGTGTAGTAACCCGAACTTTAAAATCAACATTTAGACCGAGTTCTAATACTAATTCTATTATTCGGACGAATAATATTGATTTCTCGACTAGACGACAAGGTTAAGGCTTTAACTTATCAAATATGTGTCGATTATTATGTATTGACAAGTCTATGTCCGTCATCAACCGTAAATATTTTCGATATGACAGAGAATTATTTTTTATTGTCGTCGTTATTTTTACGAGCATTATTCGTAATTTACGTGAAGCCTTTAGGCGACATTCGTTTATATAACGCGTTAACATATTTTAAATCATAAGCCCTCATTTATATATCGAAATATAAATGTTCTCCGAGTGCTAATGTTTTTATTTTATATCGAGCGTTTATTTTTCGTGTTTAATGCATATCTTTTAAATCACGTAACTTTTAAAATATCGGGTTTTAATAATGCCCGCTTTTACGAAATATGAGATAAAATATATAAATCAACACCACACCTCATATGTGGCGCATATCTAATATGCATATCTTGTAAATACTAGTTTGTGTACACGTGTTTTATACCTTGCGTAGGTAACCAAAATTGTACTCATTCATTTTCAACCATGTACTACAACCTTCGTTCATTTATATCTTTGCCGTACACTTTTATTGTCAAACACACTATCACCATTTTGATCTTATTTAGCTAGAATATAAATTATTATATTCTAGCTCATCTTCTTAGACAAGGATCATCAACATCATACTTTTGAAGTCTTGAGGCTGATTTAATAAGGGGTTTTTATAAAGATTATCAAACTTGGAGAAAAATAGATTTTGGTGGTTTAAGTATTGATGGTAGCAAAGATTTGATGGGTGATTCTTATGGTAAAATTGAGAAAACTAGTGGGCATTTGATCTTCATCCTTGTAAGGATTATTTGTGTTCTTTTGATATTTATTCTTCTTATGAATTTGTATATATGTAATTATCACTTTATTACTGATATCCTTTATGTAATAGTTGGTTTGAGGGTCTTGGACATTGTATATGATTTTGGGTATTAAAGAAGCAAGTTAGAACAAGCCTTTGGTAGAGTTGTGATAGTTACAATTGTTGGGCAGTAACTAACTGTATTTCGTGGCAAATGGGTACACTTTTAGGGTTGTTTAAAGCCATTTGTTGATAAATAGATGTCTTTTGATTATTTTTCCGGGTGGCTTGTCTCGTGACGATACCCGATGAATTAGTTACGGCCGAAACGATAAAAAGGTGCCTAATCTGATCATTAGTTTTGAACGACCAAAAACACTAAATATTTGTATACTGACCTTTAAATATGTAAGACTAAAAGTTGTAGCTAAATATATGTATAACACACACAACTCGGATAGTTTTCTACGGATAAACGGTTTGAAAATGACGACCAAAACGGTGAGAATGAGTTCGGCTGCCAAAAACAGCCAACTCTCCTAAGTAATAAAAGGGGTAAATGAGTTATGATAAATATAAATTTGGGGCAATTAAACTTTTAATAAGTAAATACATAAGTGAATAAAGACTTTGATAAAAATGACTCATCTATATTATTTACGGTTTAGGAGAAGCGACCTAATTTACGAGAGATGTCGGGAAATTATAAGAATTGGACTATATCAAATTAACGTTTAACGTGACGATTTTTATAAAGACCTAAGTGGTATGACCCACTTATAGGGAATTATAGACTCATTTATATACTAATAATTAGAATATCTGAGACCCGGCCATCGTTAAATATTAAGTCGACATCATTTTGGAGCGTTTTAGAAACCGCAATGCATATAAAGTGGATTTTGGCCACAAAAGCCCAACATACATTTTTAATGGCTATTGAGCCATTATTGGACCTGAGATTAATAATATATTTGGGGGTCAATATTGAGTTTGAAATGTACTTAGGTTATATAAATGTGTAATGGGCCACTAATGGGCTATAATGGGCTTAGTTGTCAAATAAGAAAAGTTATGATAAATTGTTATCAAATGTTTTATAAAAAGTTTTTAAAACTTATACAATGTCCAAACATACTAAAGTGAACTATATACATATATGTATGATATATTTATCGTCTCGATCCTAAGAGGCGTCTCGTCATGTTAGGTTTTGTTCGGTTATATGTCGACCATTGGGCATCTCGTTCTCGATCAATGAGCGATTGATATCTCGTGAAGTAGTGTATCTACTATTGGACGTTTGTTCCTTGATCTACGTGTAATAGCTATATCAGGTGAGTTCGTATCCTCGCTTTAACTGCTTTATATGTGTTTATAAACCCGCGAGGGGGAATACATGCTCTTGGTATAAAAATATGATGTTTATATATATGATTTTGAGAGAATACATGTTTATGAATAAACATGTGGTTTGCTATATGCTTTGAACGAATACATGTTGTTGTAAATGAATGTAAGATGGCTGATTATATGCTTTTGAAAGATGAACACAAGCGTTGATCGTATTGATTGTGAACCGCTATTTGCTAAGTTTTGTATTGCCAAAATTTGGAAAGTCCCTATAAACCCATGAACCGTTAACTACCTATGATGGGTAGGCGTTGGTACAGACGGATGGATCCATCGGGGATGGCCCCCACCTGGGCAGGTCGCACCTGTGGGTTGGAGGCTCAGCCAGGTGTGTTGTATTAGAAGTAAGGGGGTATTCGGCAAAATACCTGACTAGGGCATTATTATACTTAAGGCTTCGGTGTCATGGCTTAGTAGAATAGCGTAGACTTTGGGTATTGTATGTGTTGCACTATCGACAGTGGATGAGATTCTTGTGTTCAAAAGCTTTATGGTTTATTTCAAACCCCATTATTGTTTATTTAAAAACCTATGAATTCACTCAACCGTTGTGTTGACATGTTAGCATGTATTCTCAGGTGTATAGGTTTAAGAGCAGCTCGAGCATGGAGCCGCGCGGGATAATGTAAAGGCAAAACAAACAATTTCCATTCGATACATTTGACAAACTTTTATATTTATTAAGGTTTGTATAAACCGTTGGGACCTCTTTTATTGAACTCTGATTTTGTCGAATGGTTTATTTTATAAAACGTCTCTTTTGAGGCCGTTTTCTATGACAATGTGTGATGTGCTATGAAGTAACACCCAATGTTGATATTCCACTGCCTTGTGAAATTGGGGTGTTACAGATTGGTATTATGTGCTATGAAGTAACACCCAATGTTGATATTCTGCTGCCTTATGAAATTGGGGGTGTTACAGATTGGTATCAGAGCACTAGTTATAGTGAACTAGGTCGTTTTCAAAACCTAGACTATAACTGCTCTTTCGTAAAATTGTTTTGTTGCCTTACACAGTATCTGCGCGCTCATGGCTCCTAGAAACCAATGTTTGATTTTGGATTGTGTGATCCTATGTGTATATAAGAATGATTGTATGTATATGTATGTATATACTATGGTATTTAAGGGCATTGTGCATGAAGCAATGGTCCTTGTGTGATTATCGTACATTTTATGATACGGTTTTATAGAGTGTTTGGCCTCGCTGCCAATCACTTTTCTCGATAATTAATTTATTATCTGAATACGAGTATGGAACTCGTTTGATATTTTGGGTACATATATATTGTTTCATAATCTATCGCATGTCGACTAATTTAAGCTCGATTTTGTCATCGCATCGTGATGTGCCATTTTAGGACATCTCCTTTTGAAACGTAATTGATAAGCGTATTATTATATTTCTGCACTCCTTGTGATTTTGAAGAATCATTTCTTCAAGGAGACATCTTCTACGTAGTATAACGTTTAATTTAATTGTGTTTGATTACGTTTTGTGGCGAAAAGGAGGATGCCAATGTTGGACCTAAAATATATATATACCCAAATCAATTATATATAATTTAGGTACAACAAAGATATGCTCATAGTAGTCATTAGTTGGGAAATTTAATACTTTGTATTTAAATGGAATGGGACATTTAAATATAATGATTTTAAATCGCCCAACTATGTGCCGTTTAAGGTTCTCTTATTGAAATGGATTGGGACATTTGAATAAGAAAGTTTTAAACCACTGGACCTTAGATTGTTTATGGTTTCTTTATTCAGATGGAATGGGACGTTTGAATACAGAAATCATGGAGTAAGTTTGACCCCCTGTACTTTTCCTGACATTTAATTTGGTTATGATATCGTGTTTTGTGACGGTATTACTGAGCAGGATGATTTATAATCGTCTTGTTGAAATAAACCGGGACGCCTTTTTAGTTCAACATGAAAGTTATAAGTTCCCGAACCATAAATTTATAAATTCTTGTTTACATGGATTGGGACGCCTTTTGATGTAAACAAGAATTTATAAACAGGTGGGCTCAAGAGTGCTTGACTTGGTTTGTGATTATTTTTGTATACGGATGTATTTCTTAGACTCATGTTTCGTGGTACGAATCGTTTGTTTTCGTCGTCATTATGGTTAGATTGATTATCGTCTATGTACGAGTAATCCGTTAGTGTTCTCTCGAGTTATAATTTGTTTCTATGGACCATTTCTAATGTGTCCTAACTATCGTGAGCATTATAAGCTAATCGTTAAGAACCATTACCTATTCTGAGAACAGATGACTTGTTTAATCGACACGAGTTGTGTACTTGGGGATTGGCTGAGGATTGAGTTATCAACTCAACTCACTGTGAAAGAAAAGATCTTGAGAATCTTTCTTGTTTTTATGGATGGTTCATCGAATTTTTTTTTGGGTATGGATCCGTTTGTGAGCACCCTGTAATATCTTCTGGGTATGGATCCGTTTGTGAGCACCCTACAATGTCATCTGGGTATGGATCCGTGTGTGAGCACCCATTGATGACGAAAATATTGTTTTATATGCATGTATGCAATCAAAATCTTGAACATCCTTTAACTTGCAAACTTTCCTTTGACTGGACTTATCTGAAAATCCTATCAAATATTTTTATTTATCATGGCTTGGCTACTTAGCAAGCATGATTTAACTTGAGTGAACTTATTTGATTTGTCATGGCTTGTCTATTTTGCAAGCATGTTGTAATGTGATTATATGTGCCTGATGATGGCTTTTATATTTGATTTCGATCGTAGTTCCTCTGATCAAGTAATGTATACTCCAAACGATTTCCGTGTCGATGAATTCGCTTTTAACGAAATAAGTTTGCATGTTCGAGATCAATGCAATTAGGCGATTTTATATTACTAGTACTAATTACCTCGTCTTGATTATTTTGTAACGTTTCGATGGACTTATGTGTGATCCATGCGATTTTCATTTACGACTTAATTGTTTTTATCAGACCCGTGGACGATATGTGTTTTAAATTGATCGACGTGATCACCGATTGTTTTAAATTGATTTTCGCATTGGAAATTTCTCGAATGCGCCCAATTCTTTTGACTCTTCACTTTTCATGTGGAACTTTTCTAACTTATATCGACCGTCGCAAGTTTGATAAGCTAGTAGTAATGTACCTTGAGGCACTTCCAAAAATTGATGGCTTGTTAATTTTTCGCTTTCAATGGCTTCTCCTTCGAGTTATGTATTATTCTTTACTTATAAGGGTTAAAGCTACATTTAAAACATTCATTCAAGGTTGTTATGTATAGTCGTTGCATTGAATTTTGTTCATTGTACATTCGTTAGAAACCTCAGCAATAACTTGTCTATCTCTCACCTCTTCGCCCTTTAACCAAAGACTATTGAGACGAATTAAGCGCTGGGACATCGCTTCCTAAAGCGGTAGATAATGTAGTAACCCGAACTTTAAAATCAACATTTAGACCGAGTTCTAATACTAATTCTATTATTCGGACGAATAATATTGATTTCTCGACTAGACGACAAGGTTAAGGCTTTAACGTATCAAATATGTGTCGATTATTATGTATTGACAAGTCTATGTCCGTCATCAACCGTAAATATTTTCGTTATGACAGAGAATTATTTTTTATTGTCGTCGTTTTTTTTACGAGCATTATTCGTATTTTACGTGAAGCCTTTAGGCGACATTCGTTTATATAACGCGTTAACATATTTTAAATCATAAGCCCTCATTTATATATCGAAATATAAATGTGGGCTTATGATTTAAAATATGTTAACGCGTTATATAAACGAATGTCGCCTAAAGGCTTCACGTAAATTACGAATAATGCTCGTAAGAAAAAACGACGACAATAAAAATTAATTCTCTGTCATAACGAAAATATTTACGGTTGATGACGGACATAGACTTGTCAATACATAATAATCGACATATTTGATACGTTAAAGCCTTAACCTTGTCGTCTAGTCGAGAAATCAATATTATTCGTCCGAATAATAGAATTAGTATTAGAACTCGGTCTAAATGTTGATTTTAAAGTTTGGGTTACTACATTATCTACCCCTTTAGGAAGCGATGTCCCAGCGCTTAATTCGTCTCAATAGTCTTCGGTTAAAGGGCGAAGAGGTGAGAGATAGACAAGTCATTGCTGAGGTAGGACCCTTCAAGGTGATTGCCAGAATAGGTGAAGTCGCCTATCGTCTAGAGTTGCCCCGGAAGTTGAGCCGGGAATACTCTACATTCCATGTCTCAAACTTGAAGAAGTGTTACGCGGATGAGCCGCTAGCCATGCCATTGGATGGAGTCCACTTCGATGACAAACTCCAATTCATAGAAGAACCGGTGGAAGTCATGGAGAGAGTAGTCGAGAAGCTAAAGCGAAGCCAAATCCCGTTAGTTAAGATACAATGGAACTCTAGGAAAGGTCCTGAGTTCACATGGGAACGTGAAGAATCATTTAGAGCTAAGTACCCACACCTGTTCACCTGAGCATTAACGTCATCTTAAGCTTTGAGGACAAAGCTAAAATAACGGGTTAATGCTGTAAAACCTGTAAATTCAGGCTTTGACTATGTCATCATTGTATACCTCACCTTATGATATCTGAATAAATAGTACCACCTTTGCATAAAATCCTTTGAGCAATCATATGTATCATACACAGCATACATTATTTTAATCATCAAATCATGGGGACATTTAAATCTCATAGCATACATTATGATTTTCATCACTTAATCACAAGGACAGTCACATTAGGATGACTACATTTTATAAACATGCAGGACTATAACCAGTCACTCCCTTTTTAAACATTTTAGTCACTTGAACATACACTCATAAGCATTTATCACGTTGGTTCATAAATCCAAACTCATGATCAAAATTATTACACATTTATTTAAGTATAAATTCTTAAGCTTTAAATATATTAATGTATACATATATTTTTCTTACATTATAATTGACTTTACGTTACGACACCAACTATTTTTTATACTTAAACATTACCTTTAACCATTTTTACCTTTTTAAACTAAGTTGTCATACTTTTAATATAATAAAATCTTTTCTCATCTAAACATGACCATACTTTCACCAAGGGTCCCAAATTTAACCAAAATTAACCTAGACTCAAACATACTCACACAATATTATACCTATACTCCTAGTGACTATACCTAGACACAAAAACTAAACATAAAAATACCCTAGACTTAATTATAGCCGAATATATACATACGAATACAAGGCTTTTGGCTAAGTATAAAATCTTATCGTCTGAATCTCTTCGAATTGACTATTGGTAGAAAGTGCGACTCAATTGTTCTTGGTGGAAGATAATTTGTTTGGTTGATTAACTATATTAAACTAAAAGCAAATATGTAAATGTCGTTGAGTAAAATAAGAGCTTTAAAGATTAAACTAAAATAACGAGTTAAAAATAAATGCTTGAAAATTTAAAGAAAAGATTAGAAAAATACTTGAACACTTAATGAATCTACAACTTAAAAACTTTGGAAAAACAAGAAATTAAACCAGTCGGAAAGTGATCAGAATACAGCCAAATCGGAATATCCAAGATGCTACAGTCGGAATGTTCAATCGGAAACAAGGCTGATCGGAATGCAAACAAGAAATACTGGTCGGAATAATTAAGGCTTGTTGTCGGAATAAGTCAAAACTTACTTCAATCGGAATATGTTTAAAACCTACAATCGGAATACATGAAATTGAATCAAATCGGAATGTTTAGCAAGACACCCAATCGGAATGTCAACAAATCCCCACAGTCGGAATATGAAACCCTAATCCGATCAAGGTGATCGGAATACAGAGGATCAAATCGGAAAGCCAAAAACCCTAATCCGATCTAGTGATCGGAATGAGGGGGTAGACGTCGGAATGTTCAATCGGAAAGGGGTTTACCCTTTTCAATGGTATCTACTCGAAAATAAGCTAAGTTTTGAGCTACTAGGAATAAGCTCAAACCAAATCTTGATCGAATCTAATATGAAAAAGACTAAATAAGTACAAATAACAACTTTTCCAACTTAAAATAAGCAATCTTTTAAATCAAACCAATAAAGATGAAACTTTTTAAGAAAATTTTAAAAGTAAATAAGCTAAAAGAAGCGAATAAGCCAATAAGCACAAGAATCTTAAAGCTTAATCGTATGAAAGCTTAAGTATGAATAAAAAGATTAACTTTTTAAACACGAAAACATCAAGATCAACACGGATCAAATATATTTCGCACCAAAATTAACTAAAATAAAGAAAGGTAGAAAGAGATTAAAGATTAAAAGCTTAAACTTGAACTTGATTAATGGAATCCAAATACAAAATGCTTAATCTTGAAAGATTAAAAGAAAGAAAGAAAAGATGAAAACTTAGTGAGAGAAAGTTTGGAACTTTCTCTCTCTAAAAACTAGAAAAGAAAAATGAAAAATGAAAACTAACTACTAAAAACTAACCAACCCTCCTAATGTGTATTAGGAGGGTATTTATAGAGAAAATGGGAAGGTGTGCATGTGTTGCCTCTTCTTTCGTTCTTCTCGACTCGATTTAAATCCTTTGTCTTTCTCGACGTCGTCTCGGGATTTGTCGATGTATATTGAACTTGTCTTGTAATTTTCTTCTTCAATTAGACTTAAGTTCTTCGACTTCATTAAACTTCCGTCTTTAGACTTTTTCTTCGATCAATCTTCAGAATAGGCCTTGGACTTCCGTTCTTTTTGCACTCTTGATCTTTTGACTTCGTCTTTTCCCGTTTTCTTCGATAAAAGCCCGTGAAAGCCCGTATTTTCTTCCTTTTTCATCTTTTGGTCCTAAAACACAATAAAAACACAAACCACGCATAATTCCGACTTTTACGACATAAATTACACGTTTTGGTCTTGTTATTATTGGAAATAAGTGGTAAAAGGATAAGTGTTTTCACACTTATTAAATCCCATACACTTGACCATTGCAATGCCCTCATACAATGCATTAATTTTAAAGCATGGTTTACATTTTCCATCATAAATAACCCACCTTGGCCTTTATTAAATACTAAACATAAAAAGATAGAAACTAGTAAAGAAATCAAAGACTTACATTGGGTTTAGGCTGCCATGAACGTTTATCATCCTCAAGTTTCACGTTCCCCATACCAACCTTAAAAACGAGATCATTGTTATTATAAGTTAGCAAACTAACACGAATTCATGTGGGCCAATTATTTACTTAGACTCCCTTATTCCTAGGTGTATCTCTTATATTTTATTTTTGTCTTGAATGATCACGAGGATGCATTGTTTGACTTATTTCGATAGTTATTTAGGCCGAACATAAAGTGAACGATTTAATCAATAGTTAGCTAAAGGACAAAATCTTTTAAAACTGCTTCTCGGGACCTCATAAAGTTCATATCTTGGCATAACTCGCTTTACGATTTGAGACCTTTCTCGGACCGATATTTGGCAGCGACTTCATACTTCGAATCTTTGAGAGACGTTCTTGAAATTATGGTCTTCTCTTCATAATAGGAATTTCTTCACTTGAAGTTTTGAGAGATTCTTCATATTTGGACCACGACTTCTTCATTTTTCTCCAATCTTTATTTTGGAATTTGATAAACAACGATCCGCCTCCTTTTAGGACTCTGATCTATTTATCCTCATACCTTGTTAGGGCCTTTTTGCATAGACTTCTCCATGATCTTTTGGGGAGTATTTGCTTTTCGTCGTGTGTCTCGATCCTTCATATTGATTTTCGATAAATGATTCTCCACATCACTTTTGGATCTTTAGCAATAAACTGTAGCCCTCATGCCTTGTTAGGGCCTTTTCGGACTCGCCAATCTTCGCATCCCGCTTCAATAAGTTATGCCTTGGCTATGAACTCTAATTAATACCGAGCAAGTTTTAAATGATCTTGGGCTAGAAGCTAAGTAACTTTTCAAATCGTATAACCTTATTTATTGCAGATAAATTTATTAACAAGCGATGGGAGAATAGGCTCATAATTAACTCACATAAATTCACGAAAGAATACCAAACTTATAATTGACTCTATCATCTCTCGTTCTCCACAGTTTAAAGTCTCAAGGAATGAGACTCGTGGATGCTTAGCCTATTAAATCAAAGTTTTGGGTTTTCGAGTCATCTATAGGATCTTGCAAATTCTTAGACTTTTTCAAGTTTAGAAATCGCATTTTAAAGTTCCCTTGATAAACAACTCTCTAGGATCAATTATAGGAACATGCAAAAAGTTCTTGTTCTTAACCCATGAGAGTTAAGACTTTCGCGTTTTAAATCTCCCTATATAAAAGCCTAACAAAACTTGACTTAAACACGTTAAGGATACTAGCAAGAGTAAACTTAGATAAGTAAACTCGGGTTGAGTCAAAATGTTCACGACTTTGAAAAATTTAAAACCACTTTATTGCAAATTTATTCTAGCAAGGAAAGAAAATAACCATAGCAAAGGAAAATACAACTATACAATTAGGCCAAAATAGATTAAAAATTTTGAAAAATGTCGTAAATCAAATTTTCCGGTTAAAATGAGGGAAAATTCATGGAAAAGACCACTTACTTCGATAGAAGTCCCCCCTACACTTGATATAAACATTGTCCTCAATGTTTAAGCATGTGGGAGTAAACTCCCCTACACTTAGGACATTGTGCACTTTGTTTAAATCTTGCTAAGGAAAGGACAACTAAAGTGATTTCAATGTGAACATATAAGATATGAAATATTGAATCACGACAGTTTAGGATAGAACCGGGAAGATGGGAACACGGGATCACGGTTCGTCAAATGTCATCAAGAGTGGATCTTTGAAGCTTTAATCCATGCACAACACAGGAAACAAGACAACAAACACATACGGGGCTCCCCCTACACTTATTATGAAAGCAGTAAAGGATAGATCACGGGTTGCCTCCCGAGAAGCGCTTGTTTTTGTTCACCGAGTCACGAGCCTGACTCGACCCAAAATTAGTTCATGGGAAACGTGGTGAGGGATGGAATCATCTCATGAGAGATGTCCTCACCAAAGTACAGCTTCAAACGCTGGCCATTCACCTTGAAATTGGGCCCATTTCGCTGAGAAAACTCAATGGTGCCATATGGGAAGACTTTGGTGACGATGAATGGACCAGAGCAGCGGCTCTTCAACTTGCCCGAGAAGATCTTCAACCGAGAGTTAAAAAGTAAGACTTGATCACCAACGTGGAACTCTCGGTTCTTAATTCTTGCATCATGGAGGATCTTGGTCTTCTCTTTGTAGATTAGTGAGTTCTCGTAAGCTTCATTCCTCAGTTCGTTGAGCTCGTTGAGTTGAATCTTGCGAAGATCACCGGCTTTGTTGATGTCGAAGTTAGCCCACTTCAAGGCCCAGTACGCCTTATGTTCCAGCTCGATAGGGAGGTGGCATGTTTTCCCGTACACAAGACGATAAGGTGTACAACCGATCGAGGTCTTATAAGAAGTACGGAAAGTCCACAAAGCATCATCTAACTTATCGGCCCACGCGGCGCGATGCTCTTCCACATTACGCTCCAGAATTCGCTTCAATCCACGGTTGGAAATCTCGGCTTGACCGTTCGTTTGGGGATGATAAGCGGTGGAAAGACGGTGATTAACACCATACTTAGCCATGACTCTTGCAAATTGATCATTGCAAAAATGAGTCCCGCGGTCACTGATAATAGCACGAGGAACGCCGAATCGTGCAAAGAGCTGCTTCAAAAAGTTCACAACCATCCTCGCATCGTTCGTAGGGAGAGCCTTGGCTTCAACCCATTTAGAAACGTAGTCAACGGCTACGAGGATGTACTTGTTCCCTTTAGAAGATGGAAATGGCCCCATAAAGTCGATGCCCCATACATCAAAGATTTCACATTCTTGTATGAAATTTTGAGGCATCTCATCTTTATGTGTGATCTTGCCTTGTCTTTAGCAAGCATCACAATGTTTAACCATATCGTGAGCGTCACGATAAATGGTGGGCCAATAGAATCCAGAGTCGAATACTTTCTTCACGGTGTAATTGGGACCAAAGTGACCACCAGTGGGTCCTTTATGGCAAGCATCAAGGATTTGTACCGCTGCCAGCCCATCAACACATTGACGAATGATCAGGTCAGCACATTGTTTGAAAAGGTAAGGGTCGTCCCAGAAGTAATGTTCAATATCTTTAAAGAACTTTTTCTTTTGTTGGGACGTGAGTCGTTCCTTGAGAATCCCACCCGCTAAGTAGTTTGCAATGTCCGCAAACCACGGGGTGTCATCGAGATTTGGATCTATAGACATTAAGGCCTCAAGGGGAAAAGAGTCATTGATCTCTTTGTTCGGATGATCCCCTTGATAAGGATCCTCAAGTCTACTGAGATGATCCGCGGCTAGGTTTTCAGCTCCTTTTTTGTCTCGAATTTCAATATTGAATTCTTGAAGGAGCAAAACCCAACGAATAAGTCTTGGCTTAGAATCTTGCTTAGTCATCAAGTACTTCAACGCGGAATGATCGGTATACACGATGGTGGTGGAAAGGACAAGATAGGGGCAGAACATTTCAAAAGCATACACTACAGCTAAAAGCTCTTTTTCGGTAGTGGTATAATGCAATTGAGCCCCCGTCATTGTCTTGCTAGCGTAATGGATTGGTTGGAAGTGTTTCTTCACTCTTTGGCCCAAAACCGCTCCAATAGCAAAGTCGCTAGCATCACACATCAACTCAAAAGGTAGCTCCCAGTTAGGGGTAACCAAGACCGGTGCCTTAGTTAGCTTATCCTTAAGAAGATTGAAGGATTCAAGACACTCTTTGGAAAAGATAAAAGGAGTATCTTTTTCCAAGAGGTGGGTCATCGGGCGAGCGATTTTAGAAAAATCTTGAATGAATCGACGATAGAAGCCCGCATGACCGAGGAAACTTCTCACACCCTTCACGGTTGAAGGTGGAGGCAATTTAGCAATAACATCGACTTTAGCACAGTCCACTTCGAGACCGGCTTTGGAGATTTTGTGTCCTAGCACGATGCCCTCTTTTACCATTAAATGGCATTTTTCCCAATTTAGAACAAGGGGAGTGTCTTCACACCGCTTAAGCATACGTTCTAAATTGGCAAGGCAAGCAGAGAAAGAATCGCCATAAACCGAGAAATCATCCATGAAGACTTCCATAGTTTCTTCAACCATGTCATGGAAGATAACCATCATACACCTTTGGAAAGTCCCAGGAGCATTGCACAAGCCGAAAGACATTCTTTTATAAGCAAATGTTCCGTAAGGACAAGTGAATGTGGTTTTCTATTGGTCTTTGGGATCGATGGGAATTTGAAAATACCCGGAGAAACCGTCTAAAAAGAAGTAATAGTCATTTCCCGCTAGACGTTCAAGCATTTGGTCCATGAAAGGAAGGGGAAAATGATCCTTTCTCGTAGCATCATTGAGTTTGCGATAGTCTATACAAACTCTCCACCCTGTAACGAGACGAGTAGGAATCAACTCGTTGTTTTCATTGGGAACAACGGTGATTCCGCCCTTCTTAGGCACACAATGGACGGGACTAACCCACGGTGAATCCGAGATAGGATAGATCATTCCCGCATTAAGAAGTTTGATAACCTCTTTTTTGATTACGTCATAGATCTTAGGATTCACCCTTCTTTGGCTTTGAATCGTGGGTTTAAAGTCGTCCTCCATGAGAATTTTATGTGTGCAAAAGTGAGGATCAATTCCACGAATATCGGAGATTTTCCATGCAATAGCTTTCTTGTGATTCTTCAGTACGGCGATAAGTCGGGATTTTTCTTCTTCTTTCAGGTCCTTAGCGATGATGACCGGTAACTTCTTCTTGTCTTCAAGGAAAACGTACTCGAGATGAGACGGTAGGTCCTTAAGCTCTAGATCCGGAGAATTTTTGATGGATGGCGTAGTCAACTTCGAATCATCGGTAGAGATAGCCTTGGGAAACTGTGGAGATATATGGTCCTCATTGAGAAGTTTCTCAATGGTACGAATGTCTTCATCCCAATCGGTGGGAGAATCATCATACTTAAGATCGAGAGGACCCAAGCTAGCTTCAAAATCATCCAAGTCACTTTCTCCAAAAGGAGTTAATGATGGAGCAATTGAGGCAACGGTCTCAACAATGGGTAGAGAAGAAGAACCACTTTTACAAGCGTTTTTGAAATGTTCTTCACAAGCCTCATCAAGAACATCAATGAAATTAACACTCTAGTTTTCCGAAGGCTGCTTAGAAAGTTTACCCATGTTGAAGACGATTTTATCGTCACCAACTCTCATGATTAATTCGCCCGCGGCTACATCGATGAGAGTGCGACCGGTCCTCAAGAATGGACGTCCAACAATTAATGGAACACGGGGGTCCATCTCGTAGTCAACGACAACAAAATCCACCGGGAAGGTGAATTTGTCGACACCAACGAAGACGTCTTCGGCTATCCCCACTGGATAAGCAACCGTACGGTTAGCTAATTCCAAAGTCATTCGTGTGGGGACTAAGTATAAAATCTTATCGTCCGAATCTCTTCGAATTGACTATTGGTAGAAAGTGCGACTCAATTGTTCTTGGTGGAAGATAATTTGTTTTGTTGATTATCTATTTTAAACTAAAAGCAAATATGTAAATGTCGTTGAGTAAAATAAGAGCTTTAAAGATTAAACTAAAATAACGAGTTAAAAATAAATGCTTGAAAATTTAAAGAAAAGATTAGAAAAATACTTGAACACTTAATGAATCTACAACTTAAAAACTTTGGAAAAACAAGAAATTAAACCCGTCGGAAAGTGATCAGAATACAACCAAATCGGAATATCCAAGATGCTACAGTCAGAATGTTCAATCGGAAACAAGGCTAATCGGAATGCAAACAAGAAATACTGGTCGGAATAATTAAGGCTTGTTGTCGGAATAAGTCAAAACTTACTTCAATCGGAATATGTTTAAAACCTACAATCGGAATACATGAAATTGAATCAAATCGGAATGTTTAGCAAGACACCCAATCGGAATGTCAAAAAATCCCCACAGTCGGAATATGAAACCCTAATCCGATCAAGGTGATCGGAATACAGATGATCAAATCGGAAAGCTAAAAACCCTAATCCGATCTAGTGATCGGAATGAGGGGGTAGACGTCGGAATGTTCAATTGGAAAGGGGTTTACCCTTTCCGATGGTATCTACTCGAAAATAAGCTAAGTTTTGAGCTACTAGGAATAAGCTCAAACCAAATCTTGATCGAATCTAATATGAAAAAGACTAAAAAAGTACAAATAACAACTTTTTCAACTTAAAATAAGCAATCTTTTAAATCAAACCAATAAAGATGAAACTTTTTAATAAAATTTTAAATGTAAATAAGCTAAAAGAAGCGAATAAGCCAATAAGCACAAGAATCTTAAAGCTTAATCGTATGAAAGCTTAAGTATGAATAAAAAATTTAACTTTTTAAACACGAAAACATCAAGATCAACACGGATCAAATATATTTCGCACCAAAATTAACTAAAATAAAGAAAGGTAGAAAGAGATTAAAGATTAAAAGCTTAAACTTGAACTTGATTAATGGAATCCAAATACAAAATGCTTAATCTTGAAAGATTAAAAGAAAGAAAGAAAAGATGAAAACTTAGTGAGAGAAAGTTTGGAACTTTCTCTCTCTAAAAACTAGAAAAGAAAAATGAAAAATGAAAACTAACTACTAAAAACTAACCAACCCTCCTAATGTGTATTAGGAGGTTATTTATAGGGAAAATGGGAAGGTGTGCATGTGTTGCCTCTTCTTTCTTTCTTCTCGACTCGATTTAAATCCTTTGTCTTTCTCGACGTCGTCTCGGGATTTGTCGATGTATATTGAACTTGTCTTGTAATTTTCTTCTTCAATTAGACTTAAGTTCTTCGACTTCATTAAACTTCTGTCTTTAGACTTTTTCTTCGATAAATCTTTAGAATAGGCCTTGGACTTCCGTTCTTTTTGAACTCTTGATCTTTTGACTTCGTCTTTTCCCGTTTTCTTTGATAAAAGCTCGTGAAAGCCTGTGTTTTCTTCCTTTTTCATCTTTTGGTCCTAAAACACAATAAAAACACAAACCACGCATAATTCCGACTTTTACGACATAAATTACACGTTTTGGTCTTGTTATTATTGGAAATAAGTGGTAAAAGGATATGTGTTTTCACACTTATTACATACACATAACATTTAAATACCAAAAGCCTTACCATTTACATTAGTGACTTATAAAACTTGTACAACTTAATGTATTTAAGGCTTACACTATAGAAAAAATTTCCTTTCCTTTGACTAGACATAATACCGCTGATTTTAGCAATGAAACCATGAGACCATGTACAATTTTGAGCATTTAAGAATGGTACTAGGTTAGTTATGCAAGTATAGTGAAAAACAAGACATATATCACCTCCACTTGACCCTAGATGTGTAATAAGCCACACCATACCTTCAATTTTCCTTGTACAAACTCTCCATTTATTGCAAACACTATACTTGTCCAACTTGTTCCCTTGGAAGCGTTACATGCGACGACTTATTTGATAAACTAGGACATATGTACATTAGCTTGCATTTAAAACATGTACCCTCATGGTACACATCAAAAATCCCCTAAATCTACATACCTATCTCTCTTGGCGTGTATGCACCCGAAACCACAACTCCCAATCTCATAGCTTGGGATATTTAGCATATACTTAAGCCTTACACTCACTTCTCTCTTACCACATTCGGCTATACACTTTACAAAACACCTAGACATCTCTAAGCATTTACTTCAACTCATTCTTGGTCCTCTCCAAGCATTTAGTGCTTCTCATTCAAGATATTTAACATTTAAGACGAATCCAAGACCATCCTAGTGGAACATGACATCTAGAACCCTTAAGCCATTGTCATCATCTCGTTTTCTTGAAAACAAGTAAGTACAAACCTTCTCTAAGCTTTTCCTTACTCATTTCATGTTGCATGCATGTTTATGCTATAAAAATGGAGTTAGTGATGCATGCACACGTTGGAAACTTTTAAACAAACCCTAAACAACATATAAGCCCATGGCTTATATGATGTCTATGGGTGTTCTTTCCCTAAAAACCCTAAAACGTATATATTTAAGACTATATAAAACTTATTTAAGTCTTAGAGAAATCACTATGACTTAAAATGTATTAGAAACTTAATATAAGCTGAAACAATTAAGCTAATATAAGCCCATGATTCATATAAGCCTAGTCATATCTAAGTTGGATATATAAGCTCATAAAAGCTAATATAAGCCAAGGACTAAAACTTATTGAAGCCACGCCATTTAAGCCTAAAAACATATATAAGCTGAAACATGAAACCCTATATAAGCTTAACATGTGAACCCTAAAGCTTATATAAGCCGAGACTTAATATAGCTTATTTAAGCCCATTGAAACATAAGCCGTAGCTATATAAGCCCATAAGTCATTAAGCCCTAAAACTAATATAAGCCTTAGAATTATTAAAAAATAAGCCGAAACATATAAGCTTAACATAAGCCTTAAATAAGTCCAATGAATATAAGCCCTAACTTATTTTAAGGAGTATGTAAAATTAATATAAGCCCTAACTTATTTTAAGGAGTAAGTAAAATTATTATAAGCCCATATTAAAAACATGGCCCATTTAGTAAAACTAATATTTACTAGTTACTTATTAAATTTACCTAGTAAATTGTAGTAGCCTATTAGGCCCATAAAAACCCAACAGTTGCCTTATTGGGCCAACCAAGCCCAACTATTAAACTAGGAGTCTTTTCGGGCCATTTTTGGCAATTGGTGAAAGTTAGGTCCAAAATCATAACTTAATAAAACCTATGAAATTGTTTCCGTGACTTTGTGTAAGTACAAGGGCCAAACGTGTAATTTTCCAAAGTATAGGGGCGGTTAATTCAAACCGTGGGTTAAATGAAACCACAAGGGCCATTGTTGCCAAAACTTAAACTAAAATGGATCCCTAGTTGTTTTAATAAACAAACCGAGACCTCAAGGGGTCACTTTTGCCACTTAGGTAAAGTTTTACAAGCCCTAGCCATGTTTGGATAATATTCGAGACCTTAGGGGTCATTCCTACCACTTTTGAAGCTTGACTAAAGCCCTTTATAAAATATTTTCGTGACTCAAGGGTAATATTTTCGTGACTCAAGGGTCTAAAAGTGTCAATTTGGAAACTTAAAACAAGCCCTAACCCTTTATATAATAAATTCTGAGACTTGGGGGGGGGGGGGTGTTTTGTCATTTCCCCAAAGTTTTACAAGCCCTAGGGGCGTTTTTATAAATAAACTAACTAACGAGGATTAACATCGTAATAAACTTAACGAACGAAACCCTAAACGTTATTTTTGTAATTTGTTATACCTACAAGGGTTTACTAGTAATTTTAATATAATTAAAAGTATTAATAATATATTTAATTAAATTCAGTTATTTGAATAATTAAATAGATCACTAAGTTTAGTTACAAGACTTTATAAACTGACGAATCCCGTTAATTATATTTTTGAGACTTAAGAAAATAATATAATATTACCTTACGATTTATTTAATTAAAATCCATTTATCTAATTCATTCCCATTTACTAAGTCAACTTACATATTTTTAGACACTAAAAATATACGCTTATCACAACCCTTTTATAAGTATTAACATTTAGACAATCGTTATAACGTATTAATTTGTGATCGTGCATTCTTTGAAAATCATACATCCATCATGCATTGTTAATTATGCATTTTCTAAGACACTTAAAATTACTTAGGTAATTACTCCGGTTCGTGATCATATTGTGCCAGTTTGTTCAGTGACATCATCATCATCATCACATCATTACCACTAAGGTGAGTTCATGGCCCCATCTTTACTATTTTATAACTGGGGGAGAAAACATACAAAAACTATATTTATTTTAATATGCAAAACATGCACTGACAACAACAACAACTTATTGCCTATTGTTTGCCCCATACCCGTGGACTGTAATAGTTAATAGTGTAGCGCGAAATGTGTGAATAGATCTATTTGGGTATTGACAATACCCGGCCTGCGTGACTTGCTATCACGAAACGCTTAGGCCAAGCAATAGGTTTACATCATTGTCGGACTGAGGGAACAACATCGGGACAGATCCAAATGGGCGTACCGAACAACTTATTTTGTCTAGCTTCTATTACAGGGCAATAGGAACTACTATAGTATGTAGCTTAGTGCTCTACTATCTTTGTGATGTTTTGGCATATTATTAACTTATTATTTAGTTAAACCTTTGAATTCACCAACTTCGTGTTGACCCCCACATTTTACTCTATATGTTTTCTCAGGAAAATAAAGAAGGTTCATGCATTGGATTCCAGCATTTTAGGAGCATCATGTCAACCATTGGGCTGGGATATTTACTGCAGTTTTATAATAAATGTGGTTTACAAACAAGATACTAAGTGTGTACAATTGATTCATGTAATTTGTATTAAATGACTTTTATGATCATTGCTCTATATACTATGTGCTATCGATCCACCCAAGTAACACCCCAATTACTATTCCGTTGCATTTGACCAACTTGGGGGTGTTACATTATCAGCCAAGATAAATATGTTGCTGAAATCTTGAAGAAATTTTCATGTATGGATACAAGGAGTACAAGCACACCTTTTGAAGCTAAGAAGTCTCTATCAAAAGATGAACATGGAGAAAATGTTGATATTCATCTATACAGATCAATGATTGGTTCATTGATGTATCTTACTGCTTCAAGGCCAGATATTATGTTTGCTGTGTGTACATGTTCAATGTTCTAAGTTCATCCAAAGGTGTCACATCTACATGTTGTGAAGAAGATTTTTAAGTATCTTAAAAGTCAACCTAATTTAGGATTATGGTATCCTAGAGATTCCACCTTTGAATTAGAATCTTACTCCGACAGTGATTATGCTGGAGCCAATCATGATAGGAAATCCACAACAGGAGGTTGTCAATTCCTAGGCAGAAGACTCATATCATGCCAGTGTAAGAAGTAAACCATTGTTGCTATTTCTACAACTGAAGCTGAATATGTAGCTGCTGCTCATTGATGTGGACAAGTACTTTGGATTCAAAATCAATTGTTAGATTATGGGTTTAACTCCATGAACACCAAGATTTACATTGATAATGAAAGTACTATATGTATTGTCAAGAATCCAGTATTTCACTCCAATACCAAGCATATTGAAATAAGACATCACTTTATAAGAGATGCTTATGACAAGAAGCTTATTCAAGTCTTGAAGATTCATACAGACAACAATGTAGCTGATTTGTTGACCAAGGCATTTGATGCAAAGAGATTTGAATTCTTGGTGACACATATTAGTATGCTCAACCGATAGACTGCTCCATATGTTGAGGGGAGGTAATAGCTATACAAACTTTTATAATTTTTATTGTATAGTCTATGTTTTATGTTTTTGATGTAATTGTAGGTTAATAGAAAAAGATAAAAGAGCTTACAATGATAGTGGAAAGCATGAACTGGTCAACATTGTGAGGTACCGTTATAACTCCAAGTACCGCTAGCACAAATTCAAGTACCGCTTATGTTCCATGTACCGGTACATGTCCATTGTACCATTAAGGGTCTCTTTTGTAAATTTGGCGGTTTCTTCGCGCTTGGGTTTGTTATTTACTTAAATACTTACTCTAATTATACAATTGATTCACCTAATCTTTTATTTTTATCTCTTGATTCTATAACCTTCTCTCTAATTTTTCGATCATCAAAAATACTAATGGCTGTTTTACAAGTGATCTCTAAGCATAATTTGGTTGTGAATCTTGCTACGAATGATGACTCTTCATTTCCATGAGATTCTTGGTTTATTATCTCGAAGTCATGTTCATTTTGCACTCACTGTAAGTCCAGTTATTTCTATTTCCATTGTTGAATAATTTTGGAATACTGTTGTGTTAGGTACTCGGTTTAATCAACCTTGCATTAAGGCTAGGGTGAATCATAGAAATATATATGTAACTGAGGTACTGCTCAGGGCAAGTTTGAGATTAAATGATGAAAATGGACTTAGTATGCTTAATAATACAGAGATTCATGATGGCCTTGCAGCCATGGGCTATGGAGGTGGTAGAGAAAGTCTTACTTTCTTTAAAGCTTTATTTTCACCTCAATAGAAATTGCTTTTTCATGCTATTATTCACTGTTTAAGCTCTAAAAGTACATCTTTTGATCAAATTCCTGCTGCATTGGCATCAACTGGTATTTGTCCAGCAAATAACAGAGTTTTTAATTTTTCAAAACTAATTTTTGAAGGCATGACTAGGAATTTGGAAGGAACTAAAAAGTTTTTGATGTATCCTAGATTCATTCAGACTTTAGTTAGTGACCAAATACCTAACTAATAACTAGATTTTACTTAGTTATGAAAGTTCGTTATTCCAGTCTTTTCGAATTGATTACAAGTAATTAGTGTGACTCAGTCGTTCTTGGTGGAAAAGAAAATGGTTTGGTTATCTGTTTTAAACTAATAGCAAAAATATGAAAATGTCGTTGAGTAAAATAAAAGCTTTAAAAATTAAAGTAAAAATTACTAGAAAAACAATTGGTAAAAACAGAGATTTCGGGAAGCGTGCAATTTTTGGAAATTAAAACGTAATGAATTTAAAACTTGAAAACTTTGTAAAAACAAGAAACTAAACCCGTCGAAATGTTGCCATCGGAATCAGATCGGAATATGATCGGAATGTCAAAGGAAAATTCCTATCCGAATACCAGCATCAGAATACATTAGGAATGAACCCATCGGAATAATGCAAAAGTAATCCTATCGGAATCAAACCCTCGTCAGAATAACAATCAATCGAAATGTACCAAAAGAAAACGATCGGAATAAGGGAAATCAAGAGCTATCGGAATATTGAAGAAGTACCTCGTCGGAATCCCAATTGGAATCCAGATCGGAAAGTAAAACCCCTTTCCGATCCTTGTGATCGGAATGATAGTGTCGGAATGGATAAGCCCCTAATCGGAATGAACAGTCGGAAAGGGGTTTACCCTTTTCAGATACCTTGAAAAACGTAATAAGCCACTAAAAAGCTCCCTTTTCTGAATAAGCACATTCCAAACTTAACCAATTTTTTTAAAGAAAATAACTAATAAGCACAAATAAGAACTTTCAAAACTCCAAATAAGCAACCTTTTAAAACAAACTTATTAAAAAGACGAACTTTTTAGAAAACTTTAAAAGATAAATAACCTAAGTACCAAATAAGCCAATAAGCATAATAAGCTCAAAGCTCAATTTGCACAAAAACTTAGATATGATCAAAACGATAAACTTTTTAATCACATAAATATCAATATGAAACTATATCAAAGATGATAACGAATCAAAGGTAAATAAAATCAAGAAAGGTAGAAAAAGATTAAGATTAAAAGATTAAACTTGAACTTGTAGATTAAAGATTTGAAAATACAAGATTGAATTAAAGCTTAAAACATGAAAGAAAGAAAGGATGAAGTTTTTGTGAGAGAAAGTTAAACACTTTCTCTCTCTCTAAAGATTAAAACTACAAAAAGAAAATAAACTAGCTAACACACTCCTAATGTGTCATTAGGAGGGTATTTATAGGAGGTGGGGAGTTGCATGTGTTGCTTCCTTTCTCTTTCTTTTCGTCTTGACTCGATTTAAAATCTTTGTCTTTCTCGACGTCGTCTCGGGATTTGAACTTGTCTCATATTTTTCTTCTTCTATTAGACTTGAGTTCTTCGACTTCATTAAACTTCCGTCTTTGGACTTTTTCTTCGATAAATCTTCAGAATAGGCCTTGGACCTCCGTTCTTTTTACACTCTTGATCTTTTGACTTCGTCTTTTATCGTTTTCTTTGATAAAAGCCCGTGATAGCCCGTGTTTTCTTCCTTTTTCATATTTTTATCCTGAAACACAATAAAAACACAAACCACGCATAATTCCGACTTTTACGACATAAAATACACGTTTTGGTCTTGTTATTATTGGAAATAAGTGGTAAAAGGATAAGTGTTTTCACACTTATTAAATCCCCTACACTTGACCATTGCAATGCCCTCATGCAATGCATTATTATCAAAGCACATATTACATTTTTCATCATAAATAACCCACCTTGGCCTTTATTAAATACTAAACTTTTAAGGAAACTAAAAAGATAGATATATGTACAAAAATAAGTAAAGAAATCAAAGACTTACATTGGGTTTTTGGCTGTCATAAATGTTCATCATCCTCAAGTTTCACGTTCCCCATACCAAGCTTAAAAACGAGATCATTGTTATTATAAGTTAGGAACTAACACGAATTCATGTGGCCGATTATTTAATTAGACTCCCTTATTCCTAGGTGTATCTCTTATATTTTATTGTTGTCTTAAATGATCATGAGGATGCATTGTTTGACTTATTTCGATAATTATTTAGGTTAAAAATAAAGTGAGACGATTTAATCAATAGTTAGCTAAAAGACAAAATCTTTTAAAACTGCTTCTCGGGACCTCTTAAAGTTCATATCTTGGCATAACTCGCTTCACGATTTGAGACCTTTCTCGGACCGATATTTGGCAGCGACTTCATACTTCGAATCTTTGAGATACGTTCTTGAAATTATGGTCTTCTCTTCATAATAGGAATTTCTTCACTTGAAGTTTTGAGAGATTCTCCATACTTGGACCACGACTTCTTCATTTTTCTCCAATCTTTATTTTGGATTTTGATATACAACGATCCGCCTCCTTTTAGGACTTGGATCTATTTATCCTCATACCTTGTTAGGGCCTTTTTGGATAGACTTCTCCATTATCTTTAGGGGAGTATTTGCTTTTCGTCGTGTGTCTCGATCCTTCATATTGATTTTTGATAAATGATTCTTCACATCACTTGGGATCTTTAGCAACAAAATGTAGCCCTCATGCATTGTTAGGGCCTTTTCGGACTCACCAATCTTCGCATCCCGCTTCAATAAGTTATGCCTTGGCTATGAACTCTAATTAATACCGAGAAACTTTTAAACGATCTTGTGCTAGAAGCTAAGTAACTTTTCAAATCGTACAACCTTATTTATTGTAAATATATTTATTAACAAGCGATGGGAGAAAAAGCTTATAATCAACTCACATAAATTCACGAAAGAATACCAAATTTATAATTGACTCTATCATCTCTCGTTCTCCACAATTTAAAATCTCAAGGAATGAGACTCGTAGATGCTTAGCCAATTAAATCAAAGTTTTGGTTTTTCAAGTCATCTATAGGATCTTGCAAATTCTTAGACTCTTTCAAGTTTAGAATTCGCATTTTAAAGTTCCTTTGATAAAATAATCTATAGGATCAATTATAGGAACTTGCGAAAAGTTCTTGTTTAACCCGTGAGAGTTAAGACTTTCGTGTTTTAAAGCTCCCTATATAAATGCCTAGCAAAACTTGACTTAAACACGTTAAGGATACTAGCTAGAGTAAACTTAGATAAGTAAACTCGGGTTGAGTCAAAATATTCACGACATTGAAAAACTGTTGGAAATTCACTTTATGTGACGACGTTTAAGAATTCCCATTAGTTATCATAGTCACACACGCTTAGACTAGACTAGGTACAATGTATAGTTTAAGGGGCGTGTGTGACTATACATACCCCTCCTAGGCTTCCAAGGAGGGGTGTTGCTTGTGTTTCTTTTCATTTATTACATTTTTCCTTTCTTTCTCTTTACACACACAACCACTCTCTCTCTCTAAGCTTCAACAATGGCTTCCACTACCATCTACCACCATGTTAGACCACCGGATCTATAATAGCAAATCCTCAATTAGTATCAGAGACTATGATGGGTCCTAGTTAAGACTTGATGGAATCTTCTTGTTTAGACTGCGATGGGTCCATCTTGACTGCGATGGACTCAAAGTTTTGGGCTTCGATGGTATGTTGCTTAAACAGACTGCGATGGCTTGGTTAAGTCATTAAGATGGGTTCAAACAAGTTACATTGCGATGGACATAAATTTTTTTAGACTAAGATGGGTTTAAAAAGATAGACTATTGCGATGGATGTGAAAATTGACTGCGATGGCTATACCTTTTTAACTACGATGCAGTTTAACAAATCTTGACCATGTAGTTTTTGACCGAAACCATCTCAACCGAGTCAACTCGGTAATTACCGAGTTGACTCAGTTAACTCACTATGTCTGACTCAACTGCCAACCTTATATCACCACAACACCATCCATCTAATCCTAATTCCCTTCAAATCTAGACTCAAAACAGTAAATCAAAAAGATCTCAGTTTATTTTTTTCGATTAAGGATCTCTTTAAGATCTATTTCTTAAAAATTGTTTTCATCATAGATCTTATGTTGGGTTTTTACCCATTTACTGTACGAAAAGAAGAATGGTTTTTTAACAAAAATGTTAAAACCAATCTTTGATTCGAGTTAGTCACATCAAACCAACATGCAGTTATAACCATACCTACCCGAGACCCCCACAAATGGGACCTTGATGTCACGTCTTCATGGTGCTTTGAACTACATCAGATTTAATTTGTGGGTCAATGGTTACAGTAGCAAACGGATTAACGCATAGCTTCGTGGCTTTTATATGAGATGATTGTTATTTATTATTGATCGAAGATGAGTTTGGATCTATTTTTGATAAGAAATATATCAAGATGCAGATTTTTTTGTGTGGCTGATAGAAAGAGGGTGAGATGGGGATGAGATGCTTTAAGATGGGGACGGAGGTTGCAAATCATCAACAATATCTTAAACGTAGGGTGTTTTGATTGTTGATGGAGGATACTAATCATGATGGTTGCGTTTGATGTTAGGTGAAAGTTAGAGGCGGAGGTAATAAGGTGATTAAGATTAGGGCAGATTATGTGATGTGGTAGGTTCAAATATCCCACAAGATTAGGTCATCCTTGTTGGATCGGGTTATTTTCTTGTTGGATCAGGGTTAAATATCCCACGTTTTGTTTGGGCCCCAAATGTTGCATGGCTGGTGGACTTTTAGAAAGTAATTACTAGTAACTTTGTTTAGTTAATTTTACTAGTAATTTTTTATTTTTAGTCATCGGTCGTATTGTCTGAATTTAAAGTGACATTGTGACGAGATAAAGTGATAAAAGTGGCAAGTCAAGGTGACAAAATTTATTAGACGAGACCAAGAAAAAATGGGCGATTTTTTTTAGTGGCTACGGATTTGTTTGATCGGGTATTAATTACGTGACGTTGAAGACGGATTTTTTTTGAAGGCGTGTATTTATTTCATCTTCAAAGATAACTTGCTCGTGCTTAATCTTAGAATGACGACTTGGTTATCTAGTTTCCGGGTTCGGGGTAGTTGGTTGATGACTCGGATAACTATCACTTAAAGGGGTTACACTGTTGTACTCAGTGTCACGCGCTTAGTCGACGTGGATAATTTCAAGAGGTGTTGTGCTTATAGACTTCTTCAGTGATGCATTGAGTACTTAGAGATTTCTCCACCGTTCATCATTCAACAATAGTGCAAGCTTAAGTCACAAGATCGAATGATTCTTATTCAGTTTCAAGTTTGATGTATCCGGTTCATTCAATCAGTGGTCACTTCAAATTGCTTTCACGTGGGTTGGTAAAGGTGGCTATGGAGAGTTTATGAGTAGAGATTTTCGATCAGCAGCTGATTCTCACAAAATATATAATTCTGCTTATTTATTATTCTCACGAGATTTCAGGTATATGTGCGTACGATTTATTGATGGTTCCGAATTTCGAAACCATCAAGGTGGAAGAAGAAGACACATTGAACGCACAACGAGTACACGTAATGAACTTCATACCTTCTTTTGATTTGAATACATTCCGGGATGACATTTGTCATAGCCGCAGAGAAAATCAGTGTTTTAACTCGTGGCGTTTTCAATCTCTAAATGGTACACTACTGATTCGATGTTTAATTGTTTGGCTGTTGCAATTATTCATCATCATTATCCTATATGCGTTCCCGGGACTTAATTGACTCTGGTGCATCTCCGAAAGAAGATATGTGCATTTCCGGGACTTAATTGACTCTGGTGTTACGATGTCAACTTCATGAATGGGATAAAGTGTCCACTTCAGTATTTGAGCTTCATAATTGGGATTGATTTACTTTCTTCAACTATGTGGGGGAAGAAATGTCTTGATTCTTTCTAGTATGCATAACTTGAACTCTCTGGGGGAAGAAAAATTCATAAGAATTATTTCAAGCGTGAGAAGAAAAGTTGTTGATCTACTTGGTGTGCCCCAAACTTTCAATCCCTCTTAGCAACGTTATCATGTTATATGATGGGATTTGCTTGTTAGATTCTGTTGTGCGCTTAATCATTCTAAGCTTTATTGAAAGCTTTGAAGTTGCTTACGAGGATTGTCGGTTTAGGGGGAAGCTATTTAAAAGCTTCTACATCAAGTTTATGTGGCATGAATTAGGGGGAAGTTAATTCAGAAGCTTCTCCTTTACCAGAAGTATATGGATTACTTAGCTCGTGTCGTTACAGTACTTCTACTACAAGTTAAAGATGAGTCGTTTTGAAGTCAAAGGTCGCAGGAGACATCATCAGCATTGGACGCTTCATGAAAGCTCTTGTTCTTATCATTATGTACTTGTTAGGAAAAATGTTGTAAGGAATTCTAAACGTCGTCCCATAGGGGAAGATTGTTGGAAATTCACTTTATGTGACGACATTTAAAAATTCCCATTAGTTATCATAGTCTCACACGCTTAGACTAGACTAGGAACGTTGTATAGTTTAAGTAGCGTGTGTGACTATATATACCCCTCCTAGGCTTCCAAGGAGGGGTGTTGCTTGTGTTTATTTTCATTTTGTTTAATACATTTTCTATCTTTCACATTCAACCTTTCTCTCTCAACTCAACAATGGCTTCCATCACCTTCCACCACTCACCTAGACCACCGGATCTATAATAGCAAATCCAAAATTGGCATCAGAGCCTCGGTTCCATCATTGGATCGTTCTTATTATCCTTGGATCGTTCTTATTTTCGATTTAGGTGGTCTATAAAAAAAATTTGGTCTGTCTTGTTATTTCTTTGTCACGTCTTATTACTTTTTGTCCAATTAGTTTCCATGTTTCTCATCCTACGTTTATATCCAAGATTCATAACTTTTTGTCCTAGTCATCAGTCAAAGATGGTTCTTTTTGTTTCAATGGTTTCATCAAAAAGTTGTCATCATGTCAAAAGTGGTCAAAAGTTGTCTCATATCTGGTATTCATATCGTCTACTGTTTCTGGTCTAATTTTTTTATCTGGTATCATTTTTTCTGGGTTAATCTTGTTGTTTATTATGATAAAGTTACCCAGAAAAATATTTAGATTAGCATACCCGGATTTTCAGGAACAAAGACATCTCGTGGATAAGATTCATGCTTCATGGTACATCGCATTGAGTGCGATTGGTTGACTGCGATGGTACCATTGCGATGGTACCATTGCGATGGCTCCATTGCGATGGGTACCATTGCGATGGGTACCATCGCGATGGGACATCATGATACGATGGACTCTTTTTTAGACTGCGATGGGTAAGACTGCGATGGACTTAATTGTTTTAGACTGCGATGGACTCATGTTACGATGGCAATTTTTTTTAAGACTACGATGGAAATCTTTTGACTGCGATGGGTTCACTTTTTATGACTGCGATGGGTTAAAACTTAGACTGCGATGGCAATGTCTTTTTGACTCCGATACAGTTTAAAACATGACCATGTAGTTTAAATTTACACTTGACCGAAACCCACACAACCGACTCATCTCGGTAATTACCGAGTTGACTCACTTTACTCACTGAGTCCAACATAACACATCCAACCTTATAACCCCACAACACCATAACTAACCTAAGCCCTTCGTCTCCTAATCCCATCTATACATCAATCAGACTCAAACATCATAAAAAATCAGAAAACATAAAAAAGTCTCAGATTCGTTTTTTTTGTGTTTAAACATGCATGTTGAGATCTTTTAAGATCTAACCCGAAAAAACTAAATATCATCACAGATCAGTGTTTGGTATTAAACCAACTTTTCATATACGAAAACTCAAGAAGATAAATAACAATGATGTTATCATCTTTCTTTATTTCATTTCAACCACAATTAACCAACATGCATTCAATAAATGTTCACCTTACCCGAGACCTTAACAAGATCTTGATGTCATATCATTGTGTTTTGTCCTCCATGAATCAAACAAGACAAAAACAACTGTTAATTCATGGATTCGTGGGTTTGAGAATGATAATCAGTGGTTGGGACTTCGTTTAATTTAATGGATGCGATGCGTTGGATTTGTTTTGTGGTCTATGATTTGAAGAATAGTGATAATCTTATGAATCAATAAGGTGGGTTGAAGGTTTCTAGAGAGAGAAAGTAATGAGAGAAAGTGAGAGAGAAATATGTGTTTTCTATTAAATCAAAAGTGAAAACAACAAACAACCAACCCCCTTTCCATGGTGGAAAGGGGGTACTTATATCCAAGCCTCTAATGGGCTTGGGCCGACCCATGACAAGCCCATGGGCCGGTTTTACTTAACTAAATAAACAAACATTAACTACGAGCTATACAACATTCAATAATATCGTGGAGCGACCGATACTTCTAATATACGTTAAAAACGTATTTCTAACAATCTCCCCCTAAGGGAGGTCACTCCACGTTACACAATTCTAAACCTAGCATACTATACTAAGTCTTCGTTCTTCAGCTCGTAGTCTTTTCTTCTTTTCTTTTTGTTGTGAATATGTTGATTTGATCTTTTAGGCTTTGGCTTGAGAGCATTGTTCTTTTGACCAATCACGTGCGATCTTTGCCTTCTTGTGAATCTTGCCTCCTCGTGACTCCATGTTCCACACACTTATGTTTTTTTTTGTTGAATTCTTGAAAGCTTCAGAGTTTGGTACAGCGGAAGACTTCATTTTGTACTTTCTTGAATTTTGCTGAACTTTGATGCAGAAAAACATAAGCATGTGGGAACGACTTTAGCTGGTACACCGCAACGCCACCGTCTTCGCAGCAACATAATAGAACACGAATGAAATGGCTTAGAACATTTCATTCTAAATCGGTAGCGTTTTACCTCCGGTCGGTGAAGACCGTTGGACGATATTAGATATCGTACCTGTGACGGATAGTTTCAATTAAGTAACTTCCTGACAGGATTTCGCGGGTAAACCCGTTCTCTTTATTCGACGATCACTAAGCTTGACTGCGAACATAAAGAGTGAATCACTTGGATAAATTATCCTTGTGATTGAAGCCGTCAATTTATGAAACCTGGAACAAGTGAACTTCAATTAAGATTTTCACCATCGTTGCTTTCCAGTTATCACGAGCTTGATTCATAAAGAATCTTGCACGTCACCTACCAAGTGCTATTTGATGTTAACACTAGAAGGATTTCCACTCGTCACTGTGAACACTAAAGAGTGTCACTCTGAGTGTTCTGGCAAGATCATACGATAATGCGTAGAGGCCTGGAACGAGTTTAAGTTCAATTAAGAATTAAACTACTATTTCTTTCCAGTTTTTCACAAGATTGGTTCTTAAAGAACCGCACGTGTCACCTACCATGAGCTTGTTTGATGTTGGCTCAAGCAGGATTTCCATCTTCATTGTAATACTTGCGTATCACTCAGATGTTCTGGCAATATTACAAGAATACTGCGTAGGACTCATAAAGATCTCTTACTTTTCACAGTGTGTGAGAAAGCAAGGAATAAATGGAAAGTGTCCTAATGAGACTTTTAATGATCTCGTGGCTCTAGACTCGATAGTGCATTTTTGATTTTAGTGAGCGATGGCTGGAGAGGAGTGCCACCTTTTCAATATCAGTCTATTCAGAGTGAATAAACCAATAGATAACGTGTTGATCTCCGTGTGATTAAAACAAATACCTTTTGAGAGATATTTGAGTTAGCTGGGAAGGGTTGTGCATTGCATCACTGGGTCCATGATGTCTTTCTTCAATATCGAGAATCATTAACAAATGATCTCAATAGCATATGTATTGACCTGGTTTCTGCCTAAAGTTGTAAGGAGGGCTTCTTTCTTTACACCCTTTATCTTTACATTTCTTTTTCATTCTTCAACCCCTTCATTACTTACCAATACATCATCACTAGCACCTTGTTGTGATTGTTCAAGTGCTAGCATCAGTAATTAGTCGGTTCTCTGCTACGTTCACAATCTTTCTCCATCTTTCCTAGGACTTCTAATTCTATCTAGGGCATTGTCCTTGGGAAGATTCCATCGGCTCTGATGAATCATTGGACTAATACCTATTCCTACCACCCTTTTGTCACCACATCCGTCGTGAATTAAGCGTGTTTTGAGAAAGTATAGTCACCATGAAAAATCCTTGAAAATCACTTAAGGTACTTGTGATATTGAAATCAAGAGTTTTGTACCTTAAGTGTTTTGTTCATCAAAAAACGCTCCCCCTTAACACGTGCTTTACACATATTAAGTTGGATTATCGTTTAGTCTTTTTCATCTTTTAGCCAAGTATCGTTTAAGTCTCCTTAATCCCATTTTCTCCCCTTATCCAAAATGTTAACCATTAATATTTGGGATATTGAATGGATTAACCGGTCTTTGGGTAAAAATGAAATCAATGTTTGGCCATAGAACATATTAATGCTCCCCCTTAAATTAATAAGGGTTAATTATAGTGCTTTACTATGACATATTTTAAAAGATTTAGAATCTCGTGAGAAATTCTTGAAAAAATTATCATACCTTAACACTATATCAAGCAGTAAAAGCACAATATTCACAAAATTTACATATTCACAAATAAAACCAATATAGAGTGGACCTGAGATGTACGACCCATTAGATGGATCGTTGCAGTAACTTGTAGTGCACTCCATATGGTCTACCACCAACAAATTTTTCTAAGCTCCTCATCAATCTACGTTCCCGGAGCTTTTCATCAATCTTCTTTATCACATATGTCGCCATCTTCTGATAACCCGCATGCCAATCCTCAATCACCTCGGGTAATGTTCCGCCAGAGTTGAGATGCTTCAATTTTCCTCTAACGTATATGAGAGTCCCATCACTGTATTTATGAAGCTCACCTACCCTCATAAACTTCATGATCCCACGACTGTTCATGTAGAAAATCCCGTACATTGGAACGGTCGTGCCGGTATAGGGACATCTTTTGACATGTTGAGGTAGAACTTGATTCATTGGACGGGTCAAGTTAAGCTTCCTTTGGTAGCTTTCAACTCCCAATTGAAGATCTTCAACTCGTTTCTTGATAACAACGCTTCGTGTGAACATACGAAGTGCTGTATTCAAGGCAATGATTTCTTCACGAGTAAGATGGGTAAGTTGATCACGGGTCATCATAAGCAACATGTCTTCGATATCTTCAAGGCGAATGATAGAAAAGTCTCCCTGTTGTATCTTGTATTCTCTGTCATCCTCCCTTTTTAGACGAATCTCCGTCACATGATCATAGCCATTCTTGGGTTCAATCTTCAGTCCCAAAATACTTGTGATTCGAAGATTGGATCTGACGATACTTCCTGAGTTGGCTAAGCAGCAACCTCTATACGCCCTTCGGACTCGCTCGTCCCAATGTGATGCTCCTATAGCAGCATACATGTCATATTTACGGCTTACCTTTGGGACCCAGAGGCGGTTGACCTTTTCTTCGATATAAGGTATTGTCCCCCAATTAGCAGCTTTCAACAAGGTCAGGGAGGTCGCGTACTTGGATGGTCCCTTGAGGAGATACTCAAGATCACTGGTGACAAAGAAGTCGAGATCAATTTGATTATCTTGAGAGGGATCAAGTGGAGGTGGAGCTCTTTCTGACTCATGAAGGCCTGGCCTTTGAACGGTATTGAGAGCTTTCAGGACCTCTTCAGCATAATACTCGTACTCCATGCGGCTTAACCTGGTTTTGGCGTGAAGTCTCTTGTCCTTTAGCGCTCTCTTTACCAAAGACGGAGTGACCGAAGATTTGAACTCATGAGCCCAAAATGCACACAAGTCTATCGGACTACGGATACGGAGATATAGAACATCTCTATCACCGTCTGTGATTGGATCATATTTTGTAGCTGCCGTGATCCAAGCTTGTGGCGGTGTAGTTTCATCAATCTCCAATGTATCCGCCCAGTCCCGTGTGCTTGACTCAGGAACAGTAGATTCTGGTTCTTTTTGCAGAGGAGTAGAAACATGAACACTTGCTGGTTCTGATTCAGGCATTTTGGCGGTATCATGAACAGGCGAGTGTTGTGCAGATTCAGGTTCAGTTACTGGTTCTACAATCACAGGAGCAACAAAAGAACTAACAGGATTAGTGGTAGCAGGTATAGAAACAGAAACAGATGTACCAAGAATCGATGATGCAGTAGCATCATTCACATCATGGCGCCACTTGGTTCGTCCTGACTCAGTAGATGTGGACTTTTCCTTTCGGGCAGCATCTTTCTGAGACTTGGTACCAGAATTGGATGGTTTCTTTTTGCTGGCAACCTTGTCCCCCGTTTCATCGTCATCAGACTGATCAGGCTGGTCATTTTAACCGCTATCCCTGTTTTTGTTGTCATCATCATCCTCATCATCATCCCCGTTGCTACCCTTATCACTCTCCTCATTTTGATCACCACCATCACCATCATCATCATGATCACCATCACTACCTTTGTCTTCATCTTCTTCACCATCATCCTCTTTTTCGCCATCACTGTCCTCTTGCTCACTATCTTCCTTTTCCTCCTCATCCAAGATGTGGTAAGGTACCACACTCCCAAATGTCTTAAACAACTGATCATCCTCCAAGATAGCTTCATTGAGTGCTTTGTAGAGTGTCCGCTGAATTTTAGACTTGTCAAAAGATCCAACTTCCTTCATGCGAGCTTTGAGGATCTTCTTTAGTTCAAAATCTGTTAAGTCATATGCAATTTTGTAGGCTGACTCGGAAGGGTTGGACGACTTAATCATCAAGTTATCAGCAGCAAGTTTCCTCAACTCTTCACGCAGCTTTGCATAAGAGACTCAACAGATTCATTCACTCTCTCTATAATAGACGCTTCAAGTGTTTCTTTCTGCTCTTTATATTTATCCTTTATGGCTCAAAGTCTTGTAAATCGTGCTTCATTCTTATCAGCTTCAGCTTGTTTCACCTGAGCAAGTTCTTCTGCATGAGATTTACGTGTCAACTCCATCTCTGTAGTGAACTTAGCTATCATCTCTTCTTGGGCTTTCTTGGATGCCTCTTCACTTTGCACTCGTCGAAATAGCTCTTCTCGAAGTTAAGCCATCTCTTTTCTTTGACTGTCCATGTGTTTATCCAACATTTTTGCCATTACGAATGCATCCATTGAAGATGGTACAGGGCTACTCTGGGATGGTTGAAGAGGCACGGTTGTGATTACAGTACTCATGACGGAAGTTGGTGGAGGTGGAGGGAATCGTGTTGGTACCGGTCGGGTTGGTAAAGGCTGGATTGGTGGAGGTTGAGTTACGAGAGGCTGTGTAGTCATAATGATTGTTGTAGCACCGGACACCTTCTCAACACTTGATGTATCAGCAATGGATGTGTAACACCCCATTTTGATATATGGAATGTCACGCGTAATTATGGCGTGTCATCAAAGCATGCAAGGTAATATGTAGTAAAACATACATGACCATAGGGTAAACCGGAATCAAACATCGGTCCCCAAACATAAGCCCAAAACATAACAAAGTAAAGGAACTGAATGAAAGACTAAACAAGCATAAATATATGAAGGAAACAGGAGAAGAAGTCTATGGCAGCTTCCATCCTATGCATGTCCTCCAAATGCTCGAGTCTTGGGTACCTGCCGTTTTGGGACATGGAAAGGAAAGTAACGGTTGAGCAAAACGCTCAGTGCACGGATATACAATATAGCAAGAAATAGGATAAGCATGTAACATATAACAGCGGAAGACTAAGTTCTGAGTGTACTGGTTAAGTATTAAGAAAAACTGGTTTTATAGTTTGAAAAGCCTTATGTTTATCTTATGAAAACTGTTTTAACATAAATATACCATAGCCCACATAGGTCATGAAAAGGTCACGTGCATGAATACTTGGAGGGGTGACCTCATCATGCTGATTAGAGGGGATGCCTCTAATTAATATACTGGTTTGGGTAGGAGGGATCAACTCCTTGTGAAGGATGCAAGGCACACACCACATTCACCATGATATACTGAATAAAACATGTAACTAGGATGCACCCATACGCCCCACATGATATAATAATATGGCCAAAACTGAAAAGGGACGCCACGAGCAATCACTCCGCCGTGGGGAAGTCATAACATTGGTGCCTCCAATGTTATGGTTATGGTACCTCCATAACTAGGTGAAACTGGTCATGCTTGTATATGGCTATAGATTATGCTAATTAAACATAAGCAGTTCAAAACAATAAAACAAATAATGGGGAAACAGTTGGCTGCATACGGGGAAATCCTAATAAGGAAAGAATGTCCATACTGAAAGGACGAGAATCCGTACCTCAAGTCCAGTGAATGAACGGAAGAAAGACTCTACTTCTAGATCACTAACGCTACATGAATACACACGTGTATAAGTATCGAATCACTGAATATGTACGGGGTTTCATGTCTTGTCTTAACTTATTTTATATGTTTTAAGTCATGTTTTACTGTTTTAAGCTTTAATATGAGTTTATTATATATTTTGGTTATTCTGATTAAGTATTCCTGGTAATTCATGTATTACTATACTTACTGTGTAATAATAAGTAACTTTCCAAAAATAGCAGGTTTCCAAAAATAGAAAGTTTCCAAAAATAGAACGTTTCCAAAAAAAGATCAGCTGCCTTAATTAAATAAGTTTCCATATATAGAAGGTTTTCATGATTAGATTAGCTGCCTTATTTAATTAAGTTTCTATAAATAGAAGTTTCCATATCTAGAATTAAGTTGGTTAAATAAGCTAATAAATAAGCTTAAGTATTTACTGATTAATATTCTAAATCATAATGATATCGTGTATAGTTTATAATTTATTACATGTCATTTAAATAAACTATAGGTTAAAGGCATTTAATTAAATATAATGTGATTTAATTGAATAAAGATATAAATACTTAGGTTAAAACATGCATTATTAATTATATTAATATAACCTAAGTCATGAGAATTAATTAATTATAGGTCATGGTTTTAATAATTAATTAATTATTTAGTCTAATTTTTCATGATTAAAAATACTTAGGTTTAGCTATGTATTAATAGTAAAATAATTAACCTAAGTCATGATAATTAATTAATTATAAGTCACGTTTAATAATAAATTAATCACTATAGTCTAATTTAAATAGATCAAAAATACTTAGGTTAAATCATGTATTATTAATTATTAATAATAACCTAAGTCCATGTTTTAATTAAATTAATTAAATAGCATGTTAAATTAATTTAATTAACTTGAAATAAATAATCTTGAAATTATAAGTCGTGTCTTATTAATTTAATTACCTTGTAAAATTAATAAGTAAAGTAAAATAATCCCGTAACCATGTATTATTTTATTAAAAGCATCGGAAACCAAACCCGTGTCTTATTAGTTTAAACGGTGAAACTCGTGTTATGTTTTAAAGTAAGCCGAACCAAACAGCCCCTTAACTCTGATTTAAACCCACTGCCAAACGAACCCTTAACCCTCTAAAACCCACTGCCAAACACACCCATAACTGCCAGTTACCCCTGGCAGTTAAACAGTTTCCCCCTGTCTGTGGTTCGTTTCCCCTGCTGGTTATAATAATCCCACCGAGACCACCCAGGTCTCGGTTCCCACTGTTAGTACAAACACCCTGCGGGTGTTCCCACTGTTAGACCAAAACCGGCCAGCACCCTATTAGGGTTTATTAAGTCCATAATGCGGTTGGAGCATTGATGAGACTAATTCAAAATCATAAATCTAGCATGACCGAGTCGTGTACGAATAGCAGTCATGGACATGTCCTGCTTTTTCACTCGTCACTGTTGGCACCATGAGTTCGATCTTGGAAAAGTGATTAACACATGTCGTCCATACATGGAGGTAAATAACGGTCATGAATGGTGATTTGTTTAAGTCGACGGTAGTCGACACCTAATCTCATGGTACCATCCTTCTCCTTGAAGGTTCTTCTGGAGTGTAAGGAACAATTTTGGAATAATCCGATGGTTATGCGTAAAAGGACCTTAGTAGTCGTGTGTTACTGACAGCTAGAAAATTTTAGCAATTATGGCTAACAAAGCACGTGCTTGAAAAGCATAGATAATTTGTACAGATTTTCCTGATGGAAAATCAAGCTGAATGTATTCAGGAGCCTGAACATTACTGTACATAAGTATGAATCATAGCATGGTGTGGTGTTCATAGTACATAATTAGGATAAAATTCATCTCGTGTCTGTCCGATGAAATGCGTTAGCAGCTTGGATCTTATCACTAAGCTGAAGGAAAACCTTCGTATGCGTGGGAATAGAAAGGCGTCCATCATGGTTATGAATATATGAACTATGGTGAAAGAAATGAAAGTGACATCGGCAACGTGACAGTTCTCACTGATGCGCCGTTAATGGTGTTGAAATTCTTGTGGCCTGATTAATACATGGCACAACAAAAATGGATATACCCTTGGAGGGTACCCTAAATTTCTTAGAAATGTTCCATAGTTGGACGTGAGTCATGTGTCTTGACTCGTGTCTTGAGAAACGTAAGCGTGACATATATCTTGACTGGTATCTTGACATGTGTCCTCAGAAGGTATACGTGGGACATGTGTCTTGACTGATGTCTTGACATGTGTCTCGAGATGTGAAACAATTAGAACTACAAATATTAGGTTAAAATGCCAGAATTGGCGGATCGGTTGGACTACTGATCATTTGTATGTCTGATCACGTCCGTGGCCTGAGCCTCGGTTGCGATTTCTAGGATAGTTGCTGTCATAGTAGTGGTTACTATCATCTTGTATGTCGATTCCATGACGGTCATTCTCAAGACCGTGACTCATGTAACTATTTAGCTGAGTGGCCGGCTGGTACTGGTTTGCACTCATATGGCTGAAATGACAGCCGAACGACGTGTGACATGTAACTATGAATTTGGGACAATGATTGATGGGAATTGTCTGATGGTGAAACATCTTCTCGTCCAATTGCTTTGCTCCGACGCCTTTGTCTTCGTCTTTTAGGATCTCCAGGTTGTGAACAGCATCAGCATCAGCATCTCGTAGCGTCTCCCAACATCAGCAGCATCAACCTTCAGTAACATCTCCAAGCTATGAGCGGCATCGACAACCTTGTAGAATATCAGCAAGTGAACATACGCCTGAGATGATTTAGAATCGACTAGCGAATACTCGTGAAGTATTGCAAATGGAATACACATGGATTAAGGTACATGTAATACACATGAAATACGGTACGTGGAGTACACAAGGAATGCACATGAAAGGATCGGTATGCTCGATCATTTGTCATGATTTAAGGAAAGTAAACCGGTTAAACGGTTAGGAAAACTATCCTGATAACCTGGCAGTATTAGCATAGACGTCATTCTGGTTGCATAGAGAAACGCTAAAGTGTGGTTACACAAAATTCAACGATGATTTGCCTGACAGCATGATCAATGGAAATCAACCATGACTATCATGAAAGCATGATTCAAGAAATCTAACAATGTCTTGCAGGACAACGTAAATAACAAAAGAGGCGTGAAACATAATCAACATGAAGACGGAATTATCATGAAGAAACATGAAACCATCTATCACAAGGAAGTGTATAACATAATCAGCATGAAACTGAAGTTAACAATGACAGTATGAAAACATACTTGACATAAAAACATAATAACTTATGAGGGGACATGAAAAAAATTTATGCCAATTTAAATCATGAGAAAAATTTTATGCAAGAAAAACAGTGCATGAATGCGTAATGTAGTTTATAAAACCTTTATATGTGCGAGGGAACGCCTATGGGTCGGTTCCAAAACAAAAGACATGGCGAGGGGACGCCTATGGGTCGGTCACAAAGTTAAAAGTTTCGATAAAAGCACATGCGACTAAATAGGGCCAGTCCTGTACCAACCATTACTCAGTCAAAATTCCTGCAACAGATGACATATGATATAAATGCATGAATGCATGGAACATAATAATTAAAAGTCATTGTCAAAACTTAACAGAAAAAATTTTATGTGAAAATTATGAACTACTGGGGTCAGTCCACATCGTCACAGTCCACGAGGAACATCATGCATAGACAATGACACATAACTAAGTATGGATGACGGTTGTTCATTCCATATTAGTAAGACGATACTGGTGAAAACATCATGGTGAAAACAACAAGGTGCTGAAAACGTCATGGCTAAAACAAAAAGGTGCTGAAAACATAATGGTTAAAACAACAACGCGCTGAAACATCAATACGTGGAATAACAATCGTTGGCTTAGGAAGCTCCTGGTGACTACCCACTAGTCACAGGTCGAGTTTTAGAGCCTACAGGTCGAAGCCTTGGCTCTGATACCATAATTGTAACACCCCATTTTGATATATGGAATGTCACGCGTAATTATGGCGTGTCATCAAAGCATGCAAGGTAATATGTAGTAAAACATACATGACCATAGGGTAAACCGGAATCAAACATCGGTCCCCAAACATAAGCCCAAAACATAACAAAGTAAAGGAACTGAATGAAAGACTAAACAAGCATAAATATATGAAGGAAACAGGAGAAGAAGTCTATGGCAGCTTCCATCCTATGCATGTCCTCCAAATGCTCGAGTCTTGGGTACCTGCCGTTTTGGGACATTGAAAGGAAAGTAACGGCTGAGCAAAACGCTCAGTGCACGGATATACAATATAGCATGAAATAGGATAAGCATGTAACATATAACAGCGGAAGACTAAGTTCTGAGTGTACTGGTTAAGTATTAAGAAAAACTGGTTTTATAGTTTAAAAAGCCTTATGTTTATCTTATGAAAACTGTTTTAACATAAATATACCATAGCCCATATAGGTCATGAAAAGGTCACGTGCATGAATACTTGGAGGGGTGACCTCATCATGCTGATTAGAGGGGATGCCTCTAATTAATATACTGGTTTGGGTAGGAGGGATCAACTCCTTGTGAAGGATGCAAGGCACACACCACATTCACCATGATATACTGAATAAAACATGTAACTAGGATGCACCCATACGCCCCACATGATATAATAATATGGCCTAAACTGAAAAGGGACGCCACGAGCAATCACTCCGCCGTGGGGAAGTCATAACATTGGTGCCTCCAATGTTATGGTTATGGTACCTCCATAACTAGGTGAAACTGGTCATGCTTGTATATGGCTATAGATTATGCTAATTAAACATAAGCAGTTCAAAACAATAAAACAAATACTGGGGAAAACAGTTGGCTGCATACGGGGAAATCCTAATAAGGAAAGAATGTCCATACTGAAAGGACGGGAATCCGTACCTCAAGTCCAGTGAATGAACGGAAGAAAGACTCTACTTCTGGATCACTAACGCTACATGAATACACACGTGTATAAGTATCGAATCACTGAATACGTACGGGGTTTCATGTCTTGTCTTAACTTATTTTATATGTTTTAAGTCATGTTTTACTGTTTTAAGCTTTAATATGAGTTTATCTTATATTCTGGTTAATCTGATTAAGTATTCCTGGTAATTCATGTATTATTATACATATTGTGTAATAATAAGTAACTTTCCAAAAATAGCAGGTTTCCAAAAATATAAAGTTTCCAAAAATAGAACGTTTCCAAAAAAAGATCAGCTGCCTTAATTAAATAAGTTTCCATATATAGAAGGTTTTCATGATTAGATTAGCTGCCTTATTTAATTAAGTTTCTATAAATAGAAGTTTCCATAACTAGAATTAAGCTGGTTAAATAAGCTAATAAATAAGCTTAAGTATTTACTGATTAATATTCTAGATCATAATGATATCGTGTATAGTTTATAATTTATTACATGTCATTTAAATAAACTATAGGTTAAAGGCATTTAATTAAATATAATGTGATTTAATTGAATAAAGATATAAATACTTAGGTTAAAACATGCATTATTAATTATATTAATATAACCTAAGTCATGAGAATTAATTAATTATTGGTCATGGTTTTAATAATTAATTAATTATTTAGTCTAATTTTTCATGATTAAAAATACTTAGGTTTAGCTATGTATTAATAGTAAAATAATTAACCTAAGTCATGATAATTAATTTATTACAAGTCACGTTTAATAATTATTTAATCACTATAGTCTAATTTAAATAGATCAAAAATACTTAGGTTAAATCATGTATTATTAATTATTAATAATAACCTAAGTCCATGTTTTAATTAAATTAATTATATAGCATGTTAAATTAATTTAATTAAATTGAAATAAATAATCTTGAAATTATAAGTCGTGTCTTATTAATTTAATTACCTTGTAAAATTAATAAGTAAAGTAAAATAATCCCGTAACCATGTATTATTTTATTAAAAGCATCGGAAACCAAACCCGTGTCTTATTAGTTTAAACGGTGAAACTCGTGTTATGTTTTAAAGTAAGCCGAACCAAACAGCCCCTTAACTCTGATTTAAACCCACTGCCAAACGCACCCTTAACCCTCTAAAACCCACTACCAAACGCACCCATAACTGCCAGTTACCCCTGGCAGTTAAACAGTTTCCCCCTGTCTGTGGTTCGTTTCCCCTGCTGGTTATAATAATCCCACTGAGACCACCCAGGTCTCGGTTCCCACTGTTAGTACAAACACCCTGCGGGTGTTCCCACTGTTAGACCAAAACCGGCCAGCACCCTTTTAGGGTTGCGGCTGGTGGTGTGATTCATCACCGAGAGTCTCTTGACTCTCGGTTTGGGTGCCAAACGAGCCAGCAACATCCAAAAACACAAACCCATCTAATTATATTCGTTAAATATGTTTTACAATCCAAGAAATCGGATTAAAAGAGAAAAATAAATCGAATTAGGGTTTACCTTGATTAGGGTTTTTGTAGCCGAAACACACCCACTTAGATCCTTTAATACAAAAGCCCACCATTGTTCTTGTTTTCCTTGGTGTTGGTCACGGCAGAGGAGGAAGAAAAGAAAAAAAAAAGTGGCGGCTTGTATTTCATTTTAGGGTTTCATGTCTTTTTGTGTTTGTTGCCAAAACCATATTACTCCCCCGTCTATATTTTCTACACGGCTCACATAATACACTTGGGCCTTGAGCCCAAGTACTACTCTTTTCTACTTTGTCAAAAGCAGCCCCTTAACACTTGTACTTTTATTAAGTCGCGTTTTGTTAAACTGGTATGCGTAAACGAGTATTAAATGTGTCGTAAGTTTCTTAGCTATAATTACCCGTGTTAAACGTAATTATTACGCATATAATTACTTTTCGTGTAATTTAATATAGGTAGTAATAATAATCGTGTTAAATGCCCGTGATTTCGTGTTACGTAGTTTACGTGATTAATTAGTTTTTGATCGTGACTCAATATATTTATTCGTGTTCATAATAAATATATATCTATATACGTAATTAATATTAGTTCGCGTTTTAATTACGTTCGTGATTAATTAATGTTAAATACTTATCATGTGTTCGTACGTAATCGATACTTATCATGTTTATACACGTATGTAATACTTAAATAATAACACGTGAATGTGATCATACTGTAAAAGGAAAGTTTAATCTAGGACGTAAGATCTTAAAGGTACTATTCATGGTAAAAGCATGCGGGTTTTACAGGATGTCTCCTTCGATGCTGAGTAACGTTCGGGTGATCCAAACTCACTAATGTCATGTGGCTCCTCGTATTCTTCTTCAACATCTATCTGTGCACCCGAACCACTAACGCCTGTGTCTCTCCTACTCTTTTCAATAGCCTTCTTCATTAAATTTTTCTCAATCTTGCGAGTTAGCTCGGGAGTAGGATCGTCATCAACATCTTCTTCATCGTGAAGAACAAGCTCGTCAGCCGTGCTCTTACCCTTCTTAGCCTCAGTCTTTGTCTTTTTGGTTTTGGGTTCAGATAAAGCAACTGTTTACTTGCGTTTACCTTTACACTTGACCGTAGTAGACGAGTCTTCTCCTGTCTGAATGCTTGCTTGTTGGTTCGTGATTTCTATTAGCAGTCGCTTGTAATCAGGAGAAGCTATAATCTTATCTGTTAGGAGATGACTGGGAATAGGACCAGGGATAACAACATTGGAATGACCTTCTTGCCTTAGGTCCACCAGATCATCAGCATCCTTTGTGTGGTGACGGCTACCTGCACGCTTATCAATAGATGCATCGTTTTCCATAAAATAATGTATGATTAGCTTTATGAACCTAGGGTACTGGTAACCTTTAGCCTTAGTCTTCGTGTTTGTGAAGAGTTGAAAAATAAACTCTTCCCACAACAATGATGCATAATCAATATTAATACCTTTGAACATACCATAGAACATATTGATGATTGGCGAACGCACAGCATCATACCCAGTCATTTTGGGTGTGATACATCGGCTGAGAATACCAAACATCGCTCTCCAAGGTTGACCCACTTTGGCTGTGGTAAAATCGGACACAATTCGTAAGTCCGCACATCCAATAGCAGAGAACATCTCCATGAGCTCGTTCTAGGTCGGGTTCGCCGAGAATGTTGTACCTTTGGGGGACTCCCGAAAACCAAAGATCTTGCGGAAGTCTGACGCGGTGAGAGTCTGTTGCTTGTTGTCCAGGAAGAATGTGATCTTGTTTGACATCTTCTCTTTGGTTGCCCTGAATTCGTACATGTAGTCGAAGGGCACCGAAGCACTACCCCTTAGCGCATTCTTGAAGTGAGAATTGTCAAGAATGGCTGAAGCTACCTTGAATCCATTGTGAGTGGAATTAGAGACCTCCTTCAACCGGTAGTTGTTTGGAATGAACTTGAGGGTTTTGGCTTCTTCAATGGCTGATGCTCTATCGTCTTGTATTTGTTGCACGGTTGGGTTAGTCATTGTTTCTGCTTAAGATAAAACATAAAAGTTGATACATACAGATATGAATACCATTATGAATTTATACCTAAGCATATGACGTAATCCCTTAAGCATTGAAAACACTCAAACACTTAACAAGTTATTAAGCAAAAAACACCTTCATTCGGAATAAATATCTCATCCGGAATAAACACTTCATCCGGAATAAACACTTCATCTGGAATAAACACTTCATCCGGAATAAACACTTCATCCGGAATAAACACTTCATCCGGAATAAACACTTCATCCGGAATAAACACTTCATCCGGAATAAACACTTCATCCGGAATAAACACTTCATCCGGAATATTTGTTCATCCGGAATATCTGTTCATCCGGAATATCTGTTCATCCGGAATATTTGTTCATCCGGAATATTTGTTCATCCGGAATATTTGTTCATCCGGAATATTTGTTCATCCGGAATATTTGTTCATCGTGAATATTTGTTCATCCGGAATATTTGTTCATCCGGAATATTTTGTTCATCCGGAATATTTTGTTCATCCGGAATAATTTGTTCATCCGGAATAATTTGTTCATCCGGAATAATTTGCTCATCCGGAATAATTTGTTCATCCGGAATAATTTGTTCATCCGGTATAATTTTTCATTCGGAATAATTTGTTCATCCGAAAGAATTTGTTCATCCGGAATATTTTTTTCATCCGGAATATTTTGTTCATCCCGAATAAACGCTCATCCGGAATAACTTTGAAAACATGCTCATTCGGAATACTCCTAAATTCGTTCTATGATGAATTAAACTAAGCTCATTTGTGTGTTTAAGGCATTCTAAAGGCAACAAACATCTTTCTAAGGATATTCCGAGTAAAACCCAACTAAAACCCTAATCAATTAAACCCTAATTTAGGCAGAAACCCTAATTTTGATAAGTTTGATTAAACCGAATCAATTACCTGGGATTAACAATGAATTAGATGAATTAGATGAATCAATTACCTTGTTAGATGAATGAGATGAGTTGTAGATCAATAAAAACGTAATATAGGAGCTTGAGTGTGTGTTTTAGTGTGTGTTAATGGCGGCTAGAGATAAAACAGAAAAAGAGAAAAGAAAGAAGGACGGAGAGGGGGTTTTGACTTGGTCAAAAAATTTCACAAGTTTCAAAGTTGTCACATTTAGCCCTTTCAGTTTTAATCCCCTTAACTATTCGTTTTTCTTTACTTTTCCTTTTCTTTTCTAGTTAATAACAACTTTAGGTTAACATTCGTTAAAGTAATTAATAATCGTTAGGCCTATCTCATTGAATTAACTATTCTAACCCTCACACCACTTAAACAAAATATTCGAGGCCTAAAACTCACGACAAATCATGAACGAATACAAGACGAATACCAAATCAATTCCAGTCATTAACCAATTAGCCAATAAATTTTCCTCGAAAACTTTTGAAGACAGTTTTGATGACGAAGACGATTTAACATTTTCTCCCCCTTAAACAATGACCCGTTTTCTATTTAAAGAGTTGTAGTCATTGTTTAACGAGGCACATGTTGATGAAAACATTTTCCAATTAATGACTTGAAAAGATTGATTCGTGGTGGCAATAAGATTTCTCTTATTTTGACAAATTAATGCACTGAGACGTACATTAACTCGTGTTAGACCAAGTTATAAAGTAAACTTGATCCCTTTGCATGATTTGGCTTGTAAATCATGCCCGAGAAAATTAATTCCCGTTTTGAGCCAACGTTTTCCAAGGAAATATGTGACTTTAATGCGAAAAATGGGTTGCAGTCAGAAATAACTACAAGCCAAAATGGGCATATTTTAAAAATGTACAACTTTTATACGGACTCTATTTATGGCGCCGTGTCAATATTGATCGACATTTATAAGGCCGTAAATATTACCGTACTAAAAGACATGCCCGATTTAAAAAAAACGAAAATATTTTTGGGTTTTCTTGGTTTTATATTTTTTATGGTTTTTCTTGGTTTTATATTTTTTTTTATGGTTTTTCTTGGTTTTATATTTTTTATGGTTTTTCTTGGTTTTATATTTTTGTATTTTTCTTTTTGTGGTTTATATATATACGATAATATACATGATCACGAACAAAGGATACGCATGAATAGTTTACCACCACTATTCTGCTGATTCTTCTGCCAACTCTTTGAGAGTCGCTGGAGAGAAGGATTTCATGCCAAGCTTGTCGATCAAAAACTCGATTCGTCCTCGATCTAAGGCTTTGGTGAACATATCTGCCAGCTGATACTCAGTGGTGACAAAATACAGCTCGATCACTCCGTTTTCCACCTGCTCTTTAATGAAATGGTAGCGAATGTCGATGTGCTTTGCCCGGGAGTGTTGAACGTAGTTGCAACAAAGGGCAATGGCGCTCTTGTTGTCACAATACATTGGGATTTTGTTGAATCCAAGACCGTAGTCAGTTAGTTGTGATCTCAGCCAAAGGACTTGAGCACAACAACCGGACATGGCAATGTATTCAGCCTCCGTGCTAGAAATTGCAGCGCTTTTCTGCCTTTTTGAAGACCAGCTAATCAATCTGTCTCCAAGGAGTTTTACAGACCCAGAAGTGCTATGCCTCGTGTCTTGACACCCAGCATGATCGGCATCTGCATATGATATTAAAGCAATAGAGGAATATTTCGGATACCATAGACCACGATGAAGTGTTCCTTTGAGATACCGAAAGATCCTTTTAACAGCATGTAGGTGCTTTTCGGTAGGCCGAGCCTGATACCGGGCACACATGCAAACGGAAAATTGCAAATCAGGCCTGCTAGCAGTCAGATAGAGAAGGGTGCCGATCATCCCACGGAAGAGTTTCAGATCGACAATAATCCCATTCCTATCTTCATCTAACTTAGATTTCTCCACCATTGGAGTATCCACGGGGTCACAATTTTCAAAGTTATATTTCTTTAAAGATTCTAGAGCATATTTGGATTGATTAATAAAGATGCCTCTGGGATTCTGAGAAATTTGTAATCCTAAGAAAAATGAAAATTTTCCCATCATTGACATCTGAAAGCGTGTGGACATTATTTTCTCAAAGCGGTTTGACAATTCTATGTTAGAGGCAGCAAATATTATATCATCAACATAAATTTGTACCAGTATCATGTCGTTGTCTTCCTTGAGAGTGAATAGAGTGGGGTCCACCTTTCCTTTGGAGAAGCCTTCCGACATGAGATATGTTGAAAGGAGATCATACCACACGCGTGAAGCTTGTTTCAACCCATAGAGAGCCTTCTTAAGCTTGTACACATGATTAAGAAACTCCGTGCTAACGAACCCATTCGGTTGACTAACATAGACTTCTTCCCTTAGTTCACCATTCAAAAATGCCGTCTTCACATCCATTTGATAGACGATCATGTTCATATGAGCAGCATACGCAAGGAATAGTCTAATAGCCTCCAATCTTGCAACAGGAGCAAAAGATTCTTCAAAGTCAATACCCAAGGCTTGTTTGTATCCTCTAGCAACCAATCTAGCCTTATTCTTCAAAACTCCACCCATCTCATCGAGCTTAACCTTATAAACCCACAACAAAGTAAGGATGTTAACCTTGTCAGGGAGAGGAACTAATTCCCATACTTCAAGTCTTTGGAATTCATTTAGTTCCTCTTGCATGGCTTCAATCCAAGATGATCGAGTCATAGCATGTTGCCAGTTTTTAGGTTCAACTTCGGAGAGAAATGCATCAAAATAGCAATAGAGTGCACTCTCTTGTAATTGATGGCGTGTAGAGACTGGTCGATCGAGACCTCCAATAATATTCCTAATTGGGTGATCTTTTGTAAATTTGGTGCTGTGATTTTCAATCCATGGTGGTCTGGAGTGAACGATTGTAGGAGGTTCTTCTAAGGTAGACGCGGCTGAAGGGTTTTCAGGTATCGGTATACCAAAGAATGGAAGCTCTTGTAGGTGAGCATATTCCAAATCATGATCAACAGAATCCTCTTCAACATCATTAGGCACAAGTAAGGGTGAAGATTCAGGTGTAGTTTGAGAATTACTTGGTGGAGGTGCATCCGGTTCAATGTTAATTGAAGATGCATTTGATGAAGCTTCATTAGCTTGAGCAACAACTTCAGGGATTGGAGCTATCACTACAGGTGCTGGAACTTCATCACTTGGGGGATCAAAGAATTCATCAAACAACGGTTGAAATAGTTTATCCCACTCGGGCCTTGTAGGTGGTATAAATGATGTAGAAGTAGGATTATTGGGAACTAATCCGGAACTAATAGCACCGGTTCCCATCTCGTGAAGCGCGGGTTCAGAGCTACGTTGCTCAGAAGCCATCGCTGTCAGCTCATCAAAATCTGCGTCCATAGTTTCTACTATCTTACCAAGACGACGGTTGTAAATTCGGTATGCTTTCTTTGAGGGTGAGTAACCAATGAAAATACCTATATCAGCTTTCGGTTGAGTTTTCCCAAATTCTCACTATTAATGTTTGGATAACAAAGAGCACCAAACACATGAAGGAAAGAAACATCGGGTTTACGGTCATGTAGAAGCTCGTAAGGTGTTTTTCCATGGCGTTTCCGAATGATAGAGCGGTTTTGGGTGTAACATGCAGTAGATACAGCTTCTGCCCATAAGAATAATGGAGCGTTCGCATAAATCAGCATAGTCCTAGTAGCTTCCATAAGCGTACGATTCCGTCTTTCAACGACACCGTTTTGTTGTGGAGTACGTGCAGCGGATGTTTCATGTGAAATACCAACTTCTTCATAGTAATCACGAAGAGTCTGGTTGACGAACTATGTTCCATTATCAGTACGAATACGGCGGACAGTAGTATTTAAACGTACCTGAATGAATTTCAGAAAAGTGATGATAGCCTTCGGTGCTTCATCCTTTGTACGTAGAAATCTAACCCATGTAAACCTGGAGAAATAATCCACAATAACAAGGATGAATTTCTTACCACTCACACTTTCGGTTCGCATTGGCCCACAAAGATCCATATGCAAAAGATGAAGTTTTTCTTGATTGGTGTCTTCAGCTTTGGACTTGTATGATTTCTTGGTGCTTTTCCCCCTTGAACACGCGGAACATAGATGGTCCTTGTGAAATTTGAGCTTTGGAAGACCACGAACTAATTCGTTTTTAGCCAAATGATTAATAGCATCAAAGTTGAGATGAGATAATCTGTGATGCCATAACCATGACTTGGTCTTAGATGCTTTAGAGAGAAGACATACTGGAGAGGCGGCCATCATGTCTTGTAGGGACAAAGTATAAAGATTTGCACCACGAGACCCCTTCAACAAGTCTTTTCCTTCCAAGTTGCGGATGAAACAAGTGTGTTGTCGAAAAGCAACCTCTAGGTTAGAATCACAGAACTGTCCTACTGAAAATAAATTATGACCAAGACCTTCTACATAGTATACCCTTGAAATCGTGACATTTCTAATATGATATTCACCATACCCCATTATCTTTGCAATATGATCATTACCGAATTTTACCGTTCTAAGAAACTTGCTGACGAAATTTCGGAGCATCGAGCGATCTCCGGTCATATGCTTTGAGCAACCGGAGTCCAAATACCAGAGGATGATTTGGACCACCTGAAAATATCACCAGACGAGGACAATGTATAGGTTCGGAATCTGAATGTTCCTTGTTATTAGCAGGTACAGATTTAATGATCTTAGATTTGCTAACTTTAGGTTTCTTAGATTTCCTAGCCTTCTTCCTAGTTGGTGGTGTAGATTCAAGTTGGCTTAAATCCTGAGGTATTTCTTCACTGATAGGCACTATAGTGGGGGCTAACCTAATTAAAGGGCGCGGTTTCCATACTTTAGTGCTAGTGTGCCTAATTAAAGGACGCTGAGACCTAAAATCAATGGATGCATTCCTAGTTAAAGGGCACATTTTTCCATCTAATGTAAAGGTCCTACCAGTGGGACGCCATTGCCATCCAACATGGGAACGAGTTATCCCAGTTGGCTTCCATTCAGGATCATTCCTAATGGCATTAATTTCATTCACATGATCAATAAGACACAAATCATGACGTTGAGAAAACATGCATTCATTACAATTCCAACATTTTAATTTAGAATTCACAAATGGTTTAGGCTTCTACACAGGCGCAGAGCTTTTAGTCTTAGCAACATGATTCTTTTTATTTAAATCTGAAATAACATTCCTAGGGTGAGATTCTACTTTCTTCTTGATGGTACTACTAGTGGAGGGCTTGATCTTATCTTTCTTGAGTGGCGATCCTTTAGCCTTAGTAGACTCTTTTATTCCTGTAGAAGGCAAAGTGGGAACATTAGCAACAGATTTTAAAGGTGCCTTAGTTGATGGTGCCAATGACGGTTTTGCTCCTGGGGTTTTATTGAATGGAGTTACAGCAATGGGTCGATTAGTGAGTAGTGCAGAACCCGGTTTTCCTATGTATTGCAAATATGCTAAGCAATATTGAACACGCTAAATATATGCATGAGCTGAATAATAGTGACTGCTTGAGGGATCTAACGTATACAAATCATCTAAAATATCCCTAACAAGGTCTACATGCTTAATTGCATTCATCATATAAACATCGTAAGTATCCGGATTTTTCTTATGGCGCGGGTTCTTATAGATCACTACTGAATTGGTTGATGGAGCACTATAGGACAGTGCAGAGTTGGTAGCTAAGTTATTAACAACTTCTTGTCGGGTGAGAAGAAGTGTCTCCTTTAACTCAGCCAAGACCACGTTTTTGTCAATGAGCTGGATATTTAAGTCAGAGATTTCCTCACACTTTTGGTTCAGTTGTTCAACATTAGATTGTTGCTGTGCTGCATTAAAAGCTAAGTGTTATTCTATTGAACCATAAAGAGCGGATAGTCCCTGTCTTGCCCGATCCATCTCCCCTAGAATAGACGAAAGTCTAGTTTCTAAGCACTGGTTTTTAGACTCTGCAGCCTCTAGTTCCAATTTTAGTGTTTCGTTCGATGACACATCTCTCGTTAATCTCATAATCTCTTCCTCTAATGCCTTAACTATCTCAATCATCTTGTCACTCGTCTCAACAGTGTTTTCACAACCATTTGTTACCAAAAGATCCTCATTTTGAGTTTGCTGTTTTAATTCTAAAGATATACAATGTTGTTCAAGTTGATTAAAACGTTTTGTAAGTAAATTGTAAGAATCTTGAAGCTTTAAAAATTCAGCGTTAGACTCGTGACAAGAATGATTATCTACCTCATTTACAGTCTCAGCAATATTTACAGAGAGATCATGCACATCATCACATATATTCACAGCATCACATTTAATCATAGCGGATGTAAGCTCATTCGAATAATTAACATTCACAGTAGTAAGCACATCACACGAAATTACTTGGGACAAGAATTGGTCATACTCGGATAAAATCTTTTCCTTTTCAATTAATTGTAGTTCGTAAGCGGTGTCCATTTCATAAAACACTTTTTGAACTTCTTTAATTTCAAAGTCGAGATTTTCCGAAAGAGATGCAAAACTTCCTTTTAGATTTTCGACAAAAGGGTTGATCTCATTCTTAAACACCTCGTTCATGTGTTCGAAAGCCCATTCTCAGGCGTTTAAACCATTTGAAGTCGTACATTCCCGGATGACCTTGTCAAAACTAGCAAAGTATTGATTAATCTCTTGCAAGTTTATCCATACAGTGCTAACAGGTGGAAGATCCTTTGGAATTTCCTTAGGTCCTTCCATTTTGACAAGTGTAGGGAGTGTACTAGGCTTTTCTTCATTTAACACGTAGGTTGGTGTTGTGATGAGATCTTTATCCATATGGAAGCGAATTCTAAAGTTTGTTTTTGCAAGCTCCTGATTCATTTTAAAATAATCACACTGGGGATATTTTGCAAAGTTGTATGACCGACTCTCATCAACTAGATCCTTATTCGTGCGATCCTCGAAAATAACAATCGGATCTAAGACCAATCCTAATTTGGTTGCATCATAAAGTCATGGATTATGGATAAAAGCTTGTCTTGCATACCGTGGGTTAGGGGGAAGGTCTTTTTGACGCGATAAGTTAAACTCTCTAAACGATGCGTCAAATAAGTGCACTAGTTGAGAGGCAGCGTATTGTCTTAAAAGCAAATAATCTAAACTCTTAATTCTATTTGCTGCATTAATTTCCATTTCATTCTTTTTAGACTCGAGTAATTCAAAATCCGTTTGAAGTTTGTGAAAATTAGTGACCACTAACTCTTTTTCTTTAAGTTCGTTGGAAAGATTTGCTCTTAAGGTTTCAATTTCTTGAAAATGACCCATTTGTTTATTTTGAAAATGATCATATTCGGGATTTGTTAGAACATTGGACGAAGGAACTAATTCCAAAGTTTGAACTTTTTCGTTGCACAAGGCAAGCTCAGCCGACAGATTCTTATTCGTAGCTAGGGTTTCTAAAAGTGCAATATTCACTTGGCTAAGTAACTTTGCAGGAACCATGACCAAATCTTGTTGAGCAGGAATATGCGTATGCGAAATAACTCCCGGTTGTGATTCACTCAAAGTCTGGGGACTTGCATTGATATTGCTATCATTGATTGTCTCCTCATTTGAAAGACTCACCACCGAAGACTCATTCGGATCAGCACCCTCTTGCCCAACTTGATGTGGTTGAATACTAGTATCAGTGGTATTCGTAAGTACCTCAGATATTTTATCTGATCCAAAGCTAGAGATAGTTGCCATAAGAGCTGCCTGAGCAGATTGAAGATCATCACAGTCTGAATCGTAAGTATCCAGATCATCTACTTGATATGCTGCATTCTGTGTAGTGAGAACTTCTTGTTCCGTAATCCCTGGATCAGCAAGAAATGCAAGCTCCTCTTCATCAAGTTCCTGTCCTTGTGCTTGAGCGTTCACCAAATAAATCTTTTCTACAAACCATTGACCATCCCTTCTCCTCTTAGGTTTTGTGCAATCCTTAGACATGTGACCTTCTTCCTTACAGTTGTAGCATGTTATCATTCTCAACTTACCTGTGGAATTAGCCCGTGGAGCAGTGTTGACCATTGGAGCAGGATTGACCATTCGTGCATTGGTGGTTGATGTAGTAGGTCTCCCCTGATAAGGTTGAATAGGTTGAACCATTACCCTGCCATTCTCAATGGTAGCTTGTTGTCGAGAATTGGATGAATTCCTCAGCTGATTGTTAGTAGGAGTTGGTCCTCTAAATCCTCGTTTGCTCAATGTCCTTGTCAGATAAGCAGACATAGTGGCTAACACTTCAACTGGGTCAGTTCCTTGTTTGAATTCAGGAATGGGAACCTCATCATTATCACAATACATTGCTTGGTCTTGTTGAGAGGCATAAGCACTAGAAGGAATACTTATGTGGTCAGAATAGCTTGATGGATATGCTGCATTTTCTTGATATGAAGAGTATGATGACTGAGCATAAGGTGCAATGCTTGCTGGTGAATATGGGTGAGGTTGTGAGGCATATTGTGATGCTTGTGGTTCTCTCTGAGACAAAGGTGCATTAAACCGATATTGTTGCTGATGTGAGGTGGGTGGTTGAGGTAGAATAGAATATTGGGAGAAGCTTGGAGTCATGTACGGTGATGGATGATAAGCTTGGTGTCCCATGATATAAGGAGTGTTGTTATATGACAAGCTTGGTTGATTTGCCATCAGAGCTAAAGAGTCAGGGTACATACCTCGAGGCGAACGGTGCATGATCACGTGTTTCTCATGCTGCTGGAGAAAAGCATAGAGTTAATCCAAATTGCACTTATGAAAATCCCTAGTTAACTTAACATCAATAATATACTCACCCCATTCAGCTTGAGGTAAAGTATTCAAAAACTTGGTGTTAACCTGGAATGGAGCAATCACGAGATTGTACACATTCAAATCATTCATGAGAGTAGTGAATCTGAAGTAGTAGTCGTGAAGCGTTTCCCCTGGACTGTACGTGAACCTATCAAACAGATCATACAACTAACATTCGCATTCATGTTTAGTAAGAGACGTACCTTGTAGCAAAACCTGTAGACGTTCCCATAACTCCTTTTCAACCGTATATTGACTTACCATTTGATAGATGTCATGTGGAAGAGCTTGGAGAATGGTTTAAAGAGCCTTTTCGTCTGCATCGGCAATAAGTTGTTGAGCTGGCGTAAGTTCTTCAAACTCCCGTGGTCGAGTCACATTGTTAACAACGATGGTACCATAATCAAGTGGACCATTTAGAATTGACTTGACCATAAGCCTCCCATATGTCGGTTTTCCCTTAATGTATGACATCATACGGCCTTGCCATGCTTCAAAGACTTCTTTAATGAGCATTGGAGGGCGATTATCCGTTCCCTTAATAACGGAAATATCCGTAAGTGATGTCATTTGAGGCATTAATGAACTCGGATTCATTTTAATCACTTTAAAGAATCAAAGATTATCGGTTGATCGAGCAGTGAAGTAAGGTTGTGAGTTGTGTTGTGTTGTTGAAGTAAAGCGTGTGTAAGAAGCCAAAATCCACTAAAAATCGTCGAAAAAACTCGTAAAATACCCCTTGATCCGGAATAATTAAGTTGATTCGGAATAAATACCTTAATGTGAAAAAGATCTTGGTACAGAATAATTACCTTGATCCGGAATACTCGGTTGATCCAGAATACTTGGTTGATCCGGAATAATGGTTGATCCGGAATAACCTGTTGATTCGGAATGCCTTGTTGATCCGGAATAAACCGTTGGTTCGGAATGTTCTATTGATCCGGAATAAACCGTTGGTTCGGAATGTTCTGTTGATCCGGAATAAGCCGTTGGTTCGGAATATTCTGTTGATCCGGAATAAACCGTTGGTTCGGAATATTCTGTTGATCCGGAATAAACCGTTGGTTCGGAATATTCTGTTGATCCGGAATAACCCACTCGTTTGGAATGACTAGTTGATCCGGAATAACCCACTCGTTCAAAATAAGTTGCTTATCCGGAATAAACTGGCAAAATTACTTCGAGAACAAGTAAACAGCTTTTGAACGATTCTAAACCCGATTTTTGATCAAAAACCACAAAAAGTTTTGTGATTTCTACCAAAATAAGCTAAACCCAACACTTATCTACTAATCCCAACAACAAAAACACCAAAAAATTACAAGATTCAAGGTTGATTTTCCTAAAAATCACTAATACATTCAAAAACTAAAAAAGCAACACAAATCCTTACCTTAAATCACCCCATTTCTCTTGATACCAATTGAAGAATAGTGATAATCTTATGAATCAATAAGGTGGGTTGAAGGTTTCTAGAGAGAGAAAGTAGTGAGAGAAAGTGAGAGAGAAATATGTGTTTTCTATTAAATCAAAAGTGAAAACAACCAACAACCAACCCCCTTTCCATGATGGAAAGGGTATTTATATCCAAGCCTCTAATGGGCTTGGGCCGACCCATGACAAGCCCATGGGCCGGTTTTACTTAACTAAATAAACAAACATTAACTACGAGCTATACAACATTCAATAATATCGTGGAGCGACCGATACTTCTTGTAAAACCCGCATGCTTTTACCATGCATATTACCTTAGGTTCGTACGTACTAGTTAAAAACTTTCCTAATATAGCATGATTACGATTACGTATTAGGATTTTATGTATTACGTACGTGTTAGAACACGATAAGTATTTTATTTGCACGATCACGTAATAATTATTTAGTAATAATTATTCACGAATATACGATCACGAGATCACGAGTGTAATTAAAACACGAGATATTATTAATTACGTATATATATTTAATACGAGCGTAATTAAATATATAAGTGTAGGATATTTACGTAACGAGAACTTTAAAAACACGAACATAATTAAACGTAAACGTGTACGAAATTACAAGATACGAAACGAGGTACGGGACCCCCACAAGGGAGTCCCTACCCGCGGCCAACATAGGACAATGGGCCAAGCCCATTGTCAATTTTACTAAAAAGGAGGGTTAAGAGTTTTTACTACTTAGATTATTTTTACAGAAGAATTTCAAGAAAACCTAGAAACCCTTCCTCCTTCTTCATTGTGTGCCGCGACCTACAAATCACCATAAGGGGGTGATTTTGATCTTGGATCTTGTTGATTTAGTAATTGTTCGTGTTTGTTCTTCACCCTTTTGATCCACGAATACGGTAAAACCTTTTTACTTGTTTCTTTTTAATTTATCTTTTATTAATTAAGAACACATGATGTTTTTCATAAAAACATATTAATAAAACCTAGATCTAACATGTTATGGTCATTAATTAATCAATGGGATCGATCTAAGGGGTGTTTGTTTTGGGCCGCAGGAACAACCGACCCCAAGGGGGTTCGGTTTGTTCTAATCGACCACCACCAAGACCTTTTTGGGTCTTGGTTGGTGTGTGTGGGTCCCACGGCATCAAGGGGGTACCCCGATTTGGTTCGGGGTACGGTGTTTGTTCATATCCGGTGCATGTTTTTAAGCCTAGATCCGGATCATGATTATGTTAGTTGTTTATGTTATAAACTTAGGTTAAGAATTAAATTAATAAGATGTAATTAATTTAATAACATGAACTTAGGTTAACTAATTATTATAAACATGAACTATTTTAACCTAAGTATTTTTATTATTAAGACTTATAATTAATTAATTATTTTAAAACCATGAATATAATTAATTAATTAAACATGACTTCGGTTATATTATTAGTATTTAATAATACATATTTAACCTAAGTAATTAATATATTTAATTAAAAACATGTCATACTTTAATTAAATATTATAACGTATAGTTTAATTAAATTACATGAAATAATTATTAAACTATATGATATATTATATGACTTAGAAAATAATCATGGAAATACTTAGGCTTATTTACTTAGCTTATTTAACCAGCTTATTTCTAATTATGGAAACTTTCTATTTTTAGAAACTTAATTAAATAAGGCAGCTATTTTATTTATGGAAACCAGCTATTTTTAGAAACTTATTTATTTAAGGCAGCTAATCTATTTATAGAAACTTATTTAATTAAGGCAGCTAATCTATTTATGGAAACTTTCTATTTTTAGAAACTTATCTATTTTAAGCAGTAAATCTATTTTTGGAAACTTTCTATTTTTGGAAACTTTCTATTTTTGGAAACTTTCTATTTTTGGAAACTTTCTATTTTTGGTAACTTTCTATTTTTGGAAACTTTCTATTTTTGGAAACTTTCTATTTAAGGAAACCTGCTATTTTTGGAAAGTTACTTAATATTACACAGTAAGTATAATAACACATGAAATATCAGAAATACTTAATCAGAATGAACAGAATATAGGATTTAACACAGTTTAAGGCTTTAAACAGTGTAAATAGTAAGAACACATAAATAAGCTAAGACATGATATAAAACCAGCTATGTATGTAGTAAGCAGATACTTATTTCATGTACGTATTTATGTAGCACTAGTGTTTCGGAAGTAGGATTCTCGCAGTTCGTCGTTCTCGTTCACTGGACATAAGGTACGGATTCCCGTCCTTTCAGTATGGACATTCTTTCCTTATTAGGATTTCCCCGTATGCAGCCAACTGTTTTCCCGTAGTATAAGTATGAGTTTGATTGCTTATGTTTTATATATGATTACCTATAGCCATATACATGCATGACCAGTTTCACCTAGTTATGGAGGTACCATAACCATAACATTAGAGGCACTGATGTTATGACTTCACCACGGCGGAGTGATTGCTCGTGGCGTCCCTTCAGCTTTTGGCCATCTATTTATATTTATCATGTGGGGCGTATGGGTGCATCCTAGTTACACGTTTTTATTCAGGATTACATGGTGAATGTGGTGTGTGCCTTGCATCCTTCACAAGGAGCTGATCCCTCCTACCCATAAAACCAGTATATTAAATTAGAGGCAGCCCCTCTAATTTGCATGATGAGGTCACCCCTCCAATTATTCATGCACGGTGGATATTCATGACCTATATTGGCTAAATGGTAAAATATGACAAACAGTTTTTATAAGATAAACATAAGACTTTCAAACTATAAAACCAGCTTTATTAAGACTTAACCAGGTTACTCGGGACTTAGTTTCTTCCGCTGTTATTATGTTATATGCTTATCCTATTCATGCTTTATTGTACATCCGTGCACTGAGCGTATTGCTCAGCCGTTTTCCTTTTCTATGTTCCCAAAACGGCAGGTACTCAGGGACGCTCGTAGATATTAAGAGTACGTGCATATGGACTGGAAGCTGTCTAGCCTTCTTTACATTATGCATTTCCTTTCTTTATGATACTTATGTTTTGGACATTATTTCGTCCTTATCCTTTACTATACTATGTTTGTCTGTGAAGAGCTTTACTTTTGGACTACCGATGTTTGATTCCGGTATTTTCCTTTTTATGGTCAAGTAATGTTTTAGACTTTTTACCTTGTATGCTTTGATGACACGCCATAATTACTGTGATATTTCCATTTCCAAAATGGGGTGTTACAATTATGGTATCAGAGACAAGGCTTCGACCTGTAGGCTCTCAAATATGACCTGTGATTAGTGGGTAGTCACTACGGTCTTCCTAGAACTGACAGTTGTTTTCATGCATTCATCATTTTTTAAGCATACATATATATGTCATTGTTACAAGGTTTTTGACTAAGTAATGGTTAGTACATGACTGGCCCTATTTAGTCGCATGTGTTTTATCGAAACTTTTAGATTTGGGACCGACCCATAGGCGTCCCCTCGATATGTCTTTTGTTTTGGGTGAACTGACCAGAGGCGTTCACTCTCGAGCATCAAAAGTTTTCATAAAACTGCATCATGCATTCATACAAAAATTTTCTTGCATAAAATTTTTCTCGTGAAATTTTTAGTATAAAATTTTTTTCATGTATATATGTTATATTTTATGTTTTGAAATGTTAATCATATGTTTTATGTTATACTATCAGATGGTTCTCACACGCGAGCAGGAGCAGCTCAATGCTGCAATTCAGGCTGCCATGCAAGCCTTGCTTCCTCAACTGAGGAATGACATCCGGGCTGAAGTTCAAGCTGCCAACAATCAGCAGCAGCACAATCAGCCACCTCCTCCTCCTCCTCCAGTGACATTAGCAGTATGGCTGGAGAGATTCAACAAGCTCCGCCCTCGAGATTTTGAAAAGACAGATAGCCCCAGCGATGCTGAAAGCTGGTTGGCTCACATCGAGAAGATCTTCAACGCTATGGGCTGTGACCCCGCATACAAGGCGAGGTTGGCATGCTATCGGTTCGAAGGCGATGTACTTAACTGGTGGTTAGCTTTGATGCAATCTGAAGGTGGTGATGAGTGGGTTGCTGGTTTGACTTGGGCTCAGTTCAAGGACAGGGTGATGGAGCAGTTCTTTCCCAAGGCTGAGCAGGACAAGCTCAAGAGAGAGCACCATGGGATCCGTCAGAGAGCTGGGGAGAATAGCAACGAGTTTATGCAGCGCTTTCTTCGTTTGGCTGGTTTCCTTGGTGCGGCAATAGGTACTCCAGAAGAGCAGGCACATCACTTCAGATGGGCTCTTCGTACATCGGTCGCGAACAATCTGGTGTGTGCTACGTTTAATACGGTAGCACAAGTGGCCGATGCAGCACGAAAACTGGAGATGCTGCAGGAGAGGGATGAGTTCGGGGAAGCTGAAAGACCCGACAAGAGGTAAAACCTTCATATTCAAGCGGTGATCAATTCGTATATCTTTCATATGTCAATTATTCATCTCTTTAATGTATCTTCCAGGAAGAAAACTGGGAACCGGTCTCAGCCGGCTACCCAGCAGCAGCCTCATCAGCCCAAGGGAAACGGTCAGACTAATGACCGATCTGCTACGGATAGGCGTGGCGGTAATGACAATTACCGTAACAACACCGGACAATCCAGCAACAGCAGGTCCTAATACTTACGAAATTTCCTATGTTTTATGTTTTAACTCATATTCTGACACTCTAGCAAAATTCTACCAGGAACCATGGAAACGGTAGGGACCAGAACCAGAGAGGTTCGCAGCCTAGCCGTCTAGCTATCACTGGTATTCAATTTTACGATTATTCGCTTTGTCCTTTGTACCCAACTATTATGTCACATGTAAAATGTTTTATCAGGTCCTCAGCCAGCCAGAGCACCTGCTGAAGGATACACCCATCCTCTTTGCTCTACTTGCCACCGTAGGCACCCAGGACCATGTCGCCGTAATACTGACGCGTTCTTCAAGTGTGGTCTTCCTGGCCATATTATGAAGGATTGTCGTAAGGGCGAGATGGAGGGTACATCGGGACATGCTGATACCAATCCGCCTCCTACTGCCGGGCGTGTCTACACGACATCTCGAGATCAGGCCAACAAGTCTACAGGTACCATCACTGGAATCTTGTATATGTATGGTCGCGCTGCATGTGTTCTTTTCGATACGGGTGCTACTCACTCGGTTATTTCTACTGCTTATGCTAAGAACATTAGGATGTCTCCTTTGCCACTAGAAAATAGGCTTACTATATCTACGCCTTTGAGGGACTATGTGTTAATCACCCATGTATACAAGAGTCTTCCCCTAGAATTTGATGATAAGGTTCGACCTGTCGACGCACTTCCGCTGGACATGAATGACTTCGACATGATTTTGGGCATTGATTGGCTATCCAAGTATCATGCTACCATAGACTGCCATTCATATCGGGTTATTTTCGGTGATGTCAATGCACCAGAGTACATTCATAACGGGTTCATACCCGGACGGTCTGTACAAGTCATATCCACTCTGCAAGCGCGTGCACTACTGTCACATGGTTGCGAGGGTTATCTAGCTACGGTTCACGACATGGATGCTGAATCTCCATCGATTCAGGATCAACCAATAGTGTCGGAATTCCAAGACGTGTTTCCAGCAGAACTTTCGGGCATACCACCTGCACGAGAAGTGGAATTCAGTATCGAGCTGGTTCCAGGAGCTGAACCAATCTCCAAGACTCCTTATCGCATGGCTCCCATAGAGCTGAAGGAGCTGAAGGATCAACCGCAAGAACTTCTTGAACGAGTTTTCATTCGACCGAGCGCATCTCCATGGGGCGCACCGGTTTTGTTTGTTAAGAAGAAGGACGGCAGTATGCGTCTTTGCATAGACTATCGCGAGCTCAACAAGATTACCATTCGGAATAGATATCCACTGCCACGCATTGACGATCTGTTTGACCAACTCCAAGGGGCCAAACACTTCTCCAAGATCGATCTTAGGTCAGGCTATCATCAGTTACGAGTCAAGGAGCAGGATATTGCTAAGACTGCCTTTCGTACTCGTTATGGCCACTACGAGTTTGTAGTTATGCCATTTGGCCTGACAAATGCTCCAGCAGTGTTCATGGATCTGATGAACAGAATCTTCCATGATTTTTTGGACAAATTCGTCATTGTTTTCATCGATGACATCCTGATTTTCTCTAAGTCCAAGGAGGAACACGAAGACCATCTTCGTACAATACTACAGATTCTTCGCTAGAAGCAGCTGTATGCTAAATTCTCCAAGTGTGAGTTCTGGTTAGACAAGGTGGCATTCCTAGGTCACATTGTATCAGCAGAAGGAATCACTATGGATCCAGCGAAGGTTGAGGCCATCACTAAGTGGCCGAGGCCGACATCAGCGACGGAAGTCCGCAGTTTCTTAGGCTTAGCTGGTTATTACCGTAGGTTCGTGGAGAACTTTTCTCGCTTAGCACTACAATTGACCAACTGATGCGGAAAGGGGAGAAATTCGTCTGGACTGAAGATCGAGAGAAGAGCTTTGAAGACCTGAAGCAGAAGCTAGTATCTGCACCTATTCTTACTCTACCATCTGGTACGGGTGGATTTCAAATCTATAGCGATGCATCGGGGAAGGGACTTGGCTGTGTTCTCATGCAACATGGGAAAGTGATCGCGTACGCTTCACGGCAGCTTAAGCCTTATGAAGAGAATTACCCCACACATGATCTGGAACTTGCTGCAGTCGTGTTTGCATTGAAGATACGGAGACACTACTTATATGGAGAATCATGTGACATTTTCACGGACCACAAGAGCTTGAAGTATATCTTCACTCAACGTGAATTGAACATGAGGCAGAGAAGATGGTTAGAGCTGTTGAAGGATTATGACATTAATCTTCAGTATCATCCCGGAAAGGCAAATGTAGTAGCAGATGCCGTTAGCAGGAAGTCCGGAATGATCAACAGCATTAGAATCGAGGAGGAAATCATAAGAGACTTGGAGCGACTAGACATCGAGATCATGGTACGTGGACAGCACGGTTACTGGGCTAATCTTAGAGTAGAACCCGAGTTACTATCTAAGATCAAGGAAGCTCAGAAGGATGACGGAGAAATATGGGCGATAATACATAATTTGGAGAAGCAGACAGAATTCAGAGTAGATGCAGACGGTATCGTATGGCAGGGCACTAGACTTTGTGTTCCTGATGACCAAGAACTCCAGGAAGCTTTGCTAGCAGAAGCTCATAGCTCCCCATTCTCGATACATCCTGGTTCAACCAAAATGTACCATGACATCAAACAGTACTTTTGGTGGAGTGGTATGAAACAGGATGTAGCAACTTACGTCTCCAAATGTCTTACCTGCCAGCAGGTTAAGATCGAGCATCAGCGATCTGGCGGTCTCCTTCAACCGTTAGACATTCCAGAGTGGAAGTGGGATAAAATCACCATGGATTTTGTTACCGGTCTTCCGCCTACCAAAAGGAAGCACGATGCCATTTGGGTTATCGTTGATCGACTTACCAAATCAGCTCATTTCTTACCGATCCGCAAGGAAGATCCGGTAAGTAAACTCGCAGATACGTATAGACGAGAGATCATGAGACTACACGGTGCACCATCCAGCATCGTCTCAGACAGAGATCCTCGATTCACTTCGCGCTTTTGGAAAAGTCTGCAGAAAGCTTGGGGAACACAACTTAAGCTTAGCACGGCCTTTCATCCTCAAACGGACGGACAGTCGGAGAGAACCATTCAGACATTAGAAGATATGTTGAGGTCATGTGCGTTGGAATGGACGGGTGATTGGGACGAATACATCTGTTTGGTGGAGTTTGCATACAACAACAGCTGGCACGCGAGCATCAAGTGTGCTCCTTTTGAGATGTTGTATGGCAGAAAGTGTCGCGCCCCAATCTGTTGGGATCAGGTTGGCGAGCGAACACTCAAAGGACCAGAAATCATAGAGATGACAAACGAGAAGATCGCAGTAGCTAGACAGAAGATTCAGGAGGCACGGTCACGTCAAAAGAGTTACGCCAACAAGCATCGTAGGGATTTACACTTTAACGTAGGAGATCACGTCTTCCTTAAGGTTTCGCCGGCACGTGGTGTTAGACGCTTCGGGATTAAAGGGAAGCTCAGTCCTCGTTTCATCGGACCGTTTGATATCATTGAACGAGTCGGTGAAGTATCTTACCGATTGGCGTTACCTCCGCAGCTTTCGCATGTGCACAATGTGTTTCATGTGTCCTTACTCAGAGGGTACCAATATCATCCCCTTCACATGGTTCGGTATCCACTAGAACAGATTCGTGAAGATCTCACTTTTATAGAAGAACCCGAACGAGTTCTTGACAGGCAAGAACGAGTCATGAGAAAGAAGACGATTCCATTCGTCAAAATTCTATAGAGGGATCATACCGAGCGGGAAGCCACTTGGGAAACAGAGGAGTCTATCCGGACTTCTTACCCTCATTTCATATTCTGAATTCGGGTATGTTCTTCTTTTCCAGTTTACTTTATCTATAATTCGGGGACGAATTATTCTTTTTAGGGGGGAAGAGTTGTAAAACCCACATGCTTTTACCATGCATATTACCTTAGGTTCGTACGTACTAGTTAAAAACTTTCCTAATATAGCATGATTACGATTACGTATTAGGATTTTATGTATTACGTACGTGTTAGAACACGATAAGTATTTTATTTGCACGACTCACGAACATACGATCACGAGATCACGAGCGTAATTAAAACACGAGATATTATTAATTACGTATATATATTTAATACGAGCGTAATTAAATATATAAGTGTAGGATATTTACGTAACGAGAACTTTTAAAACACGAACATAATTAAACGTAAACGTGTACGAAATAACAAGACACGAAACGAGGTACGGGACCCCCACAAGGAAGTCCCTACCCGCGGCCAACATAGGACAATGGGCCAAGCCCATTGTCAATTTTACTAAAAAGGAGGGTTAAGAGTTTTTACTACTTAGATTATTTTTACAGAAGAATTTCAAGAAAACCTAGAAACCCTTCCTCCTTCTTCCTTGTGTGCCGCCACCTACAAATCACCATAAGGGGGTGATTTTGATCTTGGATCTTGTTGATTTAGTAATTGTTCGTGTTTGTTCTTCACCCTTTTGATCCACGAATACGGTAAAACCTTTTTACTTGTTTCTTTTTAATTAATCTTTTATTAATTAAGAACACATGATGTTTTTCATAAAAACATATAAATTAAACCTAGATCTAACATGTTATGGTCATTAATTAATCAATGGGATCGATCTAAAGGGTGTTTGTTTTGGGCCGCAGGAACAACCGACCCCAAGGGGGTTCGGTTTGTTCTAACCGACCACCACCAAGACCTTTTTGGGTCTTGGTTGGTGCGTGTGGGTCCCACGACATCAAGGGGGTACCCCGATTTGGTTCGAGGTACGGGGTTTGTTCATATCCGGTGCATGTTTTTAAGCCTAGATCCGGATCATGATTATGTTAGTTGTTTATGTTATAAACTTAGGTTAAGAATTAAATTAATAAGATGTAATTAATTTAATAACATGAACTTAGGTTAACTAATTATTATAAACATGAACTATTTTAACCTAAGTATTTTTATTATTAAGACTTATAATTAATTAATTATTTTAAAACCATGAATATAATTAATTAATTAAACATGACTTAGGTTATATTATTAGTATTTAATAATACATATTTAACCTAAGTAATTAATATATTTAATTAAAAACAAGTCATACTTTAATTAAATATTATAACGTATAGTTTAATTAAATTACATGAAATAATTATTAAACTATATGATATATTATATGACTTAGAAAATAATCATGGAAATACTTAGGCTTATTTACTTAGCTTATTTAACCAGCTTATTTCTAATTATGGAAACTTTCTATTTTTAGAAACTTAATTAAATAAGGCAGCTATTTTATTTATGGAAACTAGCTATTTTTAGAAACTTATTTATTTAAGGCAGCTAATCTATTTATGGAAACTTATTTAATTAAGGCAGCTAATCTATTTATGGAAACTTTCTATTTTTAGAAACTTATCTATTTTAAGCAGTAAATCTATTTTTGGAAACTTTCTATTTTTGGAAACTTTCTAGTTTTGGAAACTTTCTATTTTTAGAAACTTTCTATTTTTGGTAACTTTTTATTTTTGGAAACTTTCTATTTTTGGAAACTTTCTATTTAAGGAAACCTGCTATTTTTGGAAAGTTACTTAATATTACACAATAAGTATAATAACACATGAAATATCAGAAATACTTAATCAGAATGAACAGAATATAGGATTTAACACAGTTTAAGGCTTTAAACAGTGTAAATAGTAAGAACACATAAATAAGCTAAGACATGATATAAAACCAGCTATGTATGTAGTAAGCAGATACTTATTTCATGTACGTATTTATGTAGCACTAGTGTTTCGGAAGTAGGATTCTCGCAGTTCGTCGTTCTCGTTCACTGGACATAAGGTACGGATTCCCGTCCTTTCAGTATGGACATTCTTTCCTTATTAGGATTTCCCCGTATGCAGCCAACTGTTTTCCCGTAGTATAAGTATGAGTTTGATTGCTTATGTTTTATATATGATTACCTATAGCCATATACATGCATGACCAGTTTCACCTAGTTATGGAGGTACCATAACCATAACATTAGAGGCACTGATGTTATGACTTCACCACGGCGGAGTGATTGCTCGTGGCGTCCCTTCAGCTTTTGGCCATCTATTTATATTTATCATGTGGGGCGTACGGGTGAATCCTAGTTACACGTTTTTATTCAGGATTACATGGTGAATGTGGTGTGTGCCTTGCATCCTTCACAAGGAGCTGATCCCTCCTACCCATAAAACCAGTATATTAAATTAGAGGCAGCCCCTCTAATTTGCATGATGAGGTCACCCCTCCAATTATTCATGCACGGTGGATATTCATGACCTATATTGGCTAAATGGTAAAATATGACAAACAGTTTTTATAAGATAAACATAAGACTTTCAAACTATAAAACCAGTTTTATTAAGACTTAACCAGGTTACTCGGGACTTAGTTTCTTCCGTTGTTATTATGTTATATTCTTATCCTATTCATGCTTTATTGTACATCCGTGCACTGAGCGTATTGCTCAGCTGTTTTCCTTTTCTATGTTCCTAAAACGGCAGGTACTCAGGGACGCTCGTAGATATTAAGAGTACGTGCATATGGACTGGAAGCTGTCTAGCCTTCTTTACATTATGCATTTCCTTTCTTTATGATACTTATGTTTTGGACATTGTTTCGTCCTTTTCCTTTACTATACTATGTTTGTGTGTGATGAGCTTTACTTTTGGACTACCGATGTTTGATTCCGGTATTTTCCTTTTTATGGTCAAGTAATGTTTTAGACATTTTACCTTGTATGCTTTGATGACACGCCATAATTACTGTGATATTTCCATTTCCAAAATAGGGTGTTACACTTCTAATATACGTTAAAAACGTATTCCTAACATGATTGATGAGATTAAGATTTGATCTATGTTTGTTTGATATGAGATGGGGGCAGATTTATCTTATAAAGTTGTGGCGATTTGTTTTGAGATGGAGATGTATTTGATTGATGGATAATTGATCTGGTGGAGGGGCGGAGGTTACGATGATGGGGTGTGAGAAAGGATTTTTTGGGGGCCGGATGTATCTATGTGAGGATTTGGGCAAAGATAATGTGAGTGAAATTAGGGTAGTGAGTGTTATATACCAAATGATGAATCGGGTTTGTGACTTGGGCAGATGTGTGATTTGGGCCATGGATTCTTAAACGGGCTGAAGTGAATTTGGACAAAAATTGGTTTGCACATTTCACATGGACGAAAATATTAGTTTTGTTGTAATGATAAATTTTTATTTTTAAAAATTTTATCGTTTATTGAATTTAATGTTTAATTTTTCGGGACTCCATCGAGGCATCGTGACGATTCAAAAGTGACGTGACAAAGTGACGAGAGACTAAGTGATAAAATTTATTTGAGACGAGACCAAGAAAAAATTTGGGTATATTTTAAGTGACTACAGATTTTGTTTGATCGGGTATAAATTATGTGAAGTTAGAGACGGATTTTTCGAAGGCGTGAACTTATTTTATCTTTCAAAGATAACTTGCTCGTGCTTAATATTAGAATGAAGACTTGTTTATCTGGTTTCCGGGTTCGGGGTGGTTGGTTGATGACTCGGATAACTATCACTTAAAGGGGTTACATTGTTGTACTCAGTGTCACGCGCTTAGTCGACGTGGATAATTTCAAGAGGTGTTGTGCTTATAGACTTCTTCAGTGATGCATTGAGTACTTAGAGATTTCTCCACCGTTCTTCATTCAACAATTGTGCAAGCTTAAGTCACAAGATCGAAGGATTCTTATTCAGTTTCACGTTTGATGTATCTGGTTCATTCTATCAGTGGTCACTTCAAATTGCTTTCACGTGGGGTGGTAAAGATGGCCATGGAGAGTTTATGAGTAGAGATTTTCGATCAACAGCTGATTCTCACCGAATATAATTAAGCTTATTTATTATTCTCTCGAGATTTTCAGGTTCATGTGCTTACGATTTATTGATGGTTCCGAGTTTCGAAACCATCAAGGGGGAAGAAGAAGACACATTGAACGCACAACGAGTACACGTGATGAACTTCATACCTTCTTTTGATTTGAAGACATTCCGGGATGACATTTGTCATAGCCGCAGAGAAAATCAGTGTTTTAACTCACGGAGTTATCAATCTCTAAATGGTACACTACTGATTCGATGTTTAATTGTTTAGTTGTTGCAATTATTCATCATCATTATCCTATATGCATTCCCGGGACTTAATTGACTCGGTGCATCTCCGAAAGAAGATATGTGTATTTCTGGGACTTAATTGACTCTGGTGTTACGATGTCAACTTCATGAATGGGATAAAGTGTCTACTTCAGTATTTGAGCTTCATACTCGGGATTGATTTACTTTCTTCAACTATGTGGGGGAAGAAATGTCTTGATTCTTTCTAGTATGCATAACTTGATTTCTCAGGGGGGAAGAAAAATTCAGAAGAATTATTCAAGCGTGAGAAGAGAAGTTGTTGATCTACTTGGTGTGCCCCAAGCTTTCAATCCCTCTTAGCAACGTTATCATGTTATATGATGGAATTTGCTTGTTAGATTCCGCTGTGCGCTTAATCATTCTAAGCTTTATTGAAAGCTTTGAAGTTGCTTACGAGGATTGTCGGTTTAGGGGGAAGCTATTTAAAAGCTTCTACATCAAGTTTATGTGGCATGAATTAGGGGGAAGTTAATTCAGAAGCTTCTCCTTAACCAGAAGTGTATGGGTTACTTAGCTCGTGCCGTTACAGTATTTCTACTACAAGTTACTTTAAAGATAAATCGTTTTGAAGTCAAAGGCCTCAGAAGACATCATCAGCATTGGACGCTTCATGAAAGCTCTTGTTCTTAATCATTATGTACTTGTTAGGAAAAATATTGTAAGGAATTCTACACGTCGTCCCATGGGGGGAAGATTGTTGAAAATTCACTTTATGTGACGCTATTTAAGAAGTCCCGTTAGTTATCATAGTCACACACGCTTAGACTAGACTAGGTAGAATGTATAGTTTAAGGGGTGTGTGTGACTATATATACCCCTCCTAGGCTTCCAAGGAGGGGTGTTGCTTGTGTTTCTTTTTCATTTATTACATTTTTCCTTTCTTTCTCTTTACACACACAACCACTCTCTCTCTCTAAGCTTCAACAATGGCTTCCACTACCATCTACCACCATGTTAGACCACCGGATCTATAATAGCAAATCCTCAAAAACGAAAACCACTTTATTAAAAATTTATTCTAGCAAAGAAAGTAAATGACGATGACAAAGGAAAATACTACTAAATTACTAGGCCAAAATAGATTAAAAATTTTGAAAAATGTCGAAAAATTAAATTTTCCAGTTAAAATGAGGACAAATTAATGGAAAAGCCCACTTACTTCGATAGAAGTCCCCCCTACACTTGATATAAACATTGTCCTCAATGTTTAAGCATGTGGGAGTAAACTCCCCTACACTTAGGACATTGTGCACTTTGTTTAAATCTTGCGAAGGGAAGGAAAACTATAGTGATTTCAATGTGAATATATAAGATATGAAATATTAAATCACGACAGTTTAGGATAGAACCAGGAAGACGGGTACACGGGACCACGGTTCGTCAAATGTCATCAAAAGTGCTCTTTGAAGCTTTAATCCCTGCACATTATAAGAAACAAGACAACAAACACATATGGGGCATCCCCCTACACTTATTATGAAAACGGTAAAGGATAGATCAACGGGTTGCCTCCCGAGAAGCGCTTGTTTTTGTTAACTGAGTCACGAGACTGACTCGACCCAGAACTAATTCAAGGGAAACGTGGTGAGGGATGGAATCATCTCATGAGAGATGTCCTCACCAAAATATAGCTTCACGCGCTGGCCATTCACTTTAAAATTAGGCCCATTTGGTTGAGAAAGTTCAATGGTGCCGTAAGGAAAGACTTTGGCGACGGTGAATGGACCAGACCAACGGCTCTTCAGCTTGCCCGAGAAAATCTTCAACCGAGAGTTAAAGAGTAAAACTTGATCACCAACGTGAAACTCTCGGTTCTTAATCCTTGCATCATGGATGATCTTGGTTTTCTCCTTGTAGATCAATGAATTCTTATAAGCTTCATTCCTTAGTTCATTTAGCTCGTTGAGTTGAATCTTCCGAAGATCACCGGCTTTGTTGATGTCAAAATTGGCCCACTTCAAGGCCCAGTACGCCTTATGCTCGAGCTCAATAGGAAGGTGGCATGCTTTCCCGTACACAAGACGATATGGAGTGCAACCAATCCCGTCTTATATGCGGTATGGAAAGCACACAAAGCATCATCTAACTTATCGGCCCACGCGGCGCGATGCTCTCCCACAATACGCTCAAGAATTCGCTTCAATCCACGGTTAGATATCTCGGCTTGACCATTTGTTTGAGGATGATAAGTGGTGGAAATACGTTTATTGACACCGTACTTAGCCATGACTCGAGCAAATTGATCATTGCAAAAATGAGTCCCGCGGTCACTGATGATAGGACGAGGAACACCGAATCGAGCAAAAAGCTGCTTCAAAAAGTTCACAACCACCCTCGCATCGTTCGTTGGGAGAGCCTTAGCTTTAACCCATTTAGATACGTAGTCAACGGCTACGAGGATGTACTTGTTCCCTTTGGATGATGGAAATGGCCCCATAAAGTCGATGCCCCATACGTCAAAGATTTCACATTCTTGTATGAAATTTTGAGGCATCTCATCTTTATGTGTGATCTTGCCTTGGCATTGGAAAGCATCACAATGTTTAACCATTTCATGAGCGTCATGATAAATGGATGGCCAATAGAATCCAGAGTCGAACACTTTCTTCGCGGTGTAATTAGGACCAAAGTGACCACCGGTGGGTCCTTTATGGCAAGCTTCAAGGATTAGTAACGCTGTCGGCCCATCAACACATCGACGAATGACAAGATCTGCACATTGTTTGAAAAGGTAAGGGTCGTCCCAAAAATAGTATTCAATGTCTTTAAAGAACTTTTTCTTTTGTTGGGACGTTAACCCTTCCTTGAGAATTCCACCCGCCAAGTAGTTTGCGATATCCGCAAACCATGGGGTGTCATCAAGATTGGAATTTATAGACATTAAGGCCTCAAGGGGAAAAGAGTCATTGATCTCTTGATTCGGATGATCCCCTTGATAAGGATCCTCAAGTCTACTTAGATGATCCGCGGCTAGGTTTTCGGCTCCCTTCTTGTCACGAATTTCAATTTTAAATTCTTGAAGGAGCAAACCCAACGAAAAAGTCTTGGCTTAGAATCTTGCTTAGTCAACAAGTACTTCAAGGCGGAATGGTCGGTATAGACAATGGTGGTGGAAAGAACAAGATAGGGGCGGAACTTCTCAAAAACATACACTACAGCTAAAAGCTCTTTTTCGGTAGTGGTATAATGCAATTGAGCCCCCGTCATTGTCTTGCTAGCATAATGGATTGGTTGGAAGTGTTTGTTCACTCTTTGTCCCAAAACCGCTCAAATATCAAAGTCGCTAGCCTCACACATCAATTCAAAAGGTAGCTCCCAAATAAGGGAAACCAAGACCGGTGCCGTAGTTAGCATATCCTTAAGAAGATTGAAAGATTCAATACACTCTTTGGAAAAGATAAAGGGAGTATCTTTTTCCAAGAGGTGGGTCATCGAACGAGCGATTTTAGAAAAATCTTGAATGAATCGACGATAGAAGCCCGCATGACCAATGAAACTTCTGACACCCTTGACGGTTGAAGGTGGAGGTAATTTGGCTATGACATCCACTTTAGCACGGTCCACTTCAAGACCGGCTTTTGAGATTTTATGTCCAAGCACAATGCCTTCTTTTACCATGAAATGGCATTTTTCCCAATTCAGAACAAGGCGAGTGTCTTCACACCGCTTAAGCATGCGTTCCAAATTGGCAAGGAAAGAAGAGAAGGAGTCACCATAGACCTAGAAATCATCCATGAAGACTTCCATAGTTTCTTCAACCATGTCATGGAAGATAGCCATCATACACCTTTGGAAAGTCCTAGGAGCATTGCATAAGCCGGAAGGCATTATTTTGTAAGCAAATATTCCATAAGGACAAGTAAATGTGGTCTTCTCTTGGTCTTTAGGATCGATGGGAATTTGAAAATACCCGGAGAAACCGTCTAAGAAGCAATAATAATCATTACCCGCCAGACGTTCAAGCATTTGGTCCATGAAAGGAAGAGGGAAATGATCCTTTCTCGTAGCATCATTGAGTTTGCGGTAGTCTATACAAACTCTCCACCCTGTAACGAGACGAGTAGGAATCAACTCGTTGTTTTCATTGGGAACAACGGTGATTCCGCCTTTCTTAGGCACACAATGGACCGGACTAACCCATGGTGAATCCGAGATAGAGTAGATCATTCCCGCATCAAGAAGTTTGATAACCTCTTTTTTGATAACGTCATGGATCTTGGGATTCACCCTTCTTTGGCTTTGAATAGTGGGTTTAAAGTCGTCCTCCATGAGAATTTTATGTGTGCAAAAGTGAGGATCAATTCCACGAATATCGGAGATTTTCCAAGCAATCGCTTTCTTGTGATTTTTCAGCACGGCGATAAGTCGAGATTTTTTGTCTTTTTTCAAATCCTTTGCGATGATGACGGGTGACTTCTTATTATCTTCAGGGAATACGTATTCGAGATGAGACGGAAGATCCTTAAGCTCTAAATCCGGAGGATTTTCGATGGACGGCGTAGTCAAAGTCGGATCATCGATAGAGATATCCTTAGGAGATGGTGGAGAAATATGGTCCTCATTGAGAAGTTTCTCAATGGTACGAATGTCTTCATCCCAATCGGTGGGAGAATCGTCATATTTTAAGTCCACATCTCCCAAAGTTGCTTCAAATTCTTTGAAAAGGAAATCACTTTCTCCAAATAGAGTTAGTGAAGGAGCAATAGAGGAAACGGTCTCAACAATGGGTAGAGAAGAAGAACCACTTTTACAAGCGTCTTTGAAATGTTCTTCACAAGCCTCATCAAGAACGTCAATGAAATTAATGCTCTCGTTTTCAGAAGGCTGCTTAGAAAGTTTACCCATGTTGAAGATGATTTTATCGTCACCAACTCTCATGATTAATTCGCCCGCGGCTACATCAATGACAATACGACCAGTCCTCAAGAATGGACGTCCAACGATTAATGGAACACGGGGATCCATCTCGTAGTCAACGACAACAAAATCCGCTGGAAAGGTGAATTTGTCAACACCGACGAAGACATCTTCGGCTATCCCCACTGGATAAGCAACCGTACGGTTAGCTAATTCCAATGTCATTCGTGTGGGGACTAGCTCGGGTAGAGATAATTGTTTCCAAACACTTAATGGCATTAAGTTTATACTAGCACCTAGATCGGCTAGGGCCATACAATTCTCTACCCCGGGAAAGTTGCAAGGAATGAGAAAACGACCCGGGTCACCAAGTTTGGTGGGTAATTTCCTTAAGAGCATTGCGGAGCAATTCTCAATAAGTTGGGTCTAAGCGATATCAAGAAGTTTCTCCTTATCACTGAGAAGATCTTTAAACATTTTAGCATATTTCGGCATGTGAGCGAGAGCCTCGGCAAAGAAGATGTTGAAATTCAGTTGTTTAAACATTTTGAGAAAGTTAGAACTTGAATATCATCCTTGTTCTTCAACTTCTCTTTCCGCAACCTTGAGGGATAAGGTATATTAGGTTGAGATGAAGGCTTTGGAATGGAATTCTCACTCACATCCTTGGGTGGTGGAGGGGTGGAAGTAGGAGGTGGAGGAATTAGAGAAATAGAAGGTGGAGGAATTGGAGAAGGGGATTGGTTTTCCTTTGTCACAATCACCGGTGTAGGTGTAGGAAGCTCGGGTTCCTTTAAACCTTTTCCACTTCGAGTGGTGATTGCTTTCATCTCCCCTCTTGGATTAGCAACGGTGTTACTCGGAAGAGAACCCGAACCAGAGGCTTGATTATTTTGGAAAAAACTAGCCATCATATCCCTTAAGTCATTCGTTTGACTGCTCAAAGAATTTCGCATATCGGCTCGAAGATCATTCCCTTGTTTCACCATATCTCCTTTCAAGTGGCCATTTGCCGCTGAAGATTCTACACTATCGCATCATTTGTCCTCATGTAAGTGTCAACCTCTTGACGAAATGCGGTGGGTTGGGTGGGAGGAAGAGCATGGTAGGCATGTGGTTGATAAGCGTGTGGTTGGTGAACTTGATTGTTTGCTTGAGGTGGATATGGGTTTCTTTGGGTTTGATATTGATTTGGAGCTCGAGGTTGATTTTGATTGTTGCGATTGAGGTTGTTTGTGTTTTGATGTGGAAAACCTGGTGGTGAAAGAAAGTTGTTTGAACGATAACTGAGCAAATTGCGGTCAACTTGAGGACGTGCTTGATAGCCTCTCGTGGAATAGTTATCGTTGGCGGCATACACATTTTCCGGATTGTCATGAGTCGAAGGAGAATCGGTGTATGAATGAGATCCCCGACATATTTCACATGACTGACTCATAGCATTAACTTGTGCATTGATGGCTTTGGTATTGTTAGCGGTTTGTAGAGCAAGTGTTTCAACAAGCGAAGTAAGCTTATAAATTCTCTTGTCGCTCTCACTAGTACTAGCACTAGCCACATTAGTCCGAACACTCTTGGTTTGCACTCTAGACTTATTCTTAATAATATCCCATGTGGCATTAGAAGACTTAACCAAAATATTACCCCCTGAGACACTATTTAGTAAATCTTGGTCATTCATGCTTAAACCATTGTAAAAAGTATTAATTTGATGTACTTTTGTGAAACCATGTTGTGGACACTTTCTTAAAAGTTCCTTAAAACGGTCCCAAGATTCACTAAATGTCTCATCGTACTTTTGTTCAAAGGTAATTGTTTCATTCCGCAAAGCGGTAGTACGTGAGGGTGGGAAAAAGTAGTTGATGAATTTAGTCTCTAAATCCGTCCACGCAAGAATACTTTGTGGCGGTTCCTTATCAAGCCAATACCGGGCTTGTCCCTCTAAGGAGAAAGGAAAAACTTGTAAACGAATTACCTCTTGTGAAACCCCATTATATTTAACCGTATTAGTGAGTTGAAGGAACCTTTTAATATGGTCATGAGGATCATCAAGTGTTCATCCCAAGAATGGTTGAGCAGAGACCATTTGAATGAAGCCAGATTTGAGCTCGAAGTTGTTGGCTCCAATCTCGGGTATGACAATAGCATCGGTGTTGCCCTCTACTTGCGATTGCAAAAGCTCGATCATTGGTCGATTGTCCATGGTGACAGTAGGTGGAGTTACAACTTCGGCTTGAATTGCTTTCTTCTTACGAGCACGGGTACGCATACACACCTACAAAAAGAAAAGAAAGATAGACAAGAAATATTTTTGTTTTTTTTCTGTTTTTCTATTTTTTTATATTTTTTTGAAAATTTTTTATTTTTTAGGATTTTTGAAAATTAAAGCAAGAAAAATAACGTTCAAAAATGAACGGATCCCAAAATCCAATGCGTCTCTCACTAAAAACCGTTAATCTTAACGAAAAGAGCCGGCAGCGACGCCATTGAATAACTAGATTTTACTTAGTTATGAAAGTTCGTTATTCCAGTCTTTTCGAATTGATTACAAGTAATTAGTGCGACTCAGTCGTTCTTGGTGGAAAAGAAAATGGTTTGGTTATCTATTTTAAACTAATAGCAAAAATATGAAAATGTCGTTGAGTAAGATAAAAGTTTTAAAAATTAAACTAAAAATTACTAGAAAAACACTTGGTAAAAACAGAGATTTCGGGAAGCGTGCAATTTTTGGAAATTAAAACGTAATGAATTTAAAACTTGAAAACTTTGTAAAAATAAGAAACTAAACCCGTCAGAATGTTGCCATCGGAATCAGATCGGAATGTGATCGGAATGTCAAAGGAAAATTCCTATTGGAATAGCAGCATCGGAATACATTAGGAATGAACCCATCGGAATAATGCAAAGTAATCCTATCGGAATCAAACCCACGTCGGAATAACAATCAATCGGAATGTACCAAAATAAAACGATCGGAATAAGGGAAATCAAGAGTTATCGGAATATTGAACAAGTACCCTCGTCGGAGTCCCAATTGGAATCCAGATCGGAAAGTAAAACCCCTTTCCGATCCTTGTGATCGGAATGATAGTGTCAGAATGAATAAGCCCCTAATCGGAATGAACAGTCGGAAAGGGGTTTACCCTTTTCCGATACCTTGAAAAACGTAATAAGCCACTAAAAAGCTCCCTTTTCAGAATAAGCACAATCCAAACTTAACTAGTTTTTTTAAAGAAAATGACTAATAAGCACAAATAAGAACTTTTAAAACTCCAAATAAGCAACCTTTTAAAACAAACTTATTAAAAAGACTAACTTTTTAGAAAACTTTAAAAGATAAATAAGCTAAGTACCAAATAAGCCAATAAGCATAATAAGCTCAAAGCTCAATTTGCACAAAAACATAGATATGATCAAAAAGATAAACTTTTTAATCACATAAACATCAAGATGAAACTATATCAAAGATGATAACGAATCAAAGGTAAATAAAATCAAGAAAGGTAGAAGAAGATTAAGATTGAAAGATTAAACTTGAACTTGTAGATTAAAGATTCAAAAATACAAGATTGAATTAAAGCTTAAAACATGAAAGAAAGAAAGGATGAAGTTTTTGTGAGAGAAAGTTAAACACTTTCTCTCTCTAAAGATTAAAACTACAAAAAGAAAATAAACTAGCTAACACCCTCCTAATGTGTCATTAGGAGGGTATTTATAGGAGGTGGGGAGTTGCATGTGTTGCTTCCTTTCTCTTTCTTTTCGTCTCGACTCGATTTAAATTCTTTGTCTTTCTCGACGTCGTCTCGGGATTTGAACTTGTCTCATATTTTTCTTCTTCTATTAGACTTGAGTTCTTCGACTTCATTAAACTTCCGTCTTTGGACTTTTTCTTCGATAAATCTTCAGAATAGGCATTGGACCTCCGTTCTTTTTACACTCTTGATCTTTTGACTTCGTCTTTTGTCGTTTTCTTCGATAAAACCCCGTGATAGCCCGCGTTTTCTTCCTTTTTCATATTTTTATCTTGAAACACAATAAAAACACAAACCACGCATAATTCCGACTTTTACGACATAAAATACACGTTTTGGTCTTGTTATTATTGGAAATAAGTGGTAAAAGGATAAGTGTTTTCACACTTATTACTAACCTACCAGAGTTAACTGATACATGAGATGTTCCTACATTTACAAAGAGAACTTTCTCTTTCTTGACCAAACAAGGCAATGCCTTTACAGGAATAGTTACACCATTATTTGCTCATATGTTAGCCCAACCTGCCAATCAAGAAGGTGAGGAACCTAGCAATGCTAGTGCTTCTCAGCAAACTCCTTCTCACCAGAGTTCCCATTCCCTAGAAGATTTACAATCTTCCTCTCACAATGTTGGTGCTCCGCCAAAAAATGATGAGATGATCCACACACCTGCTGCTTCTATTGATGCTAGTGGTTCCCCACAAGCACAAGCACCAGAGGTGGTGGATGTTGCAAATTTAACTGCTTTGTGTACTAGTTTGTCCCAACAGGTACAGGTGTTGCAGAAAGAAAAGCTTGTTCAAGACAAGAAAATTGTTGAATTGGAAGCTATCCTAATCAAGTTGAGGAACAAAGTATCACCTTGGATGAGGCAACATAGATCTATTCAGAAGGCTGCACTCAAGAAGCAAAGATTCAGGAACCACAAGAAAAGGCAACTGAATGCAACCAAACAGGGGAGGAATTATGAAGAACAACCACCTTCTTCTGATAATCAGACAAGGATCTTTGGAAATGACATCAATTTTGAGCTGGATGAAGGTGTCACGGGGACTTATGAAGATGGAACTGGTTTAGAGACTGGTGTGGATGGACCTTCAAATATGGAGATTCAACAGGAAGAACCACAGCCTACTCATGAGGAGCCACAAGTTGAAGAGATGATGGTAACTCAGCCAGCACCAACACCTCAATCACCACTTCAAGTGAATTAGAGTACTTTCTATGAGAAGTTGGAGGAAATTAACATTCAGTTTCCTATATCTTCAACTCCACCACCACAAAGAAAAGTATGGTTTCAAAGGAAACAAACTTTGCAAGTACTGTCTAGATCAAGAATGAGCAATGGATCAGACAAAACTGAAGAGGTGCAAGTTGAAATGATGGCTTCTATGGAAGAAAGAGTATATATAGATACGCACTTGATTGAAGAAACAAGTGTGTCTAATACTGGTGAAATCAACATTGTTGAAGATCCAAGTACTGCTAAGCCAACTAAGCCGACTGCAAGTACTGCTGACATTGTTGAAAACCCAAGTACTGCTAAGCCAACTAAGCCGATTACAAGTACCGCTGGTGATCATCCTTCACTAGAAAGTCAAACTCCTTTTGGAGAGGATGAGACTTTAGCCCAATTACCGCTTTACTTAAGAAAGAAGAATTCAGTTGAGAAGACTAAACAAGCAAAGGTAGAGAAAAGACACAACAAGAAGTTCTTGCCAAAAAGGATCAAATTCAAGGTGAGAAAGTTCAAGCTTCACACCCTACTAAAGGTATAGTTATTCAACAGCAAGCTGATGAGGAAAGACCTTCTAAGCTGAAGAAGAAGCTACCTAAGATTAATCCAAAGGATAGGGGAAGAAGCAAATATTATCAGAATCTGAAAATGAAAATGATTCAGATGATGATATAAGAAAGGTCATGTATATATTTAATCAATTGGACCATGATGAGGAATATGCTTTCAGAGTGCAAGCACAAATTCGTGAAGATTAATTACAAGAAGAACTTGCAGCAAAGCAGCATTTGCTAGAAGCTAAGAGAATACAGCAAGAATGGAACATACAAGAGTATGATAGGATTCAAGCTGAATTACATGCAAGTGAGCTTCTTGCAGACTCATTGATAGCTGAAGAGAGAGATGCTTATGATGAAGAAGAGAAATCAAAGTTGATTGATGATCTGGTAAGGGAGCAACAAAGATTCTTTGCTGAAAAGAGAAGAAGAGAAAAGATTAAGCCTCCAACTACTATGCAGATTAGGAATCAAATGATGAATTTTCTTAAGAGAGTTAAGGGTTTTACTCATATTCAGCTGGTCAAGAAATTTTTTGAAGAAATCAAGACTTTGTATGAGCAAAATAAAAGAACTGAATTGAATTTTGTTGAGATTAGATCTGAAGTAGATAGAATAGCTGTTGAAAGACATAGAAGACATCTGCAACAACAAAGGCAATTTGGAAGTACTCCTAGAATTGAGCCAAGTACTGTTGAACCTACAAATACATCCCCATCTATCAAGACCACTTATGTGAGGAATAATAGAAAGGAGAAGGTAAGTTTAAGGGAGGAAGAGACTACTCAAAGAATGAATAAAGGAGTTGAAGTTTAAGATATTGCTCAGACTGAAAATGTACAAGCAGTACATACACAGTCAACAGTACATACTGAAGAGACGGTACATACAAACTTGGAAGAGGGTTCAACAAAACTTGAGGGAACCTCCAAAGAAAGGTTAACAAAGATAAAGAAGAAAGCCAAAAGGGCTAAATCAACAGCAGAAGATAGTGATGATGATGAGAGCTTGAATAAGTACTTGAAGATTGTAAAATTTGAAGATCAATGTATTGATAAAGAGATTTTTGGAAAGAGATCATCTATTGCTAGATGGATTTACTCTATGGATCAAGGACTTGAATCTCATGGAATTCAAAGAACTGATGGCACAACAAGGATATTCAGACTTTTGGAGGATATTCTTCACATTCTTGACAGACAAGATATTAAAGATCTTTTCAGGTTAGTTCAAGAAGCTAGTGCAAGTAAACTGAAGTATCACTATTATATAGGGAATTTCTCTTTATGTATGAGCCACACAACTGTGATCAAGAAATGTTGAAGGAATTAGAGAATCAGGTTCCTAGTTACTGGAGATATTATAGGTCATGTGGATTGCATATTTTTGATATAGATGATGTTACATACTATATGCTGCAAGAGAAGACTTACCCTTTCAAAAGAAGATTGTTGGAAAGAATGTTAGAACAACAATTGGAAGTTACAGAAGAATTTGTTGATGCTTTGGAGTTGATCAGAATGGTTAAACAACAAATCAAGGATTTGGAAGATGAGGAAGAAGCTGAGAAAGAGCCTTAAGTGTTTGACTTTCAGTCACACTTCACAAATGGTTCTCAGTTCACCATGTCTAACACACATAAGAACTGGCTAGTCCATAAGCAAACGGTTTATGGTAAAGACTTATCAAATCCGTTGAAAGCTGATAGTTTGCTAAAAACTATATGGTTCTAACTCACCTTGTTTCGAGACAAAGAGTTGGCTAGTCCTGGACAAACAGTACTAGGTAAATACTTCATCAAATCCGTTGATGGTTGACAATTTACCAAAAATTGTAAGGTTATCAGTACACCTTATTCTTTATGAATAAAGTATTGGCTGTTCCAGAGTGTACGGCTAACAGGTAAAGAATTTATCAAATCCGTTGATAGCTGGTGATTATTGGTTTTTGTTGTAAACTATTTTATTTTAGGTATGAAGATTGCAAGCAAAGGAGTATGCAAAGAAGAAAATACTTAGAAGGTTTTGTCTCATCAAATCAAGACTGAAGTTCATGATTCAGAGTTCATAGATTTAACTCAAGAAGACAATTACTGTTGCTGCAAAGAGAATTGAATGTTACAAGACACAAGAAGATCATAAGTTGAAGACAAAGATGATGTTCATGATGTTTGAAGATTATCTTATCAGAAGAAGATCTACATAGAAGTGTTTGGCTACATTCAGTTGGATACAAATACAAATTACCAAGTTCAATCCAATGATGAAGGAAAGACTGAAGACATGTATTTTAAATACATCCAGTACAAGAGAAACAAGAAGACAACAAGTTATCATTCTTGTTTAGGGGAGGATTGTTGGGAATTATTTGTTAAGTGTCAAGTACTGTCAGTGTAATTTAAGTACTGCTAGTATTATGCAAGTACCGTTAGTGTTAACACGGTACATAGTAAGTACTGCTACTTATAAAGTAAGTACTGTTATATTGATTAGGACGAATATATCTTTGTATAAGATATGTCATAGTTATAGTTAGAGTATATCTTATGTGATATACTTAAATAATTAGAATATTGATAATATATCGTGTGTGATATAGTTATCTTTATAGAATATTCTAAGGTTTCTAGGGTTCCTTACTCTATAAAAGGAACATAGGTACAATGTCATTCATGTACCTCATTCAAGTCGATTAATAAGAGTTGAATAGTTAAAAGTAATTATGTTCTTCTGTGCTTTATAAGTTAGATTCCGCATAACTTATTTAGTGTGAGTAAGAGTTCTTAAAGTGTTTTAGTTTGATTACAAACTACTATACTAGTTCTTAACAGAATATAGATCCAATCAAAGGGATCAACACAAATCTTCTTCTTCTCTGCCCACAAATGAATGTGATAGCTAACAATCCTGATAATTGCTTTACGACTTTATTAACCAAATCTAATTCCAAGATTAAAGAGATTGATGAGACTACTTTTATACATAGTCTCATCGTCCAAAAAGGGCTTTAAATGCATTAAATATCATGAAAATGGCCAAATATATGCTTGTGTTTGCTGACTGTGTATTTTACGTACGGATATTGAGAAAATGCAAAAGATCACAAGAAACATGCAAAAACGAACACAGAATACGAAGCCGCACAATGAACCAAGCCCTAAATGAAGATTTTCCAAGAAAAACCCTTGAAGAATTGAAGATTATGCAAGAAGGGTCCTCCAATATTGAAGAATTGACACTTTAACCCCTTGTATATTCATAATTACAAGATTGGTCCTTAAAGTTTTTCAAATTTACAAAAAGGGCCCTCTACTTTGAGGAAATGGCAAATTTAGTCCCTCAACAAAACTAAATTGTCAATATTAGTCCTCCTCAAAGTCAAACATACCATGAAGGCCTTCAAGTTACAAGAAATTACAAGTTTGGTCCTTTAAATATGTCAAATTACAAAAAGGACCCTTAACTTTGAAGAAATGGCAAAAATGCTCCCTCATTTATCATGACTTGTCAATTTGAGTCCTCCAAGAAGTCAGCCATACAAGTCAAGACAATTATCATTGAAGAAAATGCCAAAACAACCCTTCAAGAATCAACAATTGGCAAGAAATACCCCTGAAAATACTTTGGAAAAGTATTTGGGGCAAAACTGTGAAAAATGGAACTTGTATAACAAAGAGAAACGAGTTTTGGCTGTTTAAATAACAAGTGAAAAGAGTTAAAGATTCGAGGGACTTAAGCTGTCAAACATCCAACCTTACCTTAACCAACCATAGGGTGCCACTTGCCCCACTACACCCTCTCCTCCAATCACAGCCCACCCTTCCTCCATGTCATCTTCCACCCACAACTGACTTAACAAACCTTAATTAAATATTTAATTAAGGCGCTAAACACCACTTTATAACCCAAAACGGATTAAACCAGTGTTCTTCATCTTCATAAGCAAATTTGGGTATTTGTTTAATACTTGATGTTATCCCTTAATTCCTTCCAGATTAAAGATTAAGGTGAGACTAAACACAACCCCACCCTTATACCCTATGCCACATCATCAACCACCTCACATGTTAAACCCTTCTTCACACGTATTGGGGAAAAAGCCAAAGGTTGCCAGAAAATCAAGACACCACATTCCATCTTACACTTTAAGCTTGATTTGGACCCTTGGATGAAATTCAAACATGCCAGCAACACAAAACTCCAAAATTTAGTCACATGATTCCAAAGTCTTCAAAACCCTCAAGGGCATATCTGGAACTTCATCAACAATTAGGGTTACATTTTTATTGCTTCACTAGTTCATTTGTAGCCTATATAAGGCATAAGACTTGCAACATTTACTTTTGCTCTTGATTTTTCCTTAGTTCACAATTCTGTAAATCTCATTTTCATATTAATGTAGTGTGTTTGAAATTTGTGAAGAAAGACCAAGTGGCAATCTTTATTATTGTTTGTTTATGTTTAATGTTAACTAATCTTGAATCATAAAACCTGTTTTCAAAGGAGTGTGCAAAAGTTTGCATATTTTCCTATAATCTTGATATTTTGCTAAGTCTTGTTCAAACCTTGGAATTTTTGGACTATAAGTGATCTATACACCCTGATAAGGAGCTTATCAAGGTGTTGTGAGCTTATAGTTTGGGGATAATAAAGTGTGGGGAACAAAGGTTGCATTAATCAAGTTTTCCTCTTTTTCTGTTTTTGATAATTTTGTGCTTTAACCTTGTTGAATCTTAGCAGGGTTGTTTGTGGAAGCTTGTTCTTGTTCTTGCTAGCACATAAGCTCAAAATTCGTGGGTGTGGATGTACATCCATGAGGTTTGAACCTTTCTGTTAATGCAAGTAATGCCTAAAAACATTATTAGTGTTAACTAATCTTTCTTAGTTTTGATCACAACAAACCATACAACACATTTAGTGTAGAAACACAAAATGAATTATTTAACTAAAACTATCATCAAGGTAATAATCATATCACTAACCTTTCTTAATCATACTTAGTGATCATCAAAATTATTATCCTTAAAACTCACTTTTGCTAATAAGACAAAAGACTTTTTAATAAACTTTCTTTTTTAGAAAATGTTTTATTAAAATGGAAAATGAAAATTTCAAAATGGCATATTCCCAAATGCTGTTAGAATATCCTTTGAAGGGTTCAAATACCTCAGATATTCCCACCCCACTAAAAGACAAAAAACGGAGCAGAGTCTAGTGGAGGTACCTTAAGTACCTACGCGGTACCTTAGCGATATGGTACCGCGGGGTAAGATAAGGTACCACGCACATTAGCCGTTATAGATCCGTTGTAACTTTGTCTCCTTTAAATAGTGGGTCAAATCTCATTTTCCAGCAAGCCTCTTGGACGTTTTTCTCAGCCCTTTTTCTATTTTCTATAGCATAATCATTAGTAAATGATCACTTAATTTGTTAAGGATGTTTACATATGATTATCCTCTTGATCCCCTCCTTTACCATGTCCAATGAGAAGATCACTCACTCACTAGTGTAGTGATAAAGATGAATTTATGAGCTAGTCATATTCATCATGATACCTTTGTGTTTTAGGTCAATCCAATGTATTTATGAATACTTGGACTAGTTGTGTTCATCCAAGTTATTTGTGAATACTTGGATTTGTTGTGTACATCCATTGCATATGTGTTTGCTTGGATTTGTGTTGTGTAAATCCAAGCTACATGTGTGTACTTGGATAAGTCTAGTTGAGTTGTAATAGATTTGATTAGGAGTTCTCACTAAACTATAAAGTGATGTGGTTATGTCTTGTGAGTTCTCACTAAACTTTAAAGTGATTAGTAGTTGTGTTGTGTGAATTTCTCACTTAGCTTCAAAGTGAAGAGTCGTGAAGATTGGTTCTAGCTTTCGATTAGAACTCGACATCTAGCCTTGTGTCGTAAAATGGTGAAGTAGGCAATGTCGTGAAGATTGGTTCTACCTTAAGATTAGAACTCGACATCTAGCCTTGTGTCGTTAAATTGTAAAGTAGGCAACGTCGTGTAGATTGGTCCTAGCTAAAGATTAGGTCTCGACATTTAGCTTAGTGTCGGAAAATAATGTAAGCAACGATGTAAGATTTTCTCCGCCGAGAAAGGAGCTTTTGGATATAGTGTAAATCTCGAGTAGGTGTACTCGAGGAGTGGAGTAGAAACGAGGATAGCGCCTCGTTGTCGAACCACTATAAATCTTGGTGTCTTACCACTAGGTTGTCTCCTTCCTTGCTCTTTACTTATTTCATTATCATTATACTTGCTTATTATTCTTGCTAGTGCATTTCAGTTGAACCTAATCATTATGCAACTTAGCTTTAAGTAAAAGGTAGTTTTGATACAAACCAAATTGAAAGAAATTTTAATTTGGTCACCAATCGAAGAGAAACTATTCAACCCCCCCCCCCCCTTCTAGTTTCTACAATTGGTATCAGAGCGATGGTCACTCAAGATCTTTGAAGTATATTGTACTTTAAAACTTGGATCGATCCATTGTCTCCTCAAATTAGAAGGTCTAGTTGTACTAAAGTTTCTCTTTGGTCAAAACTATGTTTTCTTTGAAAAATAGGTCTTTTAATTGATAACATTGCATCCCACTTAAGATTAGTAGCCTTTATGCATTTTAGATATACTCTTGAAATGTATCTACTAGTTTGCATCTTGCTTTGTGTAGGTACTCATGAAGATCAATCACTTAATTAGTTGTGGATTGAGTTACTTGCACTTGTAGAAGAATCATTTTCATTGATCTTTAACATCTTTGAATGATGATACCAAGATGATTGGGAATGATACTAGTCCTTGACGACTTAGTACTCATCATAGTCATTGATTGGGCATAGCACTTATTCCTTCATGGATTGCTCTTTGTGGCCAAGGTACGCTTTTGTTCTTCCACACGCCCTTTGATCATTCTTTTGATCATTGCTTGACTATGTGCTTGTTCTCGGCATCCTTGCCTTGACATTTATTTGTGGTTTGTGCTTCTTTTCTTTATCCTCTCAAACCTTCATTGCTTGGATACTTGACTCACTATGGTGATGTAGAGTGAGTTAGTAGAAGCTTAAAGTATCAAGCATGATTTCTATAGTTTGCACCCATACGGTTAGTAGGCCCTTTGTGGGAGAGAAAGTGAATTAATACCTTGCTCATATTTTGGTTTAGACTAAGACTATTATTGAAAGTGATCTTAGTCTATACTTGAATAATTGCCTTGTGCTTATTCATTACCAAAGCCGTTTAACGTTTTGCCGGAAAGGCACGTCTTAAACCACTATATATGACACAAGCTCCTCGTTACCACTATTTGAAGATTGTCATTAATCCCTTGAGCATTGATCCTAGTCTTGATTCACTTCCCTTGATTTCTCTCCATTTAGTCGTTTTGCTACGAGTAGTCGTTTGTCCGTTTCGGTTCTTTTCGATCTTGATTTAACTCGTAATCCTTCGTTAAGGCATATTGCTTAGTGTTATGATAATCCAATGATATTCTAAAAGGCTCATGATTTAATTTCAAGTATTTTAGAAAAACTGGATTTTCAAAATTTGGCGTTTTTTAGAGATAGAAACCTGCCTCTGCAGGCGGTTCCTTATCTCCGCGGCTCAATCCCGCGGTTCCTTATCGATAAGGTACCGCGGGCAGTAACTTTTGTCAGAGCGCCAATTTGTGTTTTTTATTCTTTTTCAAACCAAACTCTCTCTCACCCAAAAACACACAGCCGACGGGTTTTACCTTTTCCACCATTGTTGAAGCTTCCAAAACCTTCAATCACTCAAATTAATTGATTCCAAGTTGTGGGTTTCACTCATCCTTCATCTAACATCAATTAATTGTAAGTATTTTCTTTCAATTTCATCTATTTTGTTCTAGGGTTCATCCTTTCATAATTGGGGATTTTTAAAAATGAAATTGAATTAAAACCTTAATAGGAATGTGGGTTGACATAGTTATTTTACTATGATTCCTTAGGTTCATATTCATTAAGATTTCACTAAAACCCACTTGTAGAACAAATCCGAAATTAAGCTAAATGATTTTGGTTAAAGGATGGATTTGAGATGAACCCATGAACAAGTAGGTAATGACATTGTTAATGCTTACCTAAAAACCTTATTTTGAAAAACCAATGTTCTAATCCATTGTTGATCTAACATAGATCATGTGTTCTTGGTTAATGATGGAATAGACACATTGTGAACATGAAAATGATATGGAATCAATCCTATGTTTGTCAAGAAATTGATATAACACATTTTCATTTTTCGTTTTCCTTTTTGATTTTCATATGAGTGATTGGAGAAATATTGTCTTGTGTTTGTATTTAGGTACTTAATCATGCCCTCTCAATATCAAAAAGATCATCAATTCACTAGAGATTATATGCCCGACATCTCTCAAACCTTTGTTTCCCCTCAACTCCAAAACGCTTTTCCATCCCTTTCCTCTCGTTGTTTCCATGAGGGTAGGATTGTAGATTCAAGAGTAGCGGGAGATAATTATATCAACTCTATTTTCGAGCTTATTGGGTTTGATTGTTTGCTTTACATAGACGAGGTAATTTATCCCTTGTTCCTTCTTGAGTTCTTCAGCACTTACTCCATGCTTGAAATCAACGACAAAATCTTTATCCGTTTCTTGTTGAATGGTCAAATCATTCAATATTCCCTCGATGACTTTGGTGATATTCTTGGTGTGCCATTTGAAGGCACTTGTCGTTTCACGGATAAGTGGAGACTAGATTCTCTCTTGGAGTCAAACGATAAACCTCCAAATGACACCACCGAAGTTGATCTAAATTTCATCCTTGAAATCATCACGAAAGAGCGTAGTGGAAACGTTGTGAGAAGCCTTCATACAAATGTGCGAAATGTGAATAGGTATGAAGTGCTCTCAAGCGACCTTAAGGATTACATGCTCCAATGGGCAAACATCCTTAGGGAAAATGTGTTTTGTCTTGGTGGGAACCGGGATCATATCCCGGCTTGCATGGGGCATATGTTGTTCTGCCTGTTTACTTCCACCAAGTACAATCTTGCATATTACATCGCTCAACGTATAAATTATGCTCTTTCCAAACCCAAAACCAACCTCCCTTATGTTATGCTTCTTACTCGCCTCTTTAGAAGGGTTGGTCAATATTTTCCTCAACTCGATCTTTCTCGCTTTCACCCGGTTCAACGGGTTATGTTGCCTATTCAAGAGGCATATCAACGAAAGCCAAGAAGTGACCGTGGTTCGATAAAATCCGACCACCAAGAGCCGGATGAGGAGGACACCGATATGCCACCAAGTGATGGTGATGGCATCGGTCCGAGTTCTCATTTTGACTCTTCGAGCAACTCCCATCCATCCTCAAATCAATTCGAGGATGATTTTGAAGACTTAGCTCCTCCTCCTCACCCTTCTAGTGATGTTCCTGAAGATCTCAATATGGAGCATCTTTATCGTGAGAATCTTAGAACCCGGGGAGAATTACATGAACACCGAGTGGAGTCAAGAAAAGGGTTCAAGTATTTGGGAAAGATGATCAAGGGTTTAGGAAAGAAAAGGAGGTGAAGACTTTGAAGTTGTGTCAAAGTTTAGATTTGATGGTTAAACATTTGGTTATTAACACTTTGGTTTAGTTGTTTATTAACTTGTGTTGCATGCTTGGATTACCATTCATTTTGATCCTTAATGTTTATTATGCCATCATGTTTGTGTTTTACATAGCTTTGTGCATGCCATATGATAGTTAGCTTATTAAATTATGATCTGTAGTTAACTTTGGCTTGTGAAACCTTTGGGAAAAATTTGGGTTTATCAAAAACTGGAATGGGAAATTTTTGAAAACCTTCTGGTCGCGGTTCTATATCGACCCTCGGTTCCTTATCGATAAGGTACCGCCGGTCCTAGATAAGGAACTGCCGGCCACTGTGCACGACAGCATCTTTGCTTTACACTGTTTTCTTAATTTTGTGTAAACCTTGCATGATTTTTAGTAATAAACTGCACATTTCCTAAACTAGGGTATCTAAATTCATTATTCACCTAAAATGATTTTAACCTATTACTAGTTTGGATCATCCCCTCACCCATTTAAACCCACCTTGTTTGCCATGTTCTTCACACATCAAACATACTTCCCTAAACCTTAAACCACCCTAATCAACCATGGTGTGTACCAAAACCTCAAACACTTCCAAGACCTCCACCCCAAGAAAAACACTCAAAATAAGGGTTAAGGTAGCTAAGCCTAACTCTTCACCTTTCCACACACCTAAGAATGAGAATGCTCCTATCCTCTTTTCTTCATCACCTTCCCCACCTCTTGCACCATGCAAGACCTACTCCACCCATGGTACTAACCACTCCATTGGTTCTACCTCCTCTTCATTCAATTCTAGAATGAATGAGCTTTCTTCACCCTTCACTCCAAGTGCACCCTTGGAAGTGACCACACAACCTCAACCAATCCAAAGCATTCCTTTTGGGAATGACTTTGATGACTCTTTGGTGACTTCACCATTTACCCCTCACAACTCACCTATTTCACCAACCTTGGAGGATTTACCTCCACATTCACCCATTTCCCCTTTGGGGAACATGCCTCCACTTTCACCCATATCACCCTTGGAGAACTTGCCTCCTCCACCTCCACCCAACTCAAACATCCCAATTTTGGGTGTCCCACTTTCCCTCCTCTTGGGTGATCCTTACTTTAGGTTTCAACAAACTCATGGTCCTAGATGTCCATGTTGTCTCTACAACCACTTCCTCATCCAAAACCTAAGGATGGATATGTATGGACTACATAGGGGTTTGCAAAATTTCTTGCTTACTTTGTTCTCCATGCCTCCTCCTAGGAGATGAGTGATGGAGTTGTCCTAATAAGAGTTTTCAACAAAACCAAGCCTAAGAAAACTACTTATCTAGATTTTATGATAAGCTAGCTATGTATTAGTTAGTTTTACTTATCTTTGTACTTGTTTTCTAATTAATGAATGTTTCTTGTTGTTGTGTTATGGATTTAGCTTTGTGTGATTCTATCCTTTTGTGCACACTAATCAACTTTAATTTGAAATTAAAATTGAACCTAAATCTATCACAACCCCTAAACTTGACTAAAATTGGTTCAAAATGATATCTAAATTATTTTGTCATCCTTTGTCAAGACATTCTTTGTGGATGTGTTGCTTTATGCAACCCTAGCATATTTTGGTTCTAATAGAGGTAAAATTCCAAGATTTGCAACTTTTTGAAAAAGTCTTAGTTTTTCCCAAAACCCAGGAAAAACATTGTTTAAGGTCCACTGGACGCGGTTCCTTAAGGACCCGCGGTTCCTTAGTGATATGGAACCGCCAGCTCATATAAGGTACCGCGACCAGAAAGTGACTTTTGACGAATTTTTGGTCAAAACTTATAAAACCGTATTCCCAGTCAAGATTCCTTGTTTACTCAAATTGACTAAACATTCCTTGACACTACACATTTTGTATTCAAATTCTTACCTTGATTACATTTTACTTATACCCCAACCTTGAGATTTATTTCTCACACCTTCCCAACCTTGAGAATTCATTCTCACATAACCTTGAGATATCATTCTCACACTCTCACAATGCCTAACTCCTACATTCCTAACCTTGACATTTCTTTGTCACAACCCCACTCAACCAAATCTTCCTCATCCAAGCTTTCAAAGAAACCGAAAATCTCGGTTCGACCTATTTGGGTTAAGAAGAATAAACCATCTTCGTCCAAACCACCCAAAAACCCTACCTTCTCTCTAATCAAGTATTGGAATGAGACTTATACCATAAACCCCATCACCGGAGCAAAAGAAAATGTTCCACCACCACCACAATCCTTCAATACCCCCCAACTCAATGACCTTTCCACCTTCCCAAACCTCACAAGGCATTGTGAAAACATTCCCAAACCCCTTACCCCACCACCACCAAACCCTAAGTTTGATGCCATACCCCCATCAAACGACTTTGTGTTGCATCATGGATCCTCGTGTGATTGTTGCCGATTTCAACAAATTGAACTTGCTCATGTGTATGAGAAGTTAAATTTTCTTGAATTCCTCGTCACTCGACCTCCTATTCAAGTTTTCGTTCCGGTGGACAAAACTTCGAATGATGCATCGTCGTCTTTTTAGTTTTATTTTATTTTTAGCAATCTTGGAAAATATCACTATTAGACTAGCTTATGCTTAGTGGTTTATTTTCCATATTTATTGCTTTTAGATACTCATACTATGTGTATGACTATCTTCTTTGTTGTATTATTTTTTTTGTAACTTTTGTGTTATTTGTGTGCTATCTAATTAGTTCTATTTTTTAGTTGATCTTGGTTAAATTTTTACAATTGCTTATGGGTGATTCCATCAATTCTAACGCTTTAACCCATTGACAAGCTTATCATCTTCATTTTATTGAAGTTTGATTTTGTCAATTACCTCTTTGGACATACTTAGCAAAATACTTGCTTCTAATTTGAGATTTCTTCTCTTTCTCCCTCTCAAGTTACTTAGTAGGTAGTGATCATATATACATTGGTGTTTCTTTCCTTTCTACTAACCTTTGTGTAGCATGTCACCTTAGCTCACAAACTTGGTGCCCCGAGCAAGGGGGAGCAACCACCAAGGGGGAGCTACTAGCAAAGTTTGATGCACTTCAAAGACTTATGCTAACCTTTTTGCTACGACAAAGGGGGAGAAATGATAGTGATAAACTAGTTAATAATTCCATAGTTTGTTTTATACGTAAATGAGTTTATCGTTTGTCGTAATCAAAAAGGGGGAGATTGTTAATGCAAGTAATGCCCAAAAACATTATTAGTGTTAACTAATCTTTCTTAGTTTTGATCACAACAAAACCATACAATACATCTAGTGTAGAAACACAAAATGAATTATTTAACTAACACTATCATCAAGGTAATAATCATATCACTAACCTTTCTTAATCATACTTAGTGATCATCAAAATGATTATCCTTAAAACTCACTTTTGCTAATAAGACAAAAGACTTTTTAATAAACTTTCTTTTTTAGAAAATGTTTTATTAAAATGGAAAATGAAAGTTTGAAAATGGTATATTCCAAATGTTGTTAGAATATCCTTTGAATGGTTCAAATGCCTCAGATATTCCCACCCCACTAAAAGACAAAAAACGGAGCGGAGTCTAGTGGCGGTACCTTAAGTACCTACGCGGTACCTTAGCGATATGGTACCGCGGGGTAAGATAAGGTACCGCGCACAGTAGCCGTTATAGATCCGTTGTAACTTTGTCTCCTTTAAAAAGTGGGTCAAAACTCATTTTCCAGCAAGCCTCTTGGACGTTTTTCTCAGCCCTTTTTCTATTTTCTATAGCATAATCATTAGTAAATGATCACTTAATTTGTTAAGGATGTTTACATATGATTATCCTCTTGATCCCCTCCTTTACCATGTCTAATGAGAAGATCACTCACTCACTAGTGTAGTGATAAAGATGAATTTATGAGCTAGTCATATTCATCATGATACCTTTGTGTTTTAGGTCAAACCAATGTATTTATGAATACTTGGACTAGTTGTGTTCATCCAAGTTATTTGTGAATACTTGGATTTGTTGTGTACATCCATTGCATATGTGTTTGCTTGGATTTGTGTTATGTAAATCCAAGCTACATGTGTGTACTTGGATAAGTCTAGTTGAGTTGTAATAGATTTGATTAGGAGTTCTCACTAAACTATAAAGTGATGTGGTTGTGTCTTGTGAGTTCTCACTAAACTTTAAAGTGATTAGTAGTTGTGTTGTGTGAAGTTCTCACTTAGCTTCAAAGTGAAGAGTCGTGAAGATTGGTTCTAGCTTTCGATTAGAACTCGACATCTAGCCTTGTGTCGTAAAATGGTGAAGTAGGCAACGTCGTGAAGATTGGTTCTACCTTAAGATTAGAACTCGACATCTAGCCTTGTGTCGTTAAATTGTGAAGTAGGCAACGTCGTGTAGATTGGTCCTAGCTAAAGATTAGGTCTCGACATTTAGCTTAGTGTCGGAAAATAATGTAAGCAACGGTGTAAGGTTTTCTCCGCCGAGAAGGGAGCTTGTGGATATAGTGGAAATCTCGAGTAGGTGTACTCGAGGAGTGGAGTAGAAACGAGGATAGAGCCTCGTTGTTGAACCACTATAAATCTTGGTGTCTTCCCACTAGGTTGTCTCCTTCCTTGCTCTTTACTTATTTCATTATCATTATACTTGCTTATTATTCTTGCTAGTGCATTTCAATTGAACCTAATCATTATGCAACTTAGCTTTAAGTAAAAGGTAGTTTTGATACAAACCAAATTGAAAGAAATTTTAATTTGGTCACCAATCGAAGAGAAACTATTCAACCCCCCCCCCCCCCTTCTAGTTTCTACACTTTCTACCTTAAATCTGCTTAATATCTTATTTTTGGTGATTTGGTGCATTGCTTGTGTTCTTGTGAAATTTGTGGCTTAATCTTGCTTAATACTGCATGTTATAACTGTTAATGTGTTTGATTGGGCTTGGGTAACCTTGGAATACACTTATACTTGTTTAAATTTGATTTGAAATAGATAAAGGGTGTTTGGGATTATCTGTTTAAGATCATAGAGTGTTATTGTGTTGTTGAAAAGTGTTGTTTATAGTTGGTATCTACTATTGACTTGGTTGAGTGCTAAAACCTGCAAGTTTTCAGTCTTATAACCTCAAATAAAAGATTGTGCCATAACTCATTGGTTTTGACTGTTTTTTACCTAAAATTTTGGAAATACTTAGATTATATGCATGTTTAGGTATAAAAGGTGTTAAATCAAAGTTTCTGTAACCTAATTTGAAGATTTGAGTGTTTGAAATTGGCTTGGTGGTCAAGTATATCAGCAAAGTGTTCATAACTGCATGCTAGTGTTCAACAGTAACTTTAATGCGCTTGAATCTTGATCTAGACTTTGAGTCATTACATGAAACCTGTTTAAATTTGTTCATTTGAATTTATCATAGCTTGTGTATGCATTTGGTGAAGTTTGGATGGCTGATTTTTGCTAAAAAGTGCTTATTGAACCAAATCTGCTTATTGTTCATGTCTGTGGGATATCTGGTGATCTTTTGAATTAATTGTGCTAATTGGCTGATTGTGATTGTGTTTTTGTGATTGTTATTGACTCCTTATGATTAACTGATCATTTGGGTGCCTTTGTGAAACTTGAATCCACAAAAACGTCACTAAAGACAAAAAGTCAAGAAAGTCAAGAAGTGGGAAAAGTTCCCACTGCTCAACACCCAAAACTAGCCCCTGCTAGTGTAATTTTTCAGTCAGCTTATTCATAAGCCAAATTGGCTTATCCAGACATGCAACAACTTATTTTTTGTGATAGACCTTCCTCATTTGATCCATTTATTTGATCTGGAGCTTATCAGGCCTTGGCTTTGACTTTTTACTAGAAAACTCATAAAGTTGACTTTTAATTAAGTGCTTATTTGCTTATTTCAGCTTATTGAGTGTGCTTATTGAAAAACTTTTTGTTGATTAAGCTTAGTTAAGTTATTTAAAAGCTTTTGAAAGTTGAATCAGCTCTTGGGGTGGCCTAGAACTCGAAAACAACTATTTTGTCGTTTTGTGAAGATAGCTTATTGCTTATTCAGGCTTATTCCTTGTGCTTTTTCCAATTTTCTTTTTACAGATCTCTTAAGTAACTCAAAAGAAGCTTGTGTGTCAAATTTGAGCTTATGGCATCAGCGTATAGCTTAATGAGCCAAAAAGCCCATTATGAATAAGCTACTTTGAAATAAGCTAGCTTAAACACATTTTCAGCTTTTAGGCCTTCAGAGTTTTGTTCTTAAAATCAAATGTTGAGTCAGATAGGAGCTTTTGGGCTTATTTGGACAATATTTTTCTTATTGGGCCTATTTGAACCCATCAAGGGGACTGTTTGGACTTTTAGCCCATTTCTAGGCCCATTAGGGTATTTTGTAATTTCCACTTCATTTCTGTGTTTAGTAGGTTAAAAGAAGCTAGTTTGCAATTTTTTAGAATTTTTTATAAATTTTGGATTTTTATTAATATTTTATTATTAAAAATTAAAATTTAGATTTTTAACTTTTTTAAATTTTTCTTAGGTTAAATACATTAAGTTAGGAATTTTACAATTTTTAGAATATTTTTATTGTCATTAGATTAAATTTTAGAATTATTTTAAATTTTAATAGTTTTAATTGTTTTTAACTAGTTTTATTAACTTTAAAATTTTCAAAAATAGTTATTAATTTAGTTAAGTCATTTTAGAGATTTACAATTGAAAAAATCTCATTTTGGGATTTTTGTTAATTAAATTTATTTTTTTGGCTTTAATTAGCATTAAAAAATTATTATTTAATTAAATAAAAGGTTTGAGTGATTTTTGATTTTTTGTAAACTCTAATTACATTATTTAGGATTTATTGCAATTTTCTAGGAATTTTTAAGGTAAATTTTTTATTTTGTCACTTTTTACGGTTTTACGTGTATGACTTTTCATCTTAGTATAATTCACAATCATAACCGTCATTCTCTTCTAATCTCTTCGCTTCTTTTCTTTTCTCATCAATATAATCACAAAATTTAATCATCCCTTAGCACACACACCAAGCCTCCTTCAGAACGATCCCCACTTTGGGTTATTAACTTGTGGTTTTCCTAAATCACTTGTTTATACTTGCCCTAATTACGCTCTTTTTCCCTATTTTGCTCTCTTTTCCTGAAGAGTAGTAAAAACACTACATCAATTTTGGTGCCGCTACCGGGGAGGCGTGTTGTGTTTTGATTTTGAAATTGTTGTTTTTTATACTAACCATAAATAGTCTTTGTATTAGTAGCACTCTACTAATACGTATTATCGGTTTTTCGTTTTTTGTGAATACTATTACTATATTGTATACGTAGAATAATAAATTCACAAGTACTCCAAAAGTGTTAAAACGCAACCTTGATTGGGAGGTCATTACTAAATCATTGTATTCGAATCTCGAACCAAAAGAAAAATGCAAAATAGATAAATACTTTCGTGAAGCTTAATTTTGAAAAACACAAACTATAAGGTGGGTATAAGGCGGGTATTATAAAATATATCCTAAGGAAAAAAGCTCTTAAGTGCTTCGCGCCGCGTCGTTTCCCCGCTTGCTTGTGAGTGTTTAGATAAAAAGGGCTAATCGAGGGTTTCCCAACCAAAGTATTATCTAAGTATCATATATATTTTCTTGGTTTCATTTGATTAAACCCTCTTGAACGTTTTGGTGTTCCACCAACGTTCTAAAGTCATCGAAGGCGTTCACTTCACGTGATCGTTTTCATTCCTTGAGGCTTCTTTAATCAAGAGATTTGATTAAGGAGGAGATTTGTAGAGTTTTGTCTACTTAATACAATCACAAAAATCCAAAAAAGTAAAAACAATCAAAAACCACAAAAAATTGGAAAAATACAAAACACCAAAAAGAATCTTCTTTGCTCATCCCCACGTTGTACGTGACGTTTATGCAAACTCGTAACCAAGCAAGACGTGCACGTTAACGAAAAAACCGAAAGGAGTCAACACCTACTCCTAATCTTTCTAGTGAGGAGTCTCCTATTGACGAGCCTATCGTAAGAGAAGAACCAACCATGGCGAATCGAACTATAATGGAGTTACTTCAAGCACCCACTGAGGGTTATGGAGAGGCTATTGTGATTCCCACTATCCTTGCGGAGAATTTTGAAGTAAAAATGGGTTTGTTGTCGATGATCCAAAACAACAAATTCCGTGGTGATGAAAAGGACAACCCGCACAACCATATCCGCCAATTCAATCGTCTTACCGCCACTTGCAAATTTAAGGATGTTGCTAATGACTCGATTCAGATGATGCTTTTTCCGTATTCCTTAGCGGGGCCCGCTAAAATTTGGTTAGAGAAAGAGCCACCCAATTCTATATTGACGTGGAAGGATCTCGTTTCTAAGTTTGTGAACCAATTTTTCCTGCCCTCTAAGACTATGCATTTGAAAAACGAGATTTCAAAATTTTCACAAGAATTTAAGGAGAGTTTTTCAACGGCTTGGAATAGGTTTAAGGAAATGTTACATGAGTGTCCTCATCATGGTTTTTCTGACTTGCATCAAATTGACACGTTTTACAATGGACTAAATGATCATGAAAGGGATTATCTAAATGCCACCGCGGGTGGTAATTTTTTGTGTAAAACGGTTGAGGAAGCGTTGTTGATAATTGAGAATATATCTAAGGTGTATAGTCCTCGTAACACATCGAGTGTTCGTAAGGCTTCGTCTTCCGCTTCACCTTCTTTGTCTAATACCATCGATGCTTGCCAAATTGAGGCGAACTTAGAAAACAAAATCTTTGATAAGCTTAAAGGTCTTTTAGTTGAATTCAAAGTTGAACAAAGTGCTCCCCTACGGCTAAAGCGGTTGAGGTTTCATGTATGTATTATGGTGGAGGTCATGATTTCTCCGAGTGCATTACCAACGGTGGTAACACTTCGAGTGCCTACGCGGCCACGAGAACTTACAACCAAAACGGTCAAGTTACCCGCTCTAATCAATTGACTCCATCGGGTTCTGCTCCTAATCAAAATGCTAACAACAACTATCGAAACAATCAAGTTGGTTTTAAAAATATTACAAAGGAAACTATGGGAATGAAGGGGCTAATAATCAAGTTTCAAACAAAAATCAAAGTAATGATTTTCAAAACAACAACAAGGGTTTGCAAACTTTGAAAGATCTTCCAAATGAATTTGTTGAATACGCTAATGGAAACGATGCTAGGTTTGACAACATTCAAAGAAAAATCATTAAGAACGACTTGAAGAAGGAGTTGAAAAACGAGTTAGCAAATGAGCTCAAAATCCATACAAATAAAATGGAAGGAAATGTAACTAGGTTACAACAAAACCAACAAAACATGGAACAAGGGCAACATGAAATAAAACAAGAGATGATTAAGGCCGAGAAGAGGCAATCCATGTTTGAGGACAAAATTTCATCTATGTTTGAGGCTATTATGTGCAAACCTTCTTCGAGTAGTCTTCCTAGCAACACCATATCGAACCCTAAGGGAGAGATGAAAGTGATTACCACACGTAGTGGTAAGACACTTAAGGAACCGACTCCTCAACCAATTGCTCCTACGGAGGATGCAATTGAGGAAGAACCCGAGGTTGTGGTCGAAAAGAAGCATGTCCCAATCCCACGAAGTACCGCTCATGCCACACCTACGGTTTACCCATTACCAACATTGAACCCGAGATTACAAAGGCTATGCCTATGCCTCAACCCACACCACCTTTGCCCTATCCATCGAGACTTAGGAAGGAGAAACGTCAAGAGCGCGATAACTATCAATTTGAGCTTTTTATGAAAATGTTTTGTGACGTTCATTTTAATGTGAGTTTTGCCGATGCTTTGGTCATGATGCCTCGATTTGCCGCTAACTTTAAGAGTATGTTGAACAACAAGGAGAAATTGCAACAATTGTCTAGTTGTTCATCGGTTTATCTTAACCACATACCTCAAAAAGTCGGTGATCCCGGTAGATTCTTGATTCCTTGTGCAATCCAAGATATGGAAGAATGCTATGCCTTGGCCGATCTTGGTGCTAGTATTAACTTGATGCCACTTGTAATCTTCAAGTCGCTCAATATTCCTAATCTTACTCCTTCACTAATGTCTATCGAGTTGGCCGACCATTCCACTATTCCTGCATGTGGATTGGCGGAAGACGTTTTTGTGAAAGTGGAAAATTTCTATTATCCGGTAGACTTTATCGTTGTCGATATTCCCACGGATCCTCAAGTTCCTCTCATTTTAGGTCGTTCGTTTTTAGATACGTCTATGGCTTTAATCGATGTGCATGCTAGAAAGATCACCTTACTTTTCAACGACGAGGAACTTGTTATAAACGCAACTCAAAATTCTCCAATTTCTCATGTTTATTCCATTGCAACCGTAAACCTCGTTGATATGATTGACGTTGTTTGCGAGGAATTTTCACAAGAAGTTTTAGGTTTTGGTGATGATGAAAATAGTGGCAATCCCACTATGTTAGATCCCATTCTTGATAACTCGACACCAACCTTCACTCCATTTGATGGTGGTGGTTTCACGTTGGAAGAATTTGAGTTTCCACGTACTTGTGACGAAGACCTCGACAATGATGAGGACTTCTCGATTATCAAGGATTTTCTTAATGATTTCCCATTTCCTACACCCGAGGAGGTTATGAGTATCGAGCCCAAATCTTCAATTGAGGAACCACCAATCCTCGAGTTGAAATATTTACCTCCTCACCTTAAATATGTATATTTGGAGGAGGACGATAAGTTGCCGGTTATTATTGCGAAAGATCTTTCGGATGATGAAAAAACCGCACTTGTCGATGTTCTAAAGGATTACAAAGGGGCAATTGCGTGGAAGTTATCCGACATTAAGGGGATCAATCCCAAATTTTGTACCCACAAAATCTTAATGGAGGAGGATTACAAGCCCGCAATCCAATGTCAAAGGAGGGTGAACCCCAAAATTCACGACGTCATCAAAAAGGAAGTCCTAAAACTCCTAGACGCGGGAATGATTTACCCTATTTCTGATAGCCCGTGGGTGAGTCCTATTCATTCTGTCCCTAAAAAGGGAGGAATGACCGTTGTGCCAAACGATGCCAACGAGTTAATTCCCACTAGACTTGTGACCGGATGGAGAGTGTGCATTGACTATCGAAAGTTGAATGAAGCAACTCGAAAAGACCATTTTCCCTTGCCCTTCATGAACCAAATGTTGGAGCGTCTTGCGAGGAACGATTTCTATTGCTTTTTAGATGGTTTTTCCGGTTACTTCCAAATTCCCATCGATCCTCGTGATCAAGAAAAAACTACGTTTACGTGTCCATATGGAACATTTGCCTATCGTAGAATGCCATTCGGACTTTGAAATGCACCGGGAACCTTTCAAAGGTGAATGATGGCTATTTTTCATGACATGATCGAGAAGACGAAGGAAGTCTTCATGGATGACTTTTCCGTGTTTGTAGTTCGTTCACTTCGTGTTTGTCGAATCTTGAGAGAATGTAGAAGCGTTGTGAGGAAACCAACCTTGTGCTAAATTGGGAAAAATGTCATTTTATGGTTAAAAGTGGAATCGTCTTAGGGCACAAGGTTTCGAAAGCGGGGATTGAGGTAGATCAACCTAAGGTAGACGTCATCGCCAAATTACCTCATCCCAAAACCGTTAAGGGAGTTAGGAGTTTCCTAGGCCAAGCGGGCTTTTAACGTTGATTCATAAAGGATTTTTCAAAGATTTCTCGACCTATTACACATCTCCTTGAAAAAGATGCACGTTTTGTCTTTGACGAAGATTATGTACGAGCCTTTGAAATCCTTAAGAGGAAACTTACCAAAGCTCCCATTCTTGTTGCTCCCAATTGGAACCTCCTCTTTGAGCTCATGTATGATGCTAGTGACTACGCTATTAGGGCCGTATTGAGGCAACGTCATGAAAAACACTTCTTTCCTATTCACTATGAAAGCAAGACGATGATCGAGGCTCAACTAAAATACACTACAACGGAGAAGGAATTCCTTGCCGTGGTGTATGCATTTGATAAATTCCGACATTATCTCGTCTTGACTAAATGCATAGTGTATACGGATCATTCGGCTATCAAGTATCTTATGGCTAAACAAGATGCAAAGCCAAGATTACTTCGTTGGATTCTCATCCTTTAAGAATTTGATCACAAAATCATTGACAAAAAAGGAGCCGAGAATCTAGCGGCCGATCATCTTTTTCGTTTGGAAGATCCTCACCAAAGTGTTTACGAGCCTAAAGAAATCATCGAAACATTTCCGCTCGAGACACTTGGTGTAGTGAATTCCAAGCTTGATTCTTCCACCCCATGGTTTGCGGTCATCGCAAATTACCATGCGGGCAACTTCATCATCAAGGGTATGACGACTCAAGAAAAACAAAAATTCTTTCGTGACGTCAAGTTCTACTTTTGGAACGACCCTTACTTGTTTCGAACTTGTGCGGATCAAATCATTCGATGTTGTGTCTTTGGTACCGAAGCTTCTAACATCCTTAGAGCTTGTCACGAGGGACCCACGGGTGGTCACCACGGTGCTAATCTCACGGCTAAGAAGGTTTTTTATGCCGGTTTCTTTTGGCCTACTATTTACCGAGATGCACATGAGCTTGTGAAGTCGTGTGACTCATGCCAACGACAAGGAAAAGCCTCACAAAAATATGAAATGCCACAAAATATCATCCAAGTGTGTGAGATCTTTGACGTTTGGGGCATCGACTTTATGGGGCCGTTCCCATCATCTCGTGGTAATAAGTACATCCTTGTCGCTGTTGACTACCTATCTAAGTGGGTGGAAGCTAAGGCTTTGCCCACCAATGATGCTCGTTTGGTAATCAAGTTTTTGAAAAGCTTGTTTTCTCGGTTTAGAACCCCTCGTGCGATCATAAGCGATCGTAGAACCCATTTTTGTTACGACCAATTCGAAAGGGTCCTAAGGAAATATGGGGTTACACATCGTCTTTCTACGGCTTATCACCCACAAACGAGTGGGCAAGTCGAGGTTTCAAACCGAGCTTTGAAGAGGATCTTGGAGAGATTTATTGGGGAAAACCGACAATCTTGGTCGGATAAGTTGGACGATGCTTTATGGGCCTTTAGGACTGCTCATCAGACGCCCATCGGGTGCACTCCCTATAAGCTTGTGTATGGGAAGAATTGTCACTTGCCAATTGAACTTGAACACAAAGCTTATTGGGCCCTTAAGCATTGTAAGGATGATATGGAGACCGTGAGAAAACACCGGAAAATGCAATTAAATGAATTGGATGAATTAAGAGATATTGCTTATGAAAATTCATTGATTTATAAAGAAAAGACTAAAAACTTTCATGATTCAAAAATTAAAAACTGGGTTTTTAACATTGGGGATCAAGTTTTGGTTTTTAACTCTCGATTGAAAATCTTTTCCGGTAAGTTGAAATCCCGTTGGTCTGGTCCATTCACCATGACTCAAGTTTTTCCATATGGGACCATCGAGCTAGCTCAAAATGATGGCCCCAATTTCAAGGTGAATGGACATAGGTTGAAGCACTACTTTGGTGGGGAAGTTCCATCCTTGAACTACCTCGACCAAATCACCTTCCCCAATGATAATTAGTATTGAGGGGATCGAGTCGAGCTCATGACTCGGTAATCAAAAACGAGTTGCCTTGTGGGGGAGTCCCATGCTTATCCTATGTACATATTATCGCTTTCTAATTTAGTAACGTGTGGGGATTTGTGCCCTTCCAACCTTTGTTCCGTGGTTGTTTGTGAATTGTGGATTTTAGATAATCATTATCTTCACGATTGGAGCCTCTCGTGTTCGTTTTATGGGAGCACTCGATCGTTTGCTTTGAAGACTTTCTCAATATCCATGATATATCCTTTGATGTTCTAACCTTAGGTTTTTAGCACACTTTATAAACGGCTTTAAATTTAACGGTTACACCCTTTCCATGCTAGATTATGCATTCGACTACGTCTCTAGTATGGGGGTGTTTGCACCCTTAGACTCGAAACAATGAGGACAATGTTTAACTTTAGTATGGGGGTGAATAGATACTTGCCTTGCCAAACTTTCACGCTTTCCAAAGTTTATCTTTTTGTTTAACATTTTGTTGCAAAATAAGGCTAAAAATGGCCAGATTTGAAATTTTTCTCATATTTTATAAGTGTTTCAAGACAGTAATGTAGATTTTCTGATGGTGAGAATAAGAGTAATTTTTGACTCGACCGTGCGTGTTGAGCACTTAGCTTTGATTCCTTAACTTATATTAGGCTAAGTCTCTTAAATGAGGACGAGAAATGATAGAGTTAATTATAAGTTACTATGCTAAACGTAGAGTACTCGTATTCTTTCAAAAACTCATGTGTTCTCGTTGTTTGCTTATTCTCCCCTCGCTTGTAAATATTTTTTGCTTAATAAATATTGACTTAGCGGTTTAGTCTTGATTGTTGGTTTCTAGTCTTTTCTAGTAGCTTCCATGTAATTAAATTGGGAAGACATTAAGGTATCGCCAGCGTCATGGTTTTGAAGTATTGGCAACCCGAATAATTGATAGCTTCACCCAATAATAAGATTTCAAGTGCTCACCTAAATCAAGCAAACAATTTGAAGCTCACAAGGCCGAAAAATCTATGCAAAATTGAAAGTGAATCAAGCCTTAATCTTTGAAGCTTTAAAGATCCAAAATTCGCCTTAGCGTGAGGATATACGTCTTTGGCCATAATAAAACCACCGATGAGGAGGATAATAAAAGGCAAGGCAAGACCGAAGTCATAATAAAAGCTTCATGACGAAGTTGAATAAAAGATGGATGTAAACCTATGATAATAAGGCCCTTCCGTTAGGGGGCGTATAAAAGTCATGGTAATAAGTCTCATGTTCAAAACCGTTATAAAACCGTATTTATCGATCCTTCTTGTTGACTTAATTTTTTGACATCGTTGTCTATTAGGAGGGGTTATTAATTCGATGGTCTTGGTTACACCGTTAGGACTCTATTTTTAGACCTAAATCTCTATTATCGCATAAGTCAAACAATGTATCTTCGTGAAACATTCAAGACAAAATAAAATATAAGAGATACAACTTAGGAAAATGGGAGGATAAGTACGTGATTAGGGCATATGAGTAGTGTTATCATTACTAACTTATAATGACAATGATCTCGTTGCACGCTTAGCATGGAATTTGGGTGAAAATCGAGGACGATGAAATTATTTTTAACGAAGCATTCACGTGTTCTTATTCTATGAACCTAAACGTCCCATCTTGCGATGAAAATCATACATTATGTCTAAAACGCAATTAGAAGTAATAGTAGTAGTGTAGCTAGTTTATCATTCAATAAAATTGAATAAAAATGAATTTTGGAGATGCTACGATACTTTATTCTAGCATTGCGTGAGGGCACGGCAATGGTTTAGTATGGGGGAGTGATGAGACTGCTTTTATACATAGTCTCATCGTCCAAAAAGGGATTTAAATGCATTAAATATCATGAAAATGGCCAAATATATGCTTGTGTTTGTTGCTTGTGTATTTTAAGTACGGATATTGAGAAAATGACAAAAGATCACAAGAAACATGTAAAAACGAACATGGAAAACGAAGCCGCAGAATGAACCAAGCCCTAAATGAAGATTTTCCAAGAAAAACCCTTGAAGAATTGAAGATTATGCAAGAATGGTCCTCCAATATTGAAGAATTGACACTTTAACCCCTTGTATATTCATAATTACAAGATTGGTCCTTAAAGTTTGTCAAATTTACAAAAAGGGCCCTCCACTTTGAAGGAATGGCAAATTTAGTCCCTCAACAAAACTAAATTGTCAATATTAGTCCTCCTCAAAGTCAAACATACCATGAAGGCCTTCAAGTTATAAGAAATTACAAGTTTGGTCCTTTAAATATGCCAAATTACAAAAAGGACCCTTAACTTTGAAGAAATGGCAAAAATGGTCCCTCATTAATCATGACTTGTCAATTTCAGTCCTCCAAGAAGTCAACCATACAAGTCAAGACCATTATAATTGAAGAAAATGCAAAAACAACCCTTCAAGAATCAACAATTGGCAAGAAATACCCCTGAAAATACTTTGGAAAAGTATTTGGGGCAAAAGTGTGAAAAATGGAACTTGTATAACAAAGCGAAACGAGTTTTGGCTGTTTAACTAACAAGTGAAAAGAGTTAAAGAATTGAGGGACTTAAGTTGTCAAACATCCAACCTTACCTTAACCAACCATGGGGTGCCACGTGCCCTACTACACCCTCTCCTCCAATCACAGCCCACCCTTCCTCCATGTCATCTTCCACCCACAACTGACTTAACAAACCTTAATTAAATATTTAATTAAGGCGCTAAACACCACTTTTTAAACCCAAAACGGATTAAACCAGTGTTCTTCATGTTCATAAGCAAATTTGGGTATTTGTTTGATACTTGATGTTATCCATTAATTTCTTCCAGATTAAAGATTAAGGTGAGACTAAACACAACCCCACCCTTAAACCCTATGCCACATCATCAACCACCTCACATGTTAAACCCTTCTTCACACGTATTGGGGAAAAAGCCAAAGGTTGTCAGAGAATCAACACACCACATTCCAGCTTACACTTTAAGCTTGTTTTGGACCCTTGGATGAAATTCAAACATGCCAGCAACAACAAAACTCCAAAATTTAGTCACATGATTCCAAAGTATTCAAAACCCTCAAGGGCATATCAGGAACTTCATCAACAATTAGGGTTACGTTTTTATTGCTTCACTAGTTCATTTGTAGCCTATATAAGGCATAGGACTTGCAACATTTGCTTTTGCTCTTAATTTTTCCTTAGTTCACAATTCTGTAAATCTCATTTTCATATTAATGAAGTGTGTTTGAAATTTGTGAAGAAAGACCAAGTACCAATCTTTATTATTGTTTGTTTATGTTTAATGTTAACTAATCTTGAATCCTAAAACCTGTTTTCAAAGGAGTGTGCAAAAGTTTGCATATTTTCCTATAATCTTGATATTTTGCTAAGTCTTGTTCAACCTTGGAATTTTTGGGCTATAAGTGATCTATACACCCTGATAAGGAGCTTATCAAGGTGTTGTGAGCTTATAGTTTGGGGATAATCAAGTGTGGGGAACAAAAGTTGCATTAATCAAGTTTTCCTCTTTTTTTGTTTTTTATAATTTTGTGCTTTTTACCTTGTTGAATCTTAGCAAGGTTGTTTGTGGAAGCTTGTGCTTATTCTTGCTAGCACATAAGCTCAAAATTCGTGGGTGTGGATGTACATCCATGAGGTTTGAACCTTTCTACCTTAAATCTGCTTAAAATCTTGATTTTTGGTGATTTGGTGCATTGCTTGTGTTCTTGTGAAATTTGTGGCTTAATCTTGCTTAATACTGCATGTTATAACTGTTAATGTGTTTGATTGGGCTTGGGTAACCTTGGAATACACTTATACTTGTTTAAATTTGATTTTAAAAAGATAAGGGGTGTTTGGGATTATCTGTTTAAGATCATAGAGTGTTATTGTGTTGTTGAAAAGTGTTGTTTATAGTTGGTATCTGCTATTGACTTGGTTGAGTGCTAAAACCTGCAAATTTTCAGTCTTATAACCTCAAATTAAAGATTGTGCCATGACTCATTGGTTTTGGCTGCTTTTGACCTAAAATTTTGGAAATACTTAGAGTATATGCATGTTTAGGGATAAAAGGTGTTAAATCAAAGTTTGTGTAACCTGATTTGAAGATTTGAGTGTTTGAAATTGGCTTGGTGGTCAAGTATATCAGCAAAGTGTTCATAACTGCATGCTAGTGTTCATCAGTAACTTTAATGTGCTTGAATCTTGATCTAGACTTTGAATCATTGCATGAAACCTGTTTAAATTTGTTCATTTGAATTTATCATAGCTTGTGTATGCATTTTGTGAAGTTTGGTTGGCTGATTTTTGCTAAAAAGTGCTTATTTAACCAAATCTGCTTATTGTTCATGTCTGTGGGATATCTGGTGATCTTTTGAATTAACTGTGCTAATTGGCTGATTGTGATTGTGTTTTTGTGATTGTTATTGACTCCTTATGATTAACTGATCATTTGGGTGCCTTTGTGAAACTTGAATCCACAAAAAAGTCACTAAAGACAAAAAGTCAAGAAAGTCAAGAAGTGGGAAAAGTTCCCACTGCTCAACACCCAAAACTAGCCCCTGCTAGTGTAATTTTTCAGTCAGTTTATTCATAAGCCAAATTGGCTTATCCAGACTTGCAACAACTTATTTTTTTGTGATAGACCTTCCTCATTTGACCCATTTATTTGATCTGGAGCTTATCAGACCTTGGCTTTGACTTTTTACTAGAAAACTCATAAATTTGACTTTTAATTAAGTGCTTATTTGCTTATTTCAGCTTATTGAGTGTGCTTATTGAAAAACTTTTTCTTGATTAAGCTTAGTTAAGTTATTTAAAAGCTTTTGAAAGTTGAATTAGCTCTTGGGTGGCCTAGAACTCGAAAACGACTATTTTGTCGTTTTGTGAAGATAGCTTATTGCTTATTCAGGCTTATTCCTTGTACTTTTTCCAATTTTCTTTTTACAGATCTCTTAAGTAACGCAAAAGAAGCTTGTGTGTCAAATTGATCTTATGGCATCAGCTTATAGCTTAATGGGCCAAAAAGCCCATTAAGAATAAGCTGCTTTGAAATAAGCTAGCTTAAACACATTTACAGCTTTTGGGCCTTCAGAGTTTTGTTCTTAAAATCAAATTTTGAGTCAGATATGAGCTTTTGGGCTTATTTGGACAACATTTTTCTTATTGAACCTATTTGAGCCCATTAAGGGGACTGTTTGGACTTTTAACCCATTTCTAGGCCCATTAGGGGTATTTTGTAATTTCAACTTCATTTCTGTGTTTAGTAAGTTAAAATAAGCTAGTTTGAAACTTTTTAGAATTTTTTATAAATTTTGGATTTTTATTAATATTTTATTATTAAAAATTGAAATTTAGAGTTTTCAAGTTTTTAAATTTTTCTTAGGTTAAATACATTAAGTTAGGAATTTTACAATTTTTAGAATATTTTTATTGTCATTAGATTAATTTTTAGAATTATTTTAAGTTTTAATAGTTTTTAATTGTTTAATAGTTTTTATTAATTTTAAAATTTTCAAAAATAGTTATAAATTTAGTTAAGTCATTTTTGAGGTTTACAATTGAAAGAATCTCATTTTGGGCTTTTTGCTAATTAAATTGATTTTTTGGGATTTAATTAGCATTAAAAAATTATTATTTAATTAAATAAAAGGTTTGAGTAATTTTTGATTTTTTGTAAACTCTAATTACATTATTTAGGATTTATTTCAATTTTCTAGGAATTTTTAGGGTAAATTTTCAATTTTGTCACTTTTTACGGTTTTACATGTACGACTTTTCGTCTTAGTATAATTCACAATCGTAACCGTCATTCTCTTCTAATCTCTTCTCTTCTTTTCTTTTCTCATCAATATAATCACAAAAGTTAATCATCTCTTAGCACACACACCAAGCCTCCTTGAGAACGATCCCCACTTTGGGTCATTAACTTGTGGTTTTCCTAAATCACTTGTTTATACTTGCCCTAATTACGCTCTTTTCCCCTATTTTGCTCTCTTTTCCTAAAGAGTAGTAAAAACACTACATCAGAGATCGAAATGATCGTAGCTCAACAATATAAAGATCTTGAGGATTCCAAACTTGAACTTTCGAAGAAAACGGATAAATTTGAAACATATTTTGAAGAACTTGAAAAATCAAACGTTGTTCTTGAACGAAAATTGGATCAAAAAATTCAAGATTCTAAAGCTAAAAATGATAATTTGATGAAACAAATTAAGTTGCTAGAATCTAAGTTGGAATCCCAAGATATATTACAAAAGGAAAACGAGACCTTAAAACAGCGTTATAATGAGTTGAATAGTTCTATCGTAGAGATGAGGTCTAAAACTCTGGAGTCAACAACCTTGTTAACTACCAAAAATGTTGATTTAAAGGATCGGGTTCAGAAAAAAGTTTTTTCAATAGCTGCTCTGAAAAACAAGCTGAGGAAACTCAAGGGAACTAGTGTGGACACTAAGCTTGAAAACCCATCAATCGTGGGGAAACCGCCTAAAAATCAGTCCGTTCGACAACCGACTGCATTTAGATCCGAGCGACCAAAATCCTCACGACCGCGGTTTGCCTCCCAAGTACATATGGTTCATTTGTCTAAAGAGGTCCATCCACTAACTAGGCTTAATGTAATCAAATTAGCATATGCAAAACCTGCGAACAAGATTGCTACAAGTGATTCTAGGTATAGTTCTAAGAATATGCCACAACATAGGTCGAATAACATGTCTAATAATCACTACGTAGAGGAACCTACAAAAAGGACACAAGTAAGAACTAGGTTTTCTATATCTCATTCGGACCCCAAACACGGTGTTTGTTCCGTTTGCATGAAAAGTGTCTTCACGACAAATTATGCGGCTTGTGTAACTAAAGTCTTGAAGGAGCTGAGCTCCCGTGCTAACAGAAGGAATACCAAAGGAAATAGGTTTTCTCATGCTAAGTCTTCCGTTGTGCATAAGAAAACCTTCGCCTAGATCCAATCTTAGGTGGCAACCCACGGGTAGGATTTTCAAATCGGTTAATCTTTAATAGGTTCCTACAGGAAGGATATTTACCTCTAGCACTGCCAAGGTTGACTGTGAACCCCCGCATGCTTCTAACATAGATATTGTTAACCCATTTGAGAGTATGCAAATTGTTGATGCAAGTGCAGGTACAAAAGTCAAGGATCAACAAAAACAACATGGTTCAATTGTTGAATACCGTTCAACTAAAGACACTCTCAGAGTTTGGTTGCTGAAGAAGCAGCTATCGGAGAAACAAGTGTCTCAAGGGATTTACGGTTAAGCTTACAACTATGGCTCGCAGTCTTATTACAGATTGTGACCCAAACTTTAAAGTAAGGGAAGCTTATCTCGTCAACGATAACTTACCCTTAGAAGAAAAATTATTCAAAGGTTTTAAGCTCGTGTATAATGGCTCCTCGTTAAATGACAGACGATGACCCGATCTTCAAAGAAAGGAAAGTTTATCGCCGATGATAACTTATCCTTACAACGAGAAATTAATTTTTCTTGGGCATGAGCTTATATTGAAAACATTCGATGTTTTTAAGCTCATGTACAATGAATTACAGTTAAATTTTCGATTTTAACTCGGACTTTAATTTTAGGAAAGCTTATCTTTAATGATAACTTATCCTCGTAACGAGAAATAATTTTTTCTCGGTCATGAGCTTGTATTAAAACATTCCAAGTTTTAAGCTTAGAAAGGAAAGTGTATCTTTTAAATAAGAGAACTTTTCTTCAAAACGGTAAATTGTTTTTTTTCGGTCATGAGATTTTCGTTAAAACATTCAAAAGTTTTAAAGCTCATGAAAAACGAATTCTAAGTAAATGTCATCTTAGAACTCGTTCTTCAGATAAAAGGAAAGTATATCTTTAATGGTAACGTATCCTCACAACGGGAAGCTTACAACTTCTCGGACTTGAGCTCGTTTAGTAAGACATTCAAAATCTTAAGCTCAAGTAATTAGTTATTCCAAACGCTGAACACAATTTTCTCAATAATTTATCAACATTATTTTGTCTAAATCTTTCAAAATTGTGTGTTCAACAATGTTTTGATAAAAAGAGCATGTCTTCTAAAATCGATAATATTTACGATCCTATAAATTTTATTCAATAATGACACGGGGTCAGGGACGGAGCTAGGGGTGTCCCGTGGGGTGCATGTGACACCTATGAATTTTTTCGGGATAGTGTTATTTAAATAACATCGATTTTTCACATATGCATCTTAAATGCACACGGTACTTCGAAACATGTAGAGGGAAAACACAAGTTAATGGTTCACGAGTTAGAGATACAAGATGGGGTTCTCATCATATAACCATCATTAATTTGATAAAATAATCGTTTCCGTAGGTTTTTAATAGGTGTTTCAATATGTTGATGACCATACATTGATACTATATCTAAAAGTTGAACACCTTCCAGTCTTATAAAGTATTTCAAAACGTTTGATGTTGTTTTTTTATTGCACTTGTTGCATATTTTGGGGCTCACTAATACATTGTCACACCATTCACAAGAGAAATCAAACAATCTTTGAATCCGTTTCACTGGTGAAATGAACCAAAAAGGCATTGCAAGAGTATAGGGCAACAAGTTTTGCTTCACTTTTTAAGAATGTAACTTCGTTGTGGAAACATGAAATTGAGACGGCGAATATATGTGATTTTCATTCAAGAGGCCAAAGGGATAGAATTAAAAATCAACATCATTTCAAGGTTAATATATTCAACACTGTTATGAATGCTAATTCGAGAGTTTAGAGATCATCTTAGTGAAGGAAGTATCAATTTACTTGATTGCACAACATCGTTGAGTTTACATGATTCATTTTTAGAATTCATGTATGAAAATTAGTTAAACTTTGTGAGGTTTATTCACATTATTATACTTATATGCAAGGCTAAGTTTTTCTACAGTTATTAGAGTCTATCGTTAGATTATGCTTAAGGTCAAACATTTCACTAACTTGGATAGCCTTATCAAACTTGCCGAGAAGATAGTGGATTAGAAAAAGCTTACATATGATCCTTTGGTTTATTAATTGTTGAAGTTAGATTTAGTCTTGCATGTTTCTAATGTTACGGTTGCTGTTGGAGCCACTAATTAAAAGGTAATATGTGTATTTATTTATTGTTTTAAAAAAATGTTCATTTAATTCACTTTTTAACTCTATTGATCACGGTTTAAAAAATGTTTATGCACCCGGTCATATTTGTTCTTGGCTTCATCCCTGCACGGGGTTGTAAATAAAGTTCGAGCAAAAGTTTAAATATTTTATAACATGCTCAATATGGCTTGCTATTATTTCAGATATTAACGCGCTTTTCACCGGAAAGCTTTGACTCAACAACGGGAATTAATTTTCTCGGGCATGGTTTACTTTATAACCATGTAAGGGATTGTGTTTATGTTATAACACAATCTAACACGAATATATGTACGCATCAGTGCATTTATTTGTTAAAACGGGAGGAATCTTGTTTTTATGAAGTTATCATCTCTGCAATCGCAGATCTTTACGATTTGGTATCAACATACTCGACGATACGACTACTAAAACGACGACTACAACTCTTTAGATAGAACACGGGTCAACAACTGAGGGGGAGCAATTGTCAAGCATTCAATTTCTTTGATGTCGATTCCCTGTGAATTACCGGTGTCAACTATTGGTGCTAAGACGAAGTATTCATCTTTCAATTAGTGTCAAGACTTCATCACCAAGTTCACAATTGGTATCAAGACAACGATACCAATCGCACATATGGTGTCGCGGAGGAGAAAACTTCAGACGTTACGAGGGAGACCAACATTCGCCAAAAAAAACCACGTGATTCTATCATATGATGTTCTTATCATTCAGGTCCAACCTCGTAAATTATTAATCTTGTGAATACATTATCATATATGATCTTTGCTCGTGAATATTTTTATTTGCGTCTCAAGTACACACTCATTAATTTAAGGGGAGCTTGTGAAAATCATGAAGATAATTGAATTTGCATTTTTCTTCCCAAATTTTCTTAAACTTTCATTAAATCAATTGATATTAAAAACATCGAATGGGTTAATATTTTTAATATGGGGTGAAAATGTGATTTAATATTGAGATCAATAATGGGTTTGACTTAATGTGCTGGCTCATCCTAACATGTGCGAAATGTTTTTGAATATCATGGCATATGTTAAGGGGGAGAAAAATGGATTTGTATATCAAAATGGATTTCATGGTGACATATACTTACCCACAACCCATTTATTTCACGACGGTGACGATTGTGGTGACATAAGGATGGCAGGATATGTTAAGTCCAATGATTCCTCTAAAACCAGAGGAATCTTCCCAAGGACATTCCATAGCTAGAAATAGTAGTCCTTAGGAAAGACGGAGAAAGATTGTGAACGTAGCTGAATGCAGACCAAGTACTTAAGTAAGCACTGTAAAAATCATAACAAGGTGCTAGTTATGACGTATTGGTAAGCATTGAAGGGGTTGAAGAATTAAAAGGAATTGTAAATATTAAGGGTGAAAAGAAAGAACTCCTCCTTACAACTTAGGCAGAAACCGGGTTAACTCATAAGTTATTGAAGATACACATCCTGGAACCAGTGATGTATTGTACAACCCATCCCATCTAACTCAGATATCTCTCAAAAAATATTTGTTTTAATCACACAGAGATCAACACGTTATCGATCGATTTATTTGCTCCGAATACATTGGTATTGAAATGGTGGCACTCCTCTCCAGCCTCCGATCACTAAAATAAAAGATGCACGATCGAGTCTAGAGCCATTTGAGATCATAAATAATCTCATTAGGAACATTTCTATATTTCCTTACTTCTTCACACTTGGTGAAAACTAAGAAAGATATTAAGAGTCCTACGCAAAATCTTCATGATCTTGCCTGAACATCTGAGTAATACAAAAGTATTTACAAAGAAGATGGAAATCCTTCTTAACTGAACATCAAAAAGCTCATTGTAGGTGACATGTACGATTCTTTATGAATCAAACTTATGATAATTGGAAGGAAACAGTAGTTTAATACTTTATTGAATTCACACTCGTTCCAGGCCTCTACGCAATATCTTAGTGGGTGTTTCTTTTTCTTTTGGAACCTCTTAGTAGGAAACAAAAGTGGGCCCAAACCATTTGAGCATCTTGTTCCACACTCACACCAAAACCTCTCTCCTCCCACTTAGAAGCATATTAAGAGCCTTACATGATACCACTTAAAAAAGTAAACAACCCCTTAGTGATCTTGCCAAAACACTCAGAGTGACACTCTTTAGTGTTCTCAGTGCTGAGTGGAAATCCTTCTAGTGTTAACATCAAATAGCACTTGGTAGGTAACTTGCAAGATTCAATATGAATCAAGCTCGTGACAACTGAAAAGCAACGATGGTGCGGTTCTTAATTGAATTTCACTTGTTCCAGGTATAGGAATTGATAGCTTCAATCATGAGGATAACTTTATCCAAATGATTCACTCTTTACGTTCGCATTCAGCTTTGAATGGTTGAGTAAAGAGAATGGGTTTACCCGCTAAATCTTGTCAAGGAGGTTCTTAATTGAAACTACCTGCCACAAATACGATATTTAATATCATCCAACGGTCTTCACCGACCAGAGGTAAAATGCTACTGAATTAGAATGAAATGTCAAAGCCATTTTGTTCGTGTCTACTAATGTTGATGCATTTGAAGACGGTGGCGTTGCAGTGTCTAAGAAAAAGTCGTCCCCACATGCTTATACTTTCTGCACTTAAGAATTCAACAAATTCAAGAAAGCCTAAAAGTCAAGTCTTCCGTTGTATCTAAATCTAAAGCTTTCAAGAATTTATAAAGGTATAAGTGTGTGGAACATGAAGTCACGAGGAGGCGTATATCACAAGTGATGAATGCACAAGGTCAAGGCAAGGAAACATGCTTAAGAAAGTCAAAGATCACATTCACAAGAAAAATAAAAGACGACTACGAGTACAAGACAAAGCATAGTATGCTAGGTTTATTTTATTATTGTAACTTGTTTAACGCCCTTGTTTGGAGTGACCTCCCTTAGGGGGAGATTGTTGGAAATACATTTTTACGTATTTAGGAAGGATCAGTCACTCCAACAATATATATGTAGTATGGGCTCGTAGTCATAGGTCTAACAATATAACCCACAAAGCCCACATGTAGGGTGAGGTATATATACCCCTTCCTAGCATGTTAGGAAGGGTTGGTTCTCATTTTGTTTAATCTAATATTACATTTCTTCTTTTCTCTCCAGTCTCTCTCTTCTTTCTCTCTCTAGTTCTTCATCTCTCTCTCTTTCTTTCAATCGTTCCATCTATTAGATAACATAAGGGTTACGATATTCTTCAGGTACATTACGAAACCAAATACTATAGCAATGATAGTTGTTCCTTAGACGACTTAGATTTAGAGAGTCAATATGATAGTTTATGCAAATTAAGTCTTAAGATTATAGAAAAGAATAAATTGCTAAAATCAAATAGAACTAAGCTTGAAAATGAAGTTTGTGAGCTAAAAGGTAAATTAGCTAAAATTGAGAAAGCTAAAGAAGTTGGCTTAGGTTATTTAAATTGTGAAAACCTTAGACAAGAAAATGAGAAACTCAAGAGCACATCCATTAAGTTGGATAAATTTATGAGAGGCACCAATGCTCTGATGACATGCTAAGTAAACAAATTCACTCTCGTGAAAAACTTGGTTTAGGTTTGACATTTGATGTGTCGTGGATTAACACATATACGTTATAGGACAAATTTAGGCAATTACCTTTAGGAAAAAGTAATTAACCAAAAATAAGTCAAAGACGGATACGATTAAACACGTGAGTGTCCCAAGTTCGTTGTACACGAAGATCGAGTGAATTTGAAACGTTTCGTATTGATTTGGACAATTGACTTGAATGAGTCGATGTTTTTTTAAAACTACAATTAAAAACTACGAATTTTAAGCTAATTAAAGTTATCCTAAAGTGCATGAATCGTAACCCCGCTATTTTTAAAATCTAAAAACAAACAATTTAATACTTAAAATATAAAACTAATTAAAAATTAATCTATTTTAATAATCTATAAAAATTAATTCTAATTAAAATTTAAAAATTTTAATCTATTTTAAAATCTAATTAAATCTTCAAAACTAATATACTTTATTTAAAATTACTTTTTAAAACTAATCTATTAAAATAAAAACATTTTTTATATTATTAATAATTAATTATTTATTTTATTTTATTTATTTTTTACACTGAAACTAAATTTTATATTAAAATTTAACTTTAATAAAAATTGAAACAAAATTAAACGTGACAATAGAACAATAAACAAAACAAACACAGCCTAGTTAAACTACTATAATAATGACAAGAGGAAGAATAATAATCAAAAGAGCACTTGGCTCAGTTGGCTATCACTTTGGATTGTGAAACGCGAGGCCGCGTGTTCGAGTCCCATGGTGGACTTAATTTTTGGATAAATTCTTTTTAGACAGTTATTGAACAATTCAGTCTCAGGAAAGACTGTAAATGAGCTTATTATGCTTATAAAAGCTGTGAGGACAAGCTTTATGAGCTTATCAGGTTAAAGGAACCTGATAAGCAGATTTCTCGAACACAAATTAAATAACTATCGACAAACACATAAATCAAGTAAACCAAGAATCAGCAGATCAACAATATCAGACGAGACAAATTACTAAACTCAGCAATATTGCAAACGCAGAATCTAGAAATCAGCTAAGAAATTAAACAAGCAGAGATCATACAACGACAACATCGAGAAAATGCATAAACCACTATATGAAATCAGTATACAAAACGGACACAAAACGCACAATATCAGCATAAACTTATGGCAGCACAACATCAATATTGATAATCAGCAGAAAAACAACAAACATTATCACATCAGGTACACATATATTACTATAAAATCATTTTAAAAATCAGAAAAATCATTAATCTTAAACTTTCTACCACTAAATCACATATATTACTTCATACAAATTAAAAAAAAAACCTTAAGCAATCAATACCATATTTAGACTTAATCTGAAACTAATCTAATTAATAACATCCAACACAAATCGAATTCATTATCACAGTTTTATAAATCAAACTATAACAAGAACACATCAAACCTCAGTCATCTAAAACATTCATTTATGCAAACAAAATCGAATCTAAAATCATTTAAATAAAAAAGGATGAGCACCTTATGGGATAACCGTTGAGTCGAAGCGACAGCGCTGAGCTGGCTTATGACCCGAATCTACACCACCAAACATCACCAAACAGAACACCATTCGAACCTCATAACAATCACCATCGAATCGAACTTGATTCTCCCTTATTCCACGAACCGATCCACAGTTTGAAGTTTAACAGTGGGTTAAACCTTTTAAATCCCTTTTCTGACTTCAATTATTTAATATAAGCTATGAAATAAGCTCAATCAAACAACCATTCATAATATATCAATTTGTTATAGAAGCGATTAATATGAGATTCGAGAAATAACAATCACGAGATTCAAAGAGATTAAAACAGATTATAAAAACTTTTATTAAATCATTTAAATCATTACAATACTTGAAAAATTAAAATTACATTAATCCTATAACTAAATTGACATAAAAACAGTAAAGAAAGAAAAGGATAAATTACACATAAAAATGGGAGTATTTATGCTTGAACCCGAGGGTGAGGGGGTGAGCATATTCGCATCTCTTCGAGGGATATTCCTTTTTGATGTGAGCCTTTGATCTTGATTTACTTCCTCTTTCTTCAATCCTACGGTTGTCATCTCTTGTAGCTCACACGGATTGCCAACGTGGCATCCGTGTGTGCTTCTTGTGCTAGTTTTGAGCAATTTGATTGGTGGATTTGGAGAATGATGTGTTGTAACCAATAAGAAAAGGCCACGTAGCTTACTCGTTCCACAGACTCTCTTCCTTAAAAACGGGGAATTAATTCCCAAACATGTGAATGACTCGTGTGGGTAAAAAGCCCCATGTTAATTTGGCGAATTAATTAACTAGGGTTTAGGATGAATAGTTATTTTTGTGCCTGGTTATGGTGGGATGGGGAAGAAAGATGATACCTAGAAGATATCGAAAAGATTTATTAATGAAAGTGTGGGTGAAATCGTGTGGTGTAAAATGCGGGTGAGGTTTATTTTAAAATGTGTGAATGGGTAACGTGTTATATAATAACGTGTGTAAGGTGCTGAGTGGGATTTGTTTTATTTATTTATTTGTGGTGAGGTGAAAGTAACATGTTTATGTAAACGAAACCCTAGAGCCCATTTTCTCCAATCGTTTCATTTCATCCATGGGCTTGGGCCTTTGGAAACATTAAACAACAAACATCCCCAAATGTAGATGGTTGATTTGGGCTTTAAGCAATCCGTTTTAATGCTTGGGCCGTTGTTGGGCTTGGAATCCAAATTACAAAAGTTTATTTCATTAAATGGGCTTTTAAGCCCATTTCCCAAATGTGGGTCCCACTTTGCTTCAAACTTTTACAAATCCGCGACTAAAACGAACTCGACTTTTGGCATTTGGACTTTCTTCACTCTCGTGTCGATATTTGCCGGTTTTTCGCGATCTTCGGTACCTACACACATGAAACGAAAAACAAACATATACAAGGCATTTTCCAATGATTTTAAGCAATTATTGTTTGTTTCTAGATACAAATGATATGAGTAATTTAACTCATATCAGTACTGAATATTGGTGTCGTGGTCCTTCAATAGCTCTAACCATCTCATCTATCTCATGTTCAGTTCCTTCTGGGTGAAGATGTACTTGAGACTCTTGTGGTCGATGAATATGTCACATGATTCACCATACAAATAATGTCTCCATATCTTCAATGCGAAGACTACTGTTGCAAGCTCTAAATCGTGAGTAGGATATTTTCTTCATAAGGTTTCAGCTGTCGTGATGCATATGCAATAACCTTCCCATGTTGCATGAGAACACGGCCTAGACCCTTTCTCAAAGCGTTACTATAGATCTGAAATCCACCTGAGCCAGATGGGAGAGTAAGAATAGGTTCAGTCACTAACTTCTGCTTAAGATCTTCAAAGCTCTTTTCTCGTTCTTCCGTCCAGACGAATTTCTCTCCCTTCCTCATCAGCTTAGTCAAAGGTAAGGTTAACCATGAAAAGTTCTCAACAAACCTGCAGTATTACCCAGCTAAACCCAGAAAACTTCTAACTCCAGTTGCAGATGTGGGTCTCGGCCATTTGGTGATAGCTTCAACCTTTGCAGGATCCATGGTGATCCCCTCTGCAGATACAATATGGCCCAGAAATGCCACCTTGCTTAACCAGAACTCACACTTTGAGAACTTGGCATACAGCTGCTTCTGACGAAGAATCTGCAAGACTGTACGAAGGTGTTCCTCATGTTCCTCCTTGGATTTGGAGAAAATCAGGATGTCATCAATGAACACGATAACGAACTTATCCAGAAACTCATGGAAGACACTGTTCATCAAATCCATGAAGACAGTTGGAGCATGTGAGTCCGAATGGCATGACTACAAACTCGTAGTGCCCATAACGTGTATGGAAAGCAGTCTTAGAGATATCCTGCTCTTTAACCCATAACTGATGGTAGCCAGACCTCAGATCAATTTTGGAGAAATACTTGGTGCCCTAAAGTTGATCAAAAAGGTCATCAATTCGCAGCAAAGGATAACAATTCCTAATCGTGATCTTGTTTAGCTCACGATAGTCTATACACAAACTCATGATGCCGTCTTTCTTCTTCATGAATAGTACCGGTACACCCCATGGCGATGCACTGGGATGGATGAAACCTCGTTCCAGAAGTTCATGCAGCTGATCTATTAGTTTCTTAAGCTCTATAGGAGCCATGCGATAAGGAGGCTTGGAAATTGGCTCTACACCTGGAATGAGCTCAATTTCAAATTCGACTTCACGAACAAGTGGTATGCCCGGAAGTTCATTAGGAAAAACATCAGGAAATCCTGACACAATAGACTGATCTTGGATCGATTGAGACTCGGCAGTAATGTCATGAATATTGGCTATGAAGCCCTGACAGCCGTGTGATAGTAGTGCATGCGCCTCCATAGATGAAATAATTTGTACTGACCTCCCTGGCAGAAAACCATGGTGTTTGGATAACCAGCCCATGCCCAAAATCAGCAAGCCAGTCTTGCTTTGAAAATGCCGTCACAACCCATCGCATCAAATATCTTCTCGATGTGAGAAATCTAAGCTTCAGCCTCGTTGGGGCTGTCAGTCTGCTCAAACGAACGGGGTCGTTGTTTGTTGAATCGCTCCAACCAAGTCATAAGAGTAACAGGTGGTGGTGGTGGTGGTGGAGGAGGATTGTTGTTGTTGTTGTAGTAGTTTTCAGGATGAGGGCCATTCTGAACGCCCTGAGCTTGAATTTCAGCATGAACTTCGTCTCCGATTTCATTGCGAAGTTAGGGAAGGATGGCTTGCAGAGCTGCATTGACAGCTGCAGCCAACTCGTGAGCATTGCGTGTGTTCAAAATGCAACATAAATCATAAATTTGAAATGAGATGACATAAAAATGCATGAACAATTTATAAATCAATGAAGCAGTTTATAATGCATGAAACAGTTTAAAATGCATGATGCAATTTATAAAAACTTTTATATGCGCGAGGGTAAACGCCTATGGTCAGTTCACCCAAAACATAAGACATAGCGAGGGGACGCCTATGGGTCGGTCCCAAAGTTAAAAGTTTCAATAAAAGCACATGCGACTAAATAGGGCCAGTCATGTACCAACTATTACTTAGTCATAAACCTACGACAATGATATGAATGCATGAAATAAAATGAAAATGCATGAATGCATGAAAACCAACTGTCAGTTTTAGGAAGACGCTTGTAACTACCCATAAGTCACTGGTCATGTTTTATAGAGCTACAGGTCGAAACCTTGGGCTCTGATACCATGATTGTAACATGACATTTGTTAAGATAGAATGCTACATTAAATTATGACGTGTCATCAAAGCATGCAAGGTAAATGTCTAAACATTCATGACCATAAATAGAAATACCGGAATCAAACATCGGTAGTCTAGTAACTCACACACAAGTAATATTAAGTACTGTAAATGAATGGACTAAACAATGTCCAAATGAAGTAAAGTATAAAAAAGTAGGAATAAATGCGTAAGGTAAAGAGAGGTCGGATAGCTTCCAATACGAATGCACATACTCTGAAGTTCCTACTTGCGACCTTGAGTACCTGCCATTTGGGGACATGGAAATGGAAAACGGCTGAGCATAACTCTCAGTGCACGGATATATAGTATAACGTAAAGACATAAAGGAATGAAATCATATAAAGCATATAAAAAGCATGAATTGCAGCGGAAATGAATGAGTCCTGGGAAAACCTAGTTGTATGTCATGTTTACTTGTTTTAGTTCTGAAAACATAGCTTATGTTACTTATAAAAATCTATATTAGTTAATATACCAAAAGCCAATATAGGTCATGAGTTCAACAACGTGCATGAATACTTGGAGGGGTAACCTCGTCATGCAAATTAGAGGGGATGCCTCTAATTAATTGGTAGTGGGTAGGAGGGATCATCTCCTTGTGAAGGATGCAAGGAAAACACTACATTTACCATGAAATCCTAACAGAAACTGAACCTAGGATGCACCCATACGCCCCCACATGATAATAATAATAATATAAGAATGGCCAAATAACTGAAAGGGACGCCACGAGCTATCACTCCGTCGTGGTGAAGTCATAACACTAGTGCCTCTAGTGTTATGGTTATGGTACCTCCATAACTAGGTGAAACTGGTAATGCATGTATATGGCTAAGGTAACTAATAAAACATAAACATTTAATCTATAGCTACTGGGGAAAACAGTTGGCTGCATACGGGAAATCCTAATAAAGGAAGAAGTTGTCCTTACTGAAGGACGGGAAATCCGTACCTTATGTCCAGTAGAAGCTAACGAAAATGCTGAAGAAACTACTCCGCCTTGAAGGATAATACTACATAGGAATGGGAACGTGTATGAGGTGTCTGAATTACATGTGTTTTACTAGTTCTATGTGTTATTAGCTTGTTATACGTATTATGTCATGTTTTAGTGTGTTACTGTATTATCTGTAGTTATTCTGATGTTCTATTGTGTATTATTCATGTATTAGTGTATTATAATACTTGTATTGTAATACTAAGTAACTTTCTAAAAATAGCAGGTTTCCATAAATAGTAAGTTCCTAAAAATAGAAAGTTTCCAAAAACAGTAAGTTCCCATAATTAGAAATAAGCTGGATTAATAATAATAAGTCAAGTTTATTAAGTATAATACAAGTCATGGTTATAGCTTATTTAATTATATAACTGGTTAATTTAATTAAACTATAGGTTATAAGAATTTAATTAAAAATACATCTTTTAATCAAATTAAGCTAAGTAAAATACCTTAGGTTATACAGAAATATTAATTTTAATATTTAACCTAAGTCATGAATTTAATTAAATTAAAAAGTCTAGTAATTAATTTAATTAAACCTATTTTCTGATTTTAATAATTAAGCCAAGACCCGAACCCGTGTTTTAAAAATTAACCCGAACCTGAAGCCCGATCCAACATATAAGCCGAAACATACACCCTTGACAGTGGCTAACCCGGCCTAGCCGGTTGCCACTATCCGAGTGGTTTTACCACTGCCCGAGCCGCGGCTAACCGCTGCCGGACCTGGTTCCCACTGGCGGTCTACCGATTCACACTAGTTCACACCGGTTCATACCGGTTATGAGCCGGTTCCCCATGCTTTTGTTCGGTTCCCACTGTTAGCCAAAAACAGCCCCACCGAGACCCTATAGGTCTCGGTTGGCTCTCGGTCCAACACCAAAACCACACCCTGACACCACGTCAGGGTCCCCTTGCTGAGTTCAAACCACACGACCCCAACACCGAGACCATGAGGTCTCGGTTGGGCGAATCAAAAACCACTGAGAGTCCCCTTGCTCTTTGTTTGGTGCTCGGCCGAACAAAACACCCACAAATACCCCTTTAATTCCATGATTTAATTAATCTACATGTTTTATTTACTTGTTTTTAAGATTAATTAAATAAAAACATGAATTCAATAAGAATTAAAAGAAAAGAAAAGGTTTTTGATTTACCAAACACGTAGAAGAAAAGGATCAAGATCACGACCACGTACACTAAATAAATCAACAAAGAAAATCGTCTGGTTTGTCCTTCTTGTTTATGGTAGCCGACGGCAAGAGGCAAAAGGAGGCAAGAGGAGAACTTTTCTGTAAAACCTAAATTATGTTTTAATGTTTCCTGTGTTTTGTTTATTATGGATTCCAAGTTGGGTCATAGGCCAAGCCCACCTTTCCCTTTCTCTTGTGTAGCCACGTCCTAAAGGAAGCCTACGGGGAAACTCGTAGTTTTCCCGAGTTTAATTATTGACGTGTATGTTCATGTTTTAATGTCGTGATTTTTATACTTCGTGTACTTAACACATTTATAATATATACGTAACTACATGTTATTAAATACCGTGACACGTGAATTATATTATAAATGGAAAGTTTTAATTTTACCGTATTTTTGTATGTTCACTGTTCACATGTACTGTTCATGGTATTTTAATGCGGGTTTTACAAGGGCACTGCCCCCCACAAACTTTCACTTGCCTACGCCCCTGAGTGTTATGACTTCCCCACGGTGGAGTGATTGCTCGTGGCGTCCCTTTTCAGTTTTGGCCTTATCTTTATTATCATGTGGGGCGTATGGGTGCATCCTAGTTACATGTTTTACAGGATTTTCGTGGAATGCGATGTGTGTCTTGCACCCTTAAAAAGAAGTTCATCCCTCCTACCCAGACTAATTAATTAGAGGCAACCCCTCTAATTGCATGATGAGGTCTCCCCTCAAGTATTCATGTGCGGTGGAACCTCATGACCTATATGGGCTATTGGCCAATTAATACATTTTTTCATATAAAAACATAAGTCTTTTCAAACTATAAAACCAGTTTTATGAACATGTTCCAGGTTATCTAGGACTTATATATTTCCGCTGCTATTAGTCTTTTATGCTTATGTCATTTCATGCTATACTTGTATATCCGTTCACTGGGCGTTATGCTCAGCCGCTTTCCTTTCATGTTCCCAAACGGCATGTACTCAAGGACGCTCGTATACTTTAAGAGTATGTGCATACGGTTGGAAGCTATCTAGCCTTCATTACTTTATGCATTTTCCATACATTACGCTAATTTATTTCTTTGGACATTGTTTAGTCCTTTTCCATTTAGTACTAATATTCATGTGTGTTGAGCTCATACTGGACTACCGATGTTTGTTTTCGGTATTTCCATTCATGCTCATTTAATGTTTTGGATATTTACCTTGCATGCTTTGATGACACGCCATATTACCTGTGATATTCCATTTACCAAAATGGGGTGTTACAATTATGGTATCAGAGCCAAGGTTTCGACATGTAGGCTCTTAAAACATGACATGTGATTAGTGGGTAATCACCATGGTCTTTCTAGAACTGACGGTTGTTTTCATCCATTTATTCATGTATCATTGTTGTAGGAATTTTGACTAAGTAATGGTTGGTACAGGACTGGTCATATTTAGTCGCATGTGCTTTTAATCGAATCATTTTGTTTTGATGAACCGACCCATAGGCGTTCATCCTCGTCATGTCATTTTGTTTAGGTGAACCGACCCATAGGCGTTCACCCAAACCTATGTCATTATCATTGTCATGCATTCATACACTGTTTTCATGTATAATTTTTTTTCATGTTTATATGCATAATTATTTTTTCATGTATATATATATATATATATATATATATATATATATATATATATATATATATATATATATATATATATATATATATATATATATATATATATATATATATATATATATAATCAGTTTAATCATACATTTTTGTTTTATACTGTCAGATGGTTCTCACACGTGAACAAGAACAAATCAATGCAGCAGTCCAAGCTGCTATGCAGGCCATGCTTCCTCAACTGAGGAATGAAATTTGAGCCGAGGTGCAAGCTGCCAACAATCAGCACCAACACCAACATCAGAATCCTCCACCTCCACCTCCAACTACACTGATCACATGGTTGGAGCGATTTAATAAGCAACGTCTGCGATCCTTCAAGAAGACTGACAGCCCCGATGAGGCTGAGAGCTGGTTAGCTCACATTGAGAAGATCTTTGACGCGATGGGATGCGACCCTGTCTCTAAGGCAAGGTTAGCCTGTAACAAGTTTGAAAGGAACGTGCTTGCATGGTGGAAGGCAGTGAAACTGTCGAAGGGAGGCGACGATTGGGTGGATGGCTTGACTTGGGCACAGTTAAGGGAGTTGGTTATGGGACATTTCTTCCCGAAAGCTGAGCAGGACAAGCTCAGGAGGGAATATCATGGGATTAGGCAGAGAGCTGGGGAAAACAACAATGAGTTCATGCAGAGGTTTCTTCGTTTGGTTGGATTCCTTGGTGCAGCAGATAGGATTCCAGAGGAGCAAGCGTACCACTTTCGCTGGGCTCTTCGCACATCTGTCGCCAATAACTTGGTGTGTGTTACATTCAATACTGTGGCACAAGTAGCAGATGCAGCTAGTAAGTTGGAGATGTTGCAAGAGAGGGATGAGTTTCGAAAGCTAGAAAGACCAGACAAGAGGTATATTTCGTCATTCAACGATGATCATTTCATTTCATTTAGTACTATCCAAATATTTATCTTTCTCCATACAATTGCATCTTTCAGGCAAAAGACTGGGGACCGGTCCCAACCGGCCACTCAGCAGCAGAGTCAGCATAAGGGTAACAGTCAGACCCAAGACCGTTCTGCTATGGATAGCCGTGGCGGTAATGAAAATTACCATAACAACGCTAACAACTCCAACAGCAGCAGGTCCCTAACTTACTCATTTTTTATGTTATGTGTTTTATGATTCATAATTCTGACACTTCAGCATCTACTACCAGGAATCATGGCAACGGACGGGAGCAGGACCGCAGAGGTTCACAGCCCAACCGTGCAGCTACATCTGGTATTACGTCTTACGATTTCTACATTGCCCTGTTTGTACTCATTAATCATGTATCACGTATACTTTTCTGAACAGGCTCCCAGCCAGCAAAGGCACCTGTTGGAGGGTATACTCACCCTCTTTGCACCACGTGCAACCGTAGACACCCAGGGCCGTGTCGTGGTGATAGCGATGCTTGCTTCAAGTGTGGCCATCCAGGCCATTGCATGAAGGACTGCCGTAAGAGTGAGATCGAGGGCACTTCTGGACATGCCGACTCCAAGCCACCTCCTATTACTTGACGGGTGTACACGACCTCGCGTGATCGGGCCAACAAGTTAACAGGTACCATCACCGAAATCTTGTATATGTATGGTCAAGTTGCATGGGTATTATTTGACACGAGTGCTACTCATTCATCATATCTACTGTTTATGCCAACAGTGTTATGATATCCCCTTATGCCATTAGAAAATGTTTTAAACATTTCCACGCCCTTAAGAGACTCTGTACACATCACACATGGGTACAAGGGTCTTCCCCTCGAGTTTAACGACAAATATCGTCCAGTTGACGCACTTCCATTAGACATGTGTAATTTCGACAGATATTAGGCATGGATTGGCTATCCAAACATCACGCCACCATTGACTGCCATTCATATCGGGTCATCTTCGGTGATGTAAACACACTAGAGTACATTCACAACGGTTTTATACCCGAAAGTTCTGTACAAATAATTTCAACCTTACAAACACGTGCATTACTGTCACATGGTTGCGAGGGCTACTTAGGTACTGTTCATGATATGAAGGCTGAATCTCCATCTATCCAGAATCTGCCGATCGTGTCAGAATTTCCCGACGTGTTTCCAAAAGAAATTATGGGCATACCACCTGCTCGTGAGGTAGAGTTTAATATTGAGCTCATCCCAGGAGCTGAGCCAATTTCCAAGGCTCTTTATCGCATGGCTCCCATAGAGCTTAAGGAGTTAAAGGAACAACTACAGGAACTTCTGGAACGAGGTTTCATCCGCCCTAGTGCATCTCCATGAGGCGCACCGATTTTATTCGTAAAGAAGAAGGGCGGTAGTATGCGTCTCTGCATTGATTATCGTGAGCTTAATAAGGTCACCATCAGGAATCGATATCCTTTGCTACACATTAATGATCTGTTTGACCAACTGCAAGGGGCTAAACATTTCTCCAAGATTGATCTGAGGTCGGGCTATCATCAGTTACGGGTGAAAGAGCAGGATATCGCCAAGACTGCTTTCCGTACACGTTATGGACACTACGAATTTGTAGTCATGCCTTTTGGCCTTACCAATTCTCCAACAGTTTTCATGGACTTGATGAACTGTATCTTCCATGAGTTTCTTGACAAGTTCGCCATGGTCTTCATTGACGACATTCTGATTTTTCTCTAAGTCAAAGGAGGAACACGAAGACCATCTTGGTACAGTATTACAGATACTTCGCCAGAAGTAGTTGTATGCCAAGTTCTCCAAATACGAAAGTAAAGTGGCGTTCCTAGGCCGCATAGTATCCGCAGAGGGAATAACCATGGATCCTGCAAAGGTTGAGGCTATTACCAAGTGGCCAAGAGCGACATCAACGACTGAAGTTCGTAGCTTTCTAGGCTTAGCTGGTTACTATCGTAGGTTCGTAGAGAACTTTTTCTGATTAGCACTGCCATTGACCAAACTGATGCAAAAATAGGAGAAATTCGTCTAGAATGAAGAAAGATAGAAGAGCTTTGAAGACCTAAAGCAGAGGCTGGTATCTGTAACGATTCTTACTCTCCCATCTGGTACAGGTGGATTTCAAATCTATAGTGATGCTTCAGGGAAGGGACTTGGATGTGTTCTCATGAAACATGGGAAAGTGATTGCTTACGCATCACGACTGCTTAAGCCTTATAAGGAGAACTACCCTATGCATGACTTGGAACTTGCAATAGTCGTGTTTGTACTGAAGATATGGAGGCACTACCTGTATGGTGAATCATGTGATATCTTCACAGATCACAAGAGCCTGAAATACATCTTCACTCAGCATGAACTGAATATGAGGCTGAGAAGGTGGTTAGAGTTGTTGAAGGATTATGACATTAATCTGCAGTATCATACCGACAAGGCGAATGTAGTGGCAGATGCTCTTAGTAGAAAGTCGGGTATGATCAACGGCATTAAAATAGAGGAAGAGATTATACGAGACTTGGAGCGACTGGATATTGAGATCATGGTACGTGGACAACAGGGCTACTGGGCTAGTCTTAGAGTGGAGCCTGACTTACTCTTTAGAATCAAGGAAGCTCAGAAGGATGATGGTGAAATATGGGCAATTATTTAGAACTTAGAACAGCAGACGGAGTTTCGGTTAGATGACGACGGTATCTTATGGAAGGGCACTAGACTTTGTGTTCCTGATGACCTTACACTCAGGGAAGCGTTATTAGCTGAAGCACATAGCTCCCCATTCTCCATTCATCCTTGTTCAACCAAGATGTACCACGACATCAAGCAGTATTTCTGGTGGAGTGGTAGGAAACAGGATGTTGCTACCTATGTCTCCAAATGTCTTACCTGCTAGCAGGTTAAGATCGAGCATCAACGGTCTAGTGGTTTACTACAAACATTAGACATTCCAGAGTGGAAGTGGGAAAAGATCTCTATAGACTTTGTCACCAGACTTCCGTAGACCAAGAGGAAGCATGATGCCATTTGGGTTATCGTTGATCGACTTACCAAGTCAGCTCATTTCTTACCGATCCGGAAAGATGATCCAGTTAGCAAACTGGCTGACACATATAAGAAGGATATTATGAGACTTCATGGTGCTCCATCCAATATCATCTCGGACAGAGATCTTCGGTTTACTTCGCGATTTTGGTGGAGTCTATAGAAAGCTTGGGGTACCAAACTTAAGCTTAAAACGACTTTTTATCCTCAAACAGACGGAGAATCGGATCGAACCATTCAGACATTAGAAGACATGCTTCGAGCATGTGCTTTAGAATGGACAGGATATTAGGACGATTATATCTGCTTGGTAGAGTTTTCATACAACAACAGTTGGCACGCCAGCATCAAGTGTGCACCGTTTGAGATGTTGTATGGCAGGAAGTGTCGCGCCCCAATCTGCTAGGATCAGGTTGGTGAGCGAACACTTGAAGGTCCGGAGATGATAGAGTTGACCAACGAGAAAGTCGTTGTAGCTAAGGCGAAATTACAAGAAGCTCGTGCACGTCAAAAGAGTTATGCCGACAAGCATCGTAGGGATTTTCATTTCAACGTGGGAGATCATGTATTTCTTAAGGTATCACAGGCACGTGGTTTTACACGTTTTGGAATTAAAGGAAAACTCAGTCCTCGATTCATCGGACCATTTGATATCATCGAACGAGTCGGTGAAGTATCGTATCGTTTAGCGTTACCTTCGCAGCTTTCTCACGTTCATGACGTTTCCATGTGTCCTTAATCAGAGGGTACAAGTATCATCCCCTTCACATGGTTCAGTATCCACTTGAACAGTTTCGTGAAGATCTTACCTTCATCGAGGAACCCGAACGAGTTCTTGATAGACATGAACGAGTCATGAGGAAGAAGACGATTCCATTCGTCAAAATCCTTTGGAGGGACCATACCGAGCGGGAAGCTACTTGGGAAATAGAGGAGTCTATTCGGACTTCTTACCCTCATTTCAAGTTTTGATTCGGGTATGTTCCTCTTTCTTTTACGTTATCTATAATTCGGGGACGAATTATTCTTTTTAGGGTGGAAGAGTTGTAAAACCTTCATATAGATACCATGAACAGTACATTACGTAAACATATGAACCAATTAAAACTTTCCTTTTATGTCATGAACACGTGTCACGAATATTAAATATAGAAACTACGTACGTGATGGTACACGATAATTATTAATTATAATAATTATAATCACGAGCATATGATCACGAACATTAAAACATGAACATGTGAACTACGTATTATTTATTATTACATGATAAACAAGTATCATGTATAATAAATATATCATGAATATTAAAACACGAACCAATACGAACATTTAATCATGAACGAACACGTAAAATAGTTAAACACAAACAAAGCCCGGGAAGCCCTTTGGGCTTATGGTTGTCGCGGACACAAGAGACAAGAGGGGGACCAAGCCCATTTAATTTTGACTAAAGGAGGAAAAGTAAAAACACAGGTTTTCATATTACAAAATTTTATCAAAAAATAAAAACCCTAGCCTCCTTTATTCTCTCCCTTTGCCGCCGGCTACAAGGAACACCAAAGGGGTGTTCGGTTGAGTTTTGATTGTTGATTTTGGGTGATCGTGTTCGTGTTCTTGGTTCTCTTCCAATCACGTGTTCGGTATCATCAAAAACCTTCATCTTATTAATTTTATTTTCCTTTTATTATGTTCATGTGTAAGAATATTAAAAACATAATAAAACATGTTAGATTTATACTAGAAAACATGAATTGTGGGGGTTTTTGGTGGGGTTTGTTCGGCCGACACGCACAACCGAGAGCCCAAGCTCTCGGCTTGGTCTTGTGATCACCAATAGCCGAGACCCCAAGGTCTCGGTGTGGTCTTGGTGGTTCGGCATTAGGGACGAGAGACCCCGACGCGAGTTGAGGTTTCGTTTGGTTTGTGTTGGGTCTCGGCGCAGCAGCAACAAGCACCACCGGCATCAATCGGTGGCTGTTTTGTTCGTCTAGTGGGAACCGCAGCCCAAACAGGGGGAACCACCGGCTACAGCCGGTGGTGTACTCGGTTCAGTAGTGGCTAGCCGAGCCACGACAGTGGCAACCGGCTAGACCGGGTTAGCCACTGTCGGGCTGTTTTGGTTCGGTTTATGTTTCGGTTCATATTAAAACACGGGTTCGGGCACGGGATTATTTTTACAAGATATATTTTTACAAGAAAAAATTAAATTAATTAAACATGACTAGTAATTAATTTAATTTAATCATGGACTTAGGTTATATTTATTTTTAATAAATAATACATGTTTTAACCTAAGTATTTTGTTATTTAATTTAGACTATAGTTATTAATTAATTATTAAAACATGGACTTATAGTTAATTAATAAATCATGACTTAGGTTCTAATTAATAAATTAGTAATACATGTTTAACCTAAGTATTTTATATGTCTTCATTTAATTAAATCATCCCTTTTAATTAAATCATATAACCTATAGTTTATTAAATCACCATGACATTTAATTAATAAACTATACTATTAACTACATGACTAATGACGTTTAATCAGTAAACTGTAACTTATAATAATATCTTATTTCTAAATATGGAAAAGTTCTATTTCAGGAAACTTACTATTTTTAAAAACTTTCTATTTTTAGAAACTAATCTATTTTTAGAAAATGGTCTATTTTTGGAAACTTTCTATTTTTGAAAACCTGCTATTTTTAGAAAGTTATTTATTATTACACAACAAGTATCATAATACAAGAATACAAGATAATACTTAATCAAAATACATGGAATACATGATTAATACAGTATATCATTTAAAATAGTAAACAAGACAAGAACATATAAAACAAGCTAAGAACGTGTTGAAGCTAGTAACGTACTCAGTAATCAGACAACTTATATATGTCCCTTATTTATATAGCATTAGTGAGGTCTGAGTAGGACTATTCATCCTTTCGTCTTTCCTCATTCACTGGACACAAGGTACGGATTTCCATCCTTAAGTATGGACATTCTTTCCTTATTAGGATTCCTCGTTTGCAGCCAACTTTTTTCCCAAGTATATGTTTATATGTTTGATTACTTATGTTTAGTTTTAAGTGCCAAAGCCATATACATGCATGACCAGTGTCACCTAGTTATGGAGGTACCATAACCATAACACTGGAGGCACCAGTGTTATGACTTCCCCACAGCGGAGTGATTGCTCGTGGCGTCCCTTTTTAGTTTTGGCCTTATATTTATTATCATGTGGGGCGTATGGGTGCATCCCAGTTACATGTTTTACAGGATTTTCATGGTGAATGCGATGTGTGCCTTGCATCCTTCACACGGAGTTGATCCCTCCTACCCAGATTAATTAATTAGAGGGAACCCGTCTAATTGTATGATGAGGTCTCCCCTCCAAGTATTCATGCACGGTGGAACCTCATGACGTATATGGGCTATTGGCTAATTAATACATTTTTTCATATAAAAACATAAGTCTTTTCAAACTATAAAACCAATTTTATAAACATGTTCCAGGTTATCTAGGACTTATACATTTCCGCTGCTACTAGTCTTTTATGCTTATGTCATTTCATGCTATACTTATATATCCGTTCACTAGGCGTTATGCTCAGTCGTTTTCCTTTCATGTTCCTAAACGGAAGGTACTCAAGGACGCTCGTAGACTTTAATAGTATGCGCATACGGATTGGAAGCTATCTAGCCTTCATTACTTCATGCATTTTCCATACATTACGCTACCTTATTTCTTTGGACATTGTTTAGTCCTTTTCCATTTTAGTACTTATATTCATGTGTGTTAAGCTTATACTTGGACTACCGATGTTTGTTTCCGGTATTTCCATTCATGGTCATTTAATGTTTTGAACGTTTACCTTGTATGCTTTGATGCCACGCCATATTACCTATGATATTCCATTTACCAAAATGAGGTGTTACAATTATGATATCAGAGCCAAGGTTTCGACTCATAGGCTCTTAAAATATGACCTGTGATAAGTGGGTAATCACCATGTTCTTCCTAGAACTGACAGTTGTTTTCATGCATTTATTCATGTATCATTGTTGCAGGAATTTTGACTAAGTAATGGTTGGTACAAGACTGGCCATATTTAGTCGCATGTGCTTTTAATCGAATCATTTTGTTTTGATGAACCGACCCATAGGCGTTCATCCTCATCATGTCAATTTCTTTAGGTGAACCGACCAATCGGCGTTCACCCAAACCCATGTCATTTCATTATCATGCATTCATACACTATTTTCATGCATAATTTTTTTTTTCATGTTTATATGCATAAATTTTTTCATGTAAATATATTATGTTTTAATCAGTTTAATCATGCATTTTGTTTTATACTGTCAGATGGTTCTCACACGGGGAACAAGAACAACTCAATGCAGCAGTCCAATCTGCTATGCAGGCCATGATTCCTCAACTAAGGAATGAATTCGGGCCGAGGTGCAAGCTGCCAACAATCAGCACCAACACCAGCATCAGAATCCTCCTCCTCCACCTCCAGCTACACTGATCACATGGTTGGAGCGATTTAAAAAGCAGCGTCTGCGATCCTTCGAGAAGTCTGACAGCCTCGATGAGGCTGAGAGCTGGTTAGCTCATATTGAGAAGATCTTTAACGCGATGGGATGCGACCATGTCTTTATGGCAATGTTAGCCTGTTACAAGTTTGAAGGGAACGTGCTTGCAAGGTGGAAGGCAGTGAAACTGTCGGAGGGAGGAGACGATTGGGTGGTTGGCTTGACTTGGGCACAACTCAGGGAGTTGGTTATGGAAGAGTTCTTCCCAAAACCTGGGCAAGATAAGCTCAAGAGGGAGTATCATGTGATTAGGTAGAGAGCTGGGGAAAACAACAATGAGTGCCTACAGTTGCACGTAGTGCAGAGAGGGTGAGTATACCCTCCAACAGGTGCCCTGGCTGGCTAGGCGCATGTTCAGAAAAGTATACGTGAGACATGATTAATGGGTACAAACAGGACAATGCAGAAAATCATAAGACGTAATACTAGATGTAGCTGCACGGTTGGGTTGTGAACCTCTAAGGTCCTGCTCCCGTCCGTTGCCATTATTCCTGGTATTAGATGATGAAGCGTCAGAATTATGAATTATAAAATACATAACATAAGAAATGAGTAAGTTTAGGGACCTGCTGCTGTTGGAGTTGTTGGCGTTGTTTCGATAATTGTCATTACCGCCACGCCTATCCGAAGCAGAACGGTCCTGGGTCAGACCATTACCCTTGTGATGACTCTACTGCTGAGTGGCCGGTTGGGACCGGTCCCCAGTCTTCTGCCTGAAAGATGCAATTGTATAGAGAAAGATGAATATTTGGATAGTACTGAATGAAATGAAATGATCACCGCTGATGACGAAATATACCTCTTGTCGGGTCTTTCTGCCTCTCCAATCTCATCCCTCTCCTACAACATCTCCAACTTGCGGGTTTCATCTGCTACTTGTGCCACAATATTGAATGTAGCACACACCAAGTTATTGGCGACAGATGTGCAAAGAGCCCAACGAAAGTGATATGCCTGCTCCTCTGCAGTCCCGACTGCTGCACCAAGGAATCTAGCCAGTCGAAGAAACCTCTGCATGAACTTATTGCTGTTTTCCCCATCTCTCTGCCTAATACCATGATACTCCCTCTTGAGCTTATCCTACTCATCTTTCGGGAAGAACTGCCCTATAAGAAACTCCTTAAACTGTGCCCAAGTCAATCTAGTCACCCATTCGTCGCCTCCATTCGACAGCTTCAGTGCCTTCCTCCATGCAAGCACATTCCCTTCAAACTTGTAACAAGCTAACCTTGCCTTAAAGACAAGGTCGCATCCCATTTCGTCAAAGATCTTCTTGATGTGAGCTATCCAGCTCTGAGCCTCAGCGGGGCTGTCAGTCTGCTCGAAAGATTTCAGACGTTGCTTATTGAATCGCTCCAGCCATGTGATCAGGGTAGCTAGATGTGGAGGAGGAGGATTCTGGTGCTGGTGCTGATTGTTGGCAGCTTGCACCTCGGCTCGAATATCATTCCTCAGTTGAGGAAGCATAGCCTGCATAGCAGCTTGAACTGCTGCATTCAGTTGCTCTTGTTCACGTGTGAGAACCATCTGACAGTATAAAAAAATGCAATGATTAAGCTGAGTAAAACATAATATATATACATGAACTTTTTTTAATGATATAAACATGATTTTTTTATGCATAAAAACAGTGTATGAATGCATGACAATGAAAATGACATGGGTTTGGGTGAACGCCTATGGGTCGGTTCACCTAAACAAAATGAAATGACGAGGATGAACGCCTATGGGTTGGTTTATCAAAACAAAATGATTCGATTAAAGCACATGCGACTAAATATGGTCAATCCTGTACTAACCATTACTTAGTCAAAATTCATGCAACAATGACACATGAACAAATGCATGAAAACAACTGTCAGTACTAGGAAAACCATGGTGATTACCCACTAATCACAGGTCATGTTTTAAGAGCCTACAGGTTGAAGCCTTGACTCTGATACCATAATTGTAACACTACATTTTGGTAAATAGAATATCACAGGATAATTATGGCGTGTCATCAAAGCATGCAAGGTATGTGTCCAAAAACATTAGATGACCATGAATGGAAATACCAGAAACAAACATCGATAGTCCAAGTATAAGCTCACACATATAAATATAAGTACTGAAATGGAAAAGAACTAAACAATGTCCAACGAAATAAAGTAACGTAATGTATGGAAATGCATAAAGTAATGAAGGCTAGATAGCTTCCATCCGTATGCACATACTCTCAAAGTGAACGAGCGTCCTTGAGTACCTGCGGTTTGGGAACATCAAAGGAAAATGGCTGAGCATAACGCCCAGTGAATGGATATACAAGCATAGCATGAAATGACATAAGCATAAAAAGACTAATAGCAACGGAAATGTATAAGTCTTAGATAACCTGGAACATGTTCATAAAACTGGTTTTATAGTTTGAAAAGACTTATGTTCTTGTATGAAATCTGTATTAATTAGCCAATAGCCCATATAGGTCATGAGATTCCACCGTGCATGAATACTTAGGGGGAGACCTCATCATGCAATTAGAGGGGTTGCCTCTAATTAATTAGTCTGGGTAGGAGGGATCAACTCCTTATGAAGGATGCAAGGCACACATAACATTCACCATAAAAATCCTATAAAACATGTAACTAGGATGCACCCATATGCCCCACATGATAATATAAATATAAGGCCAAAACTGTAAAGGGACACCGGAAGCAATCACTCTGCCGTGGGGAAGTCATAACACTCGTGCCTCTAGTGTTATGGTTATGGTACCTCCATAACTAGGTGAAACTGGTCATGTATGTATATGGCATAGGCATTTAAAACTAAACATAAGTAATCAAAACATGTAAAACATATACTTGGGAAAATAGTTGGCTGCAAACGGAGAATCCTAATAAGGAAAAGAATGTCCATACTGAAGGATGAAAAATCCGTACCTTGTGTCCAGTGAACGAGGAAAGATGAAGGGATGAATAGTCCTACTCCGACCTCACTAATGCTACATAAATAAGGGACATGTATGAGTTGTCTGATATCTGAGTATATTACTGGTTCTTGTATGTTCGTAGCTTGTTTTTATATGTTCTTGTCTTATTTACTGTTTTAAATGATATATTGTATTATTCATGTATTTCATGTATTCAGATTATGTATTATCTTGTATTCTTGTATTATTATACTTGTTATGTAATAATAAGTAACTTTCTAAAAATAGCAGGTTTCCCAAAATAGAATGTTTTCAAAAATAGAAAGTTTCTAAAAATAGAAAGTTTCCAAAAATAGAAAGTTTTCAAAAATAGATCAGTTTTTAAAAATAGAAAGTTTTTAAAAATAGAATTTTTTTTAAAAATAGTAAGTTTCCTGAAATAGAAAGTTTCCATAATTAAAAATAAGCTGGATTAATAAGCTAATAATATAAGCTAGTGTTTATTGGTTAATAGTCATAAGTCATGTAATTAATAGTAAGGCTTATTAATTAAATATTATAATTTATAACTGATTATTAATTAATAATTATAATACATGTTTTATTAATTAATAATATATCATGGTTAATTAATAAACTATAGGTTATATAAATTTACTTAAGTCATGGTTTAATTAAATTAAGTCTAATAAAATACTTAGGTTAACATGTATTATTAATTTACATTAATAAACCTAAGTCATGAATTATTAATTAATTATATGTCTATGTTTTAATAATTAATTAATAACTATAGTCTAAAATAAATGACAAAAATACTTAGGTTAAAACATGTATTATTTATAAAATAATATAACCTAAGTCATGTTTTAATTAAATTACTTATTTAGGCATGTTTAATTAATCTAATTAATCTTGTAAAAATAACTTGCAAAATAATCTCGAGCCCGAATCCCGAGACAAAACCAAAAGCCCGACACCAACCACCACCTACAACCGCGGCTACGGTGGCGGCTGGTGGCTGCATAACCAACGACGGCGGCTTCAGCCGCTGCTGCGTCGCGGCTACCCACTGACCGAACAGGGTTCCCACTGGTAGTAGGCCAGTGGTTCCCCCTGCTGCCCTGCGTGTTCCCACTGTTCGAGCCAAACAGCCACCGACATAAGCCGGTGGTGCCTGTTGTTGGATCGAGACCCACACCGAGCCCCTTAGGGGGGTCTCGGTTGTGGACCATGATGCACCGAGAGTCTTAGGACTCTTAGGACTCTCGGTTTAGGGGGCTGCCGAACCAAACATAAACCAAACAACCCTTTTCATGTTTTAATAAATTTATAACATGTTTGTTTAATTGTTTTTAAAGATCTACACATGTGTTTAATAAAAGATTAAAAACAAAAATGAAGGTTTGATTATTACCCCAATACGTGATTGAAAATAACACGAACACGAACCAATACCAAGATCAAAAATCAAAACGACACCCTCCTTGTGCTTTGTTGATGCCGCGGCTAGGAAGAACCAAAAAGGGATGCTAGGGTTTTTATTTTTCTTGTAAAAATGTGTAAATGATTTTCCTGTGTTTTCTTTTTACTATTTAGTTAAAAATCAAAATGGGCTTGGCCCTCTTCCTTCCCTTGTCCGCGGCTACCACAAGGCCCAAAGGCAAAACCGTGCCTTTTTCATGTTTAAGTAATTTACGTGTTCGTTCGTTTTAATTTTTCGTTCTACTTCGTGCTTAATGTTCGTGTTATATATACTTCGTATACATATCGTGTTCTAATAGTCTTGTTATAATTATTATACGTAATAATTATCGTGTTATAAATATTCGTGATCATATGTTCGTGATTATAATTATTATACTTAATAATTATCGTGTGTTATTACGCACTTAATAATTATCGTGCATTAATACGTACGTAGTTTCTGAATTTAATGTTCGTGACACGTGTACATGACATAATTGGAAAGTTTTAATTGGTTCGTATGTTTACGCAGTGTACTGTTCATGGCATTTATATGCGGGTTTTACAGGGACTCTTGGAAGAGTTGGACGTGGAGCTTAACACTGTGGTAGTTAATTGTGATAATTAGGGCGCTATTCACTTATCGTAGAATCATGTTTTTCATGAAAGAACTAACCACATCAATGTGTGTTACTACTTTATTAGAGAGGTTTTAGAAGCAAAGACGGTTGGAGTTCTGACGGTGGGAGAGAGAAAACTGTAATGATGATATATTTTTTAAACTGTATGTTTTTTTTATCAGTGAGCTATAATTATGAGTAGAAAAGAATATTTCATGAAGTGTTGGAAAAAAACATTTTGAAAAAATAGACACTACTCTTAAATACTCTCTCCGTCCTTAAATAAATGTCCACTGTTGACTTTCGAAGTCAATCGTTCTAAACTTTGACTTTAAATTATCGTGTATGTGTTATATAATACTTGATATAAATCATATGAATAGATTGATTTTTAAATATATTTTCATTAGTTTAACTTTCACCAAGTATTATATAAAACAAACAAAATAATTTACGATCAAAGTTTATAAAAAATGACTCTGAAAGTCAAACGTGGACACTTAATCAGGGACGAAGAGAGTACTTGCCAAACAAATATTAAAATTCACAAAACTTGATACTCACGTCTCATCGCTCTCAAATGCTAGTAAAAACTATTCGCCAAACCAGTAGTTTCAAGTTACGTGTAAAATGGTGTTGAAAATAAAGTTAGGTCTAAAACACATGTGTTGAACATTATTGGTTTGGTTTTGACAATAATAAAAAAAAAAGTAAGAATACAATAATTGTAGCGTAGCGTGGGTATATACTTATACTATTGGGGAATAACTAAGAAAGAAAATAATAATAATTATCCATTGGCACAAGAAGGCTAGGCTGGCAGGCTCTACAAAGAGGAAGTAACCCATCACAACACTTTTCCTGAAAAACCAAAAAAAAAAAAAAAAAACACACACACAAACAATTTAGATAACTGGATCATGACCATCAATCCCGCACCAGCAGTTGATCAAAATGCGAATTGTGGCGGCCTCTCTCAAAAGATCATCATCGATACTGATCCTGGCATCGGTATTCTTATTTATATATATTTCCCTTTTTTTTTTTTTTTCCTATAATGGTATAATGTTGTACGTATATCTTTAATATATTAAGAAAAAAAAAATGAGTCTAGAAAGTTGGTGTTTGATTAATATGTTTACGTTATTTAATATGGTTATCAAGAACACCTTTGATCCTAGACCTATCCTTCGCGACTAGCCACCCATCAAACCCTAGCCACCGCAACTTATTCCTTCTATATTAGAAAAAATATGCGTTTTTCGGCCAAAACTCTACCCTCATATCTACTGTTTCGGCAATAACTTTTTTAACCAAGTGGAATTAGCTTTAGTGCCGTTATTCAACACTAACTAGTACTTTATACCTGTTTCCGGACTAATCTCAGGCCATTGCCAGATATTCACCCAGCTAGAACAAACTACCTTACCACTAGACTACCTTGAGATTGATTAAACACCCTCTGTTAACTTGGCACAGTCGATTTTGATTCTACAAACGTATTGACTAAAACTGGTGTGATCCTAAGATGTAGATCCCCTGATCTTGCTATCCTTGAATATATATAGGAGTTAAATATCACTAGGCTAATCTTGTAATCAAATGGGTCATCCTGTTAAGTGACCAGTTTAAACTTGCTACAGTGTATGAAGTTTTCGACTGACAATTGTACACTCGCTAATTTATCAACCTAAACTACTAGGAGATGTTTTGCGCTATTCATGTTTAAGTTTAGGAACTTCTATTGATTTTTCCGTACCATTTGGGATTAGTTTTGATGAATTACAGTACATTTGAATGAGACAGGACATTTGACTATAATCTTGGTACATATGAATGAGACAGGTACATTTGAATAAAATCTTGTGATCCTATCTTGCGATATCAATGTTGAGTATACATGAAATGACCCTTAGTTAGATATCTGTCTTGACAGGATGCCTTTGGTTTAGGTAATACCAGCATGTATCATGAAATGATACGGGAATTTAGTATTGTCAGCGTTTTTCTAACTAAAGCATGTTCAAATATTGGATTATTGCGGATTTTAGCAACAAGAAAACATTGTGTTTAAGCTATTTTACATAAAACAGTTACAAAAACAGAGACATACACAGATAACATGTTTGTATACCATTTGCAGATGATAGCATCGCAATTATGATGGCTTTTCAAACACCAAACATGGAGATTTTAGGCTTGACAACCGTGTTTGGTAATGTTATTATCAAAGATGCAACTCGAAATGCGTTACTTCTGGTACTTTTTTTTTTGTATCAGCCCCATGTTTTGTTCTGTTTTAAATTGTATTGGGATCTTGTACCTGATCAATAACCTTTTTTCTTGTGCAAAAGGATAGTGTGAGATGGCAGGACGTCCTGATATACCTGTTGCAGAAGGTAGCTCTGGACCTCTAAAGGTAGCTTTTTCTTATTGTCTCCACTATATTTCCCTACTTAATGTTCGATGTAACATTAGATACACTCCGGTAAAGAATGGATAACTTATGTTATAGATACGGAAACAAAATACTTTTCTAGACGTACAAGGAGCCATTTCTACAAGACTTGTATTTCTTGCCTCTTCGGAGAAAAATGCATATTTCTGGCTTAATTTTGATCATCCCAAACTCAAGTTACAGTCAAAGAAACTACTTGATTGCATTAAATTTATAAGAAAAAAAATTATTTAATGACAAACGAAACTTCTGAAATTTGGAGAAACTTGATATAGGAACCCCAAAATATGGCATTTTAGTTCCATGTACATCTCATCTAGCTTCTAATTTTCTATGCATCAATAATCATATGGACTTTGTTGTTTATGATGAGCGTCTTTTCTAAATATTCAGTTACATTATTCAATCTGTCAAATAAATCATCCTCAAAATGTTCTTTATCTTGATTTATTTGACTTATCTTCCCCTTTCCCGTTGTTGATCAAACATTTTTACTTATCGCACACTCATACACTGTGACAGGGTGGAGAACCACTGATTGGTGACTTCGTTCATGGTTCGGATGGATTAGGTAACGTAAATATACCTGACCCCAAATCAAAGAAAGTAGACGTATCAGCATCTGAATTTTTAGTGGATAAAGTTTCTCAATATCCCGGTGAAATATCTATACTTGCACTTGGCCCACTCACAAATTTGGCTCTGGTAAGTAACAATCAAACTTATATTATTTATTGCACATTTGATGCACGATTATATCCCATAACTAGTGTCGCATGAATGTGTTTTTCTGTTAATTTTAGGCTATCAAAAGGGACTCATCGTTTGTAACCAAGGTGAAACGGATTGTTATACTTGGTGGAGCTTTCTTTTCACTTGGGAACGTGAATCCGGCTGCTGAAGCAAATGTATAGCATTGTTTTCTTTTTAAGTTAAAACATACTGGTATCAAGACGGCTTGGTTGGGTGGCTTAAGAAACTGGTCAATATTTGTTCCGGTTGAAATGGGTCATCCTGGTATAGATCAGTTAGGTTCACCCGGATGCACTATTTATTTGTCTATTTCTGTTTTTTTAAACCTTAATTACTAACTTTCAAAGAAAAATTATTGGCAATAAAAATTCATCGCCTTGAGTTAAACAATTCAAGCACTAAAACCCGTATTTAGCTACTTTTTCTTATTTAACACATTTGAGATAAAAACAAAACACAAGTCGGTTGACTCATAAGTAAATGGGTCGTAGTTGCCACCTCTACAAACTGACATTTTATCTTCACTATAGTGCTAATAGTGTCCTCTTTACAGATTTATGGGGACCCTGAAGCAGCAGATGTCGTGTTCACCTCTGGTGCCAATATAGATGTTGTTGGCATAAACATCACTACGCAAGTCAAACTATCAGGTGTGTTATTTTACTTGGTTAACCTTCCTAGATTCACACATATTGGTAATCTATGACACAATGAAATGACACACCTATTTGTGGCTTTCAGATGATGATCTTAGTGAACTAAGGCAGTCCGCAGGGAAGCATGCTCAGTTTTTGTGTGACATAAGTAAATTTTACCGTGATTGGCATGTGAAATCTGATGGTGTTTATGGTATACATTCATACTTTTATTATTGGTAATGAAAGCAACTTCTTTTACATTGTTCTGACCATACATTTTGCAATTTCTTTAGGGATCTTTCTTCATGATCCGGTTAGTTTCGTACTACTAGTTCGGCCCGATCTTTTCACGTACAAGAAAGGTGTTGTTAGGGTGGAGACACAAGGCCTTTGCGTTGGCCATACTCTGATGGACCAAGGGATGAAAAAGTAAGTTCTTCATAATCACATCTGAACGGATGTCACTTTGACTTTTAAAGTCAATCTGGCTATTATTCAAATTCAAAATCAAGATGGATTTTGTTACACCCATTACATATAAAAAAATTTGATGCATATATTTACATTTAGTTAATGTGTTTACATTTTAAGTATCAAAATACACATAATGTTCTTGAATATAAATATATAATAGTCTACTATTTGACCTCAAAAGTCAAAATGAGCTTTCCTTTGTTAAATACTCCGTAACTAAAAGCTTCATCACTATATTTGTGTTTATCTGATTTGTTTCGTTTATAACAAATGATGCAGATGGAATTCGGAGAATCCATGGACTGGCTATTCACCGGTTTCAGTTGTGTGGTCAGTCAACGTTGACGAGGTTCTAAAGTACATTAAAGATGTCCTAATGACACAGTAACCACTGGTGGAAAATACTGAAAAAGACTCATATTCTTTCGTCGATTCCAATTGAAACCGTACCTGTGAATTCTAGCCTCTTGTTTGTCGAAAATCGTATTTGAATGTGAGGTCTATTCACGGCATTGTCTTGTAATTTATTTGAAACACCTACGCAAATATTTCGATAATAATTTCATCAAATTGTAATTATCATCTTTGATCCACAAAAGAGCCCACATCTTTAGCCTTTTTGCATCAATTTTTCCAGAATACTTACAACTGACATTGTGTGTACAATATGGCAAGGGCATTGCCTCCATACTGGAAAAGTAGAGCATTCATTCATGGCCGAACACCAAAGGCGTCAGATCCATGGGATAATAATTACCAAATTGATATATTGAAACGTTTAAGGTACAAACGAAGCGTTCATACATGTTCTTAGTGATTTTAGTGGTCTTCACATAAAAAGGGGAGACCGCAGTATCAACTAACTGACCGGAGATGAAGAAATTCAAAAATCTTAAATATTATCCACTGTGTTAATGTTAGAGTAAAGATAGTGGCTTCTGAAATGTAGGTCAGTGAGGTTACTGCTCTAATGTAACATCAACTCTTGATTTCAATTTAATATCGACTGCGACATGTAGAGTTTGTACTGTCGCTAGTTACATGCATTAGAGGCAATATGTGGTTTGGGTCGTTAATATTACTCTGCTGCATTAAAGTGGTGTAACGAGTAGTATAAGAAATGGAGGTCGTTCAGCCTACTTTAGAAACCTAGAAATTTCAGGTTATCTTGTGGAAAATAGATTAAAATGTCTATTCAATATGCCTTTACAGAATTGGCCATAAGTTTCTTGATTGTCAACAAGGCATCTTATATCGCGTGTTCACAAAAATGTGATTCATCATCAACAGAGTCAGAAACATTCATATAACAGAAAATACAGACATCAGGTAAATGATGCTTTTAATTATATTGATAATAACTAAGGGTGTTAAAAAACAAAAATAAAACAATGATAAACAACTTCAAATTAAATAACGACGTTCAAAAAATAAAGAAATCAAAGAGAAGTAAAGGAATAGGCTAATGCATGATGACTTGTATATCATAAAACCGCATTGATATCTTTGCTTGCTGGGTCATCACGCAGAAGTAGCGATTCCATGTAGGGGCAAACGGAGAATGATCCCCGCATTCCATAAATCCCAAGAACATTCGTGTGTAATTTTGAGAATTCTTCAAAGACTTCTAAGGCGGGTGATTCAATTGCAGGTTTTTCCATTATAGTTTCACCATTCTTCCTAAATCCCAATATTGTATCATCTATAGATGCAAATGGTGTCCTAATAGTGAATAGTTTTCTAAAATATTTAGAAAAACCTGCAGCATGCTCCATAATCCATACAACATTCACATCTTTCTCGTCTTCTTTAGTTTCTTGAAGCACAACAAGAGACTCCCGTAACTTAAAGATTTTTAAAGTTTCGGGACGTTGGAGTGCTAAATTATTAGGAAAATACACTTCTTCAAACTCTTCACTTGTTAAGTTAAACGAAATAAGCAAAGAATAATACCTCTGAGCATACCCATCATTAACTTTATCACAAGCAAGCCAATAAAGAGACCCGTCTAAAGCTATACTTGACCATGAGAATTCAACTGATTGACGCGGCAGAATTTTGTATGGGCTTCTCCAAGCCTTTGAGCTTAATGCAAAAACCTCAACTTTTGTAGGGCCTTTGGAAGTTATACTGTCAGTTTCCGCACGCGTACTACTGAGATATTGAATCTTAACAAGCTTTGGGTCACTCATACGAGGACAAACACCAAAACCAACAAAGACTGTGTTCGCGTATGCCTCCGGTCAACACCCCCGGAGACGAACGCTTCCCCGCCTCAGGACCGGAACCTTCGATCATTTAATAAGGTCGTTGCATGAACAGTAGAGCATTAATGAGCATAGCAGGGCCCAAGGAAAAAGCAAAAGGCGTCCATCCTATTATCCAAGGAGCTTCCGTCCGTCCTATGGGTAAAGGGAAGCGCCGCCGCCCTTGGGACAATAAATCCCTCGATTGTGGGGATTTGACTAGCCCAGGTTTCGAGGCCTAGCCTATGATGTGACTACTCAGGTATATACCTTGGGTGGTATAAATACCCCTGCATTTAACACACAACATCATCTAAGATTGAATACTTCCATTAATACATATTCTTACCTTCCGGTATTCATTGCTGAATACCATTTGTGTGTGATAGTTACTTATTCTCACACCGGAGCTTGGTCCCGGGGTCAAACCCTGGACGAGTTAACGTGTGCTACTCTGTGTATCCTAGGTTCAAGGTCAAGAGACGAGCACACCTTAGAGATGTCGAGGCAAAGTCACTAACAGCTACCTAGCCGAAAGATTTTGTTTCAACATTTGGCGCCATCCGTGGGACCCTAAACTCGGATCTCCACACAACAGCTAAACAATGGCAGGGGTCTCAGGAGAGTCGGATCCGCCGCCATCTCCCAGTCGTGATCCCGCGACGGTAGTGAAAGAGACGGAAACGCCTCTAAACTTACGGCAGAAGATTTTGGAAAGTATGAGCGCACTAGGTGGAGCGTCATAACGCCGCATCTAAGAGGCCCATTTCGCCTATACGCCTAGATTTCGAGGAAGATGTATCGAATCTACCGAAGGATAAGGATGAAGGGAGGGAGGCTCAAAAGGAAGCTAACCTCCCGGAAGATGATTTGCAGAAACCTTTCAAAGATGTGATGGCCTCCCCATTCACTAAAAGAATCATACAATTCTCATCACCGAAGCATAGGTTACCCGCGACCCTCAAATTATACTCGGGGGCTACGGATCCTAATGATCATATTACCCGGTTCGCTGGTGCGGCCAACTCAGGAGAATGGCCGATGCCAGTATGGTGCAGATTTTTCCAGCAAACTTTGGACGGAGCTGCTGGAGGATGGTTTGAAAGGCTACCGAGGGGTAGCATAGACAATTGGGAAGATTTGAAGGAACAGTTCCTGGAAAGATTCTCCTTGAGGAGAAAAAGTCTTAAAGCACCAATGGAAATCACCACCATCGTCCGCAAGGCACATGAAACGTTGGCAGTATTTAAAGAGCGTTGGACAGACGAAGCAAGTTACATTCAAGGTGTTCCGGAAGTGATGAAGATATCGGCCTTCGTAAATGGAGCCAAATGCCCGGAATTGGTTCGACGTTTTACAGATGATACTCCGTTGACGGTTGCAGAGATGATGCAAAGAGTGGATGATTTCATAAAATCCGAAGATGCATACCGTAACACTGAATTGCCAACGGGAGAAGCAGGTGATGGTAACATAAAGTATAGCAAGGAGGAAAGGTATGGTCCTTCCGGTTCACGTGGACGGCATAGGGGGCGTCAAAGAAATGATTATCGGTCTAGACCCCCATTTCCCCCATATGTACCTCCGGTTAACCCAAATTATGGAAGAAGGGCACCATACCAGCGTTCCAGCTTAGAGTCACTTACCAAATTTCCAAAGGAAATCTTGGCAACTGAGTTGCAATTGTGCCTTCCCCCACCGCAACCAACCAAGGGTATCATCCGGCCGGAAAACATGGATAAGTATTGCAATTATCATCAAGAGAAGGGGCATCTTACCAATAATTGCCATCAGTTGAGAAAACAGCTGGAGGCTGCTCTAGAATCCGGTAAGCTCAACCATTTGGTAAAGGATCTACGAGGAAGAGTGAATAAAGGGAATCAAGGAAGAGGAAATGGAGATTTTAAGGGAAGGACTATAAACATGATCGAAAGTAGGTATAGCGGCATGAAGAGGAAGGAGGTGTGCAAGATCAAAATGGATTGGATGAATGTGTCCATAACCTTTCCACCTATACCCGATAATGAGGCTTCGGAAGAACCTCCGATATTCGAGGCCGAAATAGAGGGATATTGGGTAAAAAGGGTGTTTGTGGATGAAGGGGCCACTATGCAGGTCATGTTTGAGCACTGTTTTCTAAATCTGGATTTATCGATCCGAAGAAGGTTAACGCCCGATAACGTGAAAGTCCGGGGCTTCTCGGGGGAAGAAACCACCCCTCTCGGGAAGATAGACCTAGAAGTAACCTTTGGAGCAGATAGTTTAACAAGGCGGACGGTGATGAACTTCACAGTGATTAGAGCACCATCCCCTTATAATATCATACTGGGAAGAACTGGAATCAGGGAGTTAAGGGCCGTGCCCTCTACTATACACTCGTCCATGAAGTTTCCTACCCCCAACGGGATAGCAACCATGACAACCAAAGCACGAGCCATCTATGAATCCCGAATCATAGAGGATAGTCAAAAGATAAAGATGATGAAAACATCGGCTGTGGGGAGAGAGTTAGACGAATGGACTGCCAAGGAAGAATTCAATCAGCAGCAACGGGTTGCAGGAGACATGACGGAGCAAATCTGCATCAATCCTGGATACCCGGAACAGTTGATCACCATTGGAAGGTTGTTCACCAAAAAATATCGAATCCAACTCATAGATTTGCTCAAGGACAATGTCGATGTGTTTGCTTGGGAGTCTTCGGACATGACGGGAGTACCTAGGAGAATCATCAAGCATTCGTTAAACGTGGATATGGAGACCACACCAATTGCCCAAAAGAGAAGGACGCTAGGTGAAGAAAAAAGCCAAGCGGTTAAGAAGGACGTGGAAGAGTTAACAAAGGCAGGTATCATCCGACCGGTGCGATACCCGACTTGGATCTCTAATCCGGTCCTGGTCAAGAAGCCGGATGGAAACTGGCGAATGTGCATAGATTTCAAAAACCTCAACTCCGCTTGCCCAAAGGATTATTATCCTTTGCCGGACATAGATGTCAAGATAGGGGCCGTTGTGGGATACAAGTTCAAATGTTTTCTAGATGCCTACAAAGGCTATCATCAAGTGCAAATGGACGAGGCGGATGAAGAAAAGACGGCATTTTATACCAATGAGGGAACATACTGTTACACGAAAATGCCTTTCGGGTTGAAAAATGCAGGAGCGACCTATCAAAGGTTAGTTGACTCGGCCTTCCGTTCGCAAATTGGTACGAATTTGGAAGCGTACGTAGATGACTTGATGATCAAAAGCCAAATCGAAGAGGATATGCTTGCAGACATCCAAGAAACCTTCGATAATCTAAAGAGAATTAACATGAAGCTGAACACGAAGAAATGCTCATTCGGCGTCGAGGAGGGCAAATTTTTGGGTTATATGGTAACATCAGAAGGTATAAGAGCTAACCCCAAGAAAACCAAAGCAATCGCAGAAATGAGATCTCCAAAGACTTTGAAAGAAATGCAGTCTCTGAGTGGCAAGCTGGCGGCTCTCAACCGTTTTCTATCCCGGTCGGCCGAAAGGTCCATGCCTTTCTTTGAAACACTGAAAAATATCACCAAGGAAAACAAAGATGAGTTCCGGTGGACGGACAAAGCAGAGGAAGCTTTTCAGCAATTAAAGAAAATGATTCTAGACCTTCCGTTACTAACATCCCCACTCAAAGGAGAGATTCTATACGTCTATCTGGCCGCGTCCAAAGAGGCACTCAGCTGTGTACCCTTGGCGGAACGAAATGGGATTCAAATGCCCATAAGGTATGTGAGTAAAACACTACATGATGCCGAGAGAAGGTACGCTCCGTTGGAAAAACTGGTCCTAGGGTTGCTGCACTTATCTCGAAGATTAAGAAGACATTTTGAAGCTCACGACATTCATGTCATATCGGACCAACCGCTGAAGCAAATACTAAGTAAATCTGAGGCCTCCGGAAGGTTAGCAAAATATGCAGTGGAGCTAGGGACGTATGAAATGTTCTATGTTTCCAGAAATTCCATCAAAGGACAAGTGTTAGCGGATTTCCTCAATGAAGCCCCGTTAGACCAGCAGGAAGCTGCAACAATATACGAGGTATCCGAAGAAAAGGAGCCGGAACCACAATGGGTCCTGTATACAGATGGAGCGGCTAATAGTAAGGGAGCCGGTGCCGGTCTGGTGCTAATTAACCCGGAGGAGGTAGAATTTACGTATGCATTGAGGTTCAATTTCAATTGTTCAAACAATGAGGCTGAGTACGAAGCCCTTCTGGCGGGACTCCGTCTGGCCGAGAAGATGGGAGTGAAAGAATTGCAAGCCAAGGTAGACTTGTTGATCCCAAACTTAGATCGATTAGCTTTGTGTATACGAGATTAGATCAAGTATAACACGTAGAGAAACCTTTGTTATATGCTTTGTGAATCTAAGTGTTATGCGGAATTTAACACTTAAACAAGAACGCAAGATGTAAACAAAACTTTCACTTTGATTATGAATGTCGAACTTGCTTACAATGAAAGATGTTTACAAATGAAAACTTATATAAAACTTGATACTAAACATTAACCTAAAGGCCTTCTTTTATAGACTAAGAAGCCTTGTACAATAAGCTACGTATCAACTATTCTAGGTAAAGATAAACATAGAAAATACATTGTCGTTTCTATCCTTACTAGAAGTATTCTAGAATATAATAAACGTGTAGCTTATATCTTCCATCAGTGCTTGTCTTCAATCTGTCAACGCTTGACTTTAACTTGTCAACGCTTGAGCTGTCAGCGCTCACTTTGTTCTTGTCAACGCTTGAGTTGTTCTTGTCAGCGCCCAAGTGATCTGGCCTTAATTTATTCCCAATAAGACTCAAAATTGGTGGCTTGTCAGATCAAAGGGGAGTTTGAGGCAAGTGATGATAGGATGTCCAAATACTTAGCCAAGGTCAAAGAACTTCTTCCCGTCTTCACCAAGTTCGATATAGAACACATTCTACGCCAAAAGAACCAAAAGGCCGATGTCCTAAGCAAACTCGCTTCAATTGCATTCAACCATTTAACCAAAGAAGTGCTGGTAGAAGCGTTAGACGCAAGGTCAATAGATGTTCAAGAGGTCAACGATATAGTGGAAGAAGAGGGGGAATGCTGGATGTCTCCTATCAAAAGGTGTTTGGAAGAAGGGATATGGCCGCAAGAGCCAGAGAAGGCCAGGAACCTAAGGATGAAAATTCCCATGTATACTCTGGAAAACGGCATCCTATTCAAAAAGTCGTATTTATCTCCAATGCTAAGGTGCGTCGGTCCATTACAAGCAAACTACATAATCAGGGAGGTTCATGAGGGGGCGTGCGGAATGCACGCCGGAGCAAGGTCTGTTGTGGCAAAGATAATGCGTCAAGGTTATTTCTGGCCAACTATGCACCAAGATGCATGGGACGAGATCTCCAAATGCGATTCATGCAAAATACATGGTCCCATATCGAGGCTCCCAAAAACCAACCTCACTTCAATACCATCGCCTTGGCCTTTTTACAAATGGGGAATGGACATACTAGGTCCAATCAGTGGAAATGCTGGAAATATCAAATTTGTAATAGTGGCCATTGATTACTTCACCAAGTGGATTGAGGCAAAGCCGGTGGCTAAAATAACTGGAAAAGAGGTGCAAAAATTTGCTTGGGAAAACATAGTGTGTAGATTCGGTCTACCAGGAGTGATAGTGACTGATAATGGCAAACAGTTGATAGATGGATCCTTCGGAAAATGGTGCGAGAAATGGCACATCAAGCAGATGAATACTGCGGTAGCACATCCGCAAGCTAACGGTCTAGTTGAAAGGGCCAACAAGTCATTGATGCACGGTTTGAAAGCAAGGCTGGGGAGAAGGTTAACCGGATGGGTCGACGAATTGCCCCATGTGTTATGGGCCCACCGTACCATGCTCAAGACAAGCAATGGAGAAACCCCCTTTAGTCTCACCTATGGAAGTGAAGCAGTCATCCCTGCGGAAATAGGCATCCCTACCGCAAGAACCTTGTTGTTCGATGATGACGCGAATGAAGAGGAGCTGCGGCTAAACCTAGATCTTCTACAAGAAAGAAGAGAGGCCGCGGCCATACAGGAAGCCAAGTATAAAAAGAAGGTAGAACAATACTACAACAAACGTGTTAAGCCCTGCTCTTTCAAGGTCGGAGATTTCGTATACCGTCGCAATATGGCCAGCCGACAGGAGAAGATAGGAAAGTTAGGACCCAATTGGGAGGGTCCCTACAGAGTCGTTGAAGCCTATCAAACCGGTTCGTACAAGCTCGAGACCGCCGAAGGGAAAGAAATTCCGCGCACCTGGCACGCAACCAATCTGCAAAAATGCTTTATGTAACTTGAACAAGATGTATCATTCTCTATTGTTGTTTTAATGAATGAAAACTTTTAAGCATATTTGATTGCGGTAGTTATAAACCTCGGCTTAGCTAACCGAATGGTATGTAAGTACGCTTTAAAATGTGGGATGCGCCTAAGAGACAATCCGGGGACAAATAAAAAGCGGTCCGGTACCGATGTCCCTACATAAACTCATGAGGGTATAAGTATTGAGCACACATAAATGGATGCGTCTAAGAGACAATCCGGAGATAAAGGAAAAGCAGCAAGGATGCCGATGTCTCCCAAAAACCACATATGCACCAATGTAGACGTACAAGTGCCGAATGCGCTTAAATAGCAATCCGGAGACAAATTAAAAGCGACCAAGTGTCGATGTCTCCCACGTATGTGAAGAATAAGTACAAGTGTGAAAGCTAATTTATAAGGAACATTCCGTCACAACAATTATAACAAGAATATGATATGAAGTTAAAAAAGATAGCCATTCATGGAAAGGTGAAATGTCACAGATAAGACTTGTCCGAACAACCAGAAATGATAAAATATTTATTACAGACAAATGTTTAAAGAGTATAAAAGGACAACTTGCACCGGCATTCCGGGCCTTCGATTCATGGAGCGTTGCCATCCTTCACAGGAGTCTCTTGCGACCCACCCGAACCATCCTCATGAGTCTTGGAGGAAGTAGATGTTCCAGTATTGGGAAGACCCTCAGGCACGGGAAGAACAGGTTTGTCTGCGGGGCATAGCTGTATAATATCGACCGCAGGAAGCTTGCTGGCTGCAGAAACCTTGGACACAAAGGGATACTCAACTGAGAATAGTGCAGAAAAGTCTTCTTTCCAAGTCTTGGCCAGGTCAACATTCAACCCGGTAGCAGCGGCCATAGCGGCTTCAATCTCCTCGGGAGTGCGTCCATACTTAACAGCGGCGAGAAATCCAGCATTATACATACCCGCGCAACCTAAGGACAGAGATCTCCTATACTCGTGACTGGATAAAAGCTTTCTTACAAGTATGGGAAACCCATCCCTTACCAGGATCTGCCTGTCCATCTCGGCCTGAGCTAAAAGAGAAGTTAGGTGCTTCTTACCGGCCTCGAGCTCCCGTATCTTGTCGAAATCTTTGATGTGATCACGAGCGCTCTCACTTTGAAGGCGTTCCAGCTCAGATATCTTCTTATCTTTGGTAGCAGCAAGAGCTCCGAAGTCCTCAGATTCCTTCCTCAATCGCTCTATGGTCTCAAGATGCTCCTTCTCCCGGGAAAGACAGCTGTTGTACTTATCTTCAAGAGACTTGTGCGCCATAGCCATCTGGTCAAGAACGGTCTTCCCGGTAGCAAAGTGCCCATGAGGTCCCTCCGGTACAGCAGTTAGTCGGGAGTGTTCACGGCTAAGAGCCTCGTACCTTTTCATGAGCTCGGATACGGTCAGAGTACTCCGGGCCACGGTCTGGTAGGCATGACTCAGGACATCATAGTTGGAAAGGGAAGATAATCCATCTTGTTCCGCAGGAGTGGCCAAATGAAACAGTAATTCTCGGGCAGAATAATGGGAGTCAATGCGCACATCTTCAGTTAAACGCCACAAAGGTACATGACGGCGTACCGGCCCTTTCACATTTCCTGAACAAAAATAACAAGATAAAGAAGGGAGCAGAGAAGCTAAGAGATATTGTTAAGAAGAATGGTTTGAGAGAATGCATACCTGCGGCATCGTAATCGCCATCCGAATGGTCGCTCAGATTTATGTGAGTAGGAGTCTTGTTGGTAGCATCCGATTTGCTATGACCATCGACCGAACCAGAGGGATGAGACTCATGGATTGGAGAAGGCGAATCCGCTTCCATATCCTCAGCATCAGACTGCACTTGGTTTTGTGTAGCTTTTTTCTTCAACTTGCGACCAGATGATTGACCCTCGGCAGGTCTCTTTTTGTTCACTACCGGGTTCTTCCCCTCGTGACGAAGTCGAGCAGCCAGGATTTTGGGATCAGGAGTAGTGACAGCCTTTTGACGGTCGCTCAACGTAGGTAAAGGAGTGTTCAACGGAAATGGCCGAGTAACCCTTGGGGTCGGCACTGGCATCTTTTCGTGTTCATCTCTGCCAATCTTAGCGTCCTCGAACGACGGAAGCTTGATAAATTCATCCATAGTGAGCTCTGCAAATAAAGGGGAGACAACGGTTAGAGCGAGCAACAAGAGCTCGCAGAAAATAAAGAAAAGTATATATGTAAAATACCCTCATCATCAGGGTCAACAACTATTCGACAAAGGGTAGGATCCTCATAAGGAACCCACAAGCCAGCCATAAACAACAAATGCCGGTGAGGAGGACGAAGCAGAATAGGGTTGTCAGCAAGCATCTTAGCGTGATCGGCGTTGAAGTTAGTTGGAAAATCATCATGGACATCGGTGTCTCTATCCCTCCAAGGCATGGCATGAGGGATGGCCCTTCGGTCTATAAGGAACCACTTGTGTTTCCAAAGTTTCAAGCTAGAAGTAGTCTCTTTCAAACATTTGCCATACCGAGCTGGATACCGGCTTTCAAAGGAGAACCAGTGACCCTGTTTACCCAACTTATAGAATACACGAAACAAAGTCACGGAACAAGGAATGTTTAAGCTTCGACAGCGGATTTCAAACATGGTGACGCGGTTGACACTCATGGGAACTAATTGAGAAATATGCACAAGAAAATATCTCAACACAGATAAGAGGAAGGTAGAAAAAGGAATCCGAAGCCCCCCATGCTTCAAATAATCTTCGTATATTCCAATAAATCGATCCGGAAGGTTGTTCATAGTAAGAAGTGGATCCGGTAACCGTGGACGAAGCTCATTTGGTATAAGATACTTTCTGCGTATCTTCTTAAGATCATCCTCCGTCAAGGTCGAAACCCTGATGTGCATATCACATTTGGGATCACGAAAAGTAGCCTCCTCACCGGAACTACTGATAGACATAACAAAAAGTACGAACAAAAGTGGGAATAAGGAGAAGGGCACACCTGCTAAAAGAGAATCCCGGAAGAAAGAATAACAATGGCGGAAGCAAGAAAGAAAAGGAGCGTGAAGAAAATGAAAAAATAAGTAGGTATTTATACTAAGGAAAGGGGACACTGAAGAGACGTGCACAAGTTCCCAAGTCGAATCCACACCGTTGAAAAGTGAAGAGCCACGTGGAGGCAGATGGTGAGTCAAAGGGCGAAAACCAATGCCATGAGTGGCAGACAACCCAAAACCCAACAGACAAAATCAATTAATGCGAAGCCAAAGAGGTGGCTCGCATTAATTACACCGTTACTGTTTGAAGGACACGTATTTTAAGTATCACACCGCTAGCTGGGGCTAACGCTATGATACTGGGGGGAACTTGTTCGCGTATGCCTCCGGTCAACACCCCCGGAGACGAACGCTTCCCCGCCTCAGGACCGGAACCTTCGATCATTTAATAAGGTCGTTACATGAACAGTAGAGCATTAATGAGCATAGCAGGGCCCAAGGAAAAAGCAAAAGGCGTCCATCCTATTATCCAGGGAGCTTCCGTCCGTCCTATGGGTAAAGGGAAGCGCCGCCGCCCTTGGGACAATAAATCCCTCGATTGTGGGGATTTGACTAGCCCAGGTTTCGAGGCCTAGCCTATGATGTGACTACTCAGACAGGTATATACCTTGGGGTGGTATAAATACCCCTGCATTTAACACACAACATCATCTAAGATTGAATACTTCCATTAATACATATTCTTACCTTCCGGTATTCATTGCTGAATACCATTTGTGTGTGATAGTTACTTATTCTCACACCGGAGCTTGGTCCCGGGGTCAAACCCTGGACGAGTTAACGTGTGCTACTGTGTGTATCCTAGGTTCAAGGTTAAGAGACGAGCACACCTTAGAGATGTCGAGGCAAAGTCACTAACAACTACCTAGCCGGAAGATTTTGTTTCAACAGACGGTATAATTGGTCGTACTAGCCGGCACATTAATCTCTACCGACTTTCCAAGTGATGGGTTCCAAAGAATACACATGTTGATATAATGAGCACCATAATAACCAAAAAAGCAAACCAAACCATGAGAACAACCCACTGTTACTGATGCAACATAAGATTTTTTAACGTACTCGGGAATGTCATGGACAAAGTTGTGTTTGGAACAGGTATCATCATTGGTAATAAAAACACATGTTTGCCGAAGAGCAAGATCTTGATAGCGTAAAAAGAGATGCCCAGGCCGAGTATCGCAGACATTTTCATGATTTCTCTTTGCAATTCAAAAAGGATGTCAGACATATTAATGCTGGTGATCGATGATGCTTAGATTATGATCAATTAAATCAATTTATAAGTTACACTCACGTACGTGATTAGTAAAATTTCATAAATATAGAAAATATATATGTTTCTTATTAAACTGAAGGTATCTAGCACTAAGAATAATATAATTAGTTCTGGGCTTTCTTTGAATTCATTGGGCTGTTATGTTGATGTCAAAACATGGATTTCTTTTAGGATGTCATGGATTCGGTTATTGGATTGTTTGGTTTATTCAATTGGTTATTCTGGTTATATTCCTTTTTGTGTGAACCAAGAAATCAAATCCAATTTAGTTTGGTTTTGATCCAAATAACTGGAATTGCAAATTTTAATTATATCACACAAGTTATTATTACAAATTTAGAAAAAGTTATTTGCTATAAATCAATTAACACTAAGCTTGGGGAGTGGTGAAGAAAAAACGCATTTTCACATCAGATTTTTCACGACTCACAAAAACTATCATATGGGAATAAGGAGAAAAAACTCACCTATCAACCCACTTTATATAAAAATATACTCCACTAAAATACCTCACACTCACAACTTTTTAAAAAAAATAATAAAAATCAGTGGAACCCACCACTTTTAAAACTCACTGTCGGTGAGTTTGTTACCTTTGTAGAATCTCCCAGCCAAAACCCACACGTGGCTTTTAAAGAGGGTAATTGTGGGTTTTTGGCCACATAGGACTCACGAATGAAATATATCCTTCCACTCCCGGCCTAAAACCGTTACCACTTCTGTCTCATATTAAATGTTCAAATTTGATTTTTGAAATCTTTTTTTTTTTCAACTTTGATTGTAAATTTTTTTTATATAATATTTGATGAAAATTATTCTAATAAAAAATACATTTAAAACAAAATCTATTTGTATATTTTGCATCAAAGATTATATAGTAGAATGAATAAAAATTATAAAAGAAAAAATTAAAAAAAGTCAAAGTGGAGTGTGTATTATTTTTTGACTACAATTAAAGAAACCAAAAGCTATATAATAAGTGGAAGCAAGGATCTCCACATTTTAGGGATGTTACATGGTGGTGACACGATTGAATGGTGAGTAGGATCCGTTCATGAGGTTGGTTGGTACATCCATCAGTAGAGGACTGGAGGTTGGGAGACAAAAAAAAGTCTCCATAGTATTATTATATGAGGATCAACATGTCACCTTTTGTTTTTTAATTCACTAGACAGACACTGTCCATAACCCATTAATATAAAGTTTACATTATAAGATCCCATCAACATCACATTATTATTATTATTCTAACCATATACTACATTGTTTTTGTCTCAAAATATTGATAGTGGTTTCACTGAAGATGATGAATTCTGCAAAATATGGAGGAGGAGGGATATGGAGAGTGTTATATGTTGTGTTATTGGGTCAATTAGTATCATTCTCAATGGCCCTTATGAGCTTTAATGCATCTTTATCTGCTAATCTAGGTTAGTTTCTATCAGTATTTCCTAAAACACATTTCTTAAAGGTTGCTAATACACTTTCTTATATCTAAATCCAAATACTTTGTTTTGTTTCTGTAGGTGTTAACGCGCCTTTTACGCTTGGATTTTGCTCTTATATGTCTTTAACATTGGTCTTTGGAACCGTATTCCTGTACCGTCGTAAAAAGCTACAAGTAAATCTCTAACTTTCATAATTATAGTTTATTGTAGCTTATGTTCTGTTTGGGACTAAATTTTGATATACTTATCGTCGTTGCTATTGAACAGATTCCGTGGTATTGGTATATTCTCTTAGCTTTTGTAGATGTCCAAGGGAGTTTCCTTGGTATGTTTTTTTGTTGCTACCACTCTTCTAAAACTTTTGAGGTCAAAAGATCATTTTCAACTTCACATATTTGCATGAAATTCGTTAAAATTATAGTAGAACCTGACAGCAATTAAGTCTCAAAATGTTCTCTAAGAATCGAGATACGTTGGTATTAATATGGAAAAATTCTTCAAATGCCCCAAAGTTGCGCTCACTTTCCCAAAATGCACCAACCAAATGAGAATTTCCCAAAATGTCTTATGCAACTTATGCAACTTATGCGACTTATGCGACATTTCCAAAAATGGCAAAATTTTGGGAAAATTTTTAAACTTTTTTTTCTATTTTTGGAAAAGTCGCATAAGTCGCCTAAGTTGCATAAGTTGCATAGGGCATTTTGGGAAATTTTCATTTGGTTGGTGCATTTTGGGAAAATGGGTGCAACTTTAGGGCATTTCAAGAATTTTCCCTATTAATATTCAGGATGCAATTTGTAGCATTCTTTAACTTAAAAAAGTTGCCTTTGACCTCAAAAGCCAGACTACAATGAAGAATGTATGAAGATTATGTGTGTAATCTTTGTATGTATGTTATGAATGATTTTTCAGTGGATCAATGAGAAATTCTAAGGATATGTAAGTAACATTTTTTTTGGGCTTATTTCAGTTAATAAAGCATACCAGTTTTCGTCAATCACAAGTGTTACAATACTCGATTGCTGGACGGTTGTTTGGGTCATAATTCTCACAAGGATTTTTCTAGGCACAAAGTATTCATTATGGCAATTTTTTGGGGCGGCTCTATGTGTTACAGGGCTATGTTTAGTCCTACTTTCTGATTCTGGGGTGGGTGGTGGAGGTAATAATCAAAGTCGAAATATTTGTTTTTTTTTATTTACCTTTTTTAACAATCCAACTTTGAATGATATCCTATTCTGTCTTTCAGGTGGCTCCAATCCCGTTTTAGGTGATGTACTTGTAATTGCAGGGACATGTTTTTTTGGATTGAGCAATGTTGGTGAGGTTAGTTTAAAACACTGGGTGTGAATATTAACTGTTTACTAATTATGTTTAGCCTGTGACACGTCAAATGGGTTGGACAGGTCGAAAATCTCTTGTAGTACTAATGACGTTTTTCCTATTAAGGCTACCTCGGGAGGGCGAGTTTTTTACTAGGCCTAACCGGGGTATCCCCATGACCATTTCAGAACCCTTTTTCTGGGCTTCTTCACTATAATGAGGACCCTCTAACCTCTATAAGTCACCTTGGTGGTGTTGTATTTTTAGTTATGCATATATAACACTCAAATTGGTGAAATTGTTTTGAACAAAAAGGGAGCAATTGTGCTTAATATCAAGCTTACCCGTTCATTTTTGACCGGGTACAAAACATTACCCGTTCTCACACATTACTCATCCATTTTGCCAACTCTTAATTTTGCCATTTCCTGTTACACTTTCTCTAATGCTTCAGAAATGAGTCTTTACATCTAGCATCTATTTGATATGCAGGAATATATTGTAAAAAAGGTTGGTAGGGTTGAAGTATTAGCGATGTTTGGTGCATTTGGAATGCTTGTAAGCCTGGTGGAGATGTATCCTTTATTGTTAATAGGGCGGGGTATAGTTTGTTTTCGTATTTCTTATATTTATTGTTTGTAAGTCTAGAATTAGTTGGTAGGCACTGTCTAAAACCATCGAAATGCTAGCTGCTTGCTAGTTTTTATATACATCTATAAATTATTGAAAAAATGAAATAATAAACCTTGTAATTTGGCGGTAACGTTTCTGGAGCCCGAATAAACTACTTTACCTTTTTCCGTTTCTCTTAACAATCTCTTAGGTCAATATTTGAGAGGAAGAGTCTCGCAGTGGCACCCTGGAATCAAGAAGTTGTAAGTGAATGTATATAATATGCTTGAAATGCTAACAGTGTTTAGGATCTCGTTTGGCAACTCCTAGTTATCTGTATTTGTCTTTACAATTTGACTTGTTATTGCAATCATCATTTTGACCACGTTTTCATGTTGCAGATTTTAATATTTGTTGGTTTTGGGATAGCAGGGTTTATGTTCTGTTCTTTGACGCCTCTTGTTCTTGAGGTTCATTATTTTTTCTTATCTAACGAAAGAAAAGAGAAAAATATATCATAAAAACCATATTTATCGATTCAATCTTATAAAACGATGATGGAATTTATGCAGGCAAGTGGTGCCACCCTATTTAATCTCTCTTTACTCACAGCGGATATGTGGGCAGTGGTCATTCGAGTCTTTATATATCAGCAAAAGGTTTTCTTTATGAATGCACAGATCCGACTCTTAATAACTCATTTCCTTTTTCAATGGTTCTGACGATATGAACACCTTTTTTCAGGTGGGCTGGTTATACTATGTATCATTCTTATTCGTTGGTATCGGTCTCATCATATATTCTAAAACGTAAGTATTTTTCATTTCTATAACTGCCTTCTGTTACTTTGCAATAGTATAATGAAAACTCTGCTTATTTCCACAGAGAAAAGTATCCCAGTGAAGTATCAAAGCTCGAGAATGCTGACACCGAACAACAATACAAGTTCTTACCAGGGGAAGCTGTTCTAGAGTAGTGTTGTAGCAATCTCTGCATCGGATTTGCAATAATGTTATTTAGAATGACAATAGACCTACCATAGTAAAATAGTATACATAGACAGCATTATTTGTTTGTATAGCAAATAAGCATTCGTATCTATAGGTCAATACATTAAAAGGCAAATGAAACTGCAACTGTTTTCTTGTACTATTGTAAATTTACATTATCACTAAGAATCAAAACAATATGTTTTATCATGTTCAATCTAATGACCAATCAATCAAATGTGGCTGATAACATAACTCATTATTGCTGATCCTGAATCAAATGGAAAGTAGTACATTACATCCGAGATACTAGCACGTACAGAAGTCAATAATAACACGGTGTACGTGCTCTGGCCTTTTTGAACAACTCTAGCTCAATAAACCACAAACTGTCGACTTGCTACATTCATCATAGCACAATATGAGTCGACATTGTGGTGTAACCACGACATATAATGTGAATGATTCTGGTTATATATTATTTGAAAAAACTCCCCCATTTTTTTGATTATAGATTACATATGTCATTCATTTCTTTGAGTCGGACAGCGTCAGTTTTTGAGACGTTTGTTTACTGGGTCATACGCTATGGAAAAATTCACCGTGAATGCATTTATAATCAATGGTGAACTTAAATTTTCTCTATTACGAACAGGAATGTACTTTTAATTAAAGCTTATAAAATTGTATCTCGTACAATAAAGTGGTCATAGCTCATCATTTTCTGAAGTTTGTTGCACTTTTTGGTGGATACGTGGGATGCACGAGGGTGAGGATCTTAAACTTTCCAACCAAACCCCGTCGGCCACAACTGAGAAAGAATCATTGTTCCGATTCCATGACCAGTGAGCATGTGTTTGATTCACTATCCTCAATCGACCATGTCCGAAGCTAGCTTCCCGAAACACTGATATTGATGGCCTAGGTTCTTTGTACCTTCAGTGTAGTTATATATGACAACCATTAGATATATAAAGTATATACCAAAATAAGGAAGTATATTTGAAGCACAAAATATGTAAAACACAAACTTACAACGCTGCAAGGCCTTCTCTGTTCCCTCCATCTCCAATTGTTATGTATATTGGACCACATGGATCAGCATTGTTGTCATAAACCCTTGTCTAGAAACAAAATTGCACATTATTAATACATCAATTAACACATGAATGACGCATAACTGTTGTTGTATCATTTCAGTCTCCTCCCCGGATAATAAAAATGTAGCTTAGGACATGTCCGTGGTCCATGATGTGCAAGGTTATTAGTATTCTACTCTTCTTGTGATTTTGATATATGTCAGATTTTCGAATCTTAGTATCTATGTTTTTTCTAAGAAGGTTCTAACCATATGTTTCCGCCTCCAGAAAATAATGCAAGTGAAAAAGATGAAGGACTTACAAAGCGTTCATAAGCATGAACATGGCCAGCGAAAACAAGATCCACACCTGAGTTATACAACATTTCTTCCATTGCGACTCGCATACTTTCACCTTCTCCTTGGTGTGCCAAATTTGAATTATACCATGGTGCATGGAGAAGCACAACAACCCAAGGAGTTTTTATTCGATCAATTTTAGCTAAGTCATTTGCTAACCACTTATATTGACTAGAATCAGTAGTGAATTCAGCATAAGAACCCAACATTATGATGTGAACTCCAACTACATCAAACGAGTAATAGAGGTTTGCTTCTGAGCCACTTTCTTTATATGGCATGGGCCAACGCGAATCGAAAGCTTTGAATCCTCTTTGGTAGATAATTGGGAACTTTTCTTGTTCATGGTTCCCTTGGGTCACCATCCATGGCCTATGACTCGCATATGGCTCAACTAAGCGTCCAAACGTGTCCCAAAGTGGCTGCTGCGTATCCGCATAGGATAAATCACCAGGGAGGAGCAAAACATCGTAGTCGCTTGCATTGATATGTTGTAAGGTTGTGGTAGTCCATTCAGTTTGTCCAAGGTCACCTGAGTTTACAGATGTGTTTATTTGATATATTTAGTTTTAGCAAAAGAAAATATACTTAATCAATATGTCGTACGAATCAAAATAGTACGAAGTATTAGATTGGTCGTATAAATTACGTAGCTAAAATAAATAGGAATTTTCTAAAATGTGACTCGTGGCACAAGTTTAAACAATGACAAAAGAATGTTCCTATAAAGAAATAAAAAAACAAGAAAACTTAAAGCGTAATCTAAGTGGATGAGTCGTAAAAGGCAGGAAAGGTACTAACCAGCAACAACAAACTCAATGGGGAATTTAGCAGGCGGTGTGCGAAAGTTAAACTCCGGGCCAGAGCCACCACACCGGTAATAATACTTGGTTGCCGGATCCAGTGGTCCGATTGTGACATGGTGTATCTTGCCCGAACTATAGAAAAAATAGCGGTAAGACGTGTGTTCCCCTGTGGCCTTTGAATCATATTGGCCTGGAATTTTTCCGTATTCGACTGTAGATGAGGCACCACTTTCGTCGGTCACCCATGAAACTTTCATATAGTCTTTTCCTACCAATGAAACATGTACCTAAAATGCAATTCTATATTAACACACTCTTTACAATGACATGCTATAGATTAGAGTTCTCTTAACAGTAACTAAAAAAATTAAAATACACTATGATATTGCTTTGAACAGATTTTTACTTTATGTTTCCATGCATATATCAGCAAACTATTTTCATTACTATTTTTGGCAAGCGTTTGTTCATGCAGAACAGTGCTTTGGAAATCGAATAGTAACTAATCCTTACACCTAGTCGTGAATACGAGCAGATCGAGATGGCTTATGGTTAGAGGATTTGATTAAGCACGTTAAATCCAATTTTTTTGAGAATTTCGTAAATGTATACACATTTTAGTATCAATAATCAACTCGCTTCTAAGATAGCAAACGCCTAGGCAACTATGTAAAGCGAGATAGATATAAAGACGAACCTGTTGAGGATGAGACTCGGGACGATTATGAGGGGTGAAAACATCAGGTCGTGGAGGTTGACGTACAAATTCAACAGATGCAGCATGGTGAGTCCGGACTTGGTATAAAATCGCGATAATCAGGAAGAGTAGGAATCTTGGTTTGGGCATGGTTGGGTTTGGAGAAGACTAAATTCAAAAGGATGTTTAAAAGCAATATTGTGTTGAAGAGTTAATTTACATCATATGATTGCAATGGCGTGAAGCAAACTATAAATTTTAGACAACGTTGTTTATGGAAATGCTTTCAGCAATCAAAAAACCCACTCGTATTTAATTTTTCTTTTCACATAGGAATGTTCTTTTTTTCTTTTAGACTTAGTTAATCAAATAAAGATTTTCTAATAAATTGATTATGTTATATGATTAAATTAAAATTGTGAGAAATATTTTTATGATAGAAAAATGTACTTTAGGCTTTAAGCTGTAGGAGCACGAGTTACGGTTTGAAATTTTCGTGTTGAGCCGTGGTAATCGTGCATGTCACATTAAATTTTAGTTTACAACACCAGAATTCACCACGACGCGAAAAAACCAGCTCTGTAGTTAACACCATAAATTTTGGTGTTATAGTGAGCCCACTTTTCAAAAAAAAAAAAAAACACAAAATTATCCGACGGCGCGAGAACACGAAAACGTGAGGGTGGGTGTGGTACCTCGCGCCGTCGTGTCGCGTTTTCCGGAACTATTTGAGCTGGCGAGTGTAAGATAACAAAGATAATATTGATTGAATGTTTTTGTGTGTTAAATAATGAAAATTGCCAATGTATTTATACATATACACGACTTAACGTAATCGACCCAAACCCACAATCAGGTTTGGATCATACCTAACCGTCTAATACTCTCCGCAGTTTGAACGACAGCTTTTCGGACACACAAACTGGAATGAATGTTGAACGTCGTTTCTTCCTTTCCTCGTCTTCTTTGTTTGTTTGTTTGATCAGAAGAGTAATAGTTTTTGGCAGCATAGTTTCTTATTGCTTGCGGCATCCTCCTTTTGCGTGGCTTGCTTTGCCTTTATAGAAGGGAGCGTCAATTTAATAATCAAATTGTATTGCCAAGACAATGATCTTCGATAGAAAACAAATAGATGACGAAGATAAAAAATATGATTTATCAAAGGTGACACAACATAATTTTGTTACGGCTAGAGTTTAGGGTTTATGCAATGTATACAAAAGACAAAACCTAATAAAAGAAAATTCAATAAAGCAGAATATAACGAGGATCCTTCCGGATCACCGGCATGTAAGCCGATGACCGGAGGATGAGAAATTTTTTTGATGAATCTGTTGGGTCAATATTTACTGACGCTGAAGCAACTCTAGGATTTGAATATAAAATCCCCTAAGTGTTCAATGTTCAGCAGATAGGTGGTTCTGCTGAAGCATACCCAGAGGAACAAAGATTCCTACTAAAGGAAGAGTTGCGAAAGAAAGTCCAGCTTTCCCTCTTCCAGAGAAATTCGAAGACAAGAAGTCTTTGCTTCAGCATCTAGGCGGTCTAGTTCATGAAGAACAAAACCTGAAGAAGAGCTTTCAGTTCAGTATGGCTTGACAATACCATACTGAATAATGTCGATCTCCTCTAGGATACTAAAGACACTTCAGCTATCCTGAAGGTTTATAATAGGCGGGAAAAAGATCCGTTTTCAGTCAAACAAGAAAGCAGATCTCCTTGAGAAAAAGGTTGCTTGTAAAGTCAGATATAAGTACAACCTTTATTCTGTGTCCTACTTTATAGATAAAACTATGTAATGTGTATCACGTGGGATATTCAACCACACACTGGATAAACCATGCGCTTGTACTTTTGCATTTGTAAACCCTAAAGTGTGTTGCCTATAAAAGGAACACACTTGGGAGAGAATTGGACAACCTTTTGTACTCGAAAGATAGAACTATTCCAAGATCCAAACTCTCTCCTAACATCAACCTAACCATACGGCGAAAAACAGATGAACGTTAAGGTTGAGACTTAAACTCATAACCTTTGTTTGTAGTTTAAGTAGAGGAGATCGCCCCAATATTGTCATTCAACCACTTTGCTATTCTACAAAGCAAAGTGTGTTATAGATTCTTTATTAAGTTTTAATAAAATATCTATACGTTGAAAAGTAATTTGGTATTGTTGTTTTAATTGTTTACTTTGTTATTTCATTATTAAAAAAACTCACTTGAATCCAATATACAAGATATTACTTAAGGTTGATAAGTAATATTGAGCTAATAGGGACCAACAAGTGGTATCAGAGCAGTTTGATTTATAAAACCTTCATACTTTTATAAAACTGCTCATTTAAGTTTTTAAAATCAATATCCAATATGGTTCAAGTAATACTACAAACCCTAGAGTATAGGGGTGGCACATTCAATGTTGCTCCTATCCTAGAAGTGGCAAATTTCACAAATTGGAAGAAAAGGTTTCTTGTCCATATTGTTGGAATAGAACCTCAATTCCTAAGCATTATTTAGGAAGGTCTATTCATTCCCATGGTTGGGGAGAATAGAAAACCTGAAGCACAATGGACCTATGATGAGAGGAAAGCTGCTAATCTTGATCAGCGTCTTAAAAGTCTCATCATGTTTGTGTTGACAGATGACCAAATGAATTATGTTGTGAACTCTCTGACGGCTAAACCTACTTGGGATGACATGATACTTTATCATGACGGGCCCTCTGATGTGAAAGAAACGAGAATAATGGATTTAAAACTATCTTATAACACCTTCAAACACAAAGAAGGGGAGACTCACTCAAACATTCACAAGATACAAGGCTATGATGAATGAATTAGTAAATGATGGTGTTGAACTTTCAAAGTTATAAATAAATACGGTTTTCGTTAATTTCTTGCCAAAAAAGTGCCTCAGTTTCTTCTAATGTTTGAGAAATGCCAACCACATTAAAGATTGTGACCTGGCCTCTTCCTTTGGAAAACTCAAATATGAAGAGAACCTAGTTGATAGGATCTATGAAGGAACCAACAAGAGTAAAGCATAAATATTGTTACACCTTTGTGTATAGCCTTATTCAGTGAAGCTGTCATTCAGGACTATCAAGATAGCCCTGATGATGAAGAAGACACCAGAACCAGTGAGGAGTATTTGAAAGACCTCGAAGAGGAATTTCATGAAAGAGCTCTTTTGGAAAAATCTAAAAGGTTCTTTAAGAAGGGAGGGAAGTTCTCCAGCAACATAAAAGACCAGCTGATTGTGTGTTTCAAGTGTAGTAAGCCTGGTTACTTTGCCAAGGATTGTTATTCTAAAACATCAATTCCTTCTTAATCTTCACCAGTTCAGTCCCGTCCATCTGGTCAATCACCATTTTAGCAAAAGCAATTACCGCATCCTCCGTTCAACAACACAAAGCTGAACTAAGGTCAGCTAAAGACTTTGAAGCCAAGTTCATGGAAGGGTCTAGAATTCCTAGATGTGTGATTAGAGCTCTTAGGTTGTGGTTTGGTCTTATCTCTTGCTTGTGTCTTGTTCTTAGAATCCTCTAGATAGCTTTTGTGACCGGTGTCATTTGAGCTACGCCTAGGCATGTTCTTGAAGCTAATTCTAGAGTTGCTAGAAGCACTCATGTCATCGGGTTTTGAAGAAGCATATTTTCTGAAGGAGGGTCTAGATTGTGGAGTGACTGGTTTAGGCAAATTGCTACGCACGTCAACATGGGATGCAAACCTCGGGTTCGACGTTTGGGTCGTTCAGATTTAAATGCATTCGGTTGTCTAGCAACTGAGCGATTTCTGAATGGTTGAGAAGGAGGTTTCTCCAAGACTGACTGTTTTTCTAACTTAGTATCCACACTAGTTCCTTTTAGCTTCCTTAATTCGTTTTTCACCGCTGTCAGTGCAAAAACCTTTTCCTGAATATGAGCCTTTAATTGCTCATTTTGTAGAAGTAATTGAGCGACACGTTGTTCTAACTTAATGTTCATATTGTCAAATATGTCATTATCAGCATTCGCGTCATTATTGTCTACGGTGTCGATAGGTTGCACAGCTATTTCACTAGATGAAGCAGACGGAGGACTTGGATTTTGAGACGCCAATTTTGATTCTAACAAATTTATTTGTTTCACAAAATGTTCTTTTTCCGCGTTAAAATCTTGAATCTTACGATCTAATTTTTGTTCAAGAACAACGTTTGCTTTTTCAAGTTTTTCAAAATAAGCCTCAAATTTGTTATTTTTCTTTGAAAAATCGAGTTTGGCATCCTCAAAATCTTTTGTCTTCTGAGCTAATAGAATGTCAAGCTTGTGAATCTTAAAATCAACATCCTGGGCACTCTCTTCTCCATTAGTACTCGTATCTGATGAGTCAGGTGTGGTATTGCTATCAACCTTTTCCACTAGATACGTATCAAAATGGGTTCAAATTGCTCAGTATGTTGATAAACATCATATACGACATTTAATTGTACCTTAGCCATTGGCTCATCATCATAAATAGGTCTGATATCCGCATCATTGGTTGTTTGATCACTCCCTGAGCTGTTACTAGTATGTTGCATTTCTGATTCTGTCACGCTGCTGTCTGTATCAATCGAACAAGCATCCAATGCTTGACCCTTATCGACGTTGTTCTCTTTCTACATCAGTCGTTTATGCATTCTTCTTTCAAAATTTCGTTTATGACGTGTTCTTTCAGGAATGAACTGCTTGACATTACTCATCAGATGACGGAGTTTCTCTTTGAACTCGTAAAGATAGAATGCCTTGTCCTTTGACTCAAGGAATTGCTGAAACTGGTTGTAGAGAACTAAAAAGGCTGCCATGGATTTATCCTCTTGAAAATCATCTTTTTCAAGTTGCATGTGAAGTTGATTCATGTTGAGTGTGAACACGCTGTTGAATGTTCCAACCTTTTGACCAACCAGTAGGATGAATAGCTGGTTGTATTCGAATCCCATATTAGTTCTTTTGATGAGTTCATTTGAAAGAGTCTCAAGGTGTGACTGAAGTTGCTTGAAATGTTCCAAACACCGCTCTTTAGCTTTCATCATCTTGTACTTGATTGCATGATCGTTTGTGTCTGAATTCGAGCTGCTGTTGGACATTATGTGAATGGATTATGGATCTTAGTAGATTTGTAGTGATTCGATCGTGGTTGAAATTCCGAAAATTCCGATTTTTTTTATTTTTTTTAGTCCGACAATAAATTCCTTAGTCCGACAAAAACGGTAAACCGAAAGTTTTGAATTACCAAATTATGAAATCAAGTTAGAAATAACCTAAAACTATTAGGGAAAAAATTTGAAAAGCGAAAAAATTTGACGAAAAATAAAACTTAAAATGGCCTAAAAATTTGAATTTTGGTCCGAAATTTAATTTTTTGGTCGAAAATTTTTTCGCATCGCCAAAATTTGAAATCGAAGCTTAAATGACCTAAAAATGGTCTAGGAAAAAATTAATTTTATCTAGGTTTGGAAAAAATATAGGGCTAACAAATTTGAAAATTGCAAATTTTATCTAGGTTTGGAATATACTTTTAGGATATTTTAATCTCTAGATTCGAACCATATCACTAAAAGACAAAAAGGAGCGGAGTCTATAATACTTGTGATTTACACCACGTATCAAAATTTGTAGTCCCAAGTCTTTTCGAATTGATAACCGGTCTAGAGTGCAACTCAATTGTCTTTTGGTGAATATGAAATTGGTTTGGATTTGTTTATCTAATTTAAACTAATAGCGAATAAGTAAGTGTCGATGAGTAAAGTAGAAGTTTAAAGATTAATACTAAAATGACGAGTTAAAATTAAATGCTTGGAAACTTAAAGGCAATATTAGAAAAATACTTAAGCATTTAATAGAACTAACAATTGAAAACTTTGTAAAAACAAGAAACTAAACCATCATAAAATTTACCAAATCGGAATCTAATCGGAATATTGGTCGGAAAACACTGATCGGAATGTTCAGAAGAGGCAGCAATCGGAATGTTACAAAATAGAACCCAGTCGAAATGTGTGAAATGTCCCTGGTCGGAATAAGGATGCAATCGGAAAGTTGGTAAAGCCACTGATCGGAATATCATGAAAAGAAGAGTGATCGGAATGTAGCAACACCTACAATCGGAATGTTTTCAAAACTAAACCAATCGGAATATAGAAGTAAGCCCACAATCAGAATGTCATAAAATTTACCACAATCGGAATACTAAACCCTATTCCGATCCAAAGTGATCGGAATATAGATGTTTAAATCGGAAAAACCAAAACCCTTTTCAGATCATACAATCGGAATATAGGTGGGGGCTGCTGGTCGGAATGGTGCGATCAGAAAGGGGTTAAGACCCTTTCCGATTTGTATGGGATTCGAAATAAGCCAATGAATAAGCTACTATGATAAGCTTATCATCAAAACTAAATCGAATCAATAATGAAACGGATCAAACAAACACAATCAACAACTTATCCAAACTCAATATAATCAATCTTTTTAAATCAAACAATTAAAAGATGAACTTTTTAAGAAAACTTTTAAAAAGTAAATAAGCTAATCATGTAAATAAGCCAATAAGCACAAGAATCTTAAAGCTTAATCAAATGAAAGCTTATGTAGGAACAAAAAGATTAACTTTTTAGGCACAAAACCATTAAGATCAACACGGATTCAATGTAATTCGCACCAAAATCAATCTAAAAATCAAAGAAAGGTAGAATGAGATTAAGGATTAAAAGCTTAACTAAAACTTGATTAATGAAATAAGCAATACACAAATGTTTAATCTTGAAAGATTAAAAGAAAAGATGAAACTTAGTGAGAGAAAGTGGAGAACTTTCTCTCTCTAAAACTAGAAAGAAAAGTGAAAAATGAAAAAACTAAAAATTAAAGACTAACTCCCTCCTAATGTGTATTAGGAGGGTATTTATAGGAAAAGTGGAAGGAGTGCATGTGTTGCATCTTCTTTCTTTCTTTCTTCACGTCTTCTCGACTCAACTTTAATTCTTTGTCTTTTCTCGATGTCGTCTCGGGATTTGAACTTGTCTTTTAATTTTCTTCTTCTATTAGACTTAAGTTCTTCGACTTCATTAAACTTCCGTCTTTAGTCTTGTTCTTCGATAAATCTTCAGAATAGGTCTTGGACTTCCGTTCTTTTTGCACTCTTGATCTTTTGACTTCGTCTTTTCCCGTTTTCTTCGATAAAAGCCCGTGAAAGCCCGTGTTTTATTCCTTTTTCATCTTTTGGTCCTAAAACACAATAAAAACACAAACCACGCATAATTCCGACTTTTACGACATAAATTACACGTTTTGGTCTTGTTATTATTGGAAATAAGTGGTAAAAGGATAAGTGTTTTCACACTTATTAAATCCCCTACACTTAACCATTGCCATGCCCTCATGCAATGCTTAGTGATAAAGCAAATTTACATTTTTCTCATAATCAATCAACCTTGACCTTATTAACATACTACTAAACAAAAATTAAAGTACTAAGAGAAATTAAAACTTTAAAGGAAACAAAAGGATAGAAAACCATTTTCACTTGAAAATAGCTACATGGAAATAACTTGCAAGGAGATCGAGGACTTACATTAGGGCTTTGGTGCTGCGAAGATTTATCACCCTCAAGTTTCACGTTCCCCAAACTAAGCCTAAAAACGAGATCATTGTTATTATAAGTTAGCAAATCAAACACTTACACACATGGCTTAATTAAATGCTTAAACTCCCTTATTCCTAGAGGTATCTCTTATATTTTATTTTTGTCTTAGAATGATCATGAAGATGCATTTTTGGACTTATTTTGATAGTTTATTTAGGCTGAAAGCAAAGTAGGACGATTTGATCAATAGTTAGCTAAAGGACAAAATCTCTTAAAACTGCTTCTCGGGATATCAAAAAGTTCATATCTTGGCATAACTTGGTTCACGATTTGAGACCTTTCTCGGGACGATATTTGGCATGTACTTCATACTTCATATCTTCGAGAGACGTTCTTGAGATAATGGTCTTCTCTTCGTTATAGAGTTTTTTCACTTGGAGACTTTTGAGGGGTACTCCAACTTTGTTGACCACGACTTCATGATTATTTCTTCAATCTCTAATTGGGATTTTGAGATACAATGATCCGCCTCCTTTTCGGACTTGGATCTATTTATCGTCATACCTTGTTAGGGTCTTTTCGGATAGACTTCTCCATGATCTTTACGGGAGTTGATTGCTTTTCGTCGTGAGTCTTGATCCTTCATATTGATTTTGGGAATAATGCTTTTCACATCACTTTGGATCTTCAGCAAATAAAATGGAATCCTCATGCCTTGTTAGGGCCTTTTTAGATTCGCCAATCTTCGCACCCCGCTTCATAAGTTATGCCTTGGCTATGAACTCTTATCATTACCGAGCAACTTTTAAACGATCTTGGGCTAGAAGCTAAGTAACTTTTCAAATCGTACGACCTTACTTATTGCAGATAAATTAATAGCAAGTGATGGGAGATTAGGCAAATAATTACACCAAGTGAGCTTGTGCAAGAATACCGACTTATAATTGACTATATCATATCTCGTTCTCCACAATTTAAAATCTCAAGTAATGAGACTCGTGGATGCTTAGACTAATAAACCGATTAAGGTCTACATGGTTAAGGATACTAGCTAGAACAAACTTGGACAAGTCTATTCGGGTTGAGTCAAAATAATCGCAACGGGCCTAATATGTCAAAGACTTCAAAACTAGCTACACCACTTTATGAATATTATTGCGGGATATATACATATGAAAGCAACGATAAAAAATTTAAAAATTACGACTACATGGCCAAAGTTAATTAAAAATTTGAAAAATGTCGAAAAATCAAGTTTTCCGGTTAAAATGAGGGCAAATTCATGGAGAAGACCACTTACTTCGATAGAAGTCCCCCCTACACTTGAGATAAACATTGTCCTCAATGTTTGAGCATGTGGGAGTAATTCCCCTACACTTATGACATTGTGCACTTTTGTTTAAATCTTGCTAAGGGAAGGACAACTAAAGTGAATTCAATGTGAACATATAAAATATGAAATATTGAATCACAAGAGTTTAGGATAGAACCGGGAAGATGGGAACACGGTATCACGGTTCGTCAAAAGTCATCAAGGTGGATTTTTGAAGCTTTAATCCCTGCACAGCACAAGAAACAAGACAACAAACACATACGAGGCTCCCCCTCCACTTATTATGCAAGCAGTAAAGGATAGATCACGGGTTGCCTCCCGAGAAGCGCTTGTTTTTGTTCACCGAGTCACGAGCCTGACTCGACCCAAATTTTAGTTTATGGGAAACGTGGTGAGGGATGGAATCATCGCATGAGAGATGTCCTCACCAAAGTACAGCTTCAAACGTTGGCCATTCACCTTGAAATTGGGCCCATTTGGTTGAGAAAGCTCAATGGTCCCATATGGAAAGACTTTGGTGACGGTAAATGGACCAGACCAGCGGCTCTTCAACTTGCCAGAGAAGATCTTCAACCGAGAATTAAAAAGTAAGACTTGATCACCAACGTGGAACTCTCGGTTCTTAATCTTGCATCGTGGATGATCTTGGTCTTCTCCTTGTAGATCAGTGAGTTCTCGTAAGCTTCATTCCTCAGTTCGTTGAGCTCCTTGAGTTGAATCTTGCGATGATCACCGGCTTTGTTGATGTCGAAGTTAGCCCATTTCAAGGCCCAGTGCGCCTTATGTTCCAGCTCGATGGGGAGGTGGCAGGCTTTCCCGTACACAAGACGATAAGGTGTACAACTGATCGGGGTCTTATAAGTAGTACGGAAAGCCCACAGAGCATCATCTAACTTATCGGCCCACGCGGCACGATGCTCTCCCACAGTACGCTCCAATCCATGGTTGGAAATCTCGGCTTGCCCATTGGTTTGGGGATGATAGGCGGTGGAAATACGGTGATTAACACCATACTTAGCCATGACTCTTGCAAATTGATCATTGCAAAAATGAGTCCCGCGGTCACTGATAATAGCACGAGGAACGCCGAATCGAGCGAAAAGCTGCTTTAAAAAGTTCACAACCACCCTCGCATCATTCGTAGGAAGAGCCTTAGCTTCAACCCATTTAGAAACGTAGTCAACGGCTACGAGGATGTACTTGTTCCCTTTGGAGGATGGAAATGGCCCCATAAAGTCGATGCCCCATACGTCAAAGATTTCACATTCCTGTATGAAACTTTGAGGTATCTCATCTTTATGTGTGATCTTGCCTTGACGTTGGCAAGCATCACAATGCTTAACCATTTCGTGAGCGTCACGATAAATGGTGGGCCAATAGAATCCAGAATCAAACACTTTCTTAGCGGTGTAGTTGGGACCAAAGTGACCACCGGTGGGTCCTTTGTGGCAAGCCTGGAGAATGTCAAAAGCTGTCGGTCCGTCAACACATCGACGAATGATCAGATCAGCACATTGTTTGAATAGGAAAGGGTCATCCCAAAAGTAAATCTTAACATCATTCAAGAACTTCTTCTTTTGTTGGGATGTTAACCCTTTGATGAGAACACCACCCGCTAAGTAGTTTGCAATGTCGGCAAACCACGGGGTGTCATCAAGATTGAGATTTATAGACATTAAGGTCTCAAGGGGAAAGAGTCATTGATCTCTTTGTTCGGATGATCCCCTTGATATGGATCCTCAAGTCTGCTCAGATGATCCGCGGCTAGGTTTTCAGCACCCTTCTTGTCACGAATTTCAATGTTGAATTCTTGAAGGAGTAAAACCCAGCGAAGAAGTCTTGGCTTAGAGTCATGCTTAGTCATCAAGTACTTCAACGCGGAATGGTCCGTGTAAACGATGGTGGTGGATAAAACAAGATAGGGGCGAAATTTCTCAAAAGCATAGACAACAGCTAAAAGCTCTTTTTCGGTCGTCGTATAATGCAATTGAGCCCCCGTCATTGTTTTGCTAGCATAGTGGATTGGTTGGAAGTGTTTATTCACTCTTTGGCCCAAAACCGCACCAATAGCAAAGTCGCTAGCATCGCACATCAATTCAAAGGGTAGCTCCCAATTAGGGGTAACCAAGACCGGTGCCTTAGTTAGCTTATCCTTAAGAAGATTAAAGGCTTCGATACACTCTTTAGAAAAGATAAAAGGAGTATCTTTTTCCAAGAGGCGGGTCATCGGGCGAGCGATTTTAGAGAAATCCTGAATGAATCGACAATAGAAGCCCGCATGACCCAGAAAACTTCTCACACCCTTCACGGTTGAAGGTGGAGGTAATTTGGCTATGACATCTACTTTAGCACGGTCGACTTCAAGACCGGCTTTAGAGATTTTGTGTCCTAGCACAATGCCTTCTTTTACCATAAAATGGCATTTTTCCCAATTCAGAACAAGGCGAGTGTCTTCGCACCGCTTAAGCATACGTTCCAAATTGGCAAGGCAAGAAGAGAAGGAATCCCCAAAGACCGAGAAATCATCCATGAAGACTTCCATGGTTTGCTCAACCATGTAATGGAAGATAGCCAACATGCACCTTTGGAAAGTCCCAGGGGCATTGCATAAGCCAAAAGGCATCCTTTTGTAGGCAAATGTGCCATAGGGACAAGTGAAAGTTGTCTTCTCTTGATCTTGGGGATTGATGGGTATTTGGAAATAACCCGAGAAACCATCAAGAAAGCAGTAATATTCATTACCCGTTAAACGTTCAAGCATTTGGTCCATAAAAGGTAGAGGGAAATGATCCTTTCTCGTGGCATCATTGAGTTTGCGGTAGTCTATACAAACTCTCCACCCAGTAACGAGACGGGTAGGAATCAACTCGTTGTTTTGATTGGGCACAACGGTGATTCCGCCTTTCTTAGGCACACAATGGACTGGACTAACCCATGATGAATCCGAAATAGGGTAAATCATACCCGCATCAAGAAGTTTGATAACCTCTTTTTTGATGACTTCATGGATTTTAGGATTCACCCTTCGTTGGCTTTGAATTGTGGGCTTAAAGTCGTCCTCCATGAGAATTTTATGTGTGTAAAAGTGAGGATCAATTCCACGAATGTCGGAGATTTTCCAAGCGATAGCTCTTTTATGCTTCTTCAACATGGCGATGAGTCGGGCTTTTTCTTCTTCTTTAAGGTCCTTTGCGATGATGACCGGTAACTTCTCGTTGTCTTCAAGGAAAACGTACTCTAGATGAGGAGGTAGGTCCTTAAGCTCAAGAGTAGGAGGATCCTCAATAGATGGTTTAACTAACGATGGATCATCATTAGTCACCTCTTTAGGAGAGGGAGGAGGAAACGGGTTTTCATTGAGAAGTCTCTCAATAGTACGAATGTCTTCATCCCAATCGGTGGACGAATTATCATACTTAATATCGAGAGGACCCAAGCTAGCTTCGAAATCATCCAAGTCACTTTCTCCAAAAGGAGTCAATGCCGGAGCGATTGAGGCAACGGTCTCAACATTGGGTAGAGAAGAAAGAGTACTTTTGCAAGCATCATGAAAATGTTTTTCACGAGCCTCATCGCGAACATCAATAGCATTAACACTCTCATACGAATAAGGTTGCTTAGAAATCTTACCCATGTTGAAGACAATTTTATCGTCACCAACTCTCATGATTATTTCGCCCGCGGCTACATCAATGAGAGTGCGACCGGTCCTCAGGAAGGGACGTCCAACGATTAATGGAACACGGGGATCCATCTCGTAGTCAACGACGACAAAATCCGCCGGGAAGGTGAATTTGTCAACGCCGACGAAGACATCTTCGGCTATCCCCACTGGATAAGCAACCGTACGGTTAGCTAATTCCAAGGTCATTTTGGTAGGGACAAGCTCGGGGAGAGATAATTGCTTCCAAACACTTAAAGGCATTAAGTTTATACTGGCACCTAGATCGGCTAGGGCCATGCAATTCTCTACTCCCGGGAAGTTGCAAGGAATCAAGAAGCGACCTGGATCACCAAGTTTGGTGGGCAATTTCCTTAAGAGAACGGCGGAGCAATTCTCATTAAGTTGGGTCTGAGCAATGTCAAGAAGCTTCTCCTTGTCACTAAGAAGAGCTTTAAACATTTTCGCGTATTTGGGCATGCGAGCGAGAGCCTCGACAAAGGAGATGTTAAAATTCAATTGTTTAAACATTTTAAGAAAGTTTGAAACTTGAATATCATCCTTGCTCTTTTGCTTCTATTTCCTCAACCTTGAAGGATAAGGTAAATTGGATGAAGAAGAAGGCTTTAGGGGAGTAGGATCACTCACAACCACGGGTGGTGGGGAAATGGGGGTAGAAGGCAAAGGGGTGGGGAAAGTTGCTCTTTTTCCTTATTCACAATCACGGGTGGAGGTGTAGGAAGCTCGGGTTCCGTATAACCTTTTCCACTACGAGTAGTGATTGCTTTCATCTCCCCTCTTGGGTTCGCAACGGTGCTACTCGGAAGAGTACCCTAAGAAGAGGGTTGATTACCTTGGATGAGCGAACCAATCATATCACGAATGTTAAGCGCTTGAGTGCTGAAAGAATCTCTGATGTCTGCACGAATTTCATTGCTTTGTTTTGCCATGTCATTCCTTAGCTCGGCTCGAATATCGCTCCCTTGTTTCGCCATTTCTCCCTTCAAGTTGATGACTTGACTCTGAAGATTCGTCACCATCTCTCGATTAGTCTTCATGAACGTCTCGACGTCTTGATTCACTGCCATCGGTTGATTGAGAGGTGGAGCTTGGTAAGCTTGAGAATTTCCTTGAGTCGGTATGGCTTTCTTTGGGATTGATATTGATTGGTAGCACGAGGTTGGGATTGGTTGTTTCGGTTATAGCTTTGTTGTTGGTTTTGGTTTGAAGGAGGGAAACCGGGTGGAGCAAGATAGTTTTTTGAACGATAACTTAGCAAGCTACGGTCTCCTTGAGGACGAGCTTGATAGCCTCCCGTAGGATAAGTACCGTATGCCGCGTTAACGTTTTCAGAAAAATTGCCTTGAGTGGAAGGACAATCATTGTAGGAATGAGGACCACCACATGTATGATGTATCACAAGAAATAGAAACGGCTTTAGCTTGTTGAAAGTTGTTTGTGGCCATGGACATTAAATCCTTGTGCATATTCGCGATTTGTCGGGTAAGTTCGGTTATCTCGGGATTGGAAGTAGTAGAAGAAACATTGACTCTCTGATTAGATCTTGAGGATGCGGATGAATCCCAGTTCTTGTGGTGAGTAGTCATGTTTTCAATCAACTCTCTACACTCCTCCGGTCTCCTTTTCATAAAAGTACCACCGGCGGCGGCATTGATCGTGTCACGATCACGAAAAGTGAGACCATTGTAGAAGGTATCAATGAGAGTGACGGGGAGCATGTTGTGATTTGGACAGCGGTCGATCAAATCACTGTATCGTTCCCAAGCATCGAAGAGCGATTCATCATTGTCTTGCATGAATCCACTGATTTGGTTACGAAGGCTTGTGACCATGGATGGAGGGAAGTAGCGCGACAAAAAGCGTTGAGTCATGTCATTCCACGTATGAATAGAATTCTTCGGGAGACGGTCAAACCATTTTTCGGCGTGGTGAGAAAGCGAGTGGGGAAAGAGTTGGAGGCGAAGGTCATCCATAGAAACACCGGGGCACTTCATGCTTTGGGTGATGGTAATGAATTTGTCGAGGTGTTTGTTGGCATCATCATCCGGAATTCCGCGAAATGGGTTAGTTTGCACTTGTTGGATCATGTGATGCTTCAAAGAAAACTCCTGAGCCGTGACGTGCATCGGCGCAATCGGGCCTCCGCGTCCGTTCATGGTGGGTTGACACAATTCCTCCATTGTTCGTAAATCAGGTAGGGGGACATTGTTGTTGTTGTTATTATTATTCAAATTGGGTAGAGGTGGGTTATTATTGTTGTTATTAACACCAGCCATATCTAAATCTTCACGAGTCTCGGGCTCAGAATAGTTCGAAGATCTAGTACGCATACACCTGTAGAAGAAAAATATGCACAGAGAGAATATCTATATAATCTTTTTGGTGCAAAACCTTTGGAAAAGAATTGCTTTTTATGATTTTTTAATGTTTTTGTATTTTTGAAGAGTTTTATATTTTTTAGGGTTTTTGAAAAGTTTTTGAAGCAAGGAAAATAACATTCAAAGAACGGATCCCAAAATTCAATGCGTCTCTCACTGGAAACCGTTAATCTTAACGAAAAGAGCCGGCAGCGGCGCCATTTAATACTTGTGATTTACACCACGTATCAAAATTCATAGTCCCAAGTCTTTTCGAATTGATAACCGGTCTAGAGTGCAACTCAATTGTCTTTTGGTGAATATGAAATTGGTTTGGATTTGTTTATCTAATTTAAACTAATAGCGAATAAGTAAGTGTCGATGAGTAAAGTAGAAGTTTAAAGATTAATACTAAAATGACGAGTTAAAATTAAATGCTTGGAAACTTAAAGGCAATATTAGAAAAATACTTGAGCATTTAATAGAACTAACAATTGAAAACTTTGTAAAAACAAGAAACTAAACCATCATAAAATTTACCAAATCGGAATCTAATCGGAATATTGGTCGGAAAACACTGATCGGAATGTTCAGAAGAGGCAGCAATCGGAATGTTACAAAATAGAACCCAGTCGGAATATGTGAAATGTCCCTGGTCGGAATAAGGATGCAATCGGAAAGTTGGTAAAGCCACTGATCGGAATATCATGAAAAGAAGAGTGATCGGAATGTAGCAACACCTACAATCGGAATGTTTTCAAAACTAAACCAATCGGAATATAGAAGTAAGCCCACAATCGGAATGTCATAAAATTTACCACAATCGGAATACTAAACCCTATTCCGATCCAAAGTGATCGGAATATAGATGTTTAAATCGGAAAAACCAAAACCCTTTTCAGATCATACAATCGGAATATAGGTGGGGGCTGCTGGTCGGAATGGTGCGATCGGAAAGGGGTTAAGACCCTTTCCGATTTGTATGGGATTCGAAATAAGCCAATGAATAAGCTACTATGATAAGCTTATCATCAAAACTAAATCGAATTAATCATGAAACGGATCAAACAAACACAATCAACAACTTATCCAAACTCAATATAATCAATCTTTTTAAATCAAACAATTAAAAGATGAACTTTTTAAGAAAACTATTAAAAAGTAAATAAGCTAATCATGTAAATAAGCCAATAAGCACAAGAATCTTAAAGCTTAATCAAATGAAAGATTATGTAGGAACAAAAAGATTAACTTTTTAGGCACAAAACCATTAAGATCAACACGGATTCAATGTAATTCGCACCAAAATCAATCTAAAAATCAAAGAAAGGTAGAATGAGATTAAGGATTAAAAGCTTAACTAGAACTTGATTAATGAAATAAGCAATACACAAATGTTTAATCTTGAAAGATTAAAAGAAAAGATGAAACTTAGTGAGAGAAAGTGGAGAACTTTCTCTCTCTAAAACTAGAAAGAAAAGTGAAAAATGAAAAAACTAAAAATTAAAGACTAACTCCCTCCTAATGTGTATTAGGAGGGTATTTATAGGAAAAGTGGAAGGAGTGCATGTGTTGCATCTTCTTTCTTTCTTTCTTCACGTCTTCTCGACTCGACTTTAATTCTTTGTCTTTTCTCGATGTCGTCTCGGGATTTGAACTTGTCTTTTAATTTTCTTCTTCTATTAGACTTAAGTTCTTCGACTTCATTAAACTTCCGTCTTTAGTCTTGTTCTTCGATAAATCTTCAGAATAGGTCTTGGACTTCCGTTCTTTTTGCACTGTTGATCTTTTGACTTCGTCTTTTCCCGTTTTCTTCGATAAAAGCCCGTGAAAGCCCGTGTTTTCTTCCTTTTTCATCTTTTGGTCCTAAAACACAATAAAAACACAAACCACGCATAATTCCGACTTTTACGACATAAATTACACGTTTTGGTCTTGTTATTATTGGAAATAAGTGGTAAAAGGGTAAGTGTTTTCACACTTATTAGTCTACTCCAGCGGTTCCTTAGTGGCTATGGTGGTTCCTTATCGATAAGGAACCGCGAGTTGCAATAAGGAACCGCGGGTAGATATAGCCGTTGGAAGTTTGTCTTATAAATAGTGGACCATTCTCAGATTTTCACTTCACCTCTTTTGCACATACATTTCCAGATTCTTTCATACTTCTTAAATCACTCAAATCCTTGGTCATTTGATTTATTACTACTTTTTTAGAAGTGAATCTTTCTCCTCCCGTCTTTTTCTCTCAAAGTGCAAAGAGAAGAACACTTTTATCCTTGAAGTGTTGTGTCTACCTCAAAGATCCATTGAAGATCCAAACTTATTTATTCATTGTTGTGTCATTGTTGTGAAGATCCAAGTAGTTGTGTCTATTTGGAAGTTGTGTATGTATTAAGGTTAATACTTGGTCCTTAAAGTATATTACTGTAGATTGGTCCTAGCTAAAATTAGGGCTCGACTTTTAGCTTAGAGTCGGAAATTGGATAAGCGACGTTGTGCACGGTTTCTCCACCTTAAGGAGCTTGTTAATTAGTGAACTCTCGAGTAAGAAGTACTCGAGGAGTGGAGTAGGAACGAGGAGTGAGCTTCGTTTCCGAACCACTATAAATCCTTGGTGTTTGATTTGATATTTCCTTCCCTTATCTCTTTACATCCATTATTCTTTATACTTGTTATTATTAGTTTAGTTACTAGGTCAAAAGTTTCTTAGGATTTAGCAATGTTATGATTTATTTATTGAATGAATGGAGAAGAAAGAACTAGAGAGAGAAAGGTAGAGATAGAAAAGAGAGAGAATGGAAGAAAGATGGAATGTGTGAAATATCAAAGTGTTCAACCCCTCCTAACATGCGAGGAGGGGGTATATATAGCCCACCCCACATGTAGGCTATATGGGCTATATCTTAATACACTGGATCACGAGCCCAATACTTGTATCTATCTTTGGAGTGACCGATCCTTTCTAAATACGTAAAAACGTATTTCCAACAATCTCCCCCTAAGGGAGGTCACTCCAAGTTAAAATGTCCTAAATAGTCTATAGCTCGTGATCTATGCTAACAGTGATGTGACCGAGACTTTCTTTGGAAAAACGTATTTCCAACAATCTCCCCCTAAGGGAGGTCACACCATTTTACAAAATCTTAAACCTAGCATATTATGCTTGAGTCTTCGATCTTGTTCTTGTGAATATGCAGATGAGATCTTTGACTTTAGTCTTGAGCATGTTTCCTTACCTTGACCTTGTGCATTCATCACTTTTGATATTTGCCTCCTCGTGACTTCATGTTCCACATACTTATACTTTTATAAATTCTTGAAAGCTTCAGAGTTAGATACAGCGGAAGACTTGACTTTTAGACTTACTTGAATTTGTTGAAGTATTAAGTGCATACAGTATAAGCATGTGGTGACAACTTCTTCTGGATTGTACACCGTAATGCCACCTTCTTGTTACGCTGCATAAGAAAATTAGCAAAAAAATATACACGGATGAAATGGCCTTGAACATTTCATTCTAATTCGGTAGCATTTTACCTCCGGTCGGTGAAGACCGTTGGACGATATTAAATATCGTACTTGTGGCAGGTAGTTTCAATTAAGAACATCCTTGACAAGATTTCGCGGGTAAACTCATTCTCTTTATTCGACCGTCCAAAGCTGACTGCGAACATAAAGAGTGAATCATTTGGATAATCTTATCCGCATGATTTGAAGCCGTCAAATCCGATTCCTGGAACAAGTGAAATTTAATTAAGAACCGCACCATCGTTGCTTTCCAGTTATCACGAGCTTGATTCGTATAGAATCTTGCAAGTTACCTACCAAGTGCTGTTTGAGGTTAACACTAGAAGGATTTCCACTCATCACTGTGAACACTAAGGTATCACTCTGAGTGTTCTGGCAAGACCACTAAGATATTACGTAGAGGCCTAAAACGTGTTTAAATTCAGTTAAGAATTAAACCACTGTTGCTTTCTAGTTATCACAAGTTTGATTCTTAAAGAATCGCACAAGTCACCTACCATGAGCTTTTTGATATTCGCTCAAGAAGGATTTCCATCTTCATTGTAAATACTTTCGTATTACTCGGATGTTCAGGCAAGATCATGAAGATATTGCGTAGGACTCTTAAGATCTTTCTTACTTTTCACAATGTGTGAAAAAGCAAGGAATTATGAAAGTGTGTCCTAATGAGATATTTGATGATCTTAAATGGCTCTAGACTCGATCGTGCATTTTGGATTTTAGTGATCGGAGGCTGGAGAGGAGTGCCACCATTTCAATACCAATTTATTTGGAGTGAATAAATCAATAGATAATGCGTTGTCTCCGTGTGATTAAAACAAATATCTTTTGAGAGATATTTGAGTTGGCTGGGATGGGTTGTGCATTGCATCACTGGGTCCATGATGTCTTATCTTCAATATCAAGAATCATTTAAAAGTGATCTCAATAGCATATGTATTGACCTGGTTTCTGCCTAAGGTTGTAAGGAGGGCTTCTTTCTTTAGACCCTTTATCTTTACAATTCTTTTTCATTCTTCAACCCCTTCAATGCTTACCAATACGTCATAACTAGCACCTTGTTGTGATTGTTCTAGTGCTAACTTAAGTACTTGGTCGGCATTCAGCTACGTTCACAATCTTTCTCCATCTTTCCTAAGGACTTCTATTTCTAGCTATGGAATGTCCTTGGGAAGATTCCTCCGGTTCTAGAAGAATCATTGGACTTTAACCTATCCTACCATTCTTATGTCACCACAATCGTCACCTTCGTGAATAGAGATGTTGTGGGTAAGTATATGTCACCATGAAATCTTTTTTGATATCCAAATCCATTTTTCTCCCCCTTAACATATGCCACGATATTCAAAAACATTTCGCACATGTCGGGATGAGCCAGCACATTAAGTCAAACCATTAAATTGATTGATCTCATTATTAAATCACATTTTCTCCCCCATATTAAAAATATTAACCCAATCGATGTTTTTAATATCAATTGATTTAATAAAGTTTTAAGAAAATTTGGGAAGAAAAGTGCAAATCCAATTATCTTCATGAATTACACAAGCTCCCCCTCAAATTAATGAGGGTGTACTTGAAACGTAAAATAAATACCTTTTAAACAAAAGTGTAAGGTACTTATCACGTGCAAAGATCATATATGATAATGTATTCACAAGATTAGCAATTTACGATGTTGGACCTGAATGATGGAGAACATCATATGATAGAATCACATGGTTCTTGTTCATGAACGTTGGTCTCCACGTCATGTCCGAAGTTATCTCTTGACTCCATGTGTACGATTGATATCGTTGTCTTGACATCAATATGTGACCTTGGCACTTACGGCGTCAAAGATTTTGAATGCTGGACAATTGCTCCCCCTCAATTGTTGACCCGTGTTCTATTGAAAGAGTTGTATTCGCCGTTTGAGTAGTCGCATCGTCGAGTATGTAGATATCAAATGTAAATTGTTACGGTTTGTGGAGTTGATAACTTCATAAAAACAAGATTTCTCTTGTTTTAACAAATAAATGCACTGACACGTACATAAATTCATGTTAGATTGTGTTATTACGTAAACACAATCCCTTGCATGGTTATAAAGTAAACCATGCCCGAGAAAATTAATTCCCGTTGTTGAGTCAAAGCTTTCCGGTGAAATGCTTGACTTGAGTATGAAAAACGGGTTACTATCTGAAATAATAGCAAGCCATTTTGAGCATGTTTTAAAACATTTGAACTTCTGCTCGAACTTTATTTACAACCCCGTGTCATTATTGAATGACATTTCTAGTATCGTAAATATTATCGATTCCAGAAGACATGCTCTTTTTATCAAAACATTTTTTAACACACAATTTTGAAAGATTTAGAAAAACCTTTTGAAAAATTCTCGAAAAATTGTGTTCAAAGTTTTGAAAACCTATTACTTGAGCTTAAGATGTTGAATATCTTACAAAACTAGCTCAAGTCCGAGAAGTTGTAAACTTCCCGTTGTTAAGGATAAGTTTATCATCGGCGATAAACTTTCCTTTTAACTGAAGAACGAGTCCTAAGTTGACATTTACTTAGAAGTCGTTTTTCATGAGCTTGAAAAACTTTTGAATGTTTTAACGTAAAGCTCATAACCGAGAAAGATGAATTTCTCGTTATGAGGAAAAGTTCTCTTATTTAAAAGATAGACTTTCCTTTCTAAGCTTAAAACTTGGAATGTTTTAATACAAGCTCATGACCGAGAAAATTTAATTTCCCGTTACGAGGATAAGCTATCTTTAAAGATAAGCTATCCTAAAATTAAATCAGAGTTACAGTCTGATATTTAACTGTACATTGTGCATGAGCTTAAAAACTTCGAATATTTTTAATATTAGCTCATGCCCGAGAAAAATTAATTTCTCGTTGTAAGGATAAGTTTATCACCGGTGATAAACTTTCCTTTCCTTGAGGTCCGGGGCATAATCTGAAATATAATTATACGCCATTGTGCATGAGCTTAAAAACTTCGAATGTTTTTAATATAAGCTCATGCCCGAGAAAAATTAATTTCCCGTTGTGAGGATAAGTTTATCATCGGCGATAAACTTTCCTTTATTTGAAGAACGGGTCATTGTCTGACATTTAACAATGAACCATGTACACGAGCTTAAAATCTTTGAATAGTTATAAATGTAAGCTCGTGTCCGAGAAAATTTAATTTCTCGTTAATGAGGATAAGTTTATCATCGGCGATAAACTTTCCTTTATATGAAGATCGGGTCATCATCTGATATTTAATGATCCATATACACGAGCTTAAAACCATGGAATAGTTTTAATGTAAGCTCGTGTCCGATAAAATTTAATTTCTCGTTAGTGAGGATAAGTTTATCATCGGCGATAAACTTTCCTTTATTTGAGGATCGGGTCATCGTCTGACATTTAACGATGAACCTTGTACACGAGCTTAAAACCTTTGAATAATTTAATGATAGCTCATGTCCGAGAAATTTTAATTTCTCGTTTGTGAGGATAAGTTTATCATCGGCGATAAACTTTCCTTTATTTGAAGATCGGGTCATTGTCTGACATTTAACGATAAGCCTTATACACGAGCTTAAAACCTTTGAATGGTTTTAGGATAAGCTCGTGTCCGAGAAAACTTAATTTCTCATTTTGAGGGTAAGTTATCGTTGCGTAGATAAACTTCCCTTTTTCTGAAGTCCGGGTCATCGTTTGTCATTTAACGAGGAGCCAAGTACACGAGCTTAAAACCTTTGAATAGTTTTAAATTTAGCTCGTGTCCGAGAAAATTTAATTTCTCGTTGTGAGGATAAGTTTATCATCGGCGATAAACTTTCCTTTCTTTGATGTACGAGTTACAGTCTGTGATGTGACTATAAGTCCTTGTGTAACTTAGCTGCGAGTCCCCTGAGACACTTGTTTCTTAGATATCAGCTTCTTCAGCAACCAAATTCTGAGAGTGTCCTTAATTGAATTGTATACAATGATTGGACTGCTTCGTTCTTTTTGAACATCCTCTTTGGTACCTGCATTCTCATTAGGAATTTTCATGCTTTGATATGGGTTAGCGATATCTATCTTAGAAGCAAGTGGGGGTTCACAGTTGGCCTTACTTGTGCCAGAGGTGACCTGAGGAGATGAATCAATTGTCTTAGTTGGCAAACGTTTCTTTTATAGAAAACCTTAAGTTCATGCCTAAGTGATGTATCATCCTTTTCAATTTCCACCCTAGTAGTCTTAGTAGAATCGAAGACTATCCTAGTTAAAGGGCACTCGTTTCCTACAAGAGTGAAAGTTCTACCAGCGGGGCGCCACATTTTACCAACGGGTTTGATTTTAGCTACCCACTGGGATTTAAGTCTAGCACGGGAGTTCACCTCATTGAGTAATTTTTTGATACAAGAATCATGATTGGCTTTAAAGACACATTTTCTACATGTTTTACAAGTAGCATATTTAATGTCCGAGAAAGATCTAGAATTCCTAGATGATTGATTGATGCTCCTAGGATGTGACATGCTACGGTTAGCAGTGTTGGGTAAACTAGAAGGCCTCTGAATAGGTTTGAAATTCCTATCTCTTACTTGTGTATTTTGCTTAGCTTCCCTTAGACCAAATGTATGGCGAACGTCATTTGAACTAGTTCGAGACGTGTTCTTTGGAATATGTCTAGGGAGACTAGAGGAAATCATGTGATTAGGTCTTGCAAAAGCTATTTTAGTCACATTGGGCCTAGATGGTAGAGTGAATTTTCTAGAAATATGAGCCATATCAACTTGGGAGGCAAACCGCGATCTCGAGGATTGTGGTCGCTTGGATCTAAATGCAGTCGGTTGTCTAACGAACTGATTTGTAGGCGGTTTTCCCAAGATTGATGGTTTTTCAAGCTTAGTGTTCACACTAGTTCCTTTAGTTTTCCTCAACTTGTTTTTCAGAGCCGCTATTGCAAAAACTTTTTCCTGAACTTGAGCCTTTAGAGTCTCATTCTCTTTGAGAAATTCATCTTGGGATGCCAACTTAGATTCAAGCAACTTAATTTGTTTCAAAAGATTATACTTTTCAGCTTTAGAATCTAGAACTGTTTGATCCAATTTTCGTTCAAGAACAACGTTTGACTTTTCAAGTTTTTCAAAATATGTTTCAAATTTCTCCGTTTTCTTTGAAAATTCAATTTTGGCATCCTAAAGCTCGTTTTATTGCTGAGCTAAAATCATTTCAGGCTCTTCAATCCTAGAAGCAGAATTGGTTAAAGTAGCAGTCATAAAGCACATATCATGATCTTTAGCATTCTGATCATTTTCTCCCTCATTATGATTCACATCGGATGAATCAGAAGTGGTATTGCTATCACCCTTTTCCATCCCATGTTCGGCATAGATAGGGTAGGAATGCTCAACATGCTGTAAATCATTGTTAGATACAATATTCAATTGTACCCCAACTATTGGCTCTTCGTCATGCATGCTTGAATCGTGTTGTCGTGATGCAATGACGTTGCTATCATTGTTAACCGAGGTGGTCTCCTTTGAGTCATCCGTAAGGCCATTTGTTTTCTCTGGCATCTACATCGGATTTTCTTGTATTCCACTATCATGCTCTTGTTGAAGTTGTGAACTTTCATAAATCAAAAGTGCAATAGATTTCATGAAATCGAGCAATCTATCACTAAAGTCTTTAACCTCGATTTGTGTGTCTTCAAGGAATGACTGGCAGATCGTTGAAGCTTCAACCTTGGCAGGATCAAATTGAAAGAAACTCGAAAAATATTGCTCTAGAACTTGAAGTGAATGTGAGGATTCAATTTGATTAATGTCTTATTTGTTGATCTACTTTAGTAGTTGGTTAAATTTGAGGAGCATTTGGTGGACGAAAATGGTACGATCTTGACCGAAGAGTGTCACAAATCCGCTTCCTTCTTTAAGTAGAGAAATGTTCGACAGATGGGACCGAAGGGGTAGAAATAAAGTCATTCTACTTTCTCTAGCTTTAACTTTCATTTGATGCGATTCTCCCTCTTGAAAAGTCGAATTCAAAGACTCCATTGAAGTTCGATGAACAAAGACGTCAAGGATTACGATCAATGAAGAAATCCGTCTTCACTTTCAAATAATAATACCCGAAAAAACCGATTCACCCAAGTTAACTTTAACTAAAAAATAAACAAAACCAATATTAATAAACTAAACAACTTGATATCCTTTCGACCCAAAAACTTAATTACTTTGACACGACCCGATTTAACTTAGACAAAAAACTTACGTGTATAACTTACTCGTGAATAATTTTCGTCCCAATACAACTTGGTGAATAACTTTGTTAAGCTAGACGTGGCCTAGAAATATTCAGTGGTGCCAAAAGAAAAAAAATGTGGCCCTAAATAAAACACATTAATTATAAAACACAATCAACTCACATTAACTCACAGCCCTAAAAACGTGGCAAGAAACGTGGCAGTCAACACCGTCATTGTATACACGAGTAATTGCAATATCTTTAGGTCCAATTACACGAGTATAAGACGTGGCAGTTAACAATCAAATCACGAAGTTGCAATCAGTACCCACCCAAGTTTCTTTAGGTCCAATTACACACTTCTGATAAACAGTACCCACCCTAGTTTCTTGTAAATAAAAAACTTAGGTGTGAAGTTGCTTTGGAATCGCCCCACTCACACAATTTTTAACACACGTAGTTTTGTCTAAGACCCACTCAGCCTATACTATGTTTCTACCGCCCCTTTTTCTTTATATATAACAATCAAATCACATATTAATCCTCCGTCTCTTTCATCTATTTTCTCTCAACAAACAAACACAGTCAAACAACCATCAATCCGAATCTTATATAAACTTAAACACCAAATAAAAGATCCTTTAATCCAGACCCGTTTAATCCTTCCAAAAAGATCAGATTAAAAGATACCTAATACCAATCTCAGATTTTACACCCTTCGAATGTTGATCATTATAAAACGACCCTATAACCAAAGAAGGATATGGCTTCAAGATCAACAAGTTGGTCTTGGGTAAGTATTTGCATGTGTTTTATGTTCGTCGTGTCTGATCGATGATGTTTCTGTGACTGAGATCTCGAGACTTTGTTCGACAGGATATTAGTGGGTTTGAGTAGTTTGAGTCAGTGTGTATCCAAAAGAGTTAATGTGGGTGTCTGTGGGTGTGTGGGTCGAGAATGGGTATGGTGTGTTGGAGTCGAGGGAGGGTGGGTGAGGTGTTGATGTCGAGAGTGGTTTTGGTTTGTATTGAGATGAGTGTTGGTTTGAGTCGAGGGTAGGTGTCGTCAAGTCTAAATGGTTTGGTTTTTCAGACGATAGTGTCGGAGTCTTGTCGTTAGTCAATTGGTTGAGTCGAGTCGAGTGAATGAGTCTTTTTGATTGAGTTTGTTTTGTGTCGCAATATTCAAACCATTTCCATCGCAATGTTCAAAACACTCATCATCGCAATATCTATACACCATCGCAATATCATCGCAATATCTAGCACTTCCATCGCAATATTCAAAAACTCACCATCGCAATGACTATAATTCCATCGCAATGATACAATCGGAATGCGGACAGAGTTTCGTCGCAATGATCCTTAATCCCGTCGTAATCCACGATCGCAAAGTACGATCGCAATCCACGTCGGAATAAGGGGTATCGTAATAAGTGATCGCAAAGTAGAACCCTAGGGTTATTGCGATCGATGTACAAACCTGGTGACCTTACGATCAGAATACTGATCGGAATCCCACAAAACCCTTATGGTATTGCGATGAGATAACAAACCTGGTGACCTTACCTTATGTGTAGATTCGAGACAAATCCAAAAGTTGATGCGAAAAGTATTATACTAAATATGAGACAAAAGGTGGTGAACTTTGATAAAGTTGATGTAGCAGATACAGATACAGTAGACAATAGTTAAAAATTGACAAAAATTGATAAAAAAAAATTCAAGAATAGATATTCTATAAAAATAGATAAACACGAACCAATTGTCGATAAAAACAAATTGACAAATCAATAAACTTTATTAAAAAAAACTTTCGTTTATAAAGTAGTAGCTCGTTTATTTGCAAAGAAAGGAAAGTTTAGATTTGCCAAATCAAGATTTCTTTGAATGTTTTTTTTATAAAACGAACCAAGATTGTCACTTTCAAAAAAATTTGAATACCAAATCAATAGATAAAAACACATAAATCTGAAGAATCAACCAAATCTCTTGATACCAATTGTAGGTCTAAAGTTTCTTAGGATTTAGCAATGTTATGATTTATAATGAATAGAGAAGAAAGAACTAGAGAGAGAAAGGTAGAGAGAGAAAAGAGAGAGAATGGAAGAAAGATGGAATGTGTGAAATATCAAAGTGTTCAACCCCTCCTAACATGCTAGGAGGGGTATATATAGCTCACCCTACATGTGGGCTATATGGGATATATCTTAACACATTGGATCACGAGCCCAATACTTGTATCTATCTTTGGAGTGACCGATCCTTTCTAAATACATAAAAACGTATTTCCAACACTTGTTCATATTGTGTATAAGAAGGTTTCACATAAATTCTCAAGCCTAAGTTTTTGAAAAGGATTTTTAAAACCCATCTTTTAACAAGTAAATTTAAGAAACTATTCAACTCCTCCCCCACCCCCCCCCCCCCCCCCTCTAGTTTCTACATAAAGGGTACTCAGACTCTTACTATGTTGGATGCGATTTGGAAAGAAAAAGCACATCTGGTTCTTGCCAATCGCTAGGTGGCAAACTTGTGTGTTGGAATGCTAAAAAGCAACAATCAGTTTTCATGTCTTTAGCAGAAGCTGAATATGTGGCAGTTGTTGGATGTTGTGCAAATATTTTAGGGATGAAGATTCAACTTGCTGTCTATGACATAGAATACGAAAAGGTACCAATCTTTTGTGATAACACTAGTGCTATTGCAATGTCTAACAATCCAGACCTTCACTCAAGAACAAAACACACTGATATCAATTATCACTTTACTAGAAATCACATTGTGAAGGGGGACATTGAATTATATTTAATCCCCACTCAATACCAACTGGCTGATATCTTCACCAAACCACTGGATGAACCAACTTTCAAAAGATTAATAATAGAACTAGGGATGCTGAATAATGATGATACAAAATCTGAACCTTTAGTATCCACTGAAGATTACTGAAGGTTCAAGCATCAGTCATACCGACCATAACTTAGTTAGGTTCAGTATCTTTTTCATCTTAACTTTACCTTATGGCTTAATCGAGTGGAGGATTCGAGCAGGCTTGGTGTCTCAATCATACATATGACTGAGCATTTGAGACTTTGTCGCTTCTGCTGGTGAATAGCTTTTTGACAAAGATAGGATAAAATGTGTCCCTTATCAAAACATCGTTTTGAGTTAAGGTAGTAGTCTTACCTGAGTAAAGGATTCGATCAGGCTCGGTGTCTCATTCATAGATGTGCTTGAGCAGCTGAGAATTTGTCGCTTCTACGGACGTATGGAAGCCACACAAAAAATCACCAGTCCAAATGTTCAGCATAAACTGAATGAAAATGTTTTATGACTTAAATAAGTAGTTGTGCCGAGTAGATGAGTGTGCAACGTCATATGTCTTGTTCACATCTGTGAACATGTATGTGGGGTTTTGTCGCCTCATTTGACGCACTGAAGCTCATGGAAGTCACTTATCTTGTTCAGATCACTGGCCAAAGCAAATAAAACAAATCAATCACATGTTTGAAGAATAAATTAAATGGCATTGAATTTTTCTTTAAAAAAGAAACATTCTTCAAAAGGGTACAATTAATTTATTAAGAATATTTCAAACGTCAACATCTGTATTGTCCACTACCAACAACCCCTCTTACACAAGTGGCGTTACTCTGTTCAATGTGTCAGAAAACCACTTAGTTACGCAAAACATTAATGAGAGAGTTTGAGCTAAATATGCAAAAGAAACCCTAAAACTTAAAACTCTTCACTCAAAACGGTTTTAAAACTAATCAAAATCTTTCAAAAGTTTTATTTAAATCTTTCAAACATCAAACAATCTCACATTTCTAAAAGATTTACAATCAAAACACACACACACACACACACACACACATCTTTTCTCTCTTATCAAGAACATCAACAATGGTTGAATCTTCATCCTAAGAACAAAACCTAATTGCCTAATCACATGTAAACTTCCCCATCGAAGACATCATCATAAAATCCAACAATCTTGTATTAATAAAGCCTAAAACAATAACATCAGCTCCTGAAAATGAGGTTATGAATTTTGTGTCCAAATGTGTTCTTCATAATGCCCTGTTCAAAAACACAGAAGTTATGTATCAAGAGTTCTTGGGGGAATTTTGGTTCACAACCAAACCCTCCTCCAACAAAAGGTCGATTGAATTTACATCTCCTTCGGTTGAGTTAGATGGGAAATTTGGGGTACAATTGTTTAGAAAATCCATGTGGCTAAATTATTTATCTCGTTCGGAAGATTATGAAGATGTGCCTGATTTCACTGTAGTTAAAACATTTTTTGGGACAATTGGGTACACAGAAGAGATCCCATAAAAGGGTTATTTGAAAGAAGTTGTTTAGCACATAAATGGAAAAATTTTGATGACCATTTTGATTGAGAGTACTTAGGGGGAAAACTGGAGGTTTGGATCAAATAAATAAAAAAGATGCAACAATTTTATATTGTTTAGCAAATGGGAACAAAGTTGATTTTGGTAAAATGATTATTGAAGATCTCCATGGAAAGCTGAAGAAACGCACAAGAGAGAAAAACGTTGTTTACACCAGATTTCTATCTCTCTTGTTTGCTGACCACCTCGAGGATTTATATCTTCAACACCAGGGTACTAGAATATCAGTACCATTTTTTGGGGTTAAGCACTGGAACATTCCAGTTAGTATTGCAAACCCCTCTTTTACACCTCATATGCTGGTTGTTTGCCCAACAGAAGGACCAGTGGTGTTTAAAGATCCAAATAACACTTCTTCGACTTGAGAAGGGGATTCAAAAGGCAAAAATCCTGGAGCTAAGTCTGGACTAAGAAGAAAGTTGTTGTCCACGAATTCTTTAAGATCAAAGCTTGCGTCCAGCAAGAGGGCACCCAACATAGACAGTCCCTCAAAGGATTGGTCTGATGCTTCCCAAGGCCCAGTTTTAAAGAAACATAAGTCCTCCCTGGCTAAGGATAAAAACCCAAGCCAACCGTCAGTTTCAGCTCTAGCTAGATCTGGTATGTATAAAGAGGCCCTGCAAGAAACTCCGATCTCAACTTCTTTAGGGGATAAGAGTGAAGAAAGAGTCCACCCTGAACTCAATAGAGTAGAGTCAAGGAAGTTTGATTTACATCCCATCTCCTCGCCGCTTAAAGAGATCATTACAATTATAAGAGAGCTAAGCGTAGTAACATTGTAACATCGAAAATGTATTGTCATCTATGTGCCACTTTAGCATAACACCAAAACAAGACGAACTCCTCTAATCATAACACCAATCAACACCACTCACCTCTTTATTTTCATAAAACCTCATCAATAATTATTTCATTTATTAAAAAACTACCCAATTCATTCATAACAAAAAATACAAATTACAATACTTAAATAACACACACTTAAAAAAACTTACAAATTTATTAAAAAAATACACGCCCCAACGACTAGTCGTCCTCTTGTTGAACTTCCTCGACTTCACGCCAAATATGATTCATAAGGTTTTGTTGGATACTACGATGCCAATCTTTGTCTGGTAATTCTTTTGCTTGACGACGTTGGGTTCCACATCGATCGATCCACACTCTTTGCGTTAACCTTGCGGGATTAGAATACACATGCCTCCAGTCAACTACCGACATCTTTTGATCTTTTAAAATCATGTTATGCATTATGATACTTGCATACATGATTCTACGTAATGTGTTGACTTTGTATGCACGAGCCGGTTGTTGAATAAGTCCCCAACGTTCTTAAGGAACACCGAAAGCACGTTCGATATCTTTTCGTGCACTTTCTTGATGCTGTTTAAAGTACGTATGCTTCGGATCAGTTGCATCCGTGAATGACTTGACGAAACTTACCCACTATGGGTAAATTCCATTCGCCAAGTAATACCCATTATGATACTCAACTCCGTTTGTCACATACGAGCCACAGGAGCTAAGTCATCTAACATGTAGTCGAATAACGAGGAATTATTTAAAACATTAATATCGTTATTCGCACCCACTATCCCATAAAACACATACTAAACCTACAAATCTTGCGAAGTTACAGCTTCAAGCATTATAGTAGGGTATTTTTTTATCACCCCTACCATATTGACCATGACATGACACTAGAGAATTTTTTCATTCCCGGGGCATACAATGAACACTTTCAAGCATTCTCAGAAAAGCATGAACATTGTTATACTTTTGTTGTATCTTTTCAACGTTTTCAGATAAGAGCTAATACTCATTCGCCTCGTACAATCGAGTCGAGATTAAAAAAAATGAAAATATTGTGGGAGAAGATCAGCCGTATAGGTTACAATGTCATTGATAATTTTAGAAAAAGTCTACGACTAATATGAAATCTTCTAAAGAAATAATATAAAGGATACCAACACCGATCATCAAAAAATCGGCCCGTACACGTCGTTCAGCATCTTCATGATCTTGGAAAATCGGGGTACGAGTCAATTATGGTTGATTTTCTTGTTGTAGTAGCTATTTGTGATAATAGAAAGCTTGTTGTAAAAAGCAAACATCGGTTTCATCGTTGATATCGAAGATGATTTTACCAAATTGATTTTGATTCATTGTGAAAGAGTGAATGTGGGTTTTTTTGTGCGAAATTAGTATAAAGTATTTTATAATTTATAATGATTTAGATCGGGGATAAAAAAATCTCTTTTAAAAAAAAATTAGCCATTTAAGAGGGGTGTCTTGTAAAAAATTTATTTTATTTTATTTTAACAAAAACTAGCCTTAGGGGGGGTGTGTTTTTCGCCCCAATGACGTTATTACACCGCGCTCTTTAAGTGAGAAGTAATTTTTACATTTTACTAATTTATTAGCATATTTAACATCATAAAAGTGCTTCCTAATTAATACTTTTGGGTCCTATGCTTTATACCCCGTTGATCATCATTTGTCCTCTTAGTTAATGTAGAGATGGCAAAAGCATCCGAAACCGATGGAAAAAACCGAAACTCGAACCGATTGGGTCGGGTTCGGATTCGGGTTTGCGGGTTTGGTTGCGGGTTCGGGTGGGGATATTTTATTTTTCGCGGGTATGGGTTCGAGTTCGGGTTTTAGTAATACCCGCCCGTTTACCCGTATACGTACCCGTTAACCAAAATACATATCGTTTTATTGTTATTTTATATAATTTTTAAATTTGTGCGAAATAGTAGACGAAGATTATTAAACAAATGAAATGGGTATATTAGTTACATTTTGTATGCATTAAAATGTTTGTGATCAAACATATTTCGATTTTATAACTTTAAATAAAACAATGATTTATTTGATACATTAAATCGCATGATGTGATATTGAATTAGTATTTTTCATCTTCTAAAAACTTAAAAAAATTATATTAGGGTATTTTGATTGTTTTTCATTGTTTTTTTTTTTACTTTCTACGCACAATTATGTCCAACGAAATTTAATTGTGGATACCCGATACTCGCTGGTAAAACCCGAAAATCTGTTAGATAATAGTAATCGACTACCCGTCGGATATTGGGATGGATGTGGGTTTGGTTATTATAAACGGATGCGGGTATAGGTTTAATAAAACCCGACCCAAACCTGACCCGTTGCCATCCGCTCCAATATCCGACGGGTCCCAAATAACTGTTAATGTCCTAATCATTTTTCTTTTGTAATTTGTAGCAGAGAATTAAATATACATAGTTTAATTTATGAGTAGTGATAAATTCATGGAGCAATTTATTTGGGACACGAAAATTTAAGCCAGGAAGGCACTAAGTCATTGAATGTTCGTTAATGACATCGCATGGCATCTCGATTCCTTTTTATTTTTGTTTTGTACATTCGTTGGGGCTTGTTAAAATTTACTAGCAGGGTATTCGTGCGTTGCTGTTGCGATTACCTTGTAACATAATTTCGGTCAACAATATTTTAATTTTACGTTTTTTTATCAACAACATCTTAAAAAGCGAAATTTAAGTTTCATATAACTTTATCTAATTGTCTAGCCGAATCGATGGTGGCTCTGGTTCTCGATTCAACCAGTTAATCTGGTTTGATATTCAAAACTATAGATATATATGTTTTAAATTGTTATATAAAGTGAATATAAAATTTTATATTTGAGTAATGAGGTGTGTTAATTATATATTAATTGTTATTAATTAATTAGAAAAATGAAATGACATTTGTATAATATGTTGTTTTATTTGTAAATTATGATAATAAGGTGTTTTAATTATAATATTAATTACATTTTAATGATAGTTTTAAATTTAATGTGTTGTAAAAGTTGTTATACTTGTTGTGGTTATACATAGACATTAATAGGTTGTATTACTTAATTTTTAGTTTATTATTTGCATTAATAAGTTGTACATTGTGCTTTATTTGTTCAATTACTTAAATTTTTTACATTTATTGAAAAGAAATATATTAATATGCTTTATATGTAATATAGATACTACTTTATTAGCATTAGTTTGACATATTTTTAGTAACATCTTACAAAACATAAGGCCCAAAGCATCGATGCAGTTTTTATCGGTCGGTCTCGATGAGGCAATCGAATCGATCGCCGAACATAAATCTGTCGGTAACAATCGTCTTCAAAACCCACCAAACCTCATATGTTTTTTTTAATGTTTTTATTGTAATTCTTTTATTTTATTTGAATACTTTTGTAATGTATTTATAATTATTATGTATAGTTTTTTAAATGAATTTTAGTTTTAAGATAAATAAATAATAATAATTGAACTCGATCATTATGATGAAAGTCTATAAAAAAAAGGCAAATAACATAAAAAGGTACTTATCTTATGTCAAAATTCAATTAAAAATACTTAACTTTTTTTTCTTCTCAATTTAAGGTACCGATCTTTTTTCTTGTTACAATGTTAGGATAATTAACAAATTTAAGGTTATATATTAACGACCGTTTACTTTATTATTGTATCTTTAGTCCTTTATATTAACGACACTTTGTAATCAACTCAAAAATCATTTTTTTTACACTTTTAGACCGTTTTCTATTTTCGTCTGAGTTTTATCATTTTCGTTCGGTTTTTAGCGGTTTAGTTCGTTTTTGTCTTTTTCGTCCATTTTACTGTTTTCGACCTTTTTAGCGTGTTTGATATCGTTTTCGACGGGTTTTTTTTTACTATTTTCGTCATTTTCTAGCCGTTATCGCCTATTTTTTAAGGAAAGAAAGAAAAAGTAAAAAACGAACAGAAACGATCATAAATTGTAAAAAGAATAAAAAATGATATAAAAACAGCGAAAACAGTGAAAAGCCAGAAATGTACACGAACGGTGAGAAGAACTCGAAAAAGTACAAAACGGATGAAACGGTCAGAATCGGTAAAATAAGGACGTAAGTTGTAAAACTGGAACGAAAAGATTAAAAACCGAACGAAAATGGTTAAAATCAAACGAACTTTGAGTTTTAGACGGCGTCTAAAAGTGTAAAAAAAGAATTTTTGAGTTTATTATAAAGTGTTATTAATAAAAATGACTAACGATGCAATAATAAAGTAAACGAACGTTAATATGTAACCTTTAAATTTGTTAATTTCCTAATATTGCAATAAGAAAAAGATTGATACCTTAAATTAAGAAAAAGAAAGTTAAGTACCTTTAATTGAGTTTTGACATAAGATGAATACCTTTTTATGCCATTTGATCTTAAAAAAACCGTAAGGTATCGTGGTCAAATGGGGATTTCTTTCACTGGATCATTCAAGAATCCGAAAATATATGCGAATTTCTATTTTTATTTCACTCGTGTATGCTCTGATAAATACAAATAAAATGAAGGATAAAAAGACAAGCAAATTTCGAAAAATAAATGTGTTTTAAAAAGTGAGAAGTTAAAACATATTAATGTGTTAAATATTACTAGTATGGTGCCCGCGCAAAGCGGCGGCGAGTATGTAATGATGATTTTTAAAGTTACTATTTTACCTATAAAGTTCGTATTCATATTAATTTAAAATGATAATAATTTAAAATGGTAAAAAGGTTAAATCAAATTAAACCCGCTATAAATGGAAAAAAACTAAAAGTTAATAAAACTTATCGAAATATATATTGAATTAAAGAGCACAAAATTTTAAAAACTATTTTGAATTTAGATTATGAAAATAATAAATATATAAAAAGATATTTCAATCTAAAATTAAAAATTACTACATTTTAATAAGTTGTTACAAAATTTGTTACAAAATGTTGTTAGATATCTAACAAATTGCTTTATATATTAAGTAAAAAAGTCTTAAAATTCAGCCAACCAAAAGTTTATTACAAAAATCCCAAATGCTTTATAATATAGTAAGACAAGATTGGTGAAACTCGAGAATTATAAAAGAGAAAACACAATTATTAGTGTGAAAGTCAAAATCAAATGAAGTTAAACAAAATACGGGTACATTAACAAACAAGGATCATGCAAAACATCCATTCCCCAACAACATTAACAAACAAATACTTTATGGCTTATTTTAGAGACACTTCATTTTAGGGAAGTGATACTATTAAAATGTTGTGTTAAGTCATTTATACCCTTAATATTCGTGTTAAAATTTATCCACTCTACTAAGTGAAATAAATGTATGAATGTCAAACACACAAATAATTTGATCGATTGGTAGAATGTGTAAATCCACCTCCTTTATTTTACTATTCAGACACATTGTTTGATGGCCACACAAAAAGTATGAAGAAAAAAGAAAAGAATCAAGAGATATACATACAACATGGAATATAAACCTATCACTAAAATATATATGAAGTCATATACATACAACATGTATAAAGACGCTTGTCTATCTTAAGGATCAGAATAAACAACAAAAACTTGAATTTTCAACGACATATGCAAAGGTCTCAAGACTTAACTACATAGCCAGCGATGTACGTGAAGCTACTCTTTAACATTTAGAAGCGTTTTAAGGATAGTGTCGGTCATTCCATCTGCAAAAGCGAACAAGTGGCCTGCACGTGTGAGCTCATGGTAGTTGATCCATGGTAGTTGTTGGGCAATGTAGCGTTGCAATGTGACAGGCACAAAACGATCATCATCACCCATCCACAAATGAACCGATCCTTCGTTATTTGGAAATGGGTTCTCAAGTTTCATTGGATCAAATTCCCACTTGCCAAATCCTATCATTAAATCACGGTGCAGAGATTCGTATTCCCCTTGTTGTCTTGGCTGCGTCTTTAACACAATAAAAGAGTAACATAAGGAAAACTGAATGCGTACACTTATATGCGAGTCAAAAAAAGTCAAAACATTGGGTTAGAAAGATGTTAAAATGAGATATTTTCAAGTGCCGGCTAAAATGTCTGGTCAATAAAATACTTCTTATTAGAAATATATGTATTCTTTTTTGGGATTTTAATACTTCTTAAGGAACTTAGTAGGCATTTAAATACAGGTTTGATGACTTATGACCCGTTTAACCCGATAGTCCCATTTGACATGCAGCTTTTGAATTGTATTTTACCTGTCTAACCTATCATCAGTAGATACAATCCAATTGTCTTTCGGATATAAATGTCCCAAATTGACCTCTATATATAAGGATACGATAACATGATATAAGTATAGCAGCATTCCACGATTTTAAAATATAAGGTACAGAATGAACTTTTATATGTCCAGACTCCAGAAAACAAAAACTATACCAATAGATAATGCTTGAGATCTTGGCATCCAAGACATTGCAAGGTATGTAAATCTCATTATTTACATATTATTGAATGCTGACTTTTGTTTTTGCAGAAACTAACATAGCTGACACTTATATATAAATGTCCTACTTAAGATCAAACACTCTTTAGTGGGCCAGAAAAACTGATAGAAACAAAAAATATGAGATGCATGATGAGAACAGAATGATAAAGTCCCTATGGAGAACTAGGGGTAGGGTGTTGGCAATTATCTTTAAAGGCACGAGAAAGGTCTCTAGTTTCCTCTTTAGCAGTTGTATACGCAGTCGTTTTGACTTCTAGTCTTAAAAGATTAGTTTAAACATGGTTAACAACAGAGGTGACTATTTCAACACATTTCAAAAAACAAGGGTTGGTAGTCGGATGGTTGTATCTCTAGTGGGACGAACAGTTGAAATCACTAGCATTGGCAAATAAAACTAGCAGAGGTGCAAAAAGTGTATTCTCAACCATAAACAGTATAACCACTTGTTCATAGAAAAGGTATGAAATATTCTTGCCAAAACATGTGGATGGACCCGACCCTATTTTAACTTGAACCAAAAACTACCTATTTTGAACCATTACCTGACCTTACCATTTTGCTACCTCTAATTATTACTTTACAGAGTTAAATCAAAAGATGGTACCTTTTGTGCCTCTGTTGGACCGGGAAACTTTGAGAGAACTTCCATGTCTGGTGGAGAAAACATTTCAACGGACTGAGAAGCAACAGAAGAGCTCGGGAACCATTTTTGAGTGTTCCACCAATATGTCAGCCATGGTATGTGGTGAGCAACACGCAGAGACCATTGGTCCGGCTTAAACTGCTTGTAATAGTATGCTTCATTGGACAAATTTGCAGGGAAACTAGACCACCAGTAATTAATTACTGGAGCAACGAAAGCTACTCCTGCTAATCTGTTAAATCAAAAATTCAACATTAACATAGTACACGCCCATTATTCCATACAATGAATAGAACTATACATAATGGGTCGATTTGGATTGTGTTCGATCTTAAACAGTTCAAAGCATGTTTAAGGGGTGACAATGGCCCAATTTTTTTCCTAAACTGTTTATTTAGAGATTTAAATTACTCAGATTACTATTGCAACAATATAGCTTTGTAACCAAAATTAACAGAGTCGATAATCGTAATATGTTTCAGAAGTGAACATAAAAATGTTTTGGGCTTATTCTGACCCGTATCGACTAATACCAAATCGTTTCAAGCTGAACATGTTTTAACCCGTTACCTAACCCACAATTAACAGAGTCGATAATCATAATATGTTTCAGAAGTGAACATAAAAATGTTTTGGGCTTATTCTGACCCGTATCGACTAATACCAAATCGTTTCAAGCTGAACATGTTTTAACCCGTTACCTAACCCACTAGACCCACCATCTTAACATCTATAGGAGTATATGAAGAATGCTTAGAAGGCTATTGGAATTCGATTTACACCTGTGAGGGATGTACTTGAGACAGGGCCAAACAAAATTCCCACCCATAGACATCCCGACGACATAGAATCTTGATCCAAGTCCCAGCTGATCAGCAAGTTCCTCTATATCTAAAGCCAAACTCTTCAGAGTTCTTTTAGGATCCGGATCACTCTCTCCATAACCAGGTCGGTCAAAAGAAACACTATACACACCTAACTCTTCAATAAGGGCCTGTAAAGATCAACCCACTGCTCAGGAAAGTAACTTTTAAGCAAAATTAAGTACACTGCAATTTCTATGTGATTTTATTCTTCGTCTTACGGAAATGTGTATACTTTTTGTCTAGTTGTTCACACCTTAGTTATGTCCACATTTATACAGGTAAAAAATACAAAAAGTCACAAGATTCTCAACCCTTATAACTTTAATCAAGAATTTTGTTTTAGGGTAACAAACATAATTTATCCCGAAAAAAGCCATCTAAGTTTCAAAATTTTGAATTAACGGTGTTTTTTCAAGTTAAGGGGATTCCTTGCACCACATCATCGCCATATCAAATTGAAAATTCTAAAAGTGGGTTACTTTCAATGATAGGTAGATGGATTTTATATGCAATTAGCCCAATATAACCTCATTCTACAATTTAAAGTTTACATGTCATTGTGACACTAATATATGTCACGCACGAGGAAGCGTGTACTTTACAAATCACACTGAAGAGTGTGATAATATAAAAAAATGTGTATTTACTAATTTGTTGCACTGTAGCAAAACAGTAAGACGGCATGAAAAGAATGGAAGGATATACATACCGCAGAGGCTAACGCAAAAAGATTATGATGTTTGCAATTATCAAAACCATGAACATAGATTATTTTATGCTGCGCTGTCTCTTTTGAAACACCATATTCTAAATATGACAAATGCCTTCCGTCACGAAGCTTTATCCTGGGTGAAGTAACAGGTGGACCATCTGGAGATCCGCATATCTTTGGAGGTGGTGGATGTGTTGCTTGATAGGCCCATGCCAAAAACCCAATAAAGAACACGATCAAAAATTTCTTCAAAATCCCTAAGTAGTTTTTAATGGAACAGAGCACACTAAGTTAGGAATAGTAACATAATATATCTAACTGAATGCAATATAAAGCCGTAAAAATAATTCAAAATTGCATTGCAACTATATTTTCATGTTGGAAATGAGTTCACATATGTTTTTAAATGGAGCTCCATATATAAGCTATGAATTGAATGGTTAGACATCAATACAGGCTTCCTTGGTCAGTACAACTTAAGAAAGCAGCACGCCATTATTTCAAACAGGAAGAATGTATAAGGATGTAGCCGAACTATTAAAACTAATCCATATATACAAAATCTAACATAGAATATGCCCATGTACCAAGTTTCTACTTTACAAAATAGAAAAAATAACCAATTTATATCTGTTATTTCAAACATTATAACGCTAAATTCGTCATCAAGCGCTTTTTTTTTTTTTTTTTTGTTGCCAGGTTTGTTATAAACCAAACTAGATAGATATATTTGAGTGGCCTAAAGAGTAATTTCGATAAGGCCAGACGGTAGGATGGTTAACTCACGGAGTAAGTGAGTGACTCACTCGTGGGTTAACAACCCACACATGCAAGTCACGCGTGAGTGCTAGGAGATGGTGGTGAGCCACTCACATCCGTGAGTTACCACTTTGTGGGCCTTTTTTTTCTTTTAATATATTTTATTCTGGTATGGGGTATTTAGTGGGGTATATTTTTTAAAGTGGGTATTTTAATCAAATGTGAGGTTGTGAGTTGTGTAAAGTGGAGAGAAAAAGCTGATGTGACGCTGAGGTGGTGGTGAATTTGGGCGAACCATACCCTCCGGCCTAACCGGTTGACTGTAATAAAAATCGTTGGAACATCTGGGTGACCTTAATAAAGTCAATAATTGTTCCAATATAGAGTAGTGCTTCTAAATTACCCTACCCTATATCCTATTTCAATCTCCATATGTCTTTTTTTTAGAACGGCATGTTAGTGGTTAGTGGATCGAGTCGTGTTTTGTGCCATCCAAGGGGCAGTATGCCTTCCTCGAACCCTAGCCTAGTTATGGTTAAACTCCTTATCGGTTTCACAGGAGAGGAAAAGCCTTTGGCAGCCCAAGGAAACCACTTAGTGAAACTTTGGTGGCCAACTGAGGTTCAATATCATGATAAAACCATTGACTAAAAAAATGAAGTCATTTAACCAGTGCAGTATTATTCAATACTCCGTACATGTTTTCATGGATTTGCGTATTAGTATATCTGATTGTACTATATTGATCCATACCTTTAGGAAAAAGAGTAGATTTGGAGTTGGATTTGGAACGTCGGGTATGTGACCTGGCAGATGAAGCTGATATCTTTCTGGAGGCACCGCCACCACTGCCTGCCATTTTTGGGTTGGTGATCAAATCTATTGTGCCAAATCCCACCTTTTGGACTCCCTCTGGTACAAGTAAGTATTCTTCTTCTGTCTTTTTCACTTCAGTCAAAAATGTGTCATAGTTTTAGTCCCTCAACTTTCCCTTTACTCACCTTTAACTTTAATCTATTTTTTAAAGGGTATCTTCCTCGCAGAAACATAAAAAGAGTTTTTTATATCTTTATCACTTCATTCGAAAGAGGTTTGATGTCAAAATAAAGATAAATGTCAAAAATACACAATGTATTTTCTAAAATAATTTATTATACTTACTAAATTTTTTTATGTTCGATTTTACCACATAGGATTTGGTCAAACATTTGAATATACTTTTGACTTTTCTAGTAATTATTGATGTTGATGATGATGTTTATAAAGATGAAGATGATGATGATTTGATGATAGTTAGCTAAGGGGCCAACAATATAAAATTAAATTTTAAGTTAACGAAATAAGTAATGGTTCCGTTAAGTAAAAGATATATTCAAATGTTTGACCAAATCCTACGTGGCAAGCATGCAAATCGAACATAAAAAAGTTCGGTGGGTATAATGGATTATTTTAGAAAGTACGTTGTGTATTTTTGACATTTACCCCAAAATAAAGTTAGAAAAGGTAGGCAGTGTTTGTATTAATATGGGTCACCTTAATTTTGTACTCCTGTCTTTTCTTTCTTTTTAGTTTAAAAACTAATTGTAATTTTTATTTTATTATAAAAAATATTTTATTTCATATCAAATGATTATTTAGGGGTTTTGAGATTCCTTATTAAAAATAGATTATTCGTTTTGTAAAACGAATAATCAGATAATCAGCTTTTACAAAACGTTGTTATAAAATATAGTGTTTGGATTTGATTATTTTGTTTGATGTTTGGTAAATAAAATAATTAATTGATAGGTTTGTTTTGTGAGAAAAAGAACTTTTATAGGTTTGTTTTGTAATTTGACTATGGGCCCATATGTGCGTTTTAGAACTGTACCCCTATAGTTGCTTTTTGAAAATGACGTTTTGGGATCTTATAAACGCAATAAATCACTTTTTCAGTTTCTTTTGCCAAACACTCCAACCAACTTATTTATGTTTCCTTGAAACGGAATAATCAAATAATTTGACACAAATCGCAATCCCAAACACCCTATACACAATAATCTATGTTTTTTCTTACATCACACCAAAATTCAAATCAAAATTCATGTGAAATCCAATTTTAATTATAATTCTAAACTAAATTTTCTCTTAACTCACCTTTAAGTTAATCTATTTTTTAAAATGTACTTATATACTTTCTTATAAAGTTCAATAGAGTCCTTTAATTTATCAAGTCCCAATACACTCATCAACACCATTCAATCCACTTTCATCATACGGTCCAAGATTAAAAATAAATAAATAAACAAAAGCCTTCTCATCCCTCCTCAACTGTTAACACAAAAAACACAACACCCATCAACCCACCACTGCCGCCCATCACCGCCACCACCAGGGGCGGATTTACATTATAATTGCGGAGTGGCGGCGCCCCCTATTGCTAAACCAAAACGATCAGATTTTAGTATATTTTTTCTATAAATTTGAGTGTTATTTTTAAAAATCCCCCCCCCCCCCCCCTCCACTCGAAACTTATATTGCCCCCCACTCACACATTAAATTCCGACATTTAACGCTGTAAAACCTAGAAATCTTCAATTTTAAGTTATAATACTTGGTTTTTTATTTAGATTATAATTTTTTCGCTTTGCTATTGTCAAAAAAAAAATTGCCCCCGACTATAACATTTTCTGCGTCCGTCACTGGCCCCCACCAACCACCACCACCAACACCAACTACCACCAGCAACCACGACGAGATCCACACTACCCGATCAAATCCACACCACAAAACCCTAAATTTTAGCACTAAGTTTAATTATTTATGGATATACGAGACGAAATAGATGTCGATGATTGTAAGTTGTTTATATTATGCTTATTTTTATGTTTTTTTTTTCATTTTGATTATACTTAGAAACTTTCATAGCAACTCTAGATATTACACATGTTATGATTGTTGCTGCACACCATATGTTTGATGAAATGACACAATGATAATCACATGTGATTTAGCAAGTTCTGATTTATGAATGAACATTTTTATTGAAGTTTGATCGATTATTGTAGTTGATAAGCTGATTATAGAAGTGGACTTATGATTATAGAACTGGGACTATGACTCTATATGAGTCATGATGACTCATATATGAGTCAATATGGTGACTCAATATGAGTCATATATGAGTCATGATGACTCACATATGAAACTGTACATATGTAAGTCTTTTTAGTAATACGGGTAATAATATAGCCTCTTTTGTAAGAAAATCATGGTGACTCATATATGACTCACTATGATGACTCATATATGACTCACTATGATGACTCATATATGAAACTGAAACATATAGATTTTGTATTGAAACTTGTAGTACTTTACTAACTTTTTTTTGTTTGCAGATTTTAAAAGGGCCACGAACTCTTTTAAAACCAACCCTTATCTGCCTCCCATTGTGAGATGGAGGAGTCTGATGAGGGTGATAATGATGAGGAGGGGTCTGGTGATGATGAGGAGTAGAAGGGGTCTGGTGATCCTGATGATGAGGAGTCTCGTGAATCGTAGTCTTGGTGAATTGTAGTTGGATGGTAAAACTGATGATAGTTGTAGTTATGTGGTCTTCTGTGAATGCTAAGTTATTTTGAATTGATTGTAGTCGGAACACAATTATTTGATAGTTTCTTTTCATTGTATGAAATGTGTTTTTACATGCTTCTTTATTTAAACAATTTACAATTGTGTTTTACGTATTTACTGCTTATGTTGTGTGTTAAATCTGATCTAGAAAACCTATATGCTTGAGTCACTATGAAACATACATGTTTCACCATGACTCATATATGAGTCACTATGAAACATACATGTTTCACCATGAATCATTTATACCCATAAATCATATATGATTCATAATGACTAATATATGAGTCACTAGTCATTTTTACAGAATATTCTTATGATATATTTTCAACTACTTGGATCTTCACTAGTCATTTTTTACAGAATAGACACAACTACTTGGATCTTCACAATAACAACAAACACAAGAATGAAAAATGTTTGATCTTCAATGGATCTTTGAGGTAGACACAACACTTCTAGGATGAAAGTGTTTTTCTTTTTTCACTTGAGAGAAAGAGATGGGAGGAGAAAGATTAACTTCTAAACAAGTAGTAATCAACCAAATAACCAAGGATTTGAATGATTTAAGAAGATAGATTGAATCTGAAAATTTGTGTGCAAAAGAGGTGAAAAGAAAATATGAGAATGGTCCACTATTTATAATACAAAGCTCCAACGGCTCTGGGCGCGGTTCCTTATCAATAAGGAACCGCATAGCTATTTGAGGAACCATCGGAGTAGACTCCGCTCCCTTTTTTCTTTTAGTGGTGCAGTCACATCTGGTGGAATATTTATCCTCAAAAGATATTCTTAACCCATATGAAATATGCCATTTTCAAATTTTCAAATATATAATTTAATAAAACATTTTCTTAAAAAAAATTGTAATAAAAAAAATTGTCACATTAAATAAAAAGTGAGTTTTAAGAAAAATTAAATCCTTGATCACTTAGTTAGGTTTTCTTGTTTGTTCATACCTTAAGTGATAATAGATGAAATGAAAACTACTTGAACTCAAAAATTCGTTTTTTGTTGTTTTCGTAAATGCTTGTTTTTATATATTGTTGTAATCAAAACAAAGCGAGACCGAAAAATACAAGTAACGTTTAGGCATCATTGCATTAACAATCTCCTCCTTTTTTATTCCGAAAATACATAAACTCAATCACATGAAAAACAAGATTTTCGAAAACGAGTTTATTTCATTTCTCTCCCTTTGTCAAAGTAAAAAGGTTGCAAAAGTCTTTGTAGAAGAGAAGAATAGGACTTTGCAAGTGCCCCCACCCCCTTGCTTGGAGCACCAAGGAATCGAGCTATGGTGACAAGCTACATAGAAGGGTTAGAAGAAGAAAAGAAACACCCAAAATAGATATAACAAAGGTCACACAATAAGAGAAATAAGAGAAGAAAAAAGAGAACCAAGATCCATAATAAGTCATGTTAAAAGAAAACATGAAAAAGATACAAGGAAACAATTCATACAAAGATGTATGAAAAACAAGCCAAAAGAAAAGAATAAATCTAATCTTAGTTAAACTAGAACGTTAAGATGTTCTTGAATTGGATGTCTTGATAATAAGCAATCCACATGCTTAAATAAAAGACAAGGTGGTGGCGGAAGAAGGTGGTGGTGGCTTGGTAATGGTCTCATAGTCATAGTGAAGAGGAGGCTTGACTAGGAGACTTTTGATATAAATCAAATCATCATAGATATGAGTCATAACAAGATGTTGATATTTAAAACGATGGCAATATGTCCCATGATGCATGACATTATAATGTGAGGGAGGAAGAACACAAAAGGGTAGTGGTAGAAAATAAGAGGTTCCACAATCAATATTCTTAGAAGAAGAAGAAATATGATTTTGAGTGTTCTTGGGTGAATTTGGATTAAAAGAGATTGAGGAAAATAGAGGAGAATCAAGGCTTTCATTTGGTGAATAAGACATTTTGATTTGAGAAATTATGCAAATGCTTAGGGTTAAGTTGTAAAACCCGCTTTAAAATACCTTAGATCATTAAATGCATCAAATATGGTTAAATTAAAACTTTACAGTTAAATAATATACGACACGAATCATGAACATTTAAAACGAATATTACGTATATTAATTAATTACTATAAGTATTACGTATATTAATATTATTATTAATACATGATAAGTATTTACGTATAATACTTAAAACGTAACCAGAATAAAAATATGACCCTAAAATACGAACACACACGATAAATAATTAAGCATGAAAAATAAAACGAATATGTGTATGTGTGTGTTGTGTGTGGCGTCCAAAGAAAGGAAAGGGAGGGCCCATGTCCCAACCCATTAAGCTATCCTATGTGTAAACAAAATACACTCCAGGGGATTCATTAATCACTTTTCAAGAAAATAAACAAACCCTAAAACTCTTTTGGTGCTCCTCTTAGCCACGACGTACAAACACACACACAAGGAATTTGGGTTTTGATCTTGATAATAATTCGGGTATAGTGTTCGTGGTTCTAAACCTAAATCAATCACGCATTTAGTATCCTCTGATCTTTAATATTTTTATTTAATTATATCTATTTTCAAGAATCTTTAAAAACCAGTGTTAAAACATGTTTATAAAAAGATTTAACAAGGGAATCGGGTAAAAAGTTTGGTTTGCTTCGGGTTCACGTAAACCGAGACCAAGTATGGTCTTGGTGGTGGTTTATCTACACCAACCACACCCTTTATATGGTCGGTTGTGGTTTTGGTTTGCCAGCCGCAACCCCAACTGCTTAGTAGTGGGGTGCGTGGCTTGGGCAGTGGGAACCAAGACCTCTAAGGGTCTCGGTGGGAACAAGGTACGCAACAGGGGGAACCTTGGTTAGGCCAGGGGGTGCGATTAGGCAGCAGTGGCACCGGCTAACTGCCGGTGGCTGCTATGGTGGTCAGCCGCAAGCCACAGCCGTATGGCTGTGGTGTTGTGGTGTTTTCGAGGCTAAGCCGAGACCTTCCATGGTCTCGGGTGGGGGGGGGGGGGCTTGATGTGGCTCGGGTAAGACCAAACACATCAAGGGGTTTGTTTGGCTAAGTTTTTGCTAAAACATGTTATGTAAATTTTATTAATTAATTTAGTTAAATTAATACATAGTTAAATTAAATTAATTAATCACCAAGATTTATGTTATAATTTATTTAAATAAAAACCATGGTATAAGTTATGTCTATTTTATTTAAATAAACTTTAGGATAAAATAATTATTAATATAATTATTCATGTACACTTAATTAATTAAAAAAACTTAGCTTAATTAATTTATATTCATATTTAAGGTAAAGTTTTATTATTAAATCATGTAATATTATTAATTAATAAATACTTATGATATCATGTATTATTATTATTAATTAATAATCATATGTTAAGACTAAGTATTAACTATAATTAAACTTTACTATATAATTAATCATGACATATAACATGCTTATTAACACTATAGCTTATATCATATTACTTATTTAATAAGCTTATTATTAATTATGGAAATGCACTAAATATAGAAACTTTCTATTTTTAGAAACATACTAATTATGGAAACTTTCTATTTTTTGAAACTTACTATTTAAGGAAACTTGCTATTTTTGGAAAGTTACTATATATGAAAGCTTGCTATTTTTGGAAAGTTCTTATTTATAGAAACTTGCTATTTTTAGAAAGTTACTCATTATGTTATAACAAGTACTATAACACATAAAATATGAAATACACTAATCAATAACACATTAAACACTAAGAATTTCTAATAAAACAAGAACAAGTATAATAAGTAATGAACACGCCAAGTGAACTAATAATCAGTAAAATTAAGTTAAATAGACAACTTATTCATGTTCCTTTTATTATTTAGCTATCGTGAAGTCGGAGTGATCTTCCGCATTCGTTTTCATTCTCATTACTGGACATAAGGTACGGATATTCCGTCCTTCAGTAAGGACACTCTCTTCCTATATTAGGATTCCCCGTTTGCATCCATCTGTTTTCCCCAGTAGTTTACTTTAAACTAAACAGTAACTTATGTGATTAATATTTTAGATTTTGCCTGAGCTATATACATGCATGTCAGTTCCACCTAGTTATGGAGGTACCATAACCATAACACTGGAGGCACCGGTGTTATGACTCTTCCGCGGTAAGAGTGATTGCTCGCGGCGTCCCTTTCAGTTATTTGGACTATTTTATTATTATCATTTGGGGCGAATGGGTGCATCCTAGGACAAGTTTAGCAAGATTACATGGTAACTGCGGTGTGTGCCTTGCATCCGTTACATGGAGCTGATCCCTCCAACCCATACTATTATAATTAGAGGCAACCCCTCTAAGTGCATGATGAGGTCACCCCTATAAGTATTTATGCACGTTAATAATTCATGACCTATATGGGCTCCGAGCATATTTAAAATATAGTTTTCAGTATAAAATAAACATAAGTCTTTTCATAATTCAAACCAGTTTATAAACTTACACCAGGTTTTCCAGGACTTACACGTATTCCGCTGTACTTCATTTCATTTCATTTCTTGCTTATGTTTATGCTTTACATTTTATTGTTATATATCCGCACACTAATCGTATTGCTCAGCCGTATTTCTTTCTATGTCCCAATACGGCAGGTACTAAAGGGAAAAGCTAGGATCTCCAAGAGTATGTGCATTTGGATGGAGGCTCCCTTGTCTTCACATCTTTAATGAATATACATACTTTTACTTTGCTGGACATTATTTAGTCCTTTCATACATTTCTATGCTTATGCGTTGTGTGTGGAGCTTATGTTTGGAACTGATGTTTGTTTCCGGTTTCCTTTATGGTCATTTAATGTTTTAGACATTTACCTTGCATGCTTTGATGACACACCATAATTACTACGTTACGGTTCACTTATCCAAGTGGGGTGTTACAATTATGGTATCAGAGCCCAAGGTTTCGACCTGTAGGCTCTTAAAATTTAACCTGTGACTAGTGGGTAGTCTGCAGAGTCTTACTAAACTGACAGTAAATTTTATTCATTTCATTTCATGCATCTTTGTTTTTTGTTAAGTTTTGACTAAGTAATGGTTGGTACAGGACTGTCCATATTTAGTTGCATGTGCTTTTCATTCGAATTTTATTTTGTGAACCGACCCATAGGCGTTCACCCTTGCTCATGTCAATTTTGTTTTGTGGACCGACCCATAGGCGTCCACCATTGCCAATGGCTGTTTTTCGTTGGTTATGCCTTCATAAACTCTTCACGCATCTCTTATGTTTATCCTATATTTCTAACAGATTAATCATTTTGCTTGTTCCTCTTTTAAACTGTCAGATGGTCAACACACGAACTGAGCAGGAACTGGATGTAGTTGTCCAAATAACTCTGCAAGCTATGCTCCCACAGATCAGGAATCAGATTCGGGATGAATACCAGAACATATCGAATGAGAACAACAATCCTCCTCCTCTACCAGTCACACCCCACACGTGGCTGGAAAGATTCAACAAGCAGAAGCCTCGATCTTTCGAGAGGACTGAGTTATCATCAGAAGCGTAAAAGTGGATTTCACGCATTCAGAAGATTTTCGATGCCATGGGCTGCGATGAAGTGTACAAGGCACGATTGGCTTGATACAAGTTCGAAGGCGATGCACTGGCATGGTGGAGATCATACAAGCTGAGCAATGGAGGTAATGTATGGTTGGCTGCTTTGACATGGGATCAGTTCAAGGACCTGTTCTACAATCAGTTCTTTCCTACAGCTGAGCAGGAACGGCTAAAGAGGGACTACCATGCCATTCGTCAGAGAACTGGAGAGAACAATACGGAGTTTATGCATAGATTCCTCAGGTTAGCTGGATTTCTGGGCGCTGCTGCAGGTACAACTGAAGAGCAAGCGAAGCACTTTCGTTGGGCTCTTCACTCCTCGACTGCTGATCGGCTACTTAGTGCCACTTTCACTAATGTGTCACAAGTGGCAAACACAACACGTAGCTTGGAGATGCTCCATGAGAGAGACGACTATGAGGAGCCAGCTCGTTCAGAGAAGAGGTATAAATTTCAGTCATCAACCGTTACCATCTTATTCAAATTTGTACGCTCATTTTATATCTTTTCCTATCCAATTGTATCTTTCAGGAAGAAGGGTGGAGACCGGTCCCAACCGGCCACTCAGCTGACGAACAACAAGGGGCACGGTCAATCTAATGACCGGTACGGATCATACAGGCATAAAGGTAATGATAATTACCGTAACAATGCCAGCTATTCCAACAACAACATGTCCCTAAATTCTTAAACTCTTCTATGTTAAGTTGTTGTATGTCATAAATGCTAACATCTCAGCATCATAAACAGGAACTCTGCGAGTGGGTGTGATGTGGTAAAATTGTACACGTTTTATGAAAAACGCGTATAATCGGCAAGTATTAAGCTTTACGTTTTAAGCAAAACGCAAAACCGAAAAATGCGAGTTTGTTCTCGGCAGAGGTGTATGTTATGTGCCAATATTTATAAAACAATGTTTGGATTAGTAACGTTTTTGGATTTGAGAAGAAATAAAATTAAATGACGAGTTATGCTAATTTTAAACTACGACGAATAATAAAACGTAAACTTAAAGACGTAAAACGCGACGAAAATAAAAATTTAATCTAAAAATTAATTAAAAATCAAAGTTAAGTCTAAAATAATATAAATAAAAATAAAAACTCAATAAATAAATTTTAAAACTTATTATCGATTTAATATTTAATTTTAAATGCTAGCTAAAGCCTTAAAATTAAATAAAATCAACAAAAAGCCCAAAATATTATTTTTTCAAACCAAAATCTTACTTATATTAATTAAAAGCTAAAAAATATTTTTTCTGAATTTTTAAAAGTATTTTTCTATTTTTAAAATGCTAAAAACTAATTTTATACAAAATAATGATAAATAATAATAAAATAATCAAAAAATAAAATTTCTTTACTGAAAGTTCTAAAATACTTAATAAAATAGGGGGAAATAAAAAGACTAGAAAAAGTTGATTTTTAGGCTAATAAGACAAAACAATCAAAGTTTAAAAGTGACTTGTTGAAACTTTTGTCTTTTAGTCAAGCAGTGGGAAGAAACAAGCAGTCAGTGGGAACTTGGTTCCCACTGCTCTTCATAGAAAATAATTTGGGGCTATTTGGCTTGTTTTAAGCTTGGTTATTTAGTATTTTTGGGCAACAAAGGCACCCCTACAACCATTAGGGTTGTAGGGAGTCAGGTGAACAAAAAAAACACAAATGCAAACACAAACAAACCCACATAATCCAAGTTCAATTCACTGTTTGGGCATAAAGAAGGTCTGGTGTGCTGTTGGTAATCAGGGACCTACAAGAGCATGTTTGACCACCAAAACCCCACCCAATCCTTGTAACCAGATAATGCACAAACAATATACCCTACAATCTATGTGTGGAACAAAATTCAAGCCAAGATACACAAATTTGACCCCTAAAATACCCTCTGGTATGTTTGACTGGCAGAAAGTGGGTGTTGCTAGGTTCCTGGTATAAATGACCACAAGAGTGGATTTCTAACAAGCAAATCTTTTCTTAAAGCTAAGCAAACCATAAACCAAATTGCAAACTACCTTATGTTACCTATACACTAACTAATATCAAGATATTAAGATCCAAAACTCAGCTTAAAACTCACAAAATGTCCTAGTGACAGAATTTTGTGCAAAACTATGAATCACTCAAACTTTTTAAAACTTTGAATTACTTCTAACCACTACTCAAAACACTTTAACACCCACTTATAAAAGATGTCTAGGCCTAATTGGTTGGTTTATGTTGTCAACCATAAGCCCAAGCTAACAGATCCAAACACCCATTATAATTTTGCTAACAAATATTTTTCAAACAAATTCTTGCATAAATAACACTCAAAACTAATGGTATTGAGAACATGAACAAAGATTAATAATCCTAAACCCTAACACTATCTTTAACCAAATCAGCAACACAAACTACTTCCATTCAAGCACAAATACACAAAATTCTAAAAACCTAGAGGGTCCAAGCTACTGACCTTGTGAGACCGACATCTAGGCCCCACAATGGCATGCTGATGCCATTTCCTTGTTTAAGCTTTCTAAAAGGATGTTAAAGTAAGCAGCTTATGGACTTCTTTGTTGAGTGGTCTACAATAGACCTAAAATAAGTGAGACTTGGGAAAGACTTCTATGATAGTACCCCTGAAACAATGAAAGAAAACAGAGAACAAGTTACAATAAGCTATTGTCCTAGCTTATTTTTCAGATAAGCCAGTTGATTGTAGGTAAATCGTACACGTTTTAGGAAAAACGTGTATGTGGCAAGTATTAAGTAGTACGATTTAATTAAAAACCGTAAAACCGATAAATGCGAGTTCGTTCTCGAAGGAGGTGTGTGATTATGAGTGCCAATATGTAAAATCAAAGTTTGGATTAGTGTCGTTTTTGGTTTTAAGAGAGAAAAATAAAGACGAGCTACGACTATGATTACACTACGACGAATTGACATAAAACGCGAACGTAAATACGTAAAACGTGACAAAATTAAAAATTAAAGCTAAAAATTATTTAAAAATTAAAACTAAGTCTAAAATAATATAAATAAGAATAAAAATCCAATAAATAAATTTTAAAACCTTTTATTAATTAAATATTCAATTTTAAATGCTAATTAAAGCCCTAAAATTAAATATAATTAAGAAAAAGCCCAAAGTATTATTTTATTCAACAAATAACTCACTTATATTATTTAAAGACTAAAAAGTATTTTTCCTAGTTTTTAAATACTATTTTTCTATTTTTAAAATGCTAAAAACAGTTTTTAAACTAAAATAATGATTAAAAATATTAAAATAATACTAAAATTAATTTAACTATTTGCAAAATCCTAAATTATATTACTAAATAATAGAAAATTGAAAAAAACAAAACTTGTTTACACTAAAAGACAAAACAGATTATAATTTAAAACTAATTAAACTAAAAATAAATCTAAAAAATACTTAAAAATGTGAACAGTAAAATCTTTTTAAACTAAAAATCTTAAAATCTTTTTCTGAATCTAAGAAGAATTTTAAAACTGAAAAATGTAAAATTTTACTAAAAGACAAAAACAGTTAATTAAAAACTAATTAAAAATGCCATTTAATCTAAAAAATAGAAAATGAACAGTAACATAAAAATAAATTTAATGAAAAATTCAGAAATAAAATAACAAAACTAAGAAAATTAAAATCAAGTTAAAACTCTTAAAAAAGTTCAGTAAAGACAAAAAAATGAAAATCTGAAAGTGACACTTGGCTAGTTTTGTCTTTTTCCCAAGCAGTGGGAACTTTTACACTAGCAGTGGGAACTTGGTTCCCACCGACTTAACAAAAATTAAGGTCTGGGCAAAGATTGACTTGTCGCTTGCTTGTTACTTAATTTCTTTGAGAGACAAAGGCACCGCCACAACCAGTTAGGTTGTGGGGAGTCAAATCAAGCACAAAAAACACTAGTCCAATGCAAAAAATGCACACAAATGGCCAAGAACAGTAACTGTTAATCAGAAAGTATGGGTATGGGTCCTTAGCTGATCTAATGTACAATCGGGTGAGTTTTGGTTGGCCAAAACTCACTCAATCAAATACCAAACCTTAAATTAACAATTCACATGCCTTAATAACACCTATACTCTAGCAATCCAACAAGATTTGGAACATGAAGATACAAAATCAAAGCTGTGATGTAGGCTTACTGATTTTTATCAAGTTTTAGCAAAAATATAACATAAAAATCCCTTTTAAAACCTATAAAACTAAACATTAAACACAGAAAACACCTATAACCAACAACTCAAGTATGTTTAGCCTAGTTTGGTTAAGTTTGTGTCACCCAAACTAACTACAAACCTTAGACCCAAACAACCCTTAAGCTTTCTGAAAATCAAAATTTTCAAACCAACTATGAGAAGAACTACTTAAAACTGATTGATTTCTACCCTAACATGCATAATAAGCATAAATAATCCAAAGCAAACAATAGATATCCCCAACAAAGCAAATTCGTACAAATTCATACAAATCACACAAAGAAACTCAAAAAATGAGACCAATGGGGTTCAAGCCTATACCTGGGCTGATGCCTTCCAAGGGATTTGTTTAAGAGCTTATGGGATGTGTGTAGAGATGTAGAGAAACCCTGTTGGCTTGTCTACAACAGACAAGAAGGGTGAACCATATCTTCAAAATGAGAAAAATTACAAAGAAAATGAGATGTGATGAGGGTCTTATTTTGTTCCTACACAAACACCACCAAACCAAGAAAAAGACTTCAAGTAGTAGAAGCCTACTAGGATAAGGCTCTTGTCAAGGAGATTATCAGTAGCTTATGCTACAGTAAAACAGTAAAGTATATAAAAAAATTGGATGAAAACAGATTTTTCAAAACCTATGGAAAACGGATTCCTTTTTGAAAATAACCTTGTAAAGTGACCAGTAACCAACAAATCTTTAAATCAAAGCTGAATCCAAAGCATGAAATCCACTTTCACTTCCTTCATGCTTGGATTCAGATTTTTAAAAAAACTTATAAATCAAGAATATTTTAACAAACTAAGTAACTTTGCTTAAATTTAAAACCTTAAACTAAAAACACAATAAAAATGGAACACAGATTATTTGCAAGATTTAAAAGAGATACTCTAAATATTCATTCACTTAAAAAAGTTTACAAAAATCTGGAACAAAAACCAAGCCACAAACCGGCTGTGGTTATATACTATATCTAGGAGGGTTCTAGAATACTGAATAAATTAATACAAAAAAGGGAAAAACCCTAAACCCTAATTCTCTGAAAGTCCAAATCTGCCCTTGGAAAATTATTCAAACTTTGTCAATTCTTTGGCATGTGATGGCCAGCTGTGTTGGAATGATCATGATCGTTGATTGGTAGCCTTTGGGACCAAGGAGTGCAATCAAGCTGTCCATTGTGTCTTTTTTTAGAAGAGTGGGAAAACGACATGAGCAGGAGAGGGGTGGACAGGCCATGTGGGTAGAGTAAGGACAAAAGTGATAGTGGGGATAGGTTTATTCAGGGATTGATTAGGGATCTGGAGGTGATTAGGGGATAACCCCTTGATTTAGTGGGTATTTAGGATTAAGGTTCTTTGTGAGAGGGGGTGATAAACATTGCTTTTAATCTGGTTTAACATTTGAAATAGTGTTTACCACCAAAAAAAATTAATTATAACCCGGTTTTGTTAAATAAGTTGAATAAAAGATGGTGGATTCCTGACATGGCATTTTGGTGGAGGTCTATTGGTGGTTTGACTGGTCCACGTGACGTGGCAAGCAGCTAGTGGGTGTTGGCAGTTATATTGTCTCCAAAATTTGGCCCCCAATGTTTCACAAACTTGTCACTTCAATCTTAACAGCTTAAGAGTTTAATTCCCTTTGTATAAAACTTTTACTTTTCATACTTTGGCCACCAAGAACTTTCATAACTTGTCACAAGGGTATTTTATGCATATATTGCATTCTTCAAGGACCAATCTTGTATAATCCGGACATTTTAGGGACCCAAATGTAGTATATGAGTTTTAAAAGGGTATAAAATGACAAGTCTTCAAAAGTAGAGGGACCAATCTTGCCAATTCTTCAAACTTCAAGGACATCTTTGGAAATTCTTTATTCGGGTCCGGTTCTTTATACGGCTTCGTTTCCCGTGTTCGTTTTTGCTTCATTCTTGTGATCTTTTGGTGAATTCACGATATCCGTACCTAAAATACACAAGCATATATTTGGGTATTTTGATAATATTTTAAGCGTTTTAAGCCCGATTTGGACGATGAGACTATGTATAATTACAGTCTCATCACTCCCCCATACTAAAACATTGCCGTTCCCCACGCAATGCTAGAATTAAGTATCGTAGCACTTCCAAAATTCATTTTATGATGACATTTATTGAAAATGTAAACTTAAATAAACTACTACATGCGTTTTAGGCATAATGTATTCTTTTCATCACCATTAAGTGACTTTTAGGGTCATAGAATAAGAACACGTGAATTCCTCATAGAGATAAGTTCGTCATCCTCGATTTTCACCCAATTCCATGCTAAGCGTGTAACGAGATCATTGTTATTATAAGTTAGCAACACGATCATATCTCATGAGTGTTAATTACGAACCTAAACTCCCTTATTCCTACTTGGTATATCTTATATTTTGTCTTAATGATCACGAGAATACATCATTGACTTATGCGTGAATAGAGATTAAGTCTAAAGTTAGAGACTTAACGGTGTAACCAAAATCATTAAATTAATAATTCACCCTAATAGACAACAATGTCAAAAAAATTAAGTCAACAAGAAGGATCGATAAACACGATTTTATAACGGTTTTGAACATGAGACTTATTACCAAGACTTTTATACGCCCCCTAACGGAAGGGCCTTATTATCATAGGTTTACCTCTATCTTTTATTCAGCTCTGCCATGGAGCTTTTATTATGACTTCGGTCTTGCCTTGTCTTTTTCTTATCCGCCATCATCGGTGGTTTTATTATGGCCAAAGACGTATATCCTCACGCTAAAGCGAATTTTGGATCTTTAAAGCTTCAAAGATTAAGGCTTGATTCACTTTCAATTTGGGCATAGATTTTTCGGCCTTGTGGGCTTCAAATTTTTGATTAATTTAGGTGAGCACTTGAAATCTTATTATAAGGTGAAGCTTTCGATTATTCGGGTTGCATATACTTCAAAACTGTGACGCTGGCGAATCCTCAATCTTTTCCTAATTTAATTACATGGAAGCTACTAAAACAAATTAGAAACCAACAATAGTGACTAAACCGCTAAATCAATATCTATTAACAATTTATTTGTCAAAAGCGTGGGGAGAATAAGCTAATAATTACTACACATGAGATCGTGAAAGATTACGAGACTTATAAATAACTCTATCATTTCTCGTCCTCATTTAAGAGACTTAGCCTAAAAAGTTAAGGAATCATAGCTAAGTGCTCAACGCGCACGGTCGAGTCAAAAATTACTCTTATTCTCACCATCGGAAAACCTACATTCGTGTCTTAAACACTTATGAAAAATACAAAAGATTTTAAAATTTGGCCATTTTTAGCCTTATTTTGCAACAAACGATAACAAAAAGATGAAATTTGGATTGTGTGATGACGTAAGCAAATTGAAGTATCTACTCACCCCCCATACTAAAACTAAACATTGTCCTCAATGTTTCGAGTCTATGGGTGAAAACACCCCCATTCTAGAGACGAAGTCGAATGCTTAATCTCGAGCATGGAAAGGGTAAAACGAATAACCTAAAAGCCGTTTATGAATTATGCTAATAAAATAAACGTTAGAACATAAAAGGATATCATCGGATATTGGAATATCCAAAGGAAACGATCGAAGCTCGAGTGATCCGTAAAACGAACACGAGAGGCTTCAATGATGACGATGAACCTAATGAATCACAATCACAAACAACCACGGAACAAAGGTTGGAAGAGCACAAGTCCCCTCGTTACACTATTAGAAAAACGATAATATATACAAGGATAAGCATGAGAATCCCCCACGAGGCACCTTGTTTTTGATAACCGAGTCAAAAGCTCGACTCAGATCCCCATAAATGTGATCATTTAGGGATAATCATGGTTTGGTCATTTTTCGTGGGGCTTACATGATAAACAATGCCCAAAAGTACGCGGAGTACTTTAAAAACCCGATACACGTATACCGGGGTCAAATATAGCGTCCTCGTTTTCGGATGAAAGACGAAACAACGCTACTCCAACACATGCCAAAACAACCCCAAAGGGGTTAAAGAAAATAGATAAGAAGTAGAAAGGTGGGGCAATTGGTAAGTCAAACTCATGAGGTACTCGAGGTAGACTCACATCAAGCAAACGAAAAGATTTTCCATTTATTTCATCGGTGGAAGACCGGGATTTCCCTTTACAAGCAATTCTGGGATCGTAAATCTCGTCCTCGGTGGAGAAATGTGAGGGAACATAAAGGGCTTCCCCCACACTAGATCCACACACACCATCGTCAAAAGGAGTAAACGATGTGGTAGCACTCAAACAACGATGTGATGACGGAGTTAAACATGTAGAAAATTCTTTTAAAACATTTTTAAAATCTTTTCCTTTTTCATCGTTTAAAAACTCTTTATGAAAACCCGATTTGATAATGTCGAAAATATTTGGCGTGTCGAATTCAAAATTAGTCGCGCTAAAAATCCTAACATTTAAGTCATTGGTGGGAGGGGGTGGCGGATTATATAAGTTCTCAAAATGTTTATCAATAAAGAACACCGCTCCCTCGGGGTCTACATACTCGTCATCCTCATGAACGTCGATCTCTTCGATTTCTTTGTCAAAGATAGGCTTGTCAAACCAAGGTTTGTCATTTCCCTCCTTGAGTATCTTAGAAACTCTCTCGAAAATATCACGATCAAGCACGAAACCATCATTCATTTGTAGGGATTGTTGATAAGTTAAATCCTCACGAATGTGGTAAACGTAATTCTCATTTGAGGAGTGTTGATTAGGTAACTCCTCGAGAACTGGATTTTGGGTCACATGAGTTGGTTCGTCATCGAAAATAAGACGTTCTAACTCATTTAGTTCATCCTTGATTTTGGAAAGATCGACCTCACTTGTAGGTGGAAGTGGAGGTAAAAGAGCTAGCTCTCGTTCAATGATTTCCTCAATCTCAGGATCAAACTCGTAATCATCGTACTTCGCACATTTCTTTTTAGGAGAATAAAAAATGGCATGTGTATTTCGAAGTACGTGATCAATCTCGGCAAAATCGTCATCTTCATCATCAAAGAAAGAGTCGATGTGAGCACTCATATCCATGGTCTTACAAGTCAAATGACTATGCTTAGGTGACATTTCTAAGACGAGAGGATCGATGTCGATAAAACCTTTCGCCTCAACGGGTATTGGGCTAGGAAAAGGAGGCACTTCGATGGAGTTAGAAGTTGAAGCCTCAAAGACGTGGTCCTTCGAAGGTGGTGAAGACGAGTCCATTTTGGTCATTGTCGTGATGGCACTAACATCGCCCTTCGGAATTGGTGTTTCACTTGTTTCATCGAATGCATCCCAAAGTGATTTTTCATTCATAAATTTACACAAACCCTTTTGAATTAGGTACACGTATTCTTTATTATTAAAATCATCATCTTTAAAACCGTTCTTCTTAATTTTTTCAAAACATGCATTAAGCCTCATTCTTTCCGCTAAAGTGAACATTTTGAAATCATTAGGTTTAGAAACATTAGGTTTTGAAACCTCGGTTTTTTCATTATCATTAAACACTTGGGATTTACTTGTGAAAAAGTCCATTTTGTCATCCCCATATCTCATAGTAAGTCTCCCCTCGTGAACGTCGATTACGGTTAGAGCCGTCGATAAAAATGGTCGACCTAAAATAATGGGACATTTAGGGTCACACTCGTAATCGGATATGACGAAATCCGCGGGAAAAACAAACTTTCCAACTCTAACATAGACATCCTTGGCTATTCCAATTGGTATTAAAGGCGTACAATTTGCAAGCTCGATAGTCATGTTCGTGGGGGTAAGTCTAGGCAATCTCATCAATTTTCAAAGAGAATGAGGCATGAGATTGATGCTAGCACCTAAATCGGCAAGGGCTAAACATCCCTCAATCTCGGAAAAATCACAAGGTAGGAGAAATTGGCCCGGATCCTCTTCCTTTCTCGGCATATGCCTTTTGGGTTATTTAAGAAGGATCGATGCACAAGTTTCTTCAAGGGTTACTTTGGTTAGGTCGATAAAGCTCTCTTTTTGAACCGTGGATGGAATTTGAGGTACACGAGGGTGTGCACTCTTTTCCTTGGTCGCCACGTTCACCCCATTGACTTTAGAACAATAAGTCGTCTTAGAAGTCGAGGGTTGAGAAGAAGGAACAACACGAAATCTATCAAGGGTAGGGGTAATCACACGACTTTTTCCACGAGACGAGGCGGCTTTACATTGTTCCTTCGGATTTGCAACGGTGTCACTAGGTAACAAACTCGATGAAGCACCCGAGGCTTTGTTCATAATAGCCGAAAACAACTTTTTAATATAAATTTGTCCTTGCTCAATCTTCGTGTTTTGAAGTTTCAAAGTATTAGTAAATTCGTTTTTCAAAGTACCAATTTCTCCCTCTAATCGTCTCATATTAGCCTCATTCGTTTTCATGTAATTTTGAAAATCGTTTGACGAACTATTTTGATTTGAATTAAAGTTCCCTTGGTTTTGATTACTTCTTTGAAAATTTCCTTGATTACCACTTGAAAAATTGTTTCCTTGATTGTTGTTGATTGAAAAATTCGAGTTTTGATTATTGTCTCGATTTTGCCAATTCAAATTAAGACCTTGATTATAACCTTGATTTTGATTCGAAAAATTTCCTTGTTGATTATTTCCTTGAAAATTGTTTCGGTTTTGATTAAAATTGTTGCCTTGGTTATAATTGCCTTGTTGTGATGGACCGACATTATTTTGATTTTGATTTGCAAAATTGTTGTTTAACACACTCACATTCGACGTTTGGCCATCCGTAGCCGCACACTCGTAATAATTATGAGGTCCACCACAAAACGTACACGAAACCTCAACCGCTTTCACCGTAGCGGGAGCGTCTTTCTTTTGCATTTCGACGAGAAAAGACGTAAACACATTCGTTAACTTGTCGACTTTCGCATCCACTCTCTCAATGTCGCGATTAGAACTACTAACATTGGCGACATAGGCAACACTCGGTGCGTTGCGGAGTTGGTAAACCTTGGATCGATTTTCGATAATCATCAATGGATCTTTCGGAGTCTTACACAAAAGTTGCCACCGGCGGCGGAATTCAACGAATCTTGTTATTGAAAACTAAGACCGTTGTAAAACGTATCGATTTGGTGCAACTCGGAAAATCCATGGCGAGGACATTGCCTAAGAAATTCCTTAAAACGATCCCACGCGTCTGTAAAAGATTCATTCGGTTTTTGCTCAAATTTTGTAATTTCATTTTTGAAAAACGTCGTCTTAGACGGTGGGAAAAAATAATTAACGAACTTGGAGACGAGATCCTTCCACGTAGCTTGGATTAACGAAAGCATTCCGCTCTTAATCTCAAAATTCTCCGCTTCGATAGTGGGAATTAAGATCGCGTCTTCATAACCCTCGGTGGGCGCTTAGAGCAATTCCATCATCGAACGATTGTCGGCCATCTCCTCTACGATCTCTTCAACAATGATATTAGGAACGTCGGTTTCTAAATCTCGTCTACGTTTTCGATTCCTTCGATTACGATTGCGTCGATTCGAACCGTCGCTAGAATTAGAATAATCCTTCGATCGAGTTTGCATGCACTAAGCGTAGAATGGGTGGTAGCAAAGAAGATTCTTTTTGCGGCTTTTCGATTTTTCAATTTTTTTGGTTTTTGATTGTTTTTTTAAAAAAAAATTTGGATTTTTGTTGTATTACGTAGACTCAAATCTACAAATCTCTCCCCGAATCGATTTCTCAATTAAAGGAGCCTCAAAGAATGAAAACGATCACGTGGGATGAACGCTTTCGATGACTTTAGAACGTTGGTGTAACACCAAAACGTTCAAGAGGGTTTAATCTTGAAAACAAGCAAATATATATATGATACGTAGATAATACTTGTGCGGCAAACCCTCAATTAGCCTTCTTTCTCAAAACACGCACAAGCAAGCGGGGGAAATGAGGCGGCGCTAAGCACTTAAGAGCCTTTTTCCCTTAGGTCGTGAAATACAACCGCCTTATACCCACCTTATAGTTTGTGTTAATCAAAATTAAGCCTCACGAAAGTATTTATCTATTTTGCCTTTAAACTTTTTGCTTTAGATTCGAATACAATGATCGGGTGATGAAATCCCGAATCAAGGTTGCGTTTTCACGCTTTTGGAGTACTTGTATATTTATTGTTCTACGTAAGTACAATATAGTAATATATTCACAAAGAAAACGAAAACAATAATGGGATATCTACAATATAGTAAAAAGATTGTTTTGTGTTTAATTTAGGAAAATTAAACACGATTTATTTGGATACTATAATATAATAAGGAAAAATAACAAAAATGAGTATGTACGATATTTACGCTTTCCAAAAATTGAAAAGAAAAAATGCACTACTCACACAAACACGGTAAAAATAATGGAATACTAAAAAACACCTCCCCGGCAGTGGCGCCAAAATGATAGTAGTAAAAACACGTGTTTAGGAAAACAACGTATAATGGGCAAGTATTAAACTCGACGATTTAGGAAAACCGACGAATCGAATAAGTGCGAGTTCGTTCTCGAAGGAGGTGTGTGATTATGAGTGCCAATATGTAAAATCAAAGTTTGGATTAGTGTCGTATTTGGTTTTAAGAGAGAAAAATAAAGACGAGCTACGACTATGATTACACTACGACGAATTGACGTAAAACGCGAACGTAAATACGTAAAACGTGACAAAATTAAAAATTAAACCTAAAAATAATTTAAAAATTAAAGCTAAGTCTAAAATAATATAAATAAGAATAAAAATCCAATAAATAAATTTTAAAACCTTTTATTAATTAAATATTCAATTTTAAATGCTAATTAAAGCCCTAAAATTAAATATAATTAAGAAAAAGACCAAAATATTATTTTATTGAACAAATAACTCACTTATATTATTTAAAGACTAAAAAGTATTTTTCCTAATTTTTAAATACTATTTTTTTGTTTTTAAAATGCTAAAAACAGTTTTTAAACTAAAATAATGATTAAAAATATTAAAATAATGCTAAAATTAATTTGACTATTTGAAAAATCCTAAATTATATTACTAAACAATAGAAAATTGAAAAAAGTTGAAAAAAAAACTTTTTTACACTAAAAGACAAAACATATTATAATTTAAAACTAATTAAACTAAAAATAAATCTAAAAAATACTTAAAAAGGTGAACAGTAAAATCTTTTTTAACTAAAAATCTTAAAATCTTTTTCTGAATCTAAGAAAAATTTAAAAACTGAAAAATGTAAAAGTTTTGCACTAAAAGACAAAAATAGTTAATTAGAAACTAATTAAAAATGCCATTTAATCTAAAAAAATAGAAAATGAACAGTAACATAAAAATAAATTTAATGAAAAATTCAAAAATAAAATAACAAAACTAAGAAAATTAAAATCAAGTTAAAACTCTTAAAAAAGTTCACTAAAGACAAAAAATGAAAATCTGAAAGTGACACTTGGCTAGTTTTGTCTTTATCCCAAACAGTGGGAACTTTTACACTAGCAATGGGAACTTGGTTCCCACTGACTTAACAAAAATTAAGGTATGGGCAAAGATTGACTTGTAGCTTGCTTGTTACTTAATTTCTTTGGGAGACAAAGGCACCCCACATAACCAGTTGGGTTGTGGTGAGTCAAATCAAGCACAAAAAACACTAGTCCAATGCAAAAAATGCACACAAATGGCCAAGAATAGTAATTGTTAATCAGAAAGTATGGGTATGGGTCCTTAGCTGATCTAATGTGCAATTGGGTGAGTTTTGGTTGGCCAAAACTCACTCAATCAAATACCAAACCTTAAATCAACAATTCACAAGCCTTAATAACACCTATACTCTAGCAATCCAACAAGATTTGGAACATGAAGATACAAAATCAAAGTTGTGATGTAGGCTTACTGATTTTTATCAAGTTTTAGCAAAAATATAACATACAAATCCCTTTTAAATCCTATCAAAATAAACATTAAACACAGAAAACACCTATAACCAACAACTCAAGTATGTTTAGCCTAGTTTGGTTAAGTTTGTGTCACCCAAACTAACTACAAACCCTAGACCTAAACAACCCTTAAGTTTTCTGAAAATCAAAATTTTCAAACCAACTATGATAAAAACTACTTAAAATTGATTGATTTCTACCCTACCATGCATAATAAGCATAAATAATCCAAAGCAAACAATAGATATCCACAACAAAGCAGATTCATACAAATTCATACAAATCACACAAAGAAACTCAAAAAATGAGACCAATGGGGTTCAAGCCTATACCTGGGTTGATGCCTTCCAAGGGATTTGTTTAAGAGCTTATGTGATGTGTGTAGAGATGTAGAGAAACCTTGTTGGCTTGTCTACAACAGACAAGAAGGGTGAACCATATCTTCAAAATGAGAAAAATTGCAAAGAAAATGAGATGTGATGAGGGTCTTTTTTTGTTCCTGCACAAACACCACCAAACCAAGAAGAAGACTTCAAGTAGTAGAAGCCTACTGATAAGGCTCTTGTCAAAGAGCTTATCAGTAGCTTATGCTACAGTAAAACAGTAAAGTATATAAAAAAATTAGATGAAAACATATTTTTCAAAACCTATGGAAAACGTATTCCTTTTTGAAAATAACCTTGTAAAGTGACCAGTAACCAACAAATCTTTAAATCAAAGCTGAATCCAAAGCATGAAATCCACTTTAACTTCCTTCATGCTTGGATTCAGATTTTAACAAAAACTTGTAAATCAAGAATATTTTAACAAACTAAGTAACTTTGCTTAAAATTAAAACCTTAAACTAAAAACAAAATAGAAATGGAACACAGATTGTTTGCAAGATTTAAAAGAGATACTCTAAATATTCATTCACTTAAAAAAAGTTTACAAAAATATGGAACAAAAACCAAGCCATAAACCGGCTGTGGTTTTATACTACATCTAGGAGGGTTCTAGAATACTGAATAAATTAATACAAAAAAGAGAAAAACCCTAAACCCTAATTCTCTGAAAGTCTAAAGCTGCCCTTGGAAAATTATTTAAACTTGGTCAATTCTTTGGCATGTGATGGCCAGCTGTGTTGGAATGATCATGATCGTTGATTGGTAGCCTTAGGACCAAGGAGTGCAATCAAGCTGTCCATTGTGTCTTTTTTAGAAGAGTAGGAAAACGACATGAGCATGGGAGGGGTGGACAGGCCATGTGGGTTGAGTAAGGACAAAAGTGATAGTGGGGATAGGTAGGTTTATTCAGGGATTGATTAGGGATATGGAGGTGATTAGGGGATAACCCCTTGATTTAGTAGGTATTTAGGATTAGGGTTCTTTGTGAGAGGGGGTGATAAACAATGCTTTTAATATGGTTTAACATTTGAAATTAGTGTTTACCACCAAAAAAAATTAAGTTATAACCCGGTTTTGTTAAATAAGTTGAATAAAAGATGGTGGATTCCTGACATGGCATTTTGGTGGAGGTCTATTGGTGGTTTGACTGGTCCACGTGACGTGGCAAGCAGCTAGTGGGTGTTGGCAGTTATATTGTCTTCAAAATTTGGCCCCCAATGTTTCACAATCTTGTCACTTCAATCTTAACAGCTTAAGAGTTTAATTCCCTTTGTATAAAACTTTTACTTTTCATACTTTGGCCACCAAGAACTTTCATAACTTGTCACAAAGGTATTTTATGCAAATATTGCATTCTTCAAGGACCAATCTTGGATAATCTTGACATTTTAGGGACCCAAATGTAATATATGAGTTTTACAAGGGTATAAAATGACAAGTCTTCAAAAGTAGAGGGACCAATCTTGCCAATTCTTCAAACTTCAAGGACATTTTTGGAAATTCTTGATTCGGGTCCGGTTCTTTGTGCGACTTCGTTTTCCGTGTTCGTTTTTGCTTCATTCTTGTGATCTTTTGGTGAATTCACGATATCCGTACCTAAAATACACAATGAACAAACACAAGCATATATTTGGGTATTTTGATGATATTTTTAGCGTTTTAAGCCCGATTTGGACGATGAGACTATGTATAATTATAGTCTCATCACCAGTATACAACTTATTGCACTAATGAGCTTAATAAGAAAATCAAGAGTTTGATTTTTATGAAAACAGTATAAAAAGGTGACTTTTTTTGTTCTCTTGTAGAAAATATAAATGAGGCCGAAATTTAAACATTAACCAAGAAGTTACTCCTATAAGCTCATGTGTCAAACAAACTTATAGGATAGCTTATTGTTTAATGGTTCTCAAAGAAAACAACAAAATCTTGAATATTTCTTTGACAAAACTAAATAGTAAAGTTGCTAGAAAATTCACTTGTTTACACTACAAATAGAAAGTAAAGTGGAACTCAGATCCTTGCAAGTATATTTTTAAAAACACTCTAAATATTTATTGATAAAAATAGCATTACAAGAAAATGGAACAAAAATAATGAGACACAATGCGTCTCATTATATACTAAGGAAAAAAGAATTCTAGAAGCTAAAACATGTAAACCCTGATCATAAAAATACCCAAAATGCCCTCTTGAAGTCTTCAAATTAGAAATCAGTCAGAGTTGGTCATGTAATGTTGTTCTTGGATGCTTATGCTATGCCAGTTGTTAGAAACGATCTCCAACGTTCAATGAAACTTTGGGACAAAGGAATGAGCTGGGTTCGTTGATCTTCTGTTGTTGATTCCCATTTTGCTATTTCGAGGGAGACAGGGGTAACCGTGTGGGGTCCAGGGAGTCACGGGGTGGCTGTTTAAGAGGTAGGAAAGGATTATGATGGATGGAATTTATGTTCTGGAAATTAACAGCCATTACCCCTTTGATTTTGACTATAATCGTGATTAGGGTTCATAGTCGCTTATACTAAGGATTAAAGGGGGGGGGGGGGATTAGGAATAGTATTTGTTTCCCACTTCTTTTATTAATAAATAATCAGATTTAAATCTGATTAATATATAAATTAGGGAAGTGAGTGGGGTGACGTGGTGCTTTATGAGTGGGTGGAGGGTGATGAGGTGGAGGCTGGTATGGGGTTTGGGTCGGTTTTGGGCTTGGGTGTGGGTGTATGATGGGTTTAACTGGGCTAAAAATGGGTAAAGATGGGTGTGGGTTTAGTTATTGGCAAAAACAGTCCCCATGTACCAAGAAATATGCATATCAAGTTTTATCATCCTAATACTTCCATCTCCTTTGTTATCAACTATGATAGGTTTGTCATTTTTGGCACAACCATATTGCAAATTTTAAACAAGGACCAAATGTAATTAGGGCAATCTTCAAGGGCCAAACATGTATAATCTTGAAACTTTAGGGACCCAAAAGCAATTTGAGTTTTACAAGGGTTTAAAGTGACAAGTCTCCCAAAGTTAAGGGACCAATCTTGACAATATTTAAAACTCCAAGGACTTCAATGGAAAATCATGATTCGGGTCCGGTTCTTTGTGTGGCTTCGTTTCCCGTGTTCGTTTTTGCTTGATTCTTGTATCTTTTGTTGCATTCACGATATCCGTACCTAAAATACATAATGAACAAACACAAGCATATTTTACGGTATTTTATGATATTTTAAGCATTTTAAGCCTGATTTGGATGATGAGACTATGTGTAAATGCAGTCTCATCACTCCCCCATACTAAACCATTACCGTGCCCTCAAGCAATGCTAAAATAAAGTATCATAGCACTTCCAAAATTCATTTTTATATGACATTTATTGAAACGTAAATTTAAATTAACTATTACATGCGTTTTAGACATAATGTATTGTTTTCATCACGAGGACGTGACTTTTAGGGTCAAAGAATAAGAACACATGAATACCTCATAGAGATAAGTTCCTCATCCTCGATTTTCACCCAATTCCATGCTAAGCGTGAAACGAGATCATTGTTATTACAAGTTAGTAATTCTAACACTACTCATATGTGTTAATCACGTACTTAGACTCCCTTATTCCTAATTGGTATCTCTTATATTTTATTTTGTCTTAATGATCATGAGGATACATTTTTGACTTATTTTGATATTTATTTAAGCCGAAAAAAATAGGATGGTCTAATTAATAAGTAGCTAAAGGACATGATCTGTTAAAACATTTCTTCTAATCATTTAATAAAAGTCCCTAAACCTAGCTTGAAACGATTAAGAAGGATAAGTAACAGAAGTAAATACTTTTCAAACGTAGTACTTTATTATTGTATAACAAGTATTACATGTGTTATGGATAACACAGTTTGAGGACAATGTGTTGTGTACACTTTGTACAAAATAAAGCTAACTCAAGAACACATGCACAACTGTTCTTTCTCTAAGTTCTAAAGAGTTAATGTGTGTAATCTAACAAAGTGAACAACATTAACTCTAGCCTACATATCCTATTTTTAGTGGTACGAGGTTGACTTCTAGTACTGATTGATGGTGACTAGACAAAATAGACAATCTCAGACATCTGTTAAAAGATGCTCTTCTATTCTTGGTAGTCCGCCACAACACTTTAGGGAAACAGAGCTGACATAGTTTCCCTTTTCTTCATACCTTGTACTTTAGGCTGCATAAATTCTCGCCTAAACACTTAGGTATGTCCAAAGTGTACTGAGTGTTAACAGGGTATTGCTACCCCTGTTAACACTCAACCACTCAGAGTCCTTGATACATCTTGGCTGTTATCCAACAAAGCCAATGAGTACGTCTTCAAGTAATCTTCGACTTCCTTGACAATGTCTCTGACATGGACTTCTCTGTGGTTGCTCACAGAGACTTAGAACTCATTGAGTCTTGGGTTACTTTCCTATCTCCTAGGCACAGGCAAGTTAATATCAAATAGCTTAATTTAAGTTAAAATCTATGACTAAGGGAATTCTAACAGACTCAGATTCCCAACAATCTCCCCCTATTTAAACATAAATACAACTAGATCTAAATAAGTTATAGTAAGTGAGATAACAGCTTGTTCTTACACATAACAGATCTAACAAACAACTTCATACTTCATTAATACTTAAAAAAAATTACAAGTATAATACATGAGTAAAACAAAATAGGAGAGTAAACGTTCATCTGTGAAAACTTTAGTAATCATCATTCTTGATTTTCTCTTCAGCCTCAGCTATGTCTGTTCTAGTATCCAATTTAGCCTTTAACGCTTGGGCAAATTCCTTGGAGTACTCTGTGTTAAGTTTAAGCACCTTCTGAAACATTAGAAGCTGAACAGTTGATGCAAGCCCTAGCTCATCTTCCCTTTGGAACACATATTGGCATTCCCTCTTCATGTAGGCCATACCTTTTTCAGGCTCAGTGTAAGTCTGACTATCAACAGGACCTACAATCCTATTTGGAAGAATCAGGTTCCTGTGCATCCCATCTACTTGGATATCATCAGTCACAAAGGTTTCTTGAAGGAATTGAGTCATCCTTTTTCTTTTCTTCTCAACCTTTGTTGGTTCTGGTTCAAATAGTTGTGGAGGTGGATCAATCTTGAGTTTGGTAGTTGTTTCTTTCAACCAGTTGAACTTAGCTCTCAAGGTCTTTAAGAGTAAGAAATCTGCCTGTCCAGTCCTCTTAGCAACTAAAGCTTCAATTTTAAACCATTCATACAAACCAAGTGTCTTAAGTTTGAAGTCCTCAAATACATCCATGTTGCCCGGTTGGTTATCTCTCCAAATAACCATCTGTAGGGTATGAGTTGATTTCTTAACAGTGTATTTGAACTTGGTGATTTTGCCTGGAGCATATCTTTTGTTAACGCATGCATCATAGTCAGCCTTTACCTTTTTTAGAGCCTCTGCGAGTATAATCTCCATTTCTCTTAGCCTTTGTCTTTGCTCCTCTCTGAGTTGAGGAGACATGGCTTTCATCTTGGCTTCATCCAACTCTTTGGCTTTCTTCATTTCATTTAATCGTTTGAACTCAAGTACTTGTTTCTCAATTTCTTCAACTGTTAATGGTTTTTCATCAGCTACTTTGAAAGTTGAGAATTGAGAGATTTTGGTAGTGGATCCTCCTGTCTCTAGCATCGCAGCTATTTTCTTTAGTTTGGCGTCTGTGTCTACCATAACTATTTCTTTCCCTTTCTTCGAGACAGAGGATTCTTCACTTGCTTTTTTCATTTCTTCAGCATGTTTCAAAAATGTTAGCTGAGCTGGTCTTGGACAACTTTTGGTAGGGAGCTGACAGTGAATTTAAGTTTCTTAGCATTTGGTTTATCATCATCCACAACCTTATTGGTGTTATCCAAAGACAGGGAATTTGATGAATCAGCTGATTTGTTGTCTTGTTCCTCCTTACTTTCATCATCATCATCAGGTACAGTGATTGGTGTAATGACTTGGAGAGGAATGGGGTTTTTAGCTGTACCTATGGTAGTGTTGACAGGTTCTAGTTTTAGTAAGTCAACTTTCTCCCCCTCACGTTTAGCCTGTCTCTTGAGACGCTTGGCTGAACGTGACTGAAGGTATCTAGCAACCTGTTCAACAGATGTGGCCAGTTTCTTTTGCATGTTCCTTGATCCTCTGGAAATTCTTAGAAGCCTATTACAGTTGCGATTCACAAAGCGATCAACATGTCCATCCAAATAGTGAGTGTGACGTTTTTTCCTGTTGCACACAGCCTCAAACTCTTTGTGCATCACCAACTCGTGGGCTGAAAGCATGTCAGGGACTTCTTTAATGATGGTATCTTTGATGCGAGTGGATAAGTGACTAAGTCCCTGAGAAACTCCTTTTCTTGTGCCATCTTGGATGGGTTCAGTGATGGCATCTTTAACAGCCTGGGAAATGATCTTGGGAAAATTGATTGTGAAGGAATGAATTTCAGACCCCATTTTATCCAACTTGCGTGACAGGCGTTCAATATCGAAGGCATGATGATAGGGCCTTAAACCATGAATGTTCAGGCTTTGCTGCTCATATTCATCTTCCTTGGGAAAAAGATCAAAGTTGGTTTGTTGTGGATGATCGAACAACAGAAACTCTATAGTAGGATCATACACAGTGGTTGTAAGCTCCTTTGTGACAGATGTAGCAGCTATGGCTTTGGGTGGTGACATATAAGGCTGTTCATCTTCTTCATCATCCTCCTCCTCAATCATCCCCTCAGGGAGAATTTCGTCATCTGGCATAGATTCAGGCTCAGATAGGCTTTCAATGAAGGCAACCACATCATCTTCAGCATATGGCATGGGCTTATCTTCTTTTGGCTGATCATGAATCAAATTATCAACTCCTTCAGCTGTAGCCAGAGAGTCTACATTTGGTTGTACAACATCAGCCTGCAATTTGTGTAAGTTAGTAACAGGGAATTATATAAAGGGAATGGTCGCCAGTTCGCTGTCCCAGAGAGGTTGAGGATGATTATTCAACCACTCCAAAGGATAAATCCTTGGGATTCTTTTAAGTGTAAATGTAATGAGGTTAATGGTTGCCATTCGCTGCCCTCAGGAAAGCTGAGTGTGATTATTCAGCCCCCCCAAAAGGATAAATCCTTTGGGACTCTTTTATCTGTGAATTGTATATGGGTTAAGATCGCCTGTTTCGCTGCCCCTAGGAAAGCTGAGGGTGATGATTCAGCTCCCCCTGAAAGGATAAATCCTTTGGGATTCTTTTATTTGTGAAAAAGATGTAGGTAAAGATCGTCATGTAACGTTGTCCCTAGGAAAGCTGAGGGCGATGATTCATGTTCCCCTAAAAGTTAAACTTTTGGGATTCTTTTTCTAAGGGAACCTAGAGGCTATGTGAATTACAGCTACTCTAGGTCGAGACATATGTGTATTTAGGTTGTTGTTTGCCTGAATACTGTCTAGAGGGTGCAAGGTCATCGGGGTGCTTTATAAACACAAATGAATCACTCCCTAGTGCAAAGACAGGGTGTACAAAAGTCTTAAAAGATTTCTAAGTGCATACATAGACTCCTATGGGTCCAGGATAACCCTAACTTCACCACTCTCACCTACAGACATTTGAGAGTAGCTGCTTGTGGACCTCTAAAAATGATAAACTGATTACCTGTGAGATATCAACGGAATTTGGCTGGTTCCCTGTTGTCTCTGCTGAGGTAGAGACACTAGACTCTTGTTGTTTATCAGCTGTTGTCTCTGTGTCCACAGAAGTCTCTGGACCAGAGGAAGGAGAGGTGGTAGAAATCTTCTTAACCCTGGCCTTAATCACAATTTGGGTTTTGGAAGAAGAGGGGTTATTCTTATTCTTAGGCTGTTGGCCAGTTGATGCCTTGGACAGCGTGGTGTGTTGCCTAGAGGTCAAAGATGCTGACTTGCCAAACACACCAACTGCAATCACCTTCTTAAAGGAAGGGAGCAAGGACTTCACAACAGATGGTTGTTTATTAGCAACATTCTTCATATGAGCAATCGCTGGCACATCATTGGGTCCCATCACCTTGTAGATAGCTCCAGTTATGTGATATGGCTTCATGGCTGTTAGTGTAGAGTTGTGGTAGTTATCACCCAACAGGCTTTCAAAGATAAGAGAGAGAAAGCGAACATAGAATATGTTTTCCCCCTGACTTGGTTGGTGCCCTTCAGTTGTTCAACAAGGTTTGAGAATAGAATGCTTTCAATATTGATGTCTGTTCCCCATATCAGTCCATAGGCAATGGCTTGATGATTGAATGCCAATTGATCTTGAGATCCCTGCATACCACCCAGGGATTTAACTATGTGAGTGAAGAGGACTCTCCACATAGGGGGGGGGAGAAACTTGATCTTTAGAGGAGACTTCATGACCACTTCATCAGGTGTAAGGGCTGGGTTAACATCAGATACATGGAAAAGTGTGGCAAGGGCGTCCTTTACAACCTTCTTATGAACAGATTTCAGGCATTCATCGCCATATCTTAGCCCAGCCACAGAGGAAAAATCAGTAATAGAAAAAGCAAAGGGGTGTTCATTACATGAAAGGTTGAAGGAGATGGTGTTGTCATCAAGGATCTCAGCAAAATACAAGAATTCCCTAAGGTACTCTTGGTAAAAAAACAGATGGGGATCTAGTGAAAGCTTCTCCAACATCACAATTCTTCATGAAGTTTACCAGATCTGAGTACGAGTCATTTGGAGCTTTGAGCCATCCAATAGAGTTGTTAGAGGCAAGGATGCTATCATTCATCTCGAAGGTTACGTTAGAGGCCTTTGGTACTGAAAACGCCATTGACTCGAGGATGAAGAAGACGAAGATGGTGAGAGGGTTTAGAGAGAGATTTTAGTGAGAGAGATGCAAATGGTGAATAATGAGAAAAGTGTTAGGTGAAAAAACCTTGGGACAATATATATATTCAAAATTTGAAACAATTATTCAACCGCATTTAATGCGTAGTGGGAAAAGGATTACACACAAGTGGGTCCCTTGACCTTTCAAAACTGTTTGTCTCCTCGTTTATCGAAAAAGTATGAATTAAAATATTGGGAATGTTTTTAGCATTTACTTGGAAAGTAACTACCTAGTTTTATATAAAAAAACATTTAATATTTATTCAGACATTAATGACACACATTAAATGTAACACCTCCAAATTTATACAACTCAGTACAACGGAAGACTAGTTGGTGTTACGGGATAGCACATTACTCACATCATAGACAACGCTTAAAAGTCGCGTCGTTTTAATAATAAAGCATTTCCATTCATAAATATCAAAGTTACATAGGTCCCAAGTCATTGTATTTCATACAAGTTTTACAAAGAATTTGAATAGAAATTATTGTTTAAGTGCGGGCCATGAATTCTTGTTGTCTTCCCGAGAATTACCTGAGATAAAACATGTTAAAAGAAAAGGTCAGTGATAACACCGAGTGAATTTATAGAGTTTAATAAAATCCATCAATTTAACATCGGTATAAAATTATTACCGAAAATCATTTTGTACAATTCATTGTAATAGGCCATAAAATAGCCAAAGTCATTTTATACAAATCCTTATCAAAATCATAATATAGGCTTTCGCCTTCAAAATCATTATACGAACCAATGTCGTAAAAATATCATACAATAAGTTTTATAACGTTGTATGGAGTTAAATAAAAACCGTTATATGAATATGGTTATGAAAAAACAAAACACGAACATAATATCAATAGTAAGACCCCATATTGCTAGTCAGGCAATATATCGTAATTCGGTGCATATAGCAGTATTTCGTTAGTTGGATTATTATAAGCCGCATGACATTGTTACCTTACTACAACAAACAACGGGTAGCTAGCCCGAAACTCAATTTGCCCATCTAAATTAGCGTATCGTCACAGAGGTCACGCTATGGAAATCTTCTCATACATAAATTCGCTTACCAATCAATGTGGCACGACGGGAATCAACCGTCAAGGCGCGAAGTGGGGTGATCGTCCCCAAATAGTACTATTATATGCATAAGCGTCTACCAAATCCCGGTAGTTCACAATTCATGCTAATGGGACTTTTACTGACATAACCTAACTTTAATAATCCATTTTATTTCATCTATTGGGTCATTTAATCATTCATCGGGTCATATAATCATTCGGGTCCAAATCAATAAACAAGCAATCGGGACAAATGGTGTCCTATTTTATAAAAACTAACATGTTATCTCCCTCGTGGGTTTATAAAACATTTATAAAAACATTTAAAAGAGTGCGAGGCTATGAACTCACGTTGATGTCGGAAGGCGGTTATCGGCGATTCGGATGTACGGTGCGTGCTTCAATCACGGAAACCTAGACAAATAATACTTGTCTTAGACTCTTGTCCAATGACTTTATAAAAATAACAATTATGTATACATATGATGATTTTATATATATGATGATCAAGTGGGTTTACATATTCTCTTTTACTCATTTTAGTGTTTACGTATTGGTAACTTCTTACTAGTTTACTAGTTTTACCTATTTACGTGTCTTAGGTCCAATAAGCCTATTATAAGTTCATTAACTTGTATTAATCCATTTCATACTTGTATTATCAGTATTTACACTTTACATGTTGGGCCTAAATGGGTTAAGCCCAATAAATAAGTTTATAAGTGTTTTAGCCTATTTTGTTGTATTATTAGTCCAATAACGTTAACTTAGCCCGTTAATGTCCGTATGTTTTATAGTTCGGGTTTTATCGGTTTTTACTTGTTATATATGTTTATATATCAGTATATGAGTTTATAAAAGTTTACATTAGATGGGTCCAACCGTCTAAGTTTTATTTAACAAAAACGTTAATTTTACGGTAATAGCCGAAAAAGACGTAAAAATCATGTTTATAGTTTTGTAACTTATAAAACTTATCAAATTACCATTTTTATAAAATGTATCATTTATTTATCATTGTACATACTTATATAAATGTATTATATAAGTTAGTGGGTTTTAATTCACATTTTATACTATTTTTATTTGAGTGCTTATATAATACTATTATACTTTAATTTCCCAAAATCTGATTTTTACTTTCACTTTCACCATTTTTACCATATCTTGAGTTCTACAAGGAGATAGAAGCTCATTTTTGGACACCATAAACTACATGATATGTGCTACAATTAACTTAGATTTAGCTACTGCTCAATCCAACTCTAAATATCCTTAACAGTCCGTCCAAAACTGACTATTCAGATTGGTACTCTAAACTTGTTTTGATCATATCTCACTCATCCTAATGATTCCATTGCATGGCCAACTCTCACATGTGTACAATACATATTACTTACTGTATATTAATTTATTCATGCCATTTTATCTGTCTAACATGTGGTTAGTTACTGTTTTTATACAGCCTACCATTTAAGCAAGATTTAACCATTTTTTTACATGTAGTTTGTCCATCTTTTTACCCATGTTTATCAAATCTATCAACACCAAATCCCCACATAATATTTTTATCATCATATATCATCATACATATATATATTTAAGAAGAAAGTACATGATTACATAATTAGAATTAACAAAAGGATGGGGAGGACAATCTTTATACCACCATGATGATGTAGGTTATGATCAAGACATGGATTTTGATGTAGAAACTTGTGATAAACCAAGACCATCTTCAAGACCACCATTCTTCAATAACTCCTTGTGGAAAATCAGCCCTAAGACTTCATAGAAACTCCTCCTTGGATGTTATAAACACCACCAATCAATAGGGCTTCAAAAGGGCTTCAACTTATGTATGAATAATATGAGATTTTGTGGTTAATTTTGATCAAATGGGTGTTTTGAGGGTGAGATGGGACGGCCAAATGAAGGAGAGAAGAGAAAGATGAAGTTGTTTTGCATGTGTTGAATGAGAGAAGTGGTTTGGTTAATGGTTTTGTGTAGAGAAAGCTTACTTTGTAAGATTGGTAAGACAAGTGTCTTACTTAGCTAATAAAAATGACACCAAATGTGGTGTGGTGAAGCAAGTTGGGTCGTCCCATGTGTGGGGTGGGGCAAGATTTATCTTGTCTCATCCCACTAATTTACGGGTACTCCTCGATTCTAGTTTCCTCGATTTGCGTGCCCTCGGGTCGTTTTACGAAAAACGTTTTTATAAATTATGAATCAACGGCACAAAATGAATCTAATAAAAATTGTCTCATAAAAAACGGAGTTCGAAAACGTAAATACGTAATCCTAAGGTTTCCGGTTTAGTCGTAAAGGACGTTTAATTAAAATCGTAAGTCCTAATCTCTTCTCGTAAATTTGTGAGTTTATGAACTAACTCAAAATTAAAATCCCAAAATAATATTTACAAATTTATTTTCTGAAATGTCGGACTGTCACCAAGGACGGTGTATGTAAACGTAAGCACGTAACGTAGAATCCTCCGGTTTAGACGTAGTCGATGCTACTTCAAGACGTAAATCCAAATTTCTTCCCAAAAATAAGTGAGTTCATAATATAACATTAAAAATAATGTTTTTAAATAATATTTGAGAATAATATATCAACCATAAATTGACGGATTGTCACAGCATTTACCCCTAAACAAGATCTTTGTCCTCAAAGATCATCTTACCTTACTATTCACTTCTTATAGAGTTAAAGCCATGTGGGTATTTCCTCCACATTCGGTCTTTTCTCACAAGTGTAATCTATTACAATACGCGAGTTTCATCAAACATAACTACAGGAATAAGATCAGGCTTATTGTTGACTTATTTTCTCTATCCATGATGTTCACGGGTTTTTGATGAATGCAACTTTTCGCCGATCTAAACTTCATTAAGGAATAGTCAGATTTTCACTTGATAGACTTTTTATCAAGTTAGATATACGGAACATAATTCACGCAGTCCTTGAAGTCCTAGGGTAAATCCAGCTTATATGCCTTTCAAACCAATCTTTTACATCACCTCAATGGTCCCATACAATGGGGACTTATATCCGATGATCTTTCAGATCATCAATTCATTTTCCCATGGTTAAAATTTTTGGCATAACTTCGCTACCCATCTGGCACTTCAAGATCTACATTTCATATTCACATAACCTCCTACCCACTACCGGTAGTCAATAATCAGATCCTAATTTCAACAATCATTTCAGGTCTCGCGGGTCGGGTATTTTGTAAGGTTAGGTTCGCCTTCATAGGAAACCTTAAACCTAAAAGACATGTCCAACTCACAATGGGTGTATGTCGGGTGTCTTCATCTCAACTCCTGCTTACAGATGCTCTAATATATATCCTCACAAGATTCAATCTCGATCCTAATACGATAGTTATCAATGATAATCTCTCCAAAGGAAAACGATTTTACAGTTTATTACCAAAGGTCAATCATTCAAACATAAAACAACACTTATAGTATTTTGTATCGTTACTTTACCTCGTCCCTTCGATTGGGGTGGTAAGCAGTATTCTCATCAAGATTCGTTCTCAATGACTTCTGAGCAAATCTCTAGAAATTCGATGCGAAGCGAGGATCTTGATAGAGATGATCGATACAGGCACACCATGTTTATACAACTCCTTTAAATACAAAAGAGTCAATTTCTTCATCAAGAATCTATCATTAACAGGAATGATATTAGCAGATTTGGTCTGTCTGTCGACGATGACCCAAATCGAATCAAATTCAGATGATGACCTTTGCAATAGCTAGACGTTTACTAATGTATGAGGCGATGTCTGCCTTCATAATTTGCCATTAGTACAACTTTTTCAGCTATATATACATTAAATCAGAAATGACAGGAATAGAATACTTATACTTACGAGATTCTAACATAACTAAATCTCAAAATCTCCATATTTAGACAACCACAAGTGGCCTTTTATACATGTTAACGCCATCGGCTTCTCAATTCTTAATGGTTCACATTAGCAGCGAATCCCTTTTTATTATCTATATTATCCTTTTTACCAGCATCGATTATATTTTAAATTGTTCGGCTATTTATTTTGCACCTTCATTATTAAGGAACATGTCCTAATTGGTTCTTTATCTTTTCTACATAATGCGTCAGTATCTACATTCATTAAAAAATTCTTTCTTCACATTTTCTAAGTTTTAGTTTCTTCTCAACTATCATTTTTATCCGTTTTACTCAATCCGATGTCTAAAGCGTCGATAATTATTACAGCTAATTAAATAATAAATATTCAATTTTTATGAAACGTAAACGTAAAGATTTTAAATTTCTTAGTTCGTCCAATTATATGAAAATGTTCAAAATAATTTTTAATTTAATTAACACGATTTTTGTTGATTTATCAAAAATAATTAAACTAATTAATAAGATCCGTAAATATTCGAAAAATCTTTGGTTATACTTTGGTCAAAATTTTCTTAATTGAAAAGCAAAAGTTGTCGTTTCAAACTTCAAGTTATGGTTTAACTGTTTTCCTAAATTCCGCTTAGGTTGTTTTGAGGTATGCACAAACATTTACCCCTAAACAGGAGTTTAGTTAAATGATTTGTGTATAAGGGAATAATTCCTTAAAAATCCTTTGTTAAAACATTTGTCAAAACATATTTGCACTTTCTTTTTGGTAAAACCCAAAGTCTTAAAAGGGCTCTTAATTTTTGAAGAGTCAATATAGATTCCATTATTTATTAGTCACACGGTTAAATAATGTAAAGGATTTAGTCTTTAATCACATGTTAAATATTTAAGGTACAGGTTTTCATTTCTCAGCCATCTCAGGGCAATCTATAAATAATTATTAATTCCTTCTTATTCTTATAAACAAACAAATGGTCCTTAATGATCATAAGCATGAATTTATTAAATTACAGCCTACACACGTGATTCATCAAATTTATGAATGCTACATGTGTATTAGTCAGTCCAAATGTCATCACGTGAAACTTATAATGTTGATTACAAGTTCTGGATGTAGTGATTGGAATAGATAATCCTTTTCGCAGATGCGAAGTTGATGATAACCATGCCATGGATCAAATCTTTAAAACATACGCTAGAACCTTGTAAATGATCGAACAAATCTTCCATTTCGAGTCATGGATATCGTTTTCGATTGTCAATCTACTCAGTTCACAGTAATCTATAAATATAAGAAATAATAATATCATAGCTCTTCATAATGACGAGCTTGGTAGAATAAAATCTTTCCCCGACAACTCTCTTAGTTGTACGGTAATTCCTTTAATTCAGATGGTGCTGACGTACAGTGCACACGCCACGGGTGCAGCACCGGGAATATAATCAATACCAATTTCAACTTGCCTTTATGGCAAAAGTCTAGGTAATTTACCAACAAATACCTCCTAAAGTTTCAGATAACATAAACATCTTTTAATAAATTCATATTAGGTTCTTTCTAGATTATAATATCTATGACTAATTCATAACCATTCACGGTAAAATTTCAAGTCTAAATGCAGGATATGGTCATCCGTCAAGAATTATTTAGATCACTTTTGATAATCAACATCTTATCTTTTAGGGGAATTCTACTCGAGTTCCCATCAATTAAGACAATGTCGTCATGGTCATAATTAATCAATCCATTTTACTGGCACTATCAATTTTCCAGTTTCATTACCATTGATAAGATGTGAACTTCTCAAAAGACTAATAATAACTAAGAATCCTTCACAAATTTAAGGATATATGGAGACACAACTACCATTAAAAGAGTAAGGTCAACGCATAATCTACGCGAGAGAATTTCAAATCAGATACAGACGAAAACATTTAATGAATATGAATATATCCCATGTTTTCATAATTTGAGTACGCATTCGAAAGCTCCTTGGATCGTTACCCAGGTCATTCAAATGAAATCATGTAGAATATTGATAACCTATGAATCTATGAAGGGGGTTGATGATTTCTAGAGAGAGAAAGTTAGAGAGAGAGAGTGAGAGAAACTATGTGTTATTTCAATAAATGAAACTAGAAAAGTGACAACAACCAACCCCTTTCCATGGTGGAAAGGGGTATTTATACTTCCAAGCTACATGGGCTTGGGCCGGTCCATGACAAGCCCATGGACCGGTTCTTACTTAACTTAATAAGCAACTAATAACTATTTGTTAACTACGAGCTATTACAACATAAATAATATTGTGGAGTGACCGATACTTCTAATATACGTAAAACGTATTTCTAACAATCCCCCCCTAAGGGAGGTCACTCCACGTTACAAAGTTCTAAACCTAGCATACTATACTAAGTCTTCGTTCTTTAGCTCGTAGTCTTTTCTTCTTTTCTTTCTTTTGTTGTGAATATGTTGGTTTGATCTTTTTAGCTTTGGCTTGAGAGCATTGTTCTTTGGCCTTTCACGTGCGATCTTTGCCTCTCTTGTGAATTTGCCTCCTCGTGACTCCATGTTCCACACACTTATGTCTTTTTGTTGAATTCTCGAAAGTTTCAGAGTTTGGTACAGCGGAATACTTTATCTTGTACTTTCTTGAATTTTTGCTAAACTTTGATGCAGAAAAACATAAGCATGTGGGAACAACTTCTACAGGTACACCGCAACACCACCGTCTTCACTGGTACACAACAACGCCACCGTCTTCAACAGGTACACAGCAACGCCACCGTCTTTAACAGGTACACAGCAACGACACGAATAAAATGGCTTTGAACATTTTATTCTAATTCGGTAGCATTTTACCTCCGGTCGGTGAAGACCGTTGGACGATATTAGATATCGTACCCGTGACGGATAGTTTCAATTAAGTAACTTCCTGACAGGATTTCGCGGGTAAACCCGTTCTCTTTATTCGACCGTCCAAAGCTGACTGCGAACATAAAGAGTGAATCACTTGGATAAATTATCCTTGTGATTTGAAGCCGTCAATTCATGAAACCTGGAACAAGTGAATTTCAATTAAGATTTTCACCATCGTTGCTTTCCAGTTGTCACGAGCTCAATTCATAAAGAATCTTGCACGTCACCTACCAAGTGCTGTTTGATGTTAACACTAGAAGGATTTCCACTCGTCACTGTGGTCAATAAAGAGTCACTCTGAGTGTTCTGGCAAGATCTTATGATAATGCGAAGAGGCCTGGAACGAGTTTAAGTTCAATTAAGAATTAAACCACTGTTACCTTCCAGTTTTTCACAAGATTGGTTCTAAAAGAACCGCACGTGTAACCTACCATGAGCTTGTTTGATGTTGGCTCAAGCAGGATTTCCATCTTCATTGTAATACTTGCGTATTACTCGGATGTTCTGGAAATATTACAGGAATACTGCGTAGGACTCATGAAAATCTCTTACTTTTCACAGTGTGTGAGAAAGCAAGGAATAAATGGAAAGTGTCCTAATGAGACTTTTGATGATCTCTTGGCTCTAGACTCGATTGTGCGTTTTGATTTAGTGAGCGATGGCTGGAGAGGAGTGCCACCTTTTCAATACCAGCCTATTCGGAGTGAATAAACCAATAGATAACGTGTTGATCTCCGTGTGATTAAAACAAATACCTTTTGAGAGATATTTGAGTTAGCTGGGAAGGGTTGTGCATTGCATCACTGGGTCCATGATGTCTTTCTTCAATACCGAGAATCATTAGCAAAAATGACCTCAATAGCATATGTATTGACCCGGTTTCTGCCTAAAGTTGTAAGGAGGGCTTCTTTCTTTACACCCTTTATCTTTACAATTCTTTTTCATTCTTCAACCCCTTCAATGCTTACCAATACGTCATCACTAGCACCTTGTTGTGATTGTTCCAGTGCTAGCTTAAGTACTTGGTCGGCATTCAGCTATGTTCACATTCTTTCTCCATCTTTCCTAGGACTTCTAATTCTATCTAGGGAATTGTCCTTGGGAAGATTCCATCGGCTCTGATGAATCATTAGACTAAACCTATTCCTACCACCCTTTTGTCACCACATTCGTCGTGAATTAAGCGTGTTTTGGGAAGGAATTGCCACCATGAAAAATCATTGAAAATCACATAAGGTACTTGTGATATTAAAATCAAAAGTTTTGTACCTTAGATGTTTTGTTCATCAAAAACGCTCCCCCTTAACACGTGCTTAACACATATTAAGTTGGATTATCGTTAAGTCTTTTTCATCTTTTAGCCAAGTATCACTTAAGTCTCCTTAATCCCATTTTCTCCCCTTATCCAAAATGTTAACCATTAATATTTGGGATATTGAATGGATTAACCGGTCTTTGGGTAAAAATGAAATCGATGTTTGGCCATAGAACAAGTTATTGCTCCCCCTTAATTTAATAAGGGATAGTTGTAGTGCTTTAGTATGATATATTTTGAAAGATTTAGAATCTCGTGAGAAATTCTTGAAAAATTATCATACCTTAACACTACATCAAGCCATACAAGCACAATATTCACAAATATACATATTCACAATTGAAAACCAATATAAAGTGGACCTGAAGTGTACGACCCATTAGATGGATCGTTGCAATAGCTTGTGGTGCACTAAATATGGTCTTCCACCAACGAATCTTTCCAAGCTCCTCATCAATCTACGTTCACGGAGCTTTTGATCAATCTTCTTGATCACGTACTTCGCCATCTGCCGGTAACCCAGATGCCAATCCTCCGTCATTTCTGGCAAAGTCCCACCCGAGTTCAGATGCTCCAACTTTCCTCTGACTTGTAGAAGAGTCCCATCACTGTACTTATGGAGCTCACCCACCCTCATAAACTTCATTAAACCTCGACTGTTCAAGTAGAAAATGCCGTAATTTGGGACAGAAATGCCGGTATAGGGACATCTTTCTACATGTTGAGGTAGCACTTGATTCACTGGACAGGTTAGGTTAAGCTTCCTTTGATAGCTTTCGACTCCCAACTGAAGATCTTCAACTCGTGTCTTGATGACAACGCTTCGTGTGAACATACGAAGTGCTGTATTCAAAGCAATGAGGTCTTCACGAGGAATATGTATGAGTTGATCTCGGGTCATTAGAAGCAACATATCTTCGATATCCTCAAGGCGAATGATGGAAAAATCTCCCTGCTGGATTTTGTATTCCCTGTCATCCTCCCTCTTCAAACGAATCTCCGTCATATAATAATAGCCGTTCTTGGCTTCAGTTTTCAACCCTAAAATGCTGGAGATTCGGATATCGGATCTAACGATGCTTCCAGAATTGACTAGGCAGCAACCCCTGTACGCCCTTCGGACTCGTTCGTCCCAATGAGATGCACCTATGACAGCATACATATCATAATTACGATTTACCTTAGGGACCCAGAGTCGGTTTACCTTTTCCTCGATAAAGGGTATTGTTCCCCAGTTGGCAGCTTTCAGCAAGGTCAGGGAGGTTGCGTACTTTGATGACCCCTTCAGAAGATACACAAGATCATTGGTGACGAAGAAGTCAAGAGCAATCTGATTATCTTGAGAAGGATCCATTGGAGGTGGAGCTCTTTCTGATTCATGAAGACCTGGCCGTTGAACGGTATTCAGAGCCTTCAGGATCTCATCGGCATAATACTCGAACTCCATTTGGGTTAACCGGGTTTTGGCACGAAGTCTCTTATCCTTCAGCGCTTTCTTCACCAAGGATGGAGTAACCGAAGTCTTATACTCATGAGCAAGAAATTCACATAAGTCAATCGGACTGCGGATACGAAGATACAACACATCTTTGTCAGCGTCTGTGATCGGATCATATTGTGCTGCTGCCGTGATCCAAGCCTGTGGTGGTGCAGTCTCGTCTATCTCCAACGTGTCTGCCCAGTCTCGTGTGCTTGGTTCAGGAACTGTAGATTGTTGTGCTTGTTGTAGAGGAGTAGAAGCTCGAACATCTGCTGGTTCTGATTCAGGCATTTCGGCAGTGTCGTGAACTGGTGAGTGTTGTGCAGCTTCGGGTTCCGTTACTGATTCTGCAATCACAGGAGCAACAACAACAGAACTAATGGGGTTAGTGGTAATAGGTAAAGATACAACAATAGAAGTACCAGGAACCGAAGACGCTGTAGTAGCATTCACATCGTGGCGCCACTTAGATCGTCTTGATTCCGATGAAGTTGATTTGTCCTTCTGTGCTGCATCCTTCTTGGACTTGGTTCCAGACTTAGCAGCTTTCTTGGAGCTGGTAACCTTGTCTCCCTCTTTAGGCTGTTCACCCCCATCATCATCCTCATTGTTATCCCCGTTACTCCCCCTAGCACTCTCCTCATTCCCATCACCACCATCATCGCCATCATCATTATCATCATCATCATCGTCATCATCATCCTCATCCTTATCCTCATCATCACCATCATCGTCATCCTTTTCCTCTTCTTCTCCTTCTTCTTCCTCTTCCTCTTCACCAGTACCCTCTTCCTGCTCACTTTATTCCCTTTCTTCCTCAGGTAGAATGTGATAAGGTACCACACTCCCAAACGTTTTGAATAACCTATCATCCTCCATGATAGCGTCATTCAGGGATTTGTATAGAGCCCGTTGAATCCTAGACTTATCAAACGATCCAAGTTCCACCATACGAGCCTTAAGGATCTTCTTCAATTCAAAATCCGTCAAGTCATAAGCAATCTTGTAGGCGGATTCTGAAGGATTGGATGACTTGATCAACAAGTTATCAGCTGCTAGCGTCTTCAACTCATCACGCAGTTTAGGCATAATGGATTCAACGGATTCTTGCACTCTTTCTTCCACAGAGGCTTCAAGTGCTTCTTTTTGCTCTTTATATTTATCCCTCATCGCTTGAAGTCTGGTGATACGTGCAGCATGCTTATCAGCCTCAGCCTGCTTAACCTGAGCTAATTCTTCTGCATGTGCTTTTCGAGTCAACTCCATATCTGCAACGAACCTAGCAATCATCTCCTCTTGGGCTCTCCTAGATGCTTCTTCACTTTGAGCTCGTCTTTGTAACTCTTGGCGAAGTTCATCCATTTCTCATTTGTGATTATCCACATGTTTATCCAACATTTCGGCCATCACCAATGCAACCATTGTAGATGTTGCAGAGCTGCTCTGGGTTGATAGAAGAGGCTCGGTTGTTACTGCGGTACTAAGGATGGGAGTTATAGGTGGTGGAAGAAATGGTGTTGAAGCCGGTCTGGTTGGTAGGGGTTGTATTGGTGGAGGTTGAGTTGTTAAAGGTTGAGTTGACACTATGATCTTAGGAGCAACAGACTCCTTTTCCACACTTGCTGAAATAGGGATCGATGGCTCCTTCGAAGTGGAATAATGTTCAGGTGACCCAAACTCATAAACATCATCTGGTTCCTGGTACTCCTCTTCAACATTTACCCTTGCACCTGAACCACTACCGCCAGTATCTTTCCTACTCCTTTGAATTGCTATCTTCATCATTTGTTTCTCTGTTTTGTCAAGAGCAGGATCAACAACATCTTCTTCGTCACGTAGACGTAACTCATCAGCCTTACCCTTTCCCTTCTTACCCTCAGTCTTCTTCTTCTTGGTTTCGGGTTCAGGTAACGCAGCTGGTTGTTTGCGTTTACCTTTACTCTTGACCGTTGTAGACGAGTCTTCTCCAGTCTGAAGGTTTGCTTTCAGCTTCTTGATTTCTATCTGCAGTAGCTTGTAATCAGCAGAACCTTTGATTTTCTCCGTCAGAAGATAATCGGGAATAGGACCCGGAATCACACCAATAGACGGTCATTCATGCCTCAGATCCACAGTATCATCAGCTTCTTCAGTGTGATAACGACTTGCTGCACGCCTATCAATAGTAGCATCACTCTTCATAAAATAATTAATGATAAGCTTGATAAACCGAGGATAAGGAAAGAAGTTTGTCTTTAGCTTCTTGTTATAGAAGAGTTGAAAGGTGAATTCTTCCCATATCAACAATGCATAATCTGCATTTGCAGCTTTGTACATGCCATAGAAGAGGTTTATTATAGGACTGCGCAAAGCATCATGGCCACTTATTTTTGGTGTAAGACATCTACTGAGGATACCCAACAATGCTCTCCAAGGTTGTCCTACTTTAGAAGTGGTAAACTCAGACGCAACTCGTATTTCCGGACATCCAAGAGCGTCAAATAACTCTATGAGTTCATCTTTAGTAGGATCCCTCGAGAATGACATGCCTTTGGGTGTATCCCGTATACCAAAAATCTTACGGAAGTCTGAAACTGTGAGCGTCTGCTGCTTGTTGTCGATGGTGAAGGTGATCTTGTTTGAAGTGATTTCCTTGGTAGCCCAAAATTCATACATATAATCATAAGGCACCGAGGCACTACTTCTTAAAGCATTCTTAAAATGGGATTGATCAAGGATCGCAATGGCTACTTTAAATCCATGGTGAGTGGATTTTGAGATTTGCTTCAGCCGGTAGTTGTTGGGTATAAACTTAAGGGTTCGTGCTTTAGCAATATCGGCTTCTCTAGAATCTTGGATTGCTTGTACTGTTGGATTAGTCATTGTATCTGCTTAAGATAAGACATGAAAGGTTGATGCACAAAAACATATAGATATATATCATTCTTACTTCTAAGCATAACACATTTCATAACATAATACAACAAATACATATAACATGCAAACAATAATAATCAAACAACTCTTCATCCGGAACTTTTCCTCATTCGGAACTTCTTCATCCGGAACATTCCTTCATTCGGAACTTCCTTCATCCGGAAGTTCTTCATTCAGAACTTCCTTCATCCGGAAGTTCTTCATTCGGAACTTCCTTCATCCGGAAGTTCTTCATTCGGAACTTCCTTCATCCGGAAGTTCTTCATTCGGAACTTCCTTCATCCGGAAGTTCTTCATTCGGAACTTCCTTCATCCGGAAGTTCTTCATTCGGAACTTCCTTCATCCGGAAGTTCTTCATTCGGAAATTCCTTCATTCGGAAGTCCTTCATTCGGAACTTTCTTCATTCGGAAGTCCTTCATTCGGAACTTCCTTCATTCGGAAGTCCTTCATTCGGAAGTTTTTTCAGAAAATTCCCTTCATTCGGAAGTTTTGTTCAAAATGTCCTTCATTCGGAAGTTCTTATCCTTGTTCATCCGGAACATTAATACACAGTCTAAGAGGATTAATTCTAAATGCGTTTGTGAATTTCTAAGGCAATCTAAGGCATTTAAACATCATATCATGCTAATCCGCACAAAACCCACCACAAATCTGTAACAATTAATCCTATATTGGCAAATAAACCCTAGATTTGGTAAAGTTTATTACCCGAATCAATTTTAACAAGATTAGATGATGAATGTAACGAATTATAAGTTAAATATAGATGTTATTACCTTATTTATTGAATGAACAGGATCGGATTGATTAAAAACAATAGGTTTTAGATCTTGTGTGTGAGATATAACAATGGCGGCAAGGAAATAGATAAACAGTGAAAAGGAATAGAGAGGGGCGGGGGGTTTTGTTTTTGACTTAGATCAAGTTTTTGACTAGTTCCAATAAATATCACCTTTAGTCCCTATATTTATCTATTCTTTTCCCTTTTGTTTCTAACTTTTTCAATTCATTTTACCTTTCCATTGATAAACTTAGTCCACTTAACTTTGCTTAGTTAATCTAAACTCGACAATCTCACACTACTTAAGTATCGACCTATAAGCAAAACTCCAAGATCTTAAAGCCATTCCTATCACATTGAACGAACACAAGTCGTATTCTAAAGCAAAACCACTCAATTACCATTTAGCCCTTAATTTTCCATAATCACTTTTGAAATTCAATTTAATGACGAAGATGATTTTAATATTTTCTCCCCCTTAAACGATGACCCGTTTTCTATTTAAAGAGCTGTAGTCATTGTTTAAAGAGTCAAATATTGATGAAAGCATTTCCAATTTGTATCTTGAAAAAGTTTGATTCGTGGTGTCAATAAGATTTCTCTTATTTTAACAAATTAATGCACTGAGACGTACACAAATTCGTGTTAGACCAAGTTGTAAAGTAAACTTGATCCCTTTGCATGATTTGGCTTGTAAATCACGCCCGAGAAAATTAATTCCCGTTCTGAGCCAACGTTTTCCAAAGAAATACGTGACTTTAATATGAAAACCGGGTTGCAGTCAGAAATAACTACAAGCCATGATGGGCATGTTTTAAAAATGTACAACTTTTATACGGACTCTATTTATGGCACCGTGTCAATATTAATCGACATTTCTAAGGCCGTAAATATTACCGTACTATTATGGTTTTTCTAGGTTTTATATTTTTTATGGTTTTTCTAGGTTTTATATTTTTTATGATTTTTGTTGGTTTTATATTTTTGTATTTTTCTTTTGTGGTTTATATATTTACGATAATATACACGATCACGAACAAAGGATACTCTGAATAGTTTACCACGACTATTCAGCTGATTCTTCTGCCAACTCTTTGAGAGTCGCTGGAGTGAATGATTTCATGCCAAGCTTGTCGATCAAAAACTTAATTCGTCCTCGATCTAGTGCTTTGGTGAACATATCCGCCAGCTGGTACTCAGTAGTGACAAAATACAGCTCGATTACTCCGTTCTCCACCTGCTCCTTAATGAAATGGTAGCGAATGTCTATGTGCTTGGCCCAGGAGTGTTGAACATAGTTGCAGCAAAGGGAAATGGTGCTCTTGTTGTCACAATACATCGGGATTTTGTTGAATCCCAAACCGTAGTCAGTTAATTGTGATCTCATCCAAAGGACTTGAGCACAACAACCGGACATGGCGATGTATTCAGCCTCCGTGCTTGATATTGCAGCGCTTTTCTGCCTTTTTGAAGACCAACTGATCAATCTATCTCCAAGGAGTTGCACAGATCCAGAAGTGCTACGCCTCGTGTCTTGACATCCAACATGATCGGCATCTGCGTATGATATTAAAGCAATAGAGGAATCTTTCGGATACCATAGACCACGATGAAGTGTTCCTTTCAGATACCGAAAGATCCTTTTCACAACATGTAGGTGCTTTTCGGTAGGCCGAGCCTGATACCGGGCACACATGCATACAGCAAATTGCAAATCAGGCCTGCTAGCAGTCAGATATAGAAGGGTGCCGATCATCCCACGGTAAAGTTTTGGATCGACAATAGTCCCATTCCTATCTTCATCTAACTTGGATTTCTCCACCATTGGAGTGTCCACGGGGTCACAATTTTCAAAGTTATATTTCTTAAGAGATTCTAGAGCATATTTGGATTGATTAATAAAGATGCCTCTAGGATTCTGAGAAATCTGTAATCCTAAGAAAAATGAAATTTTTCCCATCATCGACATCTGAAAGCGTGTGGACATTATCTTCTCAAATCGATTTGACAATTCTATGTTAGTGGCAGCAAATATTATATCATCAACATAAATTTGTACCAGAATCATGTCGTTGCCTTCCTGGAGAGTGAATAGAGTGGGGTCCACCTTGCCTTTGGAGAAGCCTTCCGAAATGAGATATGTTGACAGGAGATCATACCACGCGCGTGGAGCTTGTTTCAACCCATAGAGAGCCTTCTTAAGCTTGTACACATGATTAGGAAACTCCGTACTGACGAACCCATCCGGCTGACTAACATAGACTTCTTCCCTTAGTTCACCGTTCAAAAATGCCGTCTTCACATCCATTTGATAGACGATCATGTTCATATGAGCAGCATACGCAAGGAATAGTCTAATAGCCTCCAATCTAGCCACAGGAGCAAAAGATTCTTCAAAGTCTATACCCAAGGCTTGTTTATATCCTCTAGCGACCAATCTAGCCTTATTCTTCAATACCGCACCCATCTCATCAAGTTTAACCTTATAAACCCATAACAAAGTAAGGATGTTAACCTTGTCAGGGAGAGGAACCAATTCCCATACTTCAAGTCGTTGGAATTCATTTAGTTCCTCCTGCATAGCTTCAATCCAAGAAGATTGGGTCATAGCCTGCTGTCAATTTTTAGGTTCAACTTCAGAGAGAAATGCATCAAAGTAGCAATAAAGTGCACTCTCTTGTAATTGATGGCATGTAGAGACGGGTCGATCTAGATCTCCAATAACATTCCTAATTGGGTGATCTTTTGTCCATTTAGTGCTATGGTTTTCAATCCTAGGTGGTCTGGAGTGAACAATAGAAGGAGCTTCTTCTGAGGTAGACACGGCTGAAGGGTTTTCAGGTATCGCTACACCAAAGAAAGGAAGCTCTTGCAGATGAGCATATTCCAAGTCGTGATCAATAGAATCCTCTTCCACATCATTAGGCACAAGTAGGGGTGACGATTCAGGTGTAGTTTGAGAATCACTTGGTGAAGGTGCATCCGGTTCAATGTGAATTGTAGATGCATTAGATAAAGGTTCATTAGCTTGAGCAACCACTTCAGGGATTGGAGCGATTACTACAGGTGCTGGAACTTCATCAGTCGGGGGATCGAAGAATTCATCAAACAACGGTTGAAACAGTTTATCCCACTCGGGCCTTGTTGGTGGTAAAAATGATGTAGAAGTAGGATTATTGGGAACTAATCCGGAACTAATAGCACCGGTTCCCATCTCATGAAGCGCGGGTTCAGAGCTGTGTTGCTCAGAAGCCATCGTTGTCAGCTCATCGAAATCTGCGTCCATAGTTTCTACAATCTTGCCAAGACGACGGTTATAGATTCGGTATGCTCTCTTGGACGGTGAGTAACCAATGAAAATACCTATATCGGCTTTCGGTTGAAGCTTACCCAAGTTCTCACTATTAATGTTTGGATAATAAAGAGCACCAAACACATGAAAAAATGAAACATCGGGTTTACGGTCATGTAGAAGCTCATAAGGTGTTTTTCCATGGCGTTTCCGAATGATAGAACGGTTTTGGGTGAAACATGCAGTAGAAATAGCCTCTACCCACAAGAACAATGGAGCGTTCGCATAAATAAGCATGGTCCTAGCAGCTTCCATAAGTGTACGATTCCGTCTTTCAACGACACCGTTTTGTTGTGGATTGCGTGCAGCGGATGTTTCATGTGAGATACCAACTCCCTCATAGTAATCACGGAGAGTCTGGTTGACGAACTCTGTACCATTGTCTGTACGAATACGGCGGACAGTAGTATTCAAACGTACCTGAATGAATTTCAGAAAAGTGATGATAGCCTTCGGTGCTTCATCCTTTGTACGTAGAAATCTAACCCATGTAAACCTGGAGAAATCATCCACAATAACCAGAATGAATTTCTTACCGCTCACACTTTCAGTTCTCATTGGTCCACAAAGATCCATATGCAAAAGATGAAGTTTTTCTTGATTGGTGTCTTCAGCTTTGGGCTTGTAAGATTTCTTGGTACTTTTCCCCCTTGAACACGCGGAACATAAATGGTCCTTGTGAAATTTAAGCTTTGGAAGACCACGAACTAAATCGTTTTTAGCCAGATGATTGATAGCATCAAAGTTAAGATGAGATAATCTGCGATGCCATAACCATGACTTGGTCTTAGATGCTTTAGAGAGAAGACATACTGGAGAGGCGGCCATCATGTCTTGTAAGGACAAGGTATAGAGATTTGCACCACGAGATCCCTTCAACAAATCTTTTCCTTCCAAGTTGCGGATGAAACAAGTGTGTTGTCGAAAAGCAACCTCAAGGTTGGAATCACAAAACTGTCCTACTGAGAATAAATTATGACCAAGACCTTCTACATAGTATACCCTTGAAATCGTCACATTTCCAATCTGATATTCACCATACCCCATTATCTTTGCTATATGATCATTCCCGAATTTAACCGTACCAAGAAACTTGCTGACGAAATTTCGGAGCATCGAGCGATTTCCGGTCATATGTTTTGAACAACCGGAGTCCAAATACCACAGGATGATTTGGACCACCTGAAAATATCACCACACGAAGACAATGTAGAGGTATCGGAATCTGAGTGTTCCTTGTTATTAGCAGGTACAGATTTAATAATCTTAGATTTGCTAACTCTAGGTTTCTTAGATTTCCTAGCCTTCTTTTTCTTAATAGGTGGTGTAGATTCTAGTTGGCTTAAATCCTGAGGTATTTCTTCACTGATAGGCACTATAGTGGGGGCTGACCTAATTAAAGGGCGCTGTTTCCATACTTGAGTGCGAGTGTTCCTAACTAAAGGACGCTCAAACCTAACCTCAATGGATGCATTCCTAGTTAAAGGGCACACTGTTCCATCTAATGTAAAGGTCCTACCAGTGGGACGCCATTGCCAGCCAACTTGGGCACGAGTTCTACCCGTTGGCTTCCATTCAAGACCATTCTTAATAGCATTCATTTCATTCACGTGATCAATCAGACACAAATCATGACGTTGGGAAAACATACATTCATTACAATTCCAACAATTTAAATCAGAATTCACGAATGGTTTAGGCTGCTGCACAGGCGCAGAGCTTTTAGTCTTAACATGATTCTTTTTATTTAAAACTGAACTAGCATTCCTATTGTGAACTTCTACTTTCTTCTTTGTGGCACTACTAGTGGAGGGCTTGATCTTATCTTTCTTGAGTGGCGATCCTTTAGCCTTAGTAGTCTCTTTTAATCCTGTAGAAGGCAAAGTGGGAATATTAGCAACAGATTTTAAAGGTGTCTTACTTGATTGTGCCAATGACGGTTTCGCTCCTGGAGTCTTATTAAATGGAGTGACAACAATGGGCCTATTATTAAGTAGTGCCGAACCTGGTGTACCTATGTATTGCAAATATGCTAAGCAATATTGAACTCGCTTAATATATTCATGAGCCGAATAATAGTCGCTACTTGAGGGATCTAAGGCATAAAGATCGTCTAAAATATCCCTAAGAAGATCGACATGCTTAATGGCATTCCTCATATAATCATCATAGGTAACTGGGTTTCTCTTATGAAGTGGGTTCTTATAAAGCACTACTGACTTGGTTGTTGGAGCACTAGTGGACGGTGCAGAGTCGGTAGCTAAGTTATCAACAACTTCTTGTCGGGTGAGAAGAAGTGTCTCTTTTAACTCAGCCAAAACCATATTTTTGTCAATGAGCAGGATGTTCAAGTCAGAGATTTCCTCGCACTTTTGGTTCAGTTGTTCAACATAAGATTGTTGCTGTGCCGCATTAAAAGCGAAGCGTTCTTCTAGTGAACCATAAAGAGCGGATAGTCCCTGTCTTGTCCGATCCATCTCCCCTAGAACAGACGAAAGTCTAATTTCTAAGACCTGGTTTTTAGACTCTGCAGCCTCTAGTTCCAATTTTAATGTTTCCTTTGATGACACCTCTCTCTTCAATCTCATGATTTCTTCCTCTAATGTCTTAACAATTGCAATCATCTTGTCACTAGTCTCAACACCGTTTTCACAACCATTTGATATCAAAAGATCCTCATTTTGAGTTTGTTGTTTTAATTCTAAAGATATACAATGTTGTTCTAGTTGATTAAAGCGTTTTGAAAGTAAATTGTAAGAATCTTGTAGCTTTAAAAACTCAGCGTTAGATTCGTGACAAGAATGATTATCTACCTCATTTACAGTATCAACAACATTTACAGAGAGATCACAAACATCATCACATATATGCACATCATCACAATTAATCATAGCGGATGTAAGCTCATCCGAATAATTAACATTTACAGTAGTAAGCACATCACACGAGATTACTGCAGACAAGAATCGGTCATATTCGGTTAAAATCTTTTCTTTTTCAATTAGTTGTAGTTCGTAAGCGGTGTCCATTTCATAAAACACTTTTTGAACTTCACCAATTTCAAACACAAGATTTTCCTTAAGAGATGCAAAAATTCCTTTTAGACTTTCGACAAACGGATTGATCTCATTTTTAAACACCTCGTTCATATGTTCGAAAGCCCATTCTCCGGCATTTAAGCCATTTGAAGTCGTACAATCCAAAATGACCTTGTCAAAATTAGTAAAGTATTGATTAATCTCTTGCAAGTTTAACCATACAGTGCTAACAGGTGGAAGATCCTTTGGAATTTCCTTAGGACCTTCCATATTGACAAGTGTAGGAAATGTACTAGGGTTTTCTTCATCTAATATGTAGGTCGGTGCTGTTATGAGATCTTTGTCCATATGGAAGCGAATTCTAAAATCCGTTTTTGCAAGCTCCTTATTCAATTTAAAATAATCACACTCGGGATATTTTGCAGAATTGTATGACCGATCCTCATCAACTAGATCCTTACTTGTTCGATCATCGGGAAAAACAATCGGGTCTAAGGCCAATCCTAATTGAGTTGCATTATAAAGTCTAGGACTATGTCTTAAAGCTTGTTTTGCATATCGTGGATTAGGGGGAAGGCCTTTTTGACGAGATAAGTTAAATTCTCTAAACGAAGCATCAAATCAGTGCACTAGTTGAGAAGCAGCGTATTGTCTTAACAGCAAGTAATCTAGACTTCTAATCTTATTAGTGGCATTAATCTCCATTTCATTCTTCTTAGACTCGAGTGATTCAAAATCCGTTTGAAGTTTTTGAAAATTAGTGACCACTAACTCCTTTTCTTTAAGTTCATTAGACAGATTTGCTCTTAAGTTTTCAATTTCTTGCAAGTGACCCATTTGTTTGTTTCTAAAATGATCATATTCGGGATTAGTTAGAACACTAGACGAAGGCACTAATTCCAAGGTTTGAACTTTCTCATTGCTTAAGGCAAGCTCATCAGACAAATTCTTATTCTTAGCTAAGGTTTCTAAGAGTGCAGCATTCATTTGGCTAAGTAATGTAGCAGGAACCATGACCAAATCTTGTTGAGCAGGAGTAGGCGTATGCGAAATGGGTCCCGGTTGTGATTCACTCAAAGTCTGGGGACTCACATTGATATTGCTATCATTGTTTGTCTCCTCATTTGAAAGACTCACCACCGAAGATTCATTCGAATCAGCACTCTCCTGCACAACTTGATGTGGTTGAACACTAGCATCAGTGGTATTATTGGTGGTATTAATAAGTACCTCAGATCTCTTTTCTGGCCCTAAGCTGGAGATAGTTGCCATGAGAGCAGCCTTTGCAGATTGAAAGTCATCACAGTCTGAGTCATACGCATCGAGATCATCTGCTTGGTATGCTGCATTCTGTGTGGTGACCGTGTCTTGTTCAGCAATCCCTGGATCAGCAAGAAATGCAAGCTCCTCTTCATTAAGTTCCCTTCCTTGTGCCTGAGCATTTACCAGATAGATCTTTTCTGCAAACCATTGTCCATCCCTTCTCCTCTTGGGTTTCTTACAATCCCTAGACATGTGACCCTCTTCCTTGCAGTTGTAGCAAGTAATCATTCTCAACTTGCCTGTATTAGCCCGTGGAGGATTGTTGACCATTGGAGCAGGAGCAGGATTGACCGTGCGAGCATTGGTAGTTGATGTGGAAGGTCTCCCCTGATATGGTTGAATAGGCTGAACCATTACCCTGCCATTCTCAATAGTAGCTTGTTGGCGAGAATTGGATGAATTCCTCAACTGATTGTTGGTAGGAGCTGATCCCCTAAATCCTCGTTTGCTTAAAGTCCTTGTGAGATAAGCAGACATAGTGGTTAACACTTCAACTGGGTCATCACCTTGTTTAAATACAGGAACGGGGACTTCCTCATCATCACAGTACATTGCTTGGTCTTGATGAGCTGCATAATCACTAGAAGGAATACTCATTTGATCAGGGTAGCTTGATGGATATGCTGCATTCTCTTGATAAGAAGAATATGAAGATTGAGCATAAGGTGCAATACTTGCTGGGTGAGGTTGTGTAGCATATTGTAATGAAGGTGCACTGAACCGATATTGTTGCTGATGTGAGGTGGGTGGTTGTGGTAAAATCGAGTATTGGGGAAAGGTTGGTGTCATGTAAGGTGATGGATGATAGGCTTGATGTCCTAAAATATAAGGAGTGTTGTTGTGAGACAAGCTTGGTTGATTCGCCATCAAAGCTAATGAATCAGGGTACATACCTCGTGGAGAACGGTGCATGATCACATGTTTCTCATGTTGCTGAAGAAAAGCATATAGTTGATCCAAATTGCACTTATGCAGATCCCTGGTTAACTTAACATCGGTAATATACTCACCCCATTCAGCTTGAGGTAAAGTATTCAAGAATTTGGTGTTAACCTGGAATGGAGCAATCACCAGATTGTATACATTCAGATCATTCATGAGTGTGGTGAATCTGAAGTAATAATCGTGAAGCGTTTCCCCTGGGTTGTAAGTGAATCTGTCAAACAGGTCATACAACTGACATTCCCTTTCCTGTTTGGTGAGAGACGTGCCTTGTAGCAACACCTTAAGACGTTCCCATAAATCCTTTGCCACCGTATACTGACTTACCATCCTATAGATGTCATGGGGAAGAGCTTGGAGAATTGTTTGAAGAGCTTTCTCGTTTGCATCGGCAACAAGTTGTTGAGCTGGTGTAAGTTCTTCAAATTCTCTTGGTCGAGACACATTGTTAGCCACGATGGTACCATAGTCAAGTGGACCATTTAAGATTGACTTAACCATAAGCCTCCCATAAACCGGTTTTCCCTTAAGATAAGACATCATCCGGCCTTGCCATGCTTCAAAAACTTCTTTGATGAGCATTGGCGGGCGATTATCCGTTCCCGTAATGACGGAAATATCCGTAAGTGATGTCATCTGAGGCATTACTGAATTCGGATTCATTTTGTTAACTTCAAAGAAACAAAGATTATCGGTTGATCGAGCAGTGAAGTAAAGCTTGTGAATTGTGTTGAGTTTTTGTTGTAAGAAACCAAGATTAAATCCTCTAAAAAAATCGTCGAAAAAACAAGCAAAATAACCCTTGATTCGGATCTTTTTGTTGATTCGGAAGTTTGACTTGGAAGATTTGGCTTGGAATTACCTTGATTCGGAACTTTTGGCTTGATCCGGAACTTCTTGGTTCGGAACTTCTTGGTTCGGAACTCTTGATCCGGAACTTCTTGATCCGGAAGTTCTTGGTTCGGAACTTCTTGGTTCGGAACTTCTTGATCCAGAACTTCTTGATCCGGAACTTCTTGGTTCGGAAGTTCTTGATCCGGAACTTCTTGATCCGGAACTTCTTGGTTCGGAAGTTCTTGATTCGGAACTTTCCTTGGTTGATCCGGAACTTGTTGATTCGGAACTTTTGCTGGGTAATCAGAAACTTTTTACCGATGAACAGTCGACCACTAATATGAAGATTAAACCCAGATTTTGACCAAATGACCCAAAAAGTTTTGTGATTTCAACAATAATAAGTAAAAACTAATACTTATCCACTAATCCCAATCACAAAAACACCAAAAACACCAAGAATCAAGATGAATCTTCTTAAAGAACACTAATACAATCAAAAACTAAAAAACCACACAAATCACTACCTTAAATCACCCCATAGCTCTTGATACCAAATGTAGAATATTGATAACCTATGAATCTATGAAGGGGGTTGATGATTTCTAGAGAGAGAAAGTTAGAGAGAGAGAGTGAGAGAAACTATGTGTTATTTCAATAAATGAAACTAGAAAAGTGACAACAACCAACCCCTTTCCATGGTGGAAAGGGGTATTTATACTTCCAAGCTACATGGGCTTGGGCCGGTCCATGACAAGCCCATGGACCGGTTCTTACTTAACTTAATAAGCAACTAATAACTATTTGTTAACTACGAGCTATTACAACATAAATAATATTGTGGAGTGACCGATACTTCTAATATACGTAAAACGTATTTCTAACAAATCAAATCAAAAGAAATGATAGGAGCGTCGATACAACCAGTCGGGTATCAACACTCGGTAATCAGATACTTTTCCTAAGAATCTCACTACGGGAGAATTGGACAAGAAAGAATTGTCAATTGTCAAATAAGACAATTTCCACAGATGAGTAATTTCGACTCAGAAGAATAGATGCTACAGGCACATATGTAGGTATCCCTAACACTATGTCCCTATTTTTCACTTCTTGCAGATCTCATAAAATTTAATCTTTCACAATCTTTAAAGAAAATGTAGTGTTTATTAATCAGTTTTATGGTGACTACTAATCAGTCTTGCATGGTCCATTCCAAATTGTATGTAGGCGCGCAACTATATACAATTTTAAGACTAACGATACAATACTCAGTTCGTCAAAATTTTATCATCATAAAAACATTTTCATGCTTAATTCTTAAATAAGAATCAAGAATAAATTTTCAAAGATTTTCTTTGTTATTAAAACAATTAAGTTTTCCAAGGTATTTCATAACCAACTTTATTTCAATAATGATTATTTATAAGTCTCACTTTAAATAATCCTTATAGTGATGAAAATTCAATTTTCTCAAAGGATACTGTTTTAACTTTATAAAAACAATGAGCGATCTGCAAAAGAGTGATGGAAAGTTGTTCACCAAGAACTAACTACAATGTGATAGGAAATGAGCTTTTACCAAATAATCATGAGGTTCATGACCTCGATGGCGCTCAAAAAGAATAATCCACAACGTAACTCAAATCAAGATGAGTACTTGATCAATGGTTGCATCACTAATGCGAGCATTAGAAAGAAGCAAGAAAAGATAGATATCATCGATACATGTAGAATTTAGCAATCAAAGGTAGTCTTTTCATTAATCACAAACAAGTCAAAATAGTACCGTAACACATTACGTGTCACTATGTCATACAATTCCAAGAACTCATCCTACCAACTGATGTCTCAGTTAAGTTAGGGATTATTTTTAAAAGATACCACAATAAATACTAATCTACAAGAGTCATTAGGTGTTCCACATGTCCCCGAAGATCCATCGGTCTCAATTCAGAAGAAGATTTCTTCAGTTTATTTCTTGGACACTGGGCATCCTCGTTAGTGGACAATGGCCTAGGAACAACACTTAACACGAATCAACAATCAATTAAAACCTCATAATTCAATCAAAGAACTTAACGACTTCCTCTTAACAATCTCATATTCCATACAGGTTAAGTTTCACTTTATTCAAGTTTTAACCAATTTTATACTCAATTCGATATCCTACCTCATTCTCCAATACTTTCAACCTTATTTATAAACCTTAATAGGGCAATAAAAGCTCGATATGATCAACACTTAATTTCCGATTCTATAACTTCTTCATCAATAGTTATCAAATGTATCACTAGTATGAAATGACTCGATCATTCAATTAGACTTCTCGGAAAGGTACTTGTGGCATGAGGCTTTTGGGTAATGGTTCTAATGACAGCCTCAAGTGCAACATTCACCCTTTCGATTTAAATTTAAGAATTGGGTAACACCGAATCATATGACATCTTTCTAGGTGGTAATGGTTTTGTCCAACTCCACTCTATAAGTAAAGATCGTCATGACATCGGTATCAAATTTAATCTCGCCAATTCTTCTTTAATATCTCAATCAACTAATATTTACATTTCTACGAATATCAACCATTTCGTTGGGATTATAAACATCCACAACTTGGTTTAGATCTAGGATAGCTAGAATTCCTACAAGAATAGCTTCGATTAATTTACTAGGGGATTTAGGGTTCCTTGTGACAATCTACGTCGTATAAATACCTCGTATAAATATTCAAATAGTCATCAAACAATCATGTAATCAAATTACATCATATATATATATATATATATATATATATATATATATATATATATATATATATATATATATATATATATATATATATATATATATATATATATATATATATATATATATATATATAATCCAAGTTATATATATATATATATATATATATATATATATATATATATATATATATATATATATATATATATATATATATATATATATATATATATATATATATATATATATATATATATATACTAGTGGCAAAACCCGTCCGATGGACGGGTATGACGTCTGATTATCGTTTAACTTTTTTATATTTGGTAAATATTTATTTGTGAATACCGTCTACAAAAACTTAACTAAAGGTATATCATCTAGTAAACAAATTTATTTATTGAATGCGCTAAAAAATTTAAATGTATTATCATTTACCTTTCTTAGTGTCATTTTTTGTTTAAAAATAATATAAATTAGATCTCGTCCGCAAAGATGTAGGGTTGAGCATCGTTTTAAAGCCGATCCGAACCGAATAAACTTCAACTGAACTGTAAACTGAATTTGAGGAAACACGAACCGGAATAAACTGAGTAAAATTGAAATCAAACCAAAACTAAAATAAACCGAACCGAATATGTATTCTAGGTGTATTATTCATGTTTTTAACCAGAACGAATCGAATCGAGTAAAACCAACATAAATATAGTAAAACCGAAAATTGAATTTTTAATGAGTTTTTTTTATATATGTTCTTTTACAATTACTGTTTAATTGATTGCAAAAAATAATATAGATGTGTATTTGTCGTCGCATTACGCGAGTACGATGCTAATATTATGTAAAAAAATTGTTTTTTATGATATTAAATATATTGTAGCATTTATAGGTCAATAGTTCAATTGGTTATTGGAAAGCATGAACCTACTTCAATAATTTATACTATCTTATTATACATTAATGATACTTGATAAATTATTTTGAATGTTATAGTCAATATATTCGATATAGTGAATAAATTATTTTCAATATTATGATACTTATTTGTACACGAAAAAATTCGAAACTCGACCGCCTTTCAAGAATCTGATTGACCCGACCAGATCGAATCGGGTTTCAAAACATTACCCACCCTCGTCATTCAAGTTATATGACACCTCTAGGTGTACATTTTTAACTAATTTATTCAAATAAATCAATATATTTTATTCAATTAATCGTAATACATTAATTAAATCAACATATTATGTTATTTTGATGTTGCTACAAATGAAATGAAGTCGCTTGTCCGCCATTATATAAAGAGATTTGCATGTGCATATTAATATATCATATCAGAAGTTGAAGACATCCCGATTAGTAACAAACTAACGACAATGTTTAATTTTTTCTTTTACTTTGGTTATGATAATTTAAAATATGCGGTCTTTTTTTAGTCGTCTAAATTTCATTAAGGATTAATCATGAAGATCATTAAGGAATCGACGATGGTGAGGCCAGCGGAAGGAACACATAAGATGGAGCTATGAAACTCTAACCTCGACCTATTGGTGTCAAATTATCACACCCAAACCGTGTACTTTTATCGGCCCAATCTCAACACTGATTTCAACTTCTTTGATACCAAAGTGATGAAAGATGCTTTGGGCAGGGTCTTGGTTGCATTTTATCCCGTCGAGGGAGATTTAAAGAAGACGAATCTTGGAGGATCGTGATCGACTGCCAAGGACAATGCGTTGATGTTTTTTTTTAACAAAAAAAATAGATACAAACATTTATACTATTAGTTATAATGTGGTAATGTTAGTTAGTTTAGCCTACGACGTTTGCAACATTAATTCTTTATATTTATTGGCGTTTTTAAATTAATAAAAAGAAAATTTTTATTTTTTTTTACCTTTTATTTTATTTTAATTTTTTTTAATTTATAAAATAATAATTTAAAGAAAAGCAGGACCAACCCATATACTACCCCAAAGTATTTGAATGCATTTTAAATTCCTAAAATAGACATTTTTTTTAGATTCAAAATTTCTAAACTTCATATGAGAAAAACAATAGAGGTTGTAATTTTAGGCCATCTGTTTGTGTATGTGTTAACTTAAGGGTCATGAACGGGTCGTTTTAAACATGCTTTATCTTTCATTAGTTAAGATATAAAAAGTTATTAAATATACGTGACTATATTTAGTCATATATGAGGAGCCTTTCATTTTCTAAAAGTAGTAGCCTGAGTCGTGTGAATGTATTAATCAACTTCTACTAATAAAGTGAACGTAATAGTATAGTTGTATGTGAGTATAAAAAAAGGGTATGGTGACGGAGTATCAATACCGACCCGTAAGGGTATCGGTATGATATCGGTACCATAAAATTCACTCAAAAAAGTTTGGTACCAATAATAATCAATACGGTAATAAAACTGGAAAAGGAAATTGAAAAAGTTAAACATTAAATTTTGATCTATATATTGTCCACCCAGCCAACAAACAATTACACTCGAGAAATGTTTTGTTTGCTGTTAAAAATGCCAGAAGAAGAAAAAGATAGACAATCAAGTTCATTTGCAATGGCCATTGATCATGGTCTTTAGTACTAAATTCACAATGCATAACAAAAACATCATAAAAGCAATTGTAAAAGTACCAACCATTTATATCAAGTTCTCCCCAATATTTCCGCGGACTGACAGTTGCTTCTCTTCTGGTGTTAAGTCGCAAGAGTGCTGGAAAAAATAGGACATGTTATAAACATCCTGCAAGAAGAATAAAAATAATAAAATGAAAAAGTTTAGAATGAATCTCTTACCTGCTGCGGAAGAAGTTTGGAAAAATGACGATTTTACATAAATTAAAGGGAATGTCCAGTTTATAAACACTCGGTACACTTCAGACAACGTTTGTACCGTTATACTTCTTATTTTACCCCTTTTCTTAACTACTATATATTTCAACGTGACAGATTTAAGGCACATCATATAGTATCTTATATGAGGTAACCAGTTAGTTCTTACATATACATCATTTTTCTTCTAACAATTCAAATTTATTTCAAATTCAATTTTTTTTCAAACTCAAATTTATTTGTAGTGAATATCTCTTTTTCTTCTAATAATTGATGGTTGATTTATTTCAAGGACTTGCTTCTAGGTCTTTTGGTGGGTGGTTGTATCAGCTTAACTTTCTCTGTGTGGGTGAATTGTTTTTTATTTTGATGTGCTTTTGCTTTTTGACGTCTATGTTGGAAGAATACGTAATTCTATTTTACCCTGAGCTAATAAGTATTCTTTAGCCGGTATGAAACTGATTAACCAAAAGAAGAATCTGTTTTTCGGATCATAAAAAAGTGTCACAATAATAAGATAATTTCACAAAGCATATGAAGTCGAGACTTACTTCATTGGAGTATTTCGAGATTTGACCAAGAATGCAAGAAAGAAAGCTTGATTTGCCGGACCCAACACTCCCACAAACAGCAACACGCATCCCTTGTTCAACTTTCATCTGAATATTAGACAATGTCGGCCTCGGAGAGCACGAGTCCCACTGAATTCACCGTCTTTGACTTTATTGCCGTGTTTGACATGCAAACTGGTAACATGATCATGGCGTCTTCTTGCAACTCTTTTTCTGAAAAACCATTTATTCTATTGAGTGATACTTTCGTATGAGCCATCATCAAAACAAAATCAGGAAAATTCCTTTAATAGTTTTTAAAGAATCCTAAAAGTGGCCAATGCCGAAAGTGTCCCTCCTGTTGTAAGCTCACCACCGATTAAGAATACAGTTCCGAAAGTAACAGCTGCTATGAAATACTTCAAACGTTTACTACTATGTTGTCCATAAAACCATTTGTAGCATCAAGCTCCTATTTATCTGTATTATTTAGTGTGTGAATGTGGAAGTGAACTTGCATATGCATGTATAGATATATGTCGTAATACATGTTCTTTGTATCATTTAATGATTTCATTATGTGATTCACATATGGTTCAATTTATCTACATATACATCTGAAATTTCTTCACTCTAATGCTACTTCTCACAAATAGGTTAAGCAAGTAGCATAATTACTAAACGTTACAGTAGCAAAAAAAAGTTTCATATCTAGCCATTACAATCTACTTGCAGACTTCTATTGTATAAGGTATTAGTTGTTTAAAAGTTATTAGTTAAAAAATAAAAAAAGATTTTCGGGTTTTATCGAGTTGACTCAATAACCCGATAATAAAAAATATTAAACCTTCACCGACCCCATAACCGAATCGAATTATCGGGTTCGATTCAAAACAACCCAACATGAAATTTTAACCCGAATTAGCCCGAACCGATAAGCCTTATCGGGTTTGGGTTCGGGTCAAACCGACCCTACTAACACCCCTAGGTGGTGCTGCTTAGTTCGCCCACTCACTTTAACTGAGCTCCGGATCCCTTAAAGATGCAGCAAAGTAACACTATATATTTGAGTGGGACGATATCCAGTGAGTGACAAACTATAACATAGACTTGAATAACTCACCTCAATAATATATACATGAGACAATTGTTGTTTCTAGACTCGCAAGGCTTCATAACAAACCAAGATCGTGCAGGTTGAATCATTGTTATTGCGACAGTGTTAAAGAATTTTTTTTACTACTTACTTTTTCATCAGTGTCTTTTGCATAAGAGCTGACCAAGTCGCTTGTTGCAACTACAACGGGAAGTCAAGAGTTATAGTGGATCAATGGCGCATCAAAAGACACATGGAAATGCTACTATGATAAGCCAATAAAAAGACACCCTTATTTATCTAATGTATGCTATGGTATCTCATACCTAGTGATTTCTATTGCAAGGAAATGAAGGACTTTTTTTTAAATTATTAGATTCGTAAGCTATTAGCAAATCTCTCTATCTATAACTGAAGGAGTATAGAAAGAGACTGTACCACATACATTTCTTTTTTGAACTTAGTAGCGAGACATTTAATTGCTACATCAACACCAAAAGCTGCAATACGACACAGTTAATGGACCTTCATCTGCATATTGCAAAATGGTGACCGGTTTGTTGCCATCATCTTGTTACATTTCTCTTGTCAGGGGGACGCTGTCTATTTGCTGATAAGAAAGTCCACTCAGACAGGGCCTTTCGTTTGACCGGTTTGGAAGAAGGTTCACACGTGGTTGGTTTTGTCAACACTGTACATAAAAGTACGAACATTTTTAGGAACCTCAAAACTCACAGATGAAACAAAAAAATAAAAAGGTTTGGTTAGCACAGTTTTAACGTCTCCTGTGAGTTTTCAAGTGCTAACTGTTCCTAATCAGAAGACAGTTTACTAACTATAAAAATAGATAATACCTCAAAAGAGAAACCAAAAATTTAGACTTGACATTTATCAACATCCAACCTCATATATCAGTGTCGGTCATGCAGATCAGCAAGCCCGTTTAAAAATGAACCAAATAGCATGTATTCGTGGCATATACTGGCTGAAAAGGAAGCATCCTAGCATATCACAAACCTATCAATTACAAACAATGCATAATTTACAAACATCTCATTAGTAAAAATAAACGCAAACCTTATTTCTTGATTTCATCAGTAATTACAAATTGAACCAGATTAAATTAGACAGTGATCCGAACAGGAAAAAAATCTGCAACCGGTTTCTAAAAGGAATCTAATGGCGAAAATGATTTTGATCACGTGCAAGCGTTGAAGCCTTGGTGGACTGTCATAGAGTGGACTGCTTGGGTATTAGCGTAACATGTAACCTCAATACGAATTAGCCGGAAAATTTGTCAAAAATTCTTAGTTTTCTGTACATGACAAATACACTTTAGGTACTTCCGATAACTGCCTCTAAACTTCTAGGTTGTGTAGCATTGTGGAAATACCTTTGAGGAACATCTGCAAGTCTGCAACTTAATAAACCATCTTGCATTCCTCCTGTTGTAGTTCTCAATTTATATTTTTTGTAGTTCGCAATTTCTTTAGTAATACCATATCGGGAAAAGGTTACTATTCTTTATACATGTTTTTCCTTACAAAAGCATCGGGAAAAGCTTTACTAAGTATGACCATTTTGTGAGCCTCACTTTTGGTTTTTAAGAAATGATTTTGACGCGAAAAAAGAATGATGTCTATCAAGAAACGATACCTTAAAAAAGAATTGGCCTCTTGCTTTTGTTCACTTCGGTTTTCTTCCAAGTTTCTCTGAAACTCAATCTCACTTGTTGAGATCAACGGTTTGATAGCGTCAAAGGAAGTGAGCTTAACGCTGCAAGAACACGAAAAAGTAAGAAACAACAGTTACTTTTGCAGATAATTAAACCAATGGGTTGTAAGACATGTTGTTTGGTAAGGTTTTAGAAGCATTCGGTACAAAACCTCCACCACCCAAAACCCGATCGTCTGAACCTATAGAGAAAACACTGTGTAAATTGTTGATGTGGTTACCATTACTTTCTGTGAGCATGAGCAGGAATGAGCTCGATAAATAAACGATATCAAAACGGCTCAGGAAGGATATAGGGTAGCTTACACTTCATGTGGAAGTCAACTGCCATTGTTTTGCTACTTTCCAGATACAAATTTGCAGTTAATGGTGTCATCTTATCTAACCTCTTCTTTATCACAATCAACTCTATGAGTCCCTAATTTATATAAATTATCACTATATTCATCATAATTCCAATAAAAAGCTCATTAAACTACCATGTTTATTATATTGAGGGTAGCATATCAATACCTTTGATCCGTTTGTATTTGTTTTGCAGCGTGAACACTCTTGAGTTCATTTTCTTTATTCTTTTTCAAAGCTCAAATCCTCAATAATGCCCTCCTTTTTCCCGTATTTTGCAGTCAAGCATTTAGAGATTCAGAACAACAGTTTCTATTGGTTTGACTTCAGATCATCAACAAAATTTCAACGCAACAGAATAAGAAAAGGGAACATTAGAGGACCAAGCATCAATCGCATACACATTAATGTGGAGTATGACATACAAACCTGAACAATCTCCAAAAGAGTTCCAGCCCGCTATATTACCGAACTGCATTTGTGATAACAAACTCCACTTCAGGCACTCTTCTCGATCCTCGTCCAATTCTTTGATCATCACCATCTAACCCCTAATAGAGGGACACCAATATAAATAATTATCAACTATCAAAAGACGTATTTAAGTAGCTGACTCATAGCAAATACTCTATTGTGATTACAAACCTGAATACTGTGGGTTACAGTCATAGGAAGAGAATCTCTTGCTGACGTTTCAGCATTAGAAGAATGTAACGTAGCAGCACAAATACTCGATTGTGGTTAAAACTTGAACACTATGGGTTATAGTAATAGGAGGAGAATCTCTTGCTGACTAAATAGCCTCAATCAAAAAACATACCCCACGTACAAATCACAAATCCTACATGTAGCTTGTTCAGTTGTTGTAGTATAATTTTTAACTTTGAATTAATACCAATACAATCACAATAGGATAAACAATTACAATAAGAACATCAAGCAAGAAAATCCCCAATTCAAAGAATACATAAAAACCTAATTCCAAAATTAAAAACCTAAGTGGATTGTAAGAATTCGATTTAGGGATTTTGTGTGTTTTTTTTGTGGTTCGATTATTATTTTTTTGGGTTTTGATTGTATATGTTAAAAACAAAAAACGTTTCTAAAACACGGCCCAGAGTCCAGAACGTGGGTCGGCCCAGCTGACGTGGATTAGTAGATGATAAGTGACGTGGCAAATCCCTCCTGTTATATATAATGTAAAGATATATATATATATATATTAAAATAACACTTCTCAGTCTTGCCTTATCGGTAACTCGAGAAATCTTCAGCACCGTTATAGTCAAAAGATTTTTTAGACATTTTGTGAAAAATGTTTATAGTTAAAAGATTTTTAAATGTTTTATTCAAAACCTTAGTTTTAAAAATCTTTCGTTCTCTATAACGAGAGCTCTGGTACCAAACTGTAACACCTCCAAATTTATACAACTCAGTACAACGGAAGACTAGTTGGTGTTACGGGATAACACATTACTCACATCATAGACAACGCTTAAAAGTCGCGTCGTTTTAATAATAAAGTATTTCCATTCATAAATATCAAAGTTACATAGGTCCTAAGTCATTGTATTTCATACAAGTTTTACAAAGAATTTGAATGAAAATTATTCTTTAAGTGCGGGCCATGAATTTTTGTTGTCTTCCCGAGAATTACCTTCAAGTACCTGAGATAAAACATGTTAAAAGAAAAGGTCAGCGATAACGCCGAGTGAATTCATAGAGTTTAATAAAATCCATCAATTTAACATCGGTATAAAATTATTACCGAAAATCATTTTGTACAATTCATTGTAATAGGCCATAAAATAGCCAAAGTCATTTTATACAAATCCATATCAAAATCATAATATAGGCTTTCGCCTTCAAAATCATTATACGAACCAATGTCGTAAAAATATCATAGAATACGTTTTATAACGTTGCCTCACAAATTGCAAATACTAATTTGTTAAGAATTAATCGGATTGAAGATATAGCGTCATCATTTGCTGGAATCGAATGTTTGCGTGGAGTTAAATAAAAACCGTTATATGAATATGGTTATGAAAAACCAAAACACGAACATAATATCAATAGTAAGACCCCATATTGCTAGTCAGGCAATATATCGTAATTCGGTGCATATAGCAGTATTTTGTTAGTTGGATTATTATAAGCCGCATGACATTGTTACCTTACTACAACAAACAACAGGTAGCTAGCCCGAAACTCAATTTGCCCATCTAAATTAGCGTGTCGTCACAAAGGTCACGCTATGGAAATCTTCTCATACATAAATTCGCTTACCAATCAATGTGGTACGACGGGGATCAACCGTCAAGGCGCGAACTGGGGTGATCGTCCCCAAATAGTACTATTATATGCATAAGCGTCTACCAAATCCCGGTAGTTCACAATTCATGCTAATGGGACTTTTAGTGACATAACCTAACTTTAATAATCCATTTTATTTCATCTATCAGGTTATTTAATCATTCATCGGGTCATATAATCATTCGGGTCCAAATCAATAAACAAGCAATCGGGACAAATGGTGTCCTATTTTATAAAAACTAACATGTTATCTCCCTCGCGGGTTTATAAAACATTTATAAAAACATTTAAAAGAGTGCGAGGCTATGAACTCACGTTGATGTGGGAAGGCGGTTATCGGTGATTCGGATGTACGGTGCGTGCTTCAATCACGGAAACCTAGACAAATAATACTTGTCTTAGACTCTTGTCCAATGACTTTATAAAAATAACAATTATGTATACATATGATGATTTTATATATATGATGATCAAGTGGGTTTACATATTCTCTTTTACTCATTTTAGTGTTTACGTATTGGTAATTTCTTACTAGTTTACTAGTTTTACCTATTTACGTGTCTTAGGTCCAATAAGCCTATTATAAGTTCATTAACTTGTATTAATCCATTTCATACTTGTATTATCAGTATTTACACTTTAAATGTTGGGCCTAAATGGGTTAAGCCCAATAAATAAGTTTATAAGTGTTTTAGCCCATTTTGTTGTATTATTAGTCCAATAACGTTAACTTAGCCCGTTAATGTCCGTATGTTTTATAGTTCGAGTTTTATCGGTTTTTACTTGTTATATATGTTTATATATCAGTATATGAGTTTATAAAAGTTTACATTAGACGGGTCCAACCGTCTAAGTTTTATTTAACAAAAAACGTTAATTTTACGGTAATAGCCGAAAAAGACGTAAAAATCATGTTTATAGTTTTATAACTTATCAAACTTATCAAATTACAATTTTTATAAAATGTATCATTTATTTATCATTGTACATACTTATATAAATGTATTATATAAGTTATTGGTTTTTAATTCACATTTTATACTATTTTTATTTGAGTGCTTACATAATACTATTATACTTTAATTTTCCAAAATCTGATTTTTACTTTCACTTTCACCATTTTTACCATATCTTGAGTTCAACAAGAAGATAGAAGCTCATTTTTGGACACCATAAACTACATGATATGTGCTACAATTAACTTAGTTTTAGATACTGCTCAATCCAACTCTAAATATCCTTAACAGTCCGTCGAAAACTGACTATTCAGATTGGTACTCTAAACTTGTTTTGATCATATCTCACTCATCCTAATGATTCCATTGCATGGCCAACTCTCACATGTGTACAAGACATATTACTTACTGTATATTAATTTATTCATGCCATTTTATCAGTCTAACATGTGGTTAGTTACTGTTTTTATACAGCCTACCATTTAAGCCAGATTTAACCATTTTTTTACATGTAGTTTGTCCATCTTTTTACCCATGTTTATCAAATCTATCAACACCAAATCCCCACATAATATTTTTATCATCATATATCATCATACATATATATATTTAAGAAGAAAATACATGATTACATAATCAGAATTAACAAAAGGATGGGGAGGAAAATCTTTATACCACCATGATGATGTAGGTTATGATCAAGACATGGATTTTGATGGAGAAACTTGTGATACCAAGATCATCTTTAAGACCACCATTCTTCAAGAACTCCTTGTAGAAAATCAGCCCTAAGACTCCATAGAAACTCCTCCTTGGATGTTATAATCACCACCAATCAATAGGGCTTCAAAAGGGCTTCAACTTATGTATGAATAACATGAGATTTTGTGGTTAATTTTGATCAAATGGGTGTTTTGAGGGTGAGATGGGACGACCAAATGAAGGAGAGAAGAGAAAGATGAAGTTGTTTTGCATGTGTTGAATGAGAGAAGTGGTTTGGTTAATGGTTTTGTGTTGAGAAAGCTTACTTTGTAAGCTTGGTAAGACAAGTGTCTTACTTAGCTTATAAAAATGACACCAAATGTGGTGTGGTGTAGCAAGTTGGGCCGTCCCATGTGTAGGGTGGGGAAAGATTTATCTTGTCTCATCCACTAATTTACGGGTACTCCTCGATTCTAGTTTCCTCGATTTGCGTGCCCTCGGATCGTTTTACGAAAAACGTTTTTATAAATTATGAATCAACGGCACAAAACGAATCTAATAAAAATTGTCTCATCAAAAACGGAGTTCGAAAACGTAAATACGTAATCCTAAGGTTTCCGGTTTAGTCGTAAAGGACGTTAAATTAAAATCGTAAGTCCTAATCTCTTCTCGTAAATTTGTGAGTTTATGAACCAACTCAAAATTAAAATCCCAAAATAATATTTACGGATAAATTTATTTTCTGAAATGTCGGACTGTCACCAAGGACGGTGTATGTAAACGTAAGCACGTAACGTAGAATCCTTCGGTTTAGACGTAGTCGATGCTACTTCAAGACGTAAATCCAAATTTCTTCCCAAAAATAAGTGAGTTCAAAATATAACATTAAAAATAATGTTTTTAAATAATATTTGAGAATAAAATATCAACCATAAATTGACGGATTGTCACATTAAATATCAGCCACAGGCTTTGAGATATTAAGCATGCCCAGCTCAGCAACTAGCCTGTTGAACGAAGGTTCAACCAAAGGCTTGGTAAATATGTCAGCTAGTTGCAGCTCAGTGGGAACAAAATGCAACTCAATATCTCCTTTAATAATATGATCCCTGATAAAGGGATACATGATAACTATGTGTTTGGTTCTAGAGTGAAGCACAAGGTTGTTTGTGATAGCTATGGCACTTGTGTTGTCACAGAAGATGGGTACTTTGTCATATAGAATCTCATAGTCAGCTAGTTGACTCTTCATACAAAGTACTTGAGCACAACAACTAGCAGCTGCAACATATTCAGCTTCAGCTGATGACATAGCCACAAAGTTTTGCTTCTTTGCACTCCATCCAACCAACTTGCCTCCTAGGATTTGACAGCTCCCTGAGGTACTTTTCCTGTCAATTCCACAACCAGCGTAGTCTGAATCTGAGTCAGCCTTGAGATTAAAGCCTAATTCTTTGGGATACCATATAACTAGAGAGGTTATTCCTTTGAGGTACCTGAAAATTTTATTAACAACCACTAGATGGGATTCCTTTAGGTTAGCTTGGTACCTTGCATAAAGACATGTGGATAACTAGATATCAGGGCGACTGGATGTGAGATACATGAGTGACCCAATCATGCCTCTATACATAGTCTCATTAACAGAGACCCCTGACTCATCAGGGCCCACATTGTTGGGTGGAAGCATGGGGCATTTCACTGATGCACAATCAGCCATGTCATATTTTTTCCGCAAATCTTTAACATACTTTTCTTGACAAATTGAAATTCCTTTAGGACATTGTTTAATTTGAAAACCCAAAAAGTAAGTTAATTCACCCATCATACCCATCTCATATTTCTTGGTCATTAATTTAGAAAAACGTTTACTAAGATTAACATTTGTAGAACCAAAGATTATATCATCCACATAAATCTATACAATGATGAAATCACTTTTATCCTTGAAGGTAAAAAGTGTTTTATCAATGGAACCCCTGGCAAATTTATTTTCAGTTAAAAATGTAGACAACATTTCATACCATGCCCTTGGAGCCTGTTTCAGCCCATACATTGATTTGTGAAGCCTGTACACATGGTTGGGAAACTCGCTATTCTCGAATCCTTCAGGCTGTTCAACATACACTTCTTCAGCCAAATTTCCATTGAGGAAGGCACTTTTAACATCCATTTGATACACAGTGAAGTTCATATATGCAGCGTAAGCAAGGAAGATTCTGATGGCTTCAAGTCTTGCTAGAGGTGCAAATGTTTCATCATAATTAATCCCTTCAGTCTGTGTATACCCTGTGCAACCAACCTTGCCTTGTTCCTTATGATATTACCAATTTCATCCATCTTGTTCCTATATATCCATCTAGTGTATGTGATGTTCTTACCAGGTGGAGCTGGCACTAGAGTCCATACCTTGTTTCTTTTAAACTGATTGATTTCTTCCTGCATTGCAACGACCCAGCCTTCTTCAACAAGGGCTTCAGCTACACGCTTGGGTTCAATTTGGGAAAGAAATTCAGCAAACAGGCATTCATTGGCTGAGGCTGATTCTGAGTCATGAATTCTCTGTCTAGTAGTAACCCCAACATTTGGTTCACCAATGATGTTGACAAGAAGAATGTGTTGATCTATTGACCATTTACTTTAAGGAGCTGGGGAGTCATAGACAGGTGCATGTATAGAGGATGATATTACAACTTGAGTTTCATTTTGCTGAGTAGGAGGACTCTCTTCAAAAACAATCTATGTGTCTATGTCTACATCAGCTATTTCAAGATGTGATGATTCACAGACAACATGAGAGTCTTCTTGATTATAGGCAATAGGTTAGTCATCTTCAGCTGAGGTAGAACATGGGCTTGTGGAAGGCTGACTTTAACTTTCAGTTGTCACTTGAGTAGAAGCAATCTCAAAGTTGTGTGTTGACAGCGGATCATGTGCAGGAACGTATGGAATAAGAGTATCTGTGTGTGGATGATGATGAAAGACAGGCCTTGGTTTAGAGAACTCGTCTGATGGGAAAGACCTATTTTTGTTGAAATAAATTTCATCACCTTTTGTTCCTGTTCTTTGTAGCACGTCATCATCTTCATTGAATGTGACATGAAAGGTTTCTTCTAGTTCATGTCTTCTTGTGTTGAATACTCTAAAGGCTTTGGCTGTTGGAGAGTATCCTAAGAAGAAACCATCATCAGCTTTTTCGTCAAACTTTCCAAGTTGATCCCTGTAGTTATAAATAAATACAAGACATCCAAAGACATGGAAATAGCTGAGGTCTGGTGCTCTTTTTCGAAAAACTTCATAAGAGGTTTTTCCATGTCTTTTAACAATGATTGATCTATTATGGGTATGGCAGGTAGTGTGGACAGCTTCTCCCCAGAATTGCTTTGGTAAGGCTGCACCATTCAACATGGTTCTAGCTGGTTCAATCAATGTTCTGTTTCTTCTTTCAGCTAATTCATTTTGTTCAGGAGTACCAGCTGAAGAGAAGTTTGTGATATTCCTTTTTCATCACAAAAAGCTTCAAGCTGTTGATTGTTAAATTCAGTCCCATTATCACTTCTTAGAGCTTTAACTCTAACTTCATTCATGTTTTCAACCTGCCTGATGAAGGACATGATGGCATCAGCTGCATCACTTTTCCTTTTGAGGAAGAAAACCCATGTATACCTTGAGAATTCATCAACAATGACCAAGGTGTATTTGTTTTGATTGATGGTCTGTGGTTTGAAAGGTCCAAACAAATCTATGTGAAGGAGATGTAAGCACTTGTCAATAGAGAATGATTGCCTGGTCTTAAAGGATGACCTGTGATGCTTTCCCTTAACACAAGCTGAACATGTCTTGTCCTTTGTGAAAGTCACAGGTGGTAGACCAGCAACCAAGTTTTGTGTGGCTAGCTTGTTGATGTTCTTGAAGTTGAGATGAGAGAGTCGTTTGTGCCACATCCAATTGACACTTTCAGAGGCTTTAGCTAGAAAACAATTTAGTTGTTCTATGAGCAAGAAGCCATGTTGATGACGCACACGTCTCTTCTTCTTGGTGCAATTAACACCACATCACTGTTTTTATTGAATATGGTTCCTTGAGTCTTTGTAAACAAAACCTTGTAGTCAGCATCACACAACTGGCTGATGTTGATGAGATTGTGCTTAAGACCATTCACATATGCAACCCTTGTGAATGTTATTCCATTACAGTTAACTGAGCCATATCCTTCTGTGTCGCCTGAAGAGTTATCCCCAAACACCACTTTAGGACCAGGCTCTTTTGAATATATGTGCAGATATTGTTTGATTCCTGTCATGTGTCTAGAGCAACCACTGTCTAGATACCAGACCGATTCCCTGAGATGTTTCTGCACAGATATATAGAAACAGATTAGTTCCTATGGTGAACCCACTTTCCAGTAGGTTCTCTGAATTGCTGATTAGAAACTCTTGAGTTCCTGTATAACTTGTGACAATGTGAAGGACAATTGGTTGTGTCATGGGTGTACCTTCCACATATGTCACATCCTGGAAAGTCACTACACTCATCTGAGTGGTGGTTTGTAAGACCACAATATTTACAGGGAGGGTAAGGTCTGTAGTTACCTGATGGTCTCCTAGTAGCCTGTTGTCTGTCCCTAAAAGGTGTGTAAGCTCTCTTAACAGCCATATATCTATCATGATCTATGGTCATATGATAAGAATTCTTACACACATTACAATAAGGTTTGATAACCTTTTCACCTTTGGGTTCTCCTAGGATAGACTTAGGTTCAGAGGAAGTAGAGCATTCAGCGGAAGTCTTAATATGTTCTTTTAAGATTTCTACTTCTTTCATCAAAGACAACAGGCGTTCTTCAGTTGAGGGTTCAACTTTTTTCACAGGGTTTGTTGAGACAGGCTTATAAACATTTTGCTTAACAGATTGTTTTGCAGGTACAGCAAAAACCTTAGCTGGAGGTGTCTCAACATCTGGTTTGAGTTCAGCCTTAGCTCCTCTAGAAGAGCTGTTGGGTTCAACACCAGAGAGTTTAGGCAATGATGGTAAAGGTTCGTTATTATCTCTAACCACTTCAAAGACAAGTACATCAGTCATAAGAGGGTCAGACACATGTATAGTCTTTGTGGACTTGAAAACAATCTCTTTGGGTTTCTTAAGGGCCTTCATTTTGTTTCTCTTAGCAGTTACAACCCTAGATATGTCAGGTGAACTTCATCATCAAGTAATGCATTTACAGTGAACCTACTGCACAACCATTTTTCTATAACCTTGTTTAGTTCAGTTACTTGATCATTTAAGGCACTGTTTCTTAAAGTTAACTTATTAACTTCATTTTGAAGAGATATCATTTCAGAGTTAACCTGTTTTAAAATTTCACCTTCAGCCTTAGCAGTCAACAATTCATGTTTAACAGAGTGAAATTTATCAAGCAGGTTCTTTCTTTGTTCCTCAACAAAGTGTAAGTCAACTATGGTATAATCAAGGACATGTTTAAGTTCATCACTTTCAGACATAGAGATAAGACTATGTACCTTTTTCATAGTGATGTCAACCTAGTGTCCTGATCTAGCATCTCCTTTACCAACAGCAGGTTTATCCTCAGCTATAGCTATAAATGCCCTGACCTTGGTAGTATCTTCTTCATCAGATGTCAGCGGCTCATCATTCCAATGATAGGCTTCAGCCCAACCATTTCTCTGTCCTTTTATCGCCCCCTTTCTTCTTTGACAGAGATTCTAATTTCAAATTCATCTGTTCCAACTCAGCCTTTAGTGCCTTGTATTTTTTTTGTAATCATTTTTCTCATTATCAGAGGAGTTGGATTGGTGAGATGAGTTATTTTGTTGTGATTTGAACTTGTTAGGTTTGAATGATGAAGGATAGGATGGTGAGGATGTTTTTGTGGATGGACAGTCTTTTTGAAAATATCCAAGTTTTCCACAGGCAAAGCAAGTCTCTTTGGATTTTTCAGTTTGTTTACTAGTTGATCCTACTCTCCCTGACCTTTTGTAGAATCTTCTTTGATTAGCTAGTAAAGCTCTTTCATGAAACTCAGCATTAAGGTCTATCATGAATACCTAGCTGCTACGAGTGTCTTCTTCAATATCTGAATCGCTGTCATGAGTGTGTGAGGCGGAAATCAATGCTTTGGATGTTGCTCCCTGAACTACAAATCTTTCAGACTCAGATTTGTAAATGGTATCTATCAGCCCTTCTTCATAATTGTATTTTCCATACAGCTGAGCCAATGTATCATTCTTGATGGAGTTATTGGCTCTCTGGGTCTGATTCATGCTCAGCCATTTTCTGGGAAGGCTGTTGATAAAGGTGGCGTTTACTTCAGCTTTTCCAATGGTGACTTCATTCATATCAAGATCGCTGAGAAGAATCTTCAGCCTTGTGTACGTATGTTGTACCTTTTCACCTTCAAGTGCCTTTAAAGCATTAAACTGAAGCCTGAGTGCCTGAATCTTGGTTTCTCTGGTTTCAGAGGATCCTTCGTGACCTAGGATGAGGTCTGTCCACATTTTTTTGGCTGTTGGACATTGGATTACTAATTTCATGATGTGTTTTGGAAGACAGGAGATGATAATGCTTTTGAGACGTGTATCTTGGTTTGCCAATTTCCTATCAGCTGGAGTCTATTACTTGAGAGGTTTGCGAAGAGGATTCTCATCAGTAGAGGTAAGCGCCACGGGAACATATGGTCCATTTTCTAGAATTTCTAGAAGAAATGGTTCAAGTCCATCTAGATAGACAAGAAATTGACTTTTCCAACTTGCAAAGTCATCTTCATTAAACACTGGTACGTTGGTAAGATGGGATCCACCTCTTGAATCTAGAAGTTGAGGAAGATCGTCTTCATTTTGAGTGGGGGTTACTCTTGGTGAATTTGGAGGTGGTGGTGTGTTGTTCACAGAAACCAAGTTAGGTGGTGGTGGTGGGGTGTTGCTCGTTTCAGGCATGGTGGATCTTGATTATAAAACTTAGAACGATGTTTATGAAGGTTTTAATATCAAACACCGCTCTGATACCGATTGAAAGTCCCTAAACCTAGCTTGAAACGATTAAGAAGGATAATTAACACAAGTAAATACTTTTCAAATGTAGTACTTTAATATTGTATAACAAGTATTACATGTGTTATGGATAACATAGGTTGAGGACAATGTGTTCTGTACACTTTGGACAAAATAAAGCTAACTCAAGAACACAGGCACAACTGTTCTTTCTCTGAGTTATAAAGAGTTAATGTGTGTAATCTAACAAAGTGAACAACATTAACTCTGGCCTAGATATCTTATTTATAGTGGTACGAGGTTGACTTCTAGTACTGGTTGATGGTGACTACACAAAACAGACAATGTCAGACATCTGTCAAAAGATGCTCTTCTATTCTTGGTAGTCTGCCACAACACTTTAGGGAAACAGAGATGACATAGTTTCCCTTTTCTTCATACCTTGTACTTTAGGATGCATAAATTCCCGCCTAAACACTTAGGTATGTCCAAGGTGTACTGAGTGTTAACATGGTATTGCCACCCTGTTAACACTCAACCACTCAGAGTCCTTGATACATCTTGGCTGTTATCCAACACAACCAATGAGTATGTCTTCAAGTGATCTTCGACTTCCTTGACAATGTCTCTGACATGGAATCCTCTGTGGTTGCTCACATAGACTTAGAACTCTGTGAGTCTTGGGTTACTTTCCTATCTCCTAGGCACAGGCAAGTTAATATCAAACAACTTAATTTAAGTTTAAATCTATGACTAAGGGAATTCTAACAGACTTAGATTCCCAACATTTAAAGTTCATATCTTGGCATAACTCGTTTCACGATTTGAGACCTTTCTCGGACCGATATTTGGCATGCGTTTCGAACTTCAAATCTTGAGAGACGATCTTGAAATTGTGGTCTTCTCTTCATTTTTGGTATACATCTTCAACTTGATACGAGATGCTTCAACTTTTGACCATAACTTCTTCATTTATCCTCTTCTTTATTTAGGATTTTTGATTAACAACGATCCGCCTCCTTATAGGACTTGAATTGATTTATCCTCATGCCTTGTTAGGGCCTTTTTGGATAGACTTTTCCGCAACCTTTTTGGGAGAGTATTTCTTATCGTCGTGTGTCTTGATCCTTCATTTAGATTTGGATTAATGATTCTTCACATCATCTTTGGATCTTTAGCAACAACAGGTAATCCTCATTCCTTGTTAGGGCCTTTTAAATTTGCCAATCTTCGCGTCCTGTTTCAATAAGTTATGCCTTGGCTATGTACTTTATTTAATTACAAGTAACTTTTAAACGATTTTAGGCTAGAAGCTAGCATATCGTATAAAATGTACGACCTTATTCATTGCATTTATTTAAACAAAAGTGTGGGGAGAATAAGCAAATAATTAAAACACATGACTTTTAAAAAAAATACGAGTACTCTACGTTTAGCATAGTAACTTATAATTAACGCTATCATTTCTCGTCCTCAATTTAATGAGACTTAGCCTAATGTAGTTAAGGAATTGAAGCTAAGTGCTCAACACGCACGGTCGAGTCAAAAATTACTCTTATTCTCACCATCGGAAAACCTACATTCATGTCTTAAACACTTATGAAAAACAAGAAAACTTTTAAAATTAGGCCATTTTTAGCCTTGTTTTGCATAAAACGATAACAAAAAGATGAAAATTGGATTGCGTGATGACGTAAGCAAGGTGAAGTATCTATTAACTTCCCCATACTAAAACTAAACATTGTCCTCAATGTTTCGAGTCTAAGGATGAAACACCCCCATACTAGAGACGAAAAGTCGAATGCTTAATCTCGAGCATGGAAAGGGTAAAACGAATAATCTAAAAGCCGTTTATGAATTATGCTAATAATATAAACGTTAGAACGTAAAATGATATCATTGGATATCGGAATCTTCAAAGGCAACGATCGAAGCTCGAGTGATCCGTAAAACGAACACGAGAGGCTTCAATGATGACGATGAACCTAATAATTCACAATCACAAACAACCACGGAACAAAGGTTGGAAGAACACAAGTCCCCACATTACACTATTAGAAAAATGATAATATTTACAAGGATAAGCATGAGAATTTCCCACGAGGCACCTTGTTTTTGATAACCGAGTCAAAAGCTCGACTCGAATCCCCGTAAATGTGATCATTTAGGGATTATCATGGTATGGTTATTTTTGGTGGGGCTTACATGATAAACAATGCCCAAAAGTACGTGGAGTACTTTGAAAACCTGATAAACATATACCGGGGTCAAAGATAGCGTCCTCGTTTTCGGATGAAAGACGAAACAACGCTACTCCAATGCAAACGAAAACACCAAAGGGGTAGAAGAAAAGAGGTGAGAAATAGAAGGGTGGGACAATGGGTGGGGCAATATCATGAGCTACTTGAGCTAGACTCACACCAAGCAAATGAATTTTTTTTCCATTTATTACATCGGTGGAAGACCGATATTTCCCTATAAATGCGATTCCGGGATCGAATATCTCGCCCTCGGTGGTAAAGTGTGAAGAAACATAAGGGGCTTCCCACACACTAAAACCACACAAAGCATCGTCAAAAGGAGTAGAAGAGCTTGTAGCACTCAAGTAACGATGTGATGACGGAGTTAGACTTGTAGAAAAATCATTTAAATCAATTTTAAAATCCTTTCCTTTTTCATCGTTTAAAAACTCTTTATGAAAACCCGATTGAATTATGTCGAAAATATTTGGCGTTTCTAAGACGATGTTAGGCACACTAAAAATCCTCACATTTAAGTCGCGGGTGGGGGGTGGTGGATTGTATAAGTTCTCAAAACGTTGATCAACAAAGAACACCGCCCCCTCGGGGTCAACATATTCGTCATCCTCATGAACGTTAATCTCTTCGATTTCTTCATCATAGATAGGCTCGTCAAACCAAGGTTTGTCGTTCCCCTCATAGAGGATTTTAGAAACTCTCTCGAAAAGATCACGATAAAGCACAAAACCATCATTCTTTTGTGGGGATCGTTGATAAGTTAGATCCTCACGAATGTAGTAAACGTCATTTTCATTTGAGGATCGTTGATTAGGTAACTCCTCGAGAATGGGATTTTTGGTCACGTGAGTTTGTTCGTCATTATGAATGAGACGTTCCAACTCATCAAGTTCAGCCTCGATATTGGAAAAATCAACCTCACTTGTAGGTGGAAGTGGAGGTATAAGAGCAAGCTCTCGTTCAATAATTTCCTCAATCTCGGGCTCGAATTCAAAATCATCATACTCACCACACGAAGAATTCTTTTTGAGAGAATAAAAAATAGCTTGTGGATTTGAGTATGTGATCAATTTTGGCAAAATCGTCCTCGTCGTCTTTATCAAAGAAAGTGTCGATGTGAGAACTCACGACCATGGTCTTACAAGTCAAATGACTATGCTTAGGTGACATTTCAATGATGAGAGGATCGATATCGATAAAACCTTTAGCCTCAACGGATATTGGGGTAGGAAATGGAGGCACTTCAATGGAATTAGAAGTTGATGCCTCAAAGAAATGGTCCTTCGAAGGTGGTGAAGACGAGTCCATATTGGTCATTGTCGTGATGGCAGTAACGTCGCCCTTCAGAATTGGTTGTTCACTTGTTTCGCCGAATATATCCCAAAATGATTTTTCATCCATAAATTTACGAATACCCTTTTGAATTAAGTAAAAGTATTCTTTATCGTTAAAATCCTCATCTTTAAAACGTTCATTTTCATTCTTTCAAAACATGCATCTAGCCTCATTTTTTCCGATAAAGTGTGAGCTTTGACATTATCAAATTTTAAAATATTGATTTTATCATGATCATTTGAAATTTGGGATCTACTCGCGAAAAATTCCATTTTATCCTCCCCATATTTCATAGTTAACTTTCCACCGCGAACGTCGATTACGGCTCGAGCCGTCGATTAAAAGGGTCGACCTAAAATAATGGGACATTTAGGATCACACTTATAATCGGAAATGACGAAGTCCGCGGGAAAAACAAACTTTCCATAATTAACATAAACATCCTCGGCTATTCCAATTGGTTTTAATGGTGTACAATTTGCTAGCTCGATTGTCATGTTCGTGGGGGTAAATCTAGGAAATTTCATCAATTTCCAAAGAGAATGAGGCATGAGATTTATGCTAGCACCTAAATCGGCAAGGGCTAAACATCCCTCAATCTCGGAAAAATCACAAGGTAATAGAAATTGGCCCGGATCCTCTTCCTTTCTCGGCATATGCCTTTTGGGTTTTTTAAGAAGGATCGAAGCATAAGTTTCCTCAAGGGTCACTTGGTAAGGTCAATAAAGCTCTCTTTTTGAACCGTGGATGGAATTTGAGATACACGAGGGTGTTCACTCTTTTCCTTGGTCACCACGTTCATCCCCTCGACTTTAGAACATGAAGGCGTTTGAGAAGTCGAGGGTAGAGACGAATTCACAACTCTAAATTCATCAAGGTTTGGGGTAATCACACGACTTTTTCCAATAGACGAGGCAGCTTTAACATGTTCCTTCGGATTTGTTACGGTGTCACTAGGTAACAAACTCGATGACGCACCCGAAGGCTTGTTCATTATGACCGAAAACATCTTTTTAATGTCGATTTGTCCTTGCTCGATTTTAGTGTTTTGATTTTTCAACGTATTGGAAAAGTCATTTTTCAAAGTTCCAATTTGTCCCTCTAATCGTCTCATATTAGCCTCATTCATTTTCATATATTCTTGAAACTCGTTTGACGAATTATTTTGATTAGAGTTAAAGTTCCCTTGGTTTTGATTATTTCTTTGAAAATCCCCTTGATTACCACTTGAAAAATTGTTTCCTTGATTGTTCTTGTTTTGAAAATTCGAGTTTTGATTGTTGTTGTTATCTCAATTTTGCCAACTCAAATTACGACCTTGATTATAACCTCCTTGATTCGAAAAATTTCCTTGTTGATTATTATTTACTTAAAAATTGTTTCGGTTTTGATTTTGAAAATCATTTCCATGATTAAAATTGTTGCCTTGGTTATATGGTACAAGCCACAGGGACGAATCATGAAATTTTTTCTTTAATTTAACTAAACGAGGTAAGACGATGTTCGTGTTCGTCCATTTAATAAATAAACGAACCTTTAACCGAACAGTTCATAAAAAGTTCATTGGGCAACAACCGGTTTGACTTTATCCATATCGGTTTCAAACCAATTTTTGTCGAAATTTTACTCGGATATTAGCCAGATCGAATCGGTTTTAACCAAATCGGTTCGATTTTAACCAGATTTTTACCGATTTTCAATTTGATCCCGATTATTTTATTAAACCAATCACAAACCACCAAATCGAATTGACAAAAACCAGTTTTTAAAAAACCAGTATTCTTTAACTCGGTTTCCACTTTTCTTTTAAATCGGATCATGAACGGTTTTTGTGCCCGCCTTATTAAGCTCATGTATAAATAAATTCTATATTGCTTGATATGCTAAGAAAGTAGTATATGACCATAGTTTCGCATAAGATATTGTACACCGATGGATCGGCAAACCAGAGGTGAAGATATAATCACGCATACCAGCTGCAATAATCATAGATTTAAGTCGCAATAATCTACTAGTCATTAAATATTTCCTAAATGATCCACTTAAAATTATAAAGAAAATTCTGAAGATCACATTTCGTCGATAGGTTCGATCCCAAAAAAACTAAAGCACCTCACAAGCACCATTCTGGTTGTCTCAAATAACATATATTTACAAATGTCGTCAGGCTGAAAAACCACATCCTCCCGAATAACCTGCCAAAACTTTCAAAATTACAAACAAGCTTCGGATTTGCCTTTCTAATATCAAATATAAACTTTTAGAAAATCAAATCTAGTTTAGGATAAGCTGAATGTAAGTTCAGTACTGTATGAGAAACAGCGTATATGTAAGTTAACATACCTGCCCGCTGTCAGCGTATAATCCGTTAAACTTATCGCATAAAGCAAAAACGTAATCACACAAGATATGTGGTGCGAGAACTCTGCAAACCTCTCCAAGAACCTAAAAAGGAAAGTTGGATTATCAATATAATCAGATTCAGCTATTGGGGTAGTTATGAAGGACCACTGTAGACAAACTACATAAAGTCAGGGGTGCAAAATGTATACTTATATAAAACTGTGAGGACGTGCCGCGAGATGGCTTAAAATACCTATGTTATACCTAATCTGTATATTAGTCGCAACTATAAGAGTCCACATACAAGTTCACAAGTTCCTGAACCATTAAGCATTGTATATGTAATTAATTTAAAAAAATAAAACCTAGAAAAGAAGGTCTTGGCGTCTTGCAGATGCCATGTAAACAGTTTGACTTCTTTTTAGCAAATTCTTAAGAGTTGGAAAGTAAAGATTTTATTAATAATTATTTGAGAAGTCTAGAGTGAACGGTAGATTTAACCAATCATGATCTTACCTCAGGATACCGGAGTAAATGTAATCCCAACTCACGTTCTAAATCCTCCTTCAATGTAATACAGTCCTTCCGGGTTAAGAGAGTATCCTGTTGCAAACAGTTAAAGTTTGGATAATGAAGAATCACAGGAAAAAAAATTCGAAACTCGAAATATGAAGTGTTACAAAGTAGACGTGTGGAATTTACTCGGGACATGTGGATAAAGCGGTTCTCACGAGATATGTAGTTCTCACATGAACACATACATGGTGTATGTGTCTATGCATATCTTTTTTGTGTGTATGAAATAACATTGAAACGAAAAGAAATTCTTACAACTAACGCCGAAATGCTTTTAGACTTCCCCATACTTGAACAAATTCGAGCATGCGTTAATTGTAGATATACCGCAGTATTACCCTATAATGAATGTAAGCAGCAAGTAAGAAACAAGATCGATGTGAAGATTTTTTATCAAGGAAAAAATATAATAGTATATAATTGCATAACATCACTAGAAACGAAATAACATCATAAGAATACCGTTTCTTTAAGCATATTATCAAAACTGAGTGTATAATCAGTCAATCTGTTGTTCTTCAAGACTTCATACCTGTTAAGAGCACAAGCATGAAATGTGAATAAGCACGAAACTTGACAATAAAGTAAGGTCTATTGTGTTATAAAAAAGGCAATAGACCATAAGTGTTGTTTAATTGGAGAAAAAAAAATGTAGCGTTTATCTACAACTTTTTTTAATTTCCTGGCGTGGATATTGGCAGGAATTGGTTAATGATAGTAGGGTCGAGATATCCCCGCCCTCCGAACCGGACGTGAGGGACTCTCTGCAGGGGTACTCACTGCTTCCCCTAATATCCTCCCTTTACCACAGTACAGCAAAGTTCTTACGGATTATAAGTACTCCTATTATTGATACTTTTAACATCATTGTCAATCTCAAAAATATGATTTTCAATATCAAAATAGAGCCAAATATTGTCATAATATTTGTGATAACACATAGAATCTTACTTGACAGCACCATATCCAAGTGCTTCAGAAGCATGCTCAAGCTCTTTGCCGGCTAAGAAAAAAAATGCAAGTGTTGTCATTTTATAATCGACCCATTAACCTATTATTGGATTTGGTCTTGTGATAAGAAATTTAATTAAATTAAACTGAAATAGGCCAAACGGGTTGAAACGCAGTATGAAAAATATATGGTATACCTTTTTTTCCCACGAGAAACGCTTTACTGCGAGTTTTAGCCTCGTCAAGCAATTGAGCCAGACCAAATCCCTCAAAACCTTCAACTTGAACAAATCCGACATGACTTAACAGGTCATGACAATGATACCCTACACTTTCAGCAGCCTGAATGAAGTATTTTTTTTATCAATTTCATACTTTTTTGAAGATGTTATCATTTACGATGTATAATAGTTACTTACAGTAATGCACATTTCAATTTTGTCTTGTTGCCCTACATCAGCCACATGGACTATCCGGTCTGCTCCTTTTTCAAGTGAATGCCTACATATGCAGCCACATAATTGTGAGAAACTGCGAATTGTGAAGTAACATGAAACTAAAAGCATTTTGTAACCTTAAAACAGTTTTTATGAGATGTTTTACATAAACAAAATCTTGAGGATAGAGGCGTTGTTTGCCTTTTTAAATCTGTTAGGCTCAATCTGGATACCACTTTTGAGCAAGTGGTACTGAAGTCTGAATCAAATTTGGTAGTTTCATTTTTTTAACATTTGCATATGAATCATTATAGAAGGAAAGGTCGTGTTTCGTCATATTAAATATTACAAAAAATAATATTCAAACAGTTTAAGAGTGGGTTCAGTTGCAGCGCAAACAGTAAAGGACGCTTATTGTATGTATGGTTCGGTCAAACAGTAAAGGTTCAGAGCCTTTTCACAAAAATAACATTTATCTCTAACCAACTTATATGTTTTGATAAAATCAGCAATTACTGCACTTAAACTAACCATAAAGCTGCGAAATCCACGAGACGTAACTTTCGTCCTTCAATAACTATCACCTCATCTCCTTTACTTATTGTATTATAACCCTTTTCCGTCAATAATTTTCGAGCCTCGCCAATGTAATAATCATGAAGTGTTTTGCCCTGAAAAATAATGGAATTAAACTCAAACTGCAAATATACGAGGTATATTCCTATTTATATCAAGATGGTGAAAAACACGACACCTCTTCTTTCACGCAGAACTCCAGGCGCTGATATACTTCGCCGTAACGTTTTCGGCTTATCTTACAGATTTGCTCCCATGCAGACTTGTGCCTTTCATCCCAATCCTATTCCGCAATTCATTATTTTAATTTTAAAATATTACAAAAGTTAACCAAGATAAAAAAAATTGAATCCCAAAACTGACTTGCACAAGCTGGGTTCTCTCTCTGAATTCATAATCTTCAACAAACCTCTTCTTCGATTCCTCATAGAACACCTATCAACGAACCAGTTAAGAGAGTGAAAGATAATTATAAATAGCTAAAACCTCAGGATGCATCAGGTATCGTTTAAACTTTCACGAAATGGTGCTCACCTCAAGTTCTCCAATGGCTTGATCGTTAAATTCACCATTCGGGAAACTATCGATTAGGAACTCCGTCATCATCATTTTTGACTGCCGAAGAAAAAAAACATGTTTAGTGTATGGATGTATGAATATTAGTGTGCGTGTGTGTGTGTGTAAAACAAGTTTATACTCTAGAATAATAACCGGCTAAAAAGAACGCTTTGTTTATCATGTTAGATGCAGGTATAATACGGATTTCGTTTAACAGCAAGACCAACAACACATACCTCAGTGTCCAGATAATCCCCACAACAGAGTCTTTGGTGCACGGTAACTTCAGAATGCGCAAGAACACGAGCTAACGTTTCTCCAATAATAGCGGATTGTAAATGACCCATATGCATTTCCGTGGCTAAACTTCGTGGCAAAATTTGTATAATTGCTGTTTTAATAGGAAGTTTGGGTGCCCATGCGAGTGAATTTTTCTCTCCTATCATGTCATAAATTCTCTGCAGCGAAAGAAAGTGACAGATATTGAAGTAGACAAGAATTTGGATCAGAATGTGTGTTCCAAACACTTAAAAAGAAATACCTCAGCTATCCATGTCCTTGATAACGTAAACTTCAGAAGACCAGGACCACCTACGACGCATCTTTCCATCATGTCAGGTTTCGGAAGCAAATATATTGCTTGTTTGAATTGCTATAAAAGAAAAGAAAAAAACTTAGTATATTTTTAAAAAATCCATGAGATTTCGCTCACAAGAAAATATTACCAGTCCGGCACGTTTTGGTCCAGGGATGTAAGAAACTCTTCTTATTTCAGGCCATATGTTCAAGACGCTGGTGCTATTACCAAATGTAAATTTCTGAGTTAGTACTCATATCATTCAGAAGAAAGTAAAAGTGCACAACTGCGTATCAGAAAAGAACGTATTTACCACAAGTAATCATAATCATCCCCTTCGGTGCCGGTAGAAATACTAATACCCGCTTTATGGCCACAAGGGAAAGCGCCATTCACTAGGCAGCCAAATACCAAAGAAAATTCTTTTTGAAGGCTCCATCTACCATTTTCTGTTACCAAGCTTCTTTGAGAAAATCTGCGGAGTAAAAATAAGTAGATTAGCACAAGGGCCAAAAATAATATAACAATTCAATTAGCATTTCTAAATTTTGCAACTTTGACCAAAGCAGCCGGATAATGATAGTCCATGAACTACTAAATTACTAAATTGGCAATTTGACCGATTCAACCAGTCCAATGGATTTCAGAAGTTACAATCTTTAGTTTTCTATTTTTGTACTTAATTTGATGACTAGGTGGATTTGTCGTTTTAGTTTGATTCACTGGTGATGCCAGTGTTAAATTAAAGTAAACTCACACTTGTTCCTTGGTTAGATCTGAATAGTAGGATCTTTTATCCAGTGTTGTTTCTGCGGCAAACGGGGGCAGCTTCCAGTCCACTTTCAGATTTAAAGAGCAATCATTCCCTTCAATTCGACCAACCCTGATGCCACCATCAGTTGGCACAAGGAATTCGTAAACGCCGGACAATATTATAGCCCCAGAGGTGGAGTCAGTTAAGTTTGCATCAATTATGAGGGAGCATTGAGCTGGTACAGACAACACAGATCGCACTAGGTTTATTCTGCCAGGCTTAACCTCAGGTTCTTCGGTTTCAAAGAGCATTGCCTTGTAATCATCAACTTCAGCAGGAGAGCAGCCATAATCAAAATTTTTGCCATAATAAGCCATTATTCTTCCAGCCACTCTTGTTTCCTTAGAAGTTGCAACAAATACTACTTCCAGAGCTGCGTCTACTGCATACTTTAATGCAAGGTAATACAGCTTCAAATGACCGTCTCTACCTTTTAATTGATGATAACGCGAACCGCCATTGGGTCTCTTGGCAAAATAATCTGAGAAGTCTAAAACCTCAGAGGCATTGCAAATTTCAAACGCATCATTGATATTATTGGATGTAGCTCTTAAACAAGACCAATATTCAGCACCAGTACTCACATCAGCCACCGCGTCAGTGGAAACATAGAGTTTCGCAGCGATCTTAACAGAGGTAGAGAATGGAATTGAACAGTAACAGATACAGCTTGGAGATAAACATCCCAGATTGGAGACAGCTATGGGATCATTGTATTTATGGTTGAATATACTGAAAGGAGGTGACGCAGGATCTAGAGAGAAACGAGCAGCTTGTATACTCCCAAACAGCTGATGACCGCTACCCACCAGCGTACCGTGGGCAGTGTCTTTTGGAAGATCATATGTGTAGAGGTACCCCCCATGGTCCTTTATGATTCTACGAGATTTTGTATCATCAATGTCATAGCTAAGAAAAACCTTAGACAGCACAAACCGAAACTTGGGAACTTCACCGAATGATGACATCCTGTGGTGAACAAAAACCAATAAATTAAGTTACAAGTGAAAAAAAAATTATAAAAGATTGTGTTTTAGCAAACTCACAGTTGTTCCTCGGTTAGATCTGAAAAGTAGCATGGCTTTAATCTGGTAGAGACCCATTCAAGTAAATATTACGTAATTTGGAAGATAAGTTACATATAAACAAGAAAGAAACTATTGATTGATAGAATTAATAAATTACCTTCTCGCATAATATTCATGCATCTTTATTAAATTAGGTTTCGCCAACTAACAAAGACGCCTTCTGTTTGTCTTAATTTGGGTGGATAGGATATATATATATATATATATATATATATATATATATATATATATATATATATATATATATATATATATATATATATATATATATATATATATATATATATATATATATATATATATATATATATATATATATATATATATATATATATATATATATGGGAGAGTTAAAATAAAAAGACATTTTTTGGTGAGAAGGATAAGAAGGATTTTTAGCCAATCATTTAAAATCAATGGATAAGATCAATCCATATTCCTAACTAACTAACTAAATAACTAACCACCAAAACACGATTTTAAAAAAGTCTTCAAAAAAATCTGAAAAAATTCCAAATGGTCGGATTTGTTGGTGCCTAAAAAAGTTGTGAATAAACGTTTTTTAATTTTGAGTTTTTTACGTTTTTCTGATGCACAAAAAACAAAATTTGATGCACAAACACGTGAATTTTGGTGTACAAAATTTTTTCATTCAAAAAATTTTCAATTTATTATAGTTTGATGCGGAATCATATTTTAAAGCAAAAAGTCAAAAGAAGTTGGGCATAAAAATGAATTCTTAATGCACAAAAAACCTAAAAAACGTAAAAGAAAACGTTTTTGTGCATAAAAATTCCGTTTTTGTGCATTAAAAAAGCGTAAAAAACTTCAAATTAAAAAAACTTTTTTCACAAAAGTTTTTTGCAGCAACGTTCCCGATCTACTGGAATTTTTTCATAATTTTTGAAGAACTTTAAAAAAACACGTTTAGATGGTTAGTTAGTTAGTTAGTTAGTTTGTTAGGATTTTGATTTAATCTCATCCATTGATTTTAAATCAATGGCTGAAAATCCTTCTTATCCTTCTCACATAAAAAAGTCTTTTTATTTGATCTCTCCCCTATATATATATATATATATATATATATATATATATATATATATATATATATATATATATATATATATATATATATATATATATATATATATATATATATATATATATATTATATATATAGGTATAATTATGACTTGAAACCACAGTTTTAATCCCAGTCATATCCCAGTCACATCTTTTAACCAATAGGATTTGATATTTTCCTAAAAAATCTCAAAACTTTCCTAAATTTCATCACTTTTGGCTAAAAAAATGTTTTTCCGAAAACGCGATTTTGAAAAATCGCGATACCACATGTATATATAATACATCTAAACTTAGTTTTCTTTGTTATTTGCCACAACTAGAAAAAAACACACACACACAAACCCTAAAGCAGCCGTCACCATCGCATACCCTGAAAAACTCCGCCTCTTTTTCTTTCCTTCCATTCATAGCCACCATACTAACTAATCTCATCCCAATCTCAAATCAAATTTCAATCACAATCTCATATACACACAGATCACGATATCTTTTTACCCAACCTTTTTTTAATCACAAATCAAATCAGACGCATTCCTTAATTGTATTCTTCTTGTGTTGAATACAATAAATCTGAATTATTTGTGTTTAGGGTTTATATATATTTCAGTTTTGACATAGGATTCCAATGTTGCATCAAGAGATGTTGTTTCTACGGTGTAATACCACAGCAGCAGGAGGATCGGATCAGCTCCTCTTCATTCAGTCCGCCCGACATTGGATTAAACTCTAAACATTTATACAATATTTTGGTAAACTCACATGTCTACTTTTATTGTTCTTGTGTGTTCCGTAACCATGGGTTTATATATTAGGTCCCATGATAAACCCTGCTGGCTTGCTTTATAACAATGAAGAGATGGAAAATCTACTTAGATAGTTGTTCTTGAAGATGCTGACAAGACGACTTAAATATGGATTTTTAGTTGTTAACGAGAGGTTCTTGGTTGATGAAATTAGTATTGCTTCAGCGCTAAACAAATCTCAGCGTACTATTAGGCATGCTATAAAGAAGTTACTGGATCTTAGAGAGCAAAAAACAGGAAATCTGTTTGCTGCTACTAAAGGATAAGAGAAACCGCTAAATGATTTATTTAATTGGTATTAGGATACTTGATTTTCATATACCAATAATAGTAGTTTCTGGTTAGCTAAACGTAAATATTCGCACCCGAGTTTCTTTTCCAATTCATCTGTCTTGATTTGTGCTCTTGGACTTAAACTCTATTTGGAAGATTGAAATCATTTTTCTTCAATATTTAGCAGATCAGTCGACGGGAAATGATTTCGCAGTAGGTTTACCATAATTCATGAATTTATTACTGGGGTTCTGATGTGGTATACTGGTATATATGGGTGTATAAGAGTTGTAGGGCTTCCAAAAAGAATGCAACTATGAATGTATTGTTTGTTTCATTAGTCTAAATCTGTTTTGTTTGACGAATCTGGCGATGTTGTGCTAAAATTAGAATTGCAAGATTATAAAATCCGGTTGTTGTCTTACGATACTTTTTGTTTAGTAAAAATAACTATTTATTTATTGCAGGCTAATGCGGCATCAGGTTTTGCTGTCCACACTGAGTGCAAGCTAAAGTTTATGGACTTGAAAGCAAAAAGGAGCTTTCGCTTCATCATCTACAAAATCGAGGAGAAACAGAAGCAAGTTATCGTGGATAAGCTAGGAGAACCAACTCAAAGCTACGAAGATTTTACGGCTTGCCTTCCTGCCGATGAATACCGTTACGCTGTTTACGATTTTGATTTTCTGACAGCAGAGAACTGCTAAAAGAGCAGAATTTTTTCATGGCTTGGTAATACTCTTTTTCACCACTTCTGAATGATTTTGATTATTTAATTTTTTTATCAAACGTTACCATCTGATGGTTAAAACTATATTTGTTATAGTTTACTTTTTCTGCCGTTATAAGATTAACCCACTTTCATAAACCCTGTATAAACTGTAATTTTGATCTTCAAAGGCGTAATGCAGGCATGCTGCTATATCGGATTTCCATAAAAGAGTAACGTAGTATGTCAAAATGATCTATTTTAGAAGGGTAACACGAAAAAAGTAGATTTTGCGCTTATAGATTTTGACGCGAATACGTGATCATGTTACCTTTTAATGCAACATTTTAGATTCTTACTATGATTAAATAAAGTAAGATACTGGACACAAGATGTAATGCATTAATCCCTCGCGGACGTTTCGAGGTACATACCTGAATTTAACACGATTTGACCCATTAACCAATTGGCCTGACTCGCCTTCCTGTCAATTTGCAGTCTGCATTTGATTATACTGTGCTGAATGTTTTTAGGCATTAGCACATTTACATTCATTGTTTACTGGTCAGAAATGATTGCAGGTTTTAATATATTGCATTTGTTTATTTTCCATTATTGTCATCTTTGTTTAAAAAGTTATTGAGAGTACTACAACCTGAATTAGGAGTGATTCAGCTTATTAAATATGTCGTAAAGCTCAGAACCATGACGCATTACAAATCTCAAACAACAACTGTACCTATAACGAACTGGTCCAGTACTAATATTCCAAATTTTTAGTCCTGGTATAGTCCGGTTCTATATCATTGTACAACCTGGTCAAAATCGCCACATATAGGCTTTTATAGTTATAATTTCTTGACAAGCATGTACGCTTAATAATATTATATACTTTGCATTTCTTTTTCAGACCACCAACACTTTGTGGAGTTCCTAGAGGTGAAATATTGATTAAGGGCCCAAAGATTTGCAATGAGCTTAATTTTGTTTTTGCTGCAATTGTCACTAATTACCTCCATATGTTCCTGATAATGAACAAAAACTGCAGTTCAGCTTGGGTAACAAAATCTTTTTATCTTGTATATCTAAATTTCAGCTGACAACTGTTTTTTGTACTTTATAAACTTATTTATAGCTGAACACAAATCCAGATATGCTGATACACATGTCAATATTGCCCTTTCACAGGTAGTTTAGTCAATTATTATGGAACCTCGGGTAACCTTTTCAAGTTCTTATATCATTGTATTCCCACTTTGCAAGGAAATTCCGGCAACAAAACTTCGAAAGAAGCTTCAATGGGTTTGCAGCGTACGTAAGGTAAATGAGGCACTACATTAGCTGTGTCGTTTCTACACATCAGCCACATCTTGGCAATAGGCTTTTAGGGCCGAAGACATAAAAGCACTCTTTGGGCCTTAGATCTAATACAATACATAAAAGGGAAAAACCATTATATTTTGGATGTAACTTTAGTGAAGCAAATGAGCAATAATGCCCTGAAGGATAAAAGGGGATTATGACGTTGTTTCCTAAAGTACTTGAGAGGTATGATCACTGTGGTATTTTGTTTTTGAACTTAGCTGTATGCTCACATTTGTAGCTTTTGAATACTATTGTTTGCTATATTAAATATATTTATGTTATTATCAGTTTTTAATTTCTCGCGTTTGTGTGAAATTCAGTCTATGACCAAATAATCATACTGTTTGTTAAACTTATATGCCATTGTTTGTTCTTGGGGTTTTTTGGAGTTAAGCTCTAATAGTGATGAGGTTATGCTAAGTAATACAATTGAATGCTAGGTTGGACCAGTTAATTCTCTTTATTCAGTAGTAATATGACACAAAGTTGATCCTCTAAAAATTTTGAACTGTTTAATTAGGAGAGAGTTTTGATGTGCATTTTGAAAAATTAACTTTTCACTTTGATGTATAGGTCTGAAGCATATTGCTGGCAAGGGGGAAGCTTAAATTGAACCATCGCTACAACTGTTCCACCAATTATTTCAGAGATTCTAGATTTTACCCATCTATCAGAAGTCATGCCGTAAACTCACTTGATCTCCCATCTGGTTCTCACTTGATCTCCCACCCGGTTCGTTTTACTGTCGATACTAAATATGTTTGTTGAAAGCCTTTTAATCAAGAAAAGTTATTATGGTTATTGTCAACGATAACTGTATCTTATCTTAGTCAGCTTATATTGCAGAATTCTGCTTCGAACATATGTAATACTACTTGCAAGGTCAACTCAAAGCATTAGTAACTTTGCCACTTCTGCCATTTCTCATAACACTGTATCAGCAACCAGAAATTTTAAAATACATAAAATTTTAATTTAGATACCAAGTGAGACTAATTTTCTTATAATACCAGTTTTATAATGACAAATCACAATCACTCCTTTCCTAGAGATTAACGACTAGCTTCCTGAGATTGAGCACCTGCATTTGGACTATCAAGACTTCCAGATGTTGGTCCAGGTCCTGTTGGATTGGCTTGATACATGGTTTGTGTATACAATCCAGGATACTGATTATTTGAGACCAATATTGGCGAACAAAAGTTTTTCAACTCACGATATTTTATAAGTTTACTTTTGTAGAACTCTTAGAAAAGCTTAACAAAATTCTTACCTAGCATGCTCAAAGCATGGTTTTGTTCTCTATACACTGTTTGAATATGCAAAGCCCCTCTGAAATAGTACCCACCTTGGATGCAGAACTTACTTTGATACATAGCTTACCTAGCAAAAAAAATGAACGTTTAGTAACAATTGACATGTCTCTATAACAATAATTATATATTACACCTTTAAGGCTTTAACATAAACGAGTCTTTACATAGTAAAGGGCTAAAAAGGTACAAAGGCCCCATGTAGCTCCAATCAAAGATTCTTAAACTATATATCAACTGTCACAAATAACATACGGAAAGTAAACTCGATATACATAGCTCAATCAATCCTTTAAAAAAGCTTGGAAACTCCTCACTTTATGCCTTCCTGTTGTCTCCCAATGTGCGTTGTTAATAAATCATAAAAAGTCACTAAAACACAAAAAGCAGGTTAACTACTATAGTAATTTTCTTTTTGTATTAATATAGAATACACAAAGTACTCGTATAAATTAGACCACGAGTATTTAGGTCAATAAAGGCTAACCATGAGAAAACTATGCACTTCCATAACAGTAACATGAAAGGGCTGTGTTAGAAAGTCTAACAAACAAAGCGTGAAATATTATTGATCATATATGTAAGAACAAATTAGTAGACTACAACTTGATCAGGATCTTTCCAAACATACCTTATATGATACTGTAGATAGAGATCATGCAAATGTGCAAATACCTGCATCACAAAGTATAGTACATAATGAATCCGTATCTCAAATTGATGTTTTATCACAAAGAAATGAGCAGGCTTGTAGCGCGTGATGAAGTTTCTAATCAGAGGTGACAAATCGGGGAGAATTGGGTACCAAGTCAAAATAGTGGTAAACCAACTGGGTTAGCTCAATTGTCCACCAAAGTTCCACTAAGTGGTTTTTTGGGAAGGTTTGTTAGAGGTCTTGGGTTAAGACCAGGCAAACGCCTTTCAGGCGAAGCGGATAAGGAGACTAACATAACTAGGAGAGGGTTCGAAGAAGACATTCTTTCGCTTGGATGTCATCGCACGAATCGACCCACTAACCACTAACATTTTCCGTTCTAAAAAAAAATCAAAATAGTGGTAGGATTTTATCGGGTGTTGCACAATTTTTTTTTGAAAGCATCAGATATGTCATAAACAATAAATGTTACATTATAAACATGTTTTAGCCTAAATCAAAGTAGCACAAATTTTTTTAAAGTGTTGCACAGAGTTGAGATCCATATAGACCTTTAAAATAGCATAGACCCAATCAACCAATCACAATCACCCATTTTTTTAAAAACCCACTTCCCACCATTTTTTAAAAATTAAATATCTCACAAACGGTAAATCGTCAAACGAAAAAAAAAATACACCATTGCAACGAGAATTAAATCATCTTTCTATCGAGGGGCACATGTATATACTTTCGACTAACTTTTTTTTTTTGACTTTTTTTCTTAAGTCACGTATGAGAAAAACATATATGATTCGTCACGAATCATATATGATTTTCAGAAAATCATATATGATTCGTGATATGAATCATATATGGTTTTCTGAAAATCATATATGTTTCGTGACGAATCATATATGATTCTCTCAGACGTGACTTAAGAAAAAAAGTTTAAAAAAAGTTCATCGAAAGTATTACATGTGCCCCTCGATAGATAGATGATTTAATTCTCGTCGCGATGATATGTTTTGTTTTACGTAACGATGAACGGTTTGTGAGATATTTAATTTTAAAAAAAAATAAGTTTTTTTGTTATATGATAAAAATAAGTGGTTGTGATTGGTTGATTGAGTCTATGCAAAACTAAGGGTCTATGGGGATAGAAAATCAAGAAAAAATTTACAAAATCGAGAAACATGTTAAAACATAACAGAAAGTCGAAAACATGTGTTTTTAATCTATTATTGAACCTAAATCCCCACGCTCTAAATTTCGATTAGCTGAGCCAATAAAATATTAAATATGAGGCTATGAAGAAAATACATATTCTTTATTATTATCTTCTAATTTTCAATTTTTTTATAGAGTAACAGATATACCGTCTTAAACAGATCATATGTGGCACATAAGAGAGAAATTTACACCCCTGATATCAGCGGTATCTCTTGAACTTTTCTGAAACTTGACACCGCTCATAATGGCGTATCGTATAAGGGGCAACAAAGCCATATTTTACCTCATATGTATAATAACAAAAAAGTACTATGATGAAAATGTGGCAAGTTTAAAATTAATTGCCAATTTGCCATGATATGTATAAAAATTATATTTGTTCACAAGGATTTGACCAACCAATGTATGTGTATAGGTGTATAACTATTCATTATTGTTTCTTCGATGGAACCTGACAACGTCATTCTCGTGTTAGGTGTATCTCATTGATCCTGATTTAGTAAAAATGTGATTATAATAACTACTGTACATGCTAAAGTGGAGCATAATCTTTTGATTATTATTATTAACTTAAAATTCAGAAATGGTTGCATTATTACTATCTTGGTAAAAATCGATTCACCTCAACCTACTTAAACGGTGTTTGGTGAGAACAACCACCATATCAGATTCAAGACCGAAAACTCGACCATAATCTAAACTAATACTTTAACACACAAGCCATATCCCCTATCTCAACATTCAACACAAACATTATAAGGTACACCATTCGTAATCATACTCATCGACATGTTCAGATCAAACCTGGTTAAGAACTCAGAAGATCATGTGGTATGGTTCTGCTTTAATCAAAGGAGATATTCTCATATGGATCATGATAAACATGAAAACCTTAGAAGTGAGCGACAAATGTCGTTTCAAACCAAATATTTACAAGAGACAAAACACGTCCGTTAGGTAGGTCAAGACCTAAAATAATCAAAAATTAGTCTCCTCTTAGTTTCCTTTTAACAAAAACATATCTCACTGCCAATAGATATAACTAATACACAAACGTACTTTTAAAAAAGATTTACGAAATGACCCCACCCGTTGGGCGGGTTACGGCGCTAGTATATATATATATATATATATATATATATATATATATATATATATATATATATATATATATATATATATATATATATATATATATATATATATATATATATATATATATATATATATATATATATATATATATATATATATAGGGGAGAGTTAAAATAAAAAGACTTTTTTTAGTGAGAAAGATAAGAAGGATTTTTAGCCAATCATTTAAAATCAATGGATAAGATCAATCCATAACTAACCACCAAAACACGATTTTAAAAAAGTCTTCAAAAAATTCTGAAAAAATTCCAAATGGTCGGATTTGTTGGTGCCTAAAAAAGTTGTGAATAAACGTTTTTTAATTTTGAGTTTTTTACGTTTTTCTGATGCACAAAAAACAAAATTTGATGCACAAACACGTGAATTTTGGTGTACAAAATTTTTTCATTCAAATTTTTTTTAATTTATTATAGTTTGATGCGGAATCATATTCTAAAGCAAAAAGTCAAAAGAAGTTGGGCATAAAAATGAATTATTGATGCACAAAAAACCTAAAAAAACGTAAAAGAAAACGTTTTTTTTGCATCAAAATTCCGTTTTTGTGCATTAAAAAAGCGTAAAAAACTTCAAATTAAAAAAACTTTTTTCACAAATGTTTTTTGCACCAACATACCCGATCTACTTGATTTTTTTCATAATTTTTGAAGAACTTTAAAAAAAACACGTTTAGATGGTTAGTTAGTTTGTTAGTTAGGATTTTGATTTAATCTCATCCATTGATTTTAAATCAACGGCTGAAACTCCTTCTTATCCTTCTCACAAAAAAAATCTTTTTATTTGATCTCTCCCCTATATATATATATATATATATATATATATATATATATATATATATATATATATATATATATATATATATATATATATAGGGAGGCGTTATCGTGGTGAACACTTTTAAAATAGGCTACGGTAAGCACACTTATGGACCATTGGATGTATCATCAATGAAATTACTTGAATAAATTTAATGTAATGGCATTTTAGTAAATATATACAAATTAATGGTACATTATGAAACAACTTTCTCACCTTTGCCATAACATAACGTCCTTTTCAACTTTGGACCTGAATTTAAAAATAAAATTTTGTTATATAAAAGTTTAATTTATTTATTTTAGTTAAAATATTATTTTATTTATGCACATAAGTAATTTTCAAACATGTTATTTTTCAAACATGTTATTTGTTGGCGTTCATGTGTTAGTGACACATCATAACCAACTTTTGATTAAGCAAAAAATTTTTGCCGTCAAACTTGTTTTAATGATTTTTACATGATTATTTTATAAAAGTTGTTGTATTCTCGCAATTTTATTTTTTATATTTTCATAAATGTTGACGTGACACAAAAATTGCTAATCCTATATTTTAAGTTAGAACATCAATTTAATTAAAGTAACGTCTCGGGTGATTTTAATAATTAAAGTAATGTTTGTGAACAAACAAACAACAATGACAATAAAAACATCAACGCACGTTTTAATGTTTTATAATAGGGTTTTGCTAAACTCTGCCCAGTGGGCGGAGCTTGACCCTTTATAATATTAATGAGATTGATTATGTAGCAAACACAATAGCAATGTTGGTACACAAACAAAGTTTCCTTTATACATTCATATGAAATAATTTTATATTATACAAAATACAATTTGTTATATAAAAGCTTAGTTTATTTAATTTATTTTAGGTGGTACACTTCTCATGATTCTTTTGAGATGATTTTCTGATATTGTGAATAGAAACTTATATTTATTTATATCATATTCACACATAACTTTTATTAATTTATACTATTATTTATAATATCAATGATACATAAACCAAAATCTTTTATCTGACTGATACATAGATAACAAGCATAAAAATTGATACAATCATTTCAATTTATGTTACGATAGCCCATACAAGTTTTGATGAAATAAAATATCATTAAAACTGATGTACATCTATAAGACTAATACAAAAATCTTAACAAATTAGATACTGATACATTATTAAAATTGATACATCACTAAACAAAATAATCAACGACTTGAGTTTCAACCAATAATATCAAAACCAAAACCTCCGAGCATATTTCAGGTAGCATGTGCTCGTCGGCGTCAGAAAAAACAAAAAACCCATTCGAATTAAAGATAAGACCTTATATAAAACCATCATTTGAGCGACATATACAAATCTGGTAACGAGAGACAGATCTGGCATATTATGTTCGTCGTGACACACTCGAATCACGAAAAGAATTTACATACATCACCTTATTCCTCGTCACAAAGTGGTCGTAGATCGTCGATGTCAAACGGCGAAAGAAGAACGTGAGGGTGGTATTATTCGGCTACAAGATCTGACTATATTCGGATCGGTGATGCTTTGATAGCCGGAAAGATCTCATGTTTCATGTAGCTTATGTTACAGTAGTCACCGGTGGAAAAGTGATACACGGAAAATACTTTCTGGAATTGTAACGACACCTCTAATATTCATCGAAAGCGCGGGTGATGCACCAGTAGCCACCAGTGGAAAAGTGATACACGGAAAATACTTTCTGGAATCGAGGGCTCCCCAAAAACCGTTATACCAACACTGGTCGTTGTTGTCGTCGAAAATGCACACTCTGATAGCATGGAGATCAAAAACCAACTCTCTTGATGGGCATGGAGATAAAAAAAATTAAAAAAAGTGATCATTTTTATTTCCTAATTGTATGGAGGACTATGAATTGAAATAGTAAGAGATATATAATACATTTATATTGTTGAGATGTGAGCGCAGGGAGATAAACGAGATGGAGCGACATGTTTGTATTTTTTTTATAAAAATGGTGAAGAAGCTTGTGAGGTTTTTTAGATGGAGCGACATGTTTGTATTTTTTTATAAAAATGGTGAAGAAGCTTGTGAGGTTTTTTAATGGAAATGACAATGACGCCAAGTTGATCTAATAAAAAGATGATAATATGATAATATTGGGTTTATGGAATATTTAATTCAAAAAAGATACGTACAAAAGATGTAAAAGATAAGATTACAAAAATGCCCTTAATTATATTAAAATTAATTATATTTATTTTTTAAAATAAAATAGCTTATTTAAATTAAATATAACACATATTAAATATAGTAGACACATGCCATTCTTTTATTGGTGCTTATTATAACACATTTTAAGTTGTAACGCATTTGAACGCAAATCTATATATATATATATATATATATATATATATATATATAGATGGGATCAATAGAAAACCTTCTTTTGGTAGAAAACTTAGAAAACAATGTAAATCCTCTTTTTTTTCGGGACCAAAACTACAGGGGCCCGAATGTATTTAATCAATTCTTATGGGTAAATGTTGCACACTTTTGAAACTTACATCCCAACGCTCGTTTTTTTCTTTTCCTTTTTTCTTCTTTATCTGTTACCATGTTTCTTCTCCACAACCACTATAACCACCAGAACCACCATATACACCACCGTTTACTGCTCAACAAGCAACGTCGATGTGATAATCTCCGGCTACTGAACGACGATATATATCATCTCCGACGTCCTCAATGGAGATGGAGATCATCTCCGACAAATTAATGGCCATTTTTTAAGATTGAATTCAACATTCACGATCATTCCACATTGTTAATCATCTTTTTGATTCGTGTAAATTGTCAGATTCATCATTTAGGTTTGAAAGTAAGTTTTTATTTTTAATTTTCTTAGTGTTATCATTGATTAATATTGATTGTATTTAGACTAATATGTTTTGTATTTTTCGTTTTTGTTGATCCAAAATACAAGAAAATTATGTTTAATAGGGTAGCACACAGGGTGTTTGATCAAATGTGTCAACTAAATATTATATGTTATCTGCTTGTATTTTCTATGTCTGCTTGGATCGTAAACAAAAAAAAATACTATGAGTCTACTTACACTTTTTTCCTCTTTTCTTTTGTTTGAAATATCCAATGTGAGCTCCTACAAAACCATCCAAGCCCAAAATACCGAGGTTTGCAATGGCGGATTCTTTAGTTTCTCAAAAGAATGGTGTGATCCACAAAGAAAAACTAGGACTTTTGGAAAAGTTGGTTCAACTCCAATGAAAAAGTCAAGACCAGTTGCGGCCAAGTATATGACAACACGAAGGTACAAAATGTGTCCGTCAAATCCAAATTCCTTTTTCTGAAAACAACCACTTTTGATGTGTCTAAGAAACGATCAGTAGCAACGGCTTTAGTTTTACACTCCTCTAAGAAGGCCATTATCTTAAGATGTTTGTTGAATTTCATATGCCTCTAAGAAATATTTTTGAAGGGATGAAGAGTCTCGACATAGCAAGTCACAAGAAAACTGTAAAGTGAATATTCTTCGACAAGGCGCGTAAAGAGTTGCAGGAGTGACAGAAAGTCTAAGGATTTAGCATCTTCCAAGAAACTAGAAACTAACAAATGTATCTCTCTGATTGATAAAGTAGTTGAAAACGAGTATAAAAACACAATTGCTGATGTCAAATTGAATGACGGTTGTTCGTTGCTTTTAAACTTATGGATGAAATAATTATGTTGTTTTGTGAAATATTTTGGTAGATTTCTTGATATACCTTGTATTTCTTGATATACCGTGTGGTTTTATAAGTTTACATGACAACTTTTATATGCAGTTTGTCGCAAGTTTTTATGGCTTTTATATGCAGCTTTTATAAGTGATAAGTGTGAAAACACTCATCAATAATGATCCAATTACCACTCAAAACACAGTCAAATACATTATTTTAACTGTAAATTATCAGAATTACGTGTGTATTTTGTGTTTGTGTAATTTTCAGGTAATATAGGTACATTTGAGACAAACACGAGCTTTCAAGGACTTATTTGATCAAAAGACGAAGAAAAAGACGAAAGATGCTTTCAAGGACCATATTTGCCATTATTCACCAAGATGGAGGGCTTAACTTGCAATTTTCTACAAAGATGAAGGATGAAAGACAGATTTGCTCAAAGTTTATATATCATTTGAAAAGAGTTGAAAGAGAAGGGACCAAAAAGGAAATTGATGGAAAGAAGTTATATATACTTAGGTCAATTTGACCAAACCGGTCAAAACTCTAATAAACACAATATTCGTCTTCTCAAAGAAGAGAGAGAAAGTGATAAACGGTTTCTTTCTTTTCATCCACCAAACCTGCAAACGCGAATCAAGACAAATCCAAGGGGTTTCAGCCAAAGATCAAAACTACAAAAGTGTTTCTCTCCTTCCCCTCTACATGATGATGGCAATCAATTAAATCAATACTCAAGAACGAAGAAAGCCCCAAATGTGATGAACTTGAAGGACGAGTGCAATCCTCGTATTAAACACGTGTCCAATCCTCATTGGATTGAACACGTCACAACACCTCCTTTCGCTGGCTATAAAAAGAAGACGAAGCTCTCATTTGCATTCGGTTAGCTTAGGTGTAGATTACACATAGTTTGTTAGGATTAGTTAGTTAGTTAAGCTTCCAAAATTTGTATTGTTTTCTGTTACAATTCTTCAACTAAATCAGTTCAGTTTTTTCTGTTAAAGTTAGTTATGTTTCTGTTAGAAGTTGTAACCATCCTTCACCATTAATGAAACTCAAGCTTTTCGATACATTTTCTTGCAGCTGTTAGTTACGTTATCAGCTTTTGAATTTCAATTACAACCAGTATGATTCAATGTTGAATTTCTTTCATTGATTAAACTCTATTTTCTAATTCAAGCTTTTACATTTTCGAGTTACTGTTCATAGGTACGTTTAAGCTTGTTAATACTGATTTTCTTTTAAGCTCATAGTGCATAAGATTGTAAGTGTTCACTAATGAATCTTTGAGTTTTTGGATTTGATTACATTGAGATTTAGTAAAGATATAAAGAATGATTAGTGTTCACGGTGTGTTTGGGTTTAAAAGTAGCTTATTAGGGATAAACTTAGTTAGTCAAAAGCTTATCATCTTTGTAATGAACATTTTTGCTTACTAGTTTTCTGTTACAGATTAGTTAAAGTTAGTAGGAGTAATTGGATTTGAGCTTAGTTTAGGAACTTTTATATAAAAAGCCTGATTCCTTTATCTTTCTGCTTGTTATACTTCATATTCAGTTAAAAAAAAGTCAGTTTATTTGTTTTGAATTCAATTGTTAGGGAAGTCGAACTGTTAACAGGTAGAAGAGGTTTGATATAGATAAGTATTTGGAAGATTAAATTCAAAGGTCCTATATGGTTTGTCTTCGTTTTTCTTGGATAATCTGTTTTGCAGGAATACTTTGAAGTGTATGCAGTTAGTATGATTCGTAGTTCAGAAGATTCAGTCTGTCATTATCAGAAGGTAGAGATCAGGTGTGTTTGGTTCTAAACCGGCTCAGCGCCGCGTTTCTCGACATCAAAGGACTGGCTTCGGATGAGCAGGTCAAGCACACTTAATTTTTTTGCATATTTTTAGTAAAATTTGCTAGTTACTTGTTGTAGTATAACTTTACGTGCAAACTATTTTTAGTCAGGTTAACCAACTTTGATAATATTAGTTAGTTTTCAGTTTTTTTAAAGCTTAGTAAGTTTTCTTGGTTTTAAAGTAATAATAAAAAGGATAAAAAAGGTAGCTAGCTAAGATTCGATTATCAGTATCTGTATTTTAGAAGTTTAGAAACAAGTTCGGTAAATGCACACGTTTGGTCCCTGATGTTGTAGCGTATCATTTCAGTTACAGTCCCCTCGTTAGATAGATAGTTTGATCTAGTTAGATTTGTTGCATCGTTAGTCCTTTTAGTTAGTTTTCATTAAGCTTGTTAGTTTAATACTGTTATGAATGTTACATGAGTAGTCCTTCTCGTTAAGTCTGCTAGTTAGGTTAATGGATCAGTGTTAGTGGATTGTTAGGATATATTGGGCTTTGATAATACTTTGGGCCTGTTTTTCCTTTTAGAGTTGAATTAGAAACGAATTTTCAATATAGTTAGTAGTTAAAGATTTTTGATTTCAAAATTAAATTTAGCTTTAATAAAGATTAGTTTTTATAAAATTAGATTTTATAAAATTGAGTTTCTAGTTTTATCAAAATTGAATTAGTTTTGTATTTTGAATTTTGAAATCTCATTTGTAGAATAAATTTGTATTTTTCCTTTTTTTTAATTTTGTGCATTAAATGTTGTATATGCAATATGTTTTAGTGTAATACGTATATGTAGCGTAATATAGCTATTTTTACATTTCTACTTGCTTTGTGCCAATTAGACATAAATTCCAAACAAATTTGTATAACCAAAAACAATTAAGTCTTTGCTAGAAAACGTTATATCAATTCGAATCGAGCTGAGAAGACAACTAAACTAAAAAACGAATTATTAAATGGCGCCGCTGCCGGTTCTTTTCGTGAAGATTAACGATTTCGAGTGAGACGATTGGATTTTGGGATCCGTTCACTTTGTGAACGTTATTTTTACGTATTATAATCAAAAACATAAAAAATCAAAAAGATAAAAATACAAAAAAATAAAAAAATCACAAAATCAATTCTTTTCCTAAAGAATTGAACCAAAAAAAATATAAAAAAAATCCAAAAAGTAATCTTTTTCCTAAAAGATTACAACAAAAAAATATATATATTATATCGTTTTCATCGCTTTTTACGTACATATAGTATTTTTCGTAAAAAACAAATAAATACAAAAATATTTTTTATATATTATTATATGTAGATACGTATACGTATAAAAACAACCAAGTTACCTATTTCCATAAGTATTGCCGAGGCAATACACCGTGTTGAGGGGCGTTCCGGTCCTTGACACGCGTATCGATCCAATTTAATTAAGCAAGAATAGATAAATACTTCCAATTGGCAATAATTCGAAGAATACAATCTACTAAAGTGAATAGATAGGCGACGTGCTATAAAATGCCGTCTAAGGGTTAATAGGTACTTAAGTGCTTCGCGCCACCTAACCCCCCGTTCACTAGTGCGTATTCTAAGAAGGAAGGCTTAATTGGAGGTCTTGCACCCAAGTAGTAATTATATATATACTTTCTTGTGGATATTTCATATCGAACCTCGAGGGAGATAATCTCTTCTCCTTCAAAAGTCGACCGAGGGCTACTCCCTCATTCCTCGTGTTTACATACACGTGTACTCGCACACGTGTAAACATACCACCTTTGGTGTATCACTTCCTTTCCCGAGGAAGCTTTTAAACGTCAGTATACTTGTATATACATTCGGCCACCTTGTTAAACATGGATACTCGTTCCATGTTGGAGATTTTGCAACAACGATCCGCCAACGCTATTTATTCGCCTTGTTCGACTTGTGGTGGTCCACACGATACTTATTTATGTGATCAAAATAATGGTTATTATGGGGAGGGATATGCTTACAATGGAACCGAGAACCCTAATTTTCAACCTAACACTCGAATGGACTACACTTGTAATGACTATATGGGATATTCCGGTTTTTCATCACAACCTCCACCATCATTTCATGATCAAACTTTTAATGTGCCATACCAAATCCAAGGATTTTCCAATTATGAAGGTTTTCAAAACAATGAAAATTTTCAAGGCTATAATCAAGAAACCTTTCATAATCAAGGATTTTCAAACAATGAAGGCTTTCAAAATGATGAGAATTTTCCATGCAATAATCAAGACACCTTTCAAGATCAAGGGTTTTCACATTCGACCATTTTGCCACACATGGATACTCGTCCTATTTTGGAGATATTACACGACGAGAAATATCGAGCTATGTATGGGCCTTGTTTGACTTGTGGAGGATCGTATAAGGAAAATAATTGTCAATGATATGCGGTTAATTATAATCAAGGGTTTAATAAGGATTTTCAAAATCAAGAATTTTTAAATCAAGACGATTTTCAAAATGAAGAAAATTTTCAGAGTCCTAATAAAAAAACCGTTAACAATCAAGGCATTTATCATTTCTTGAGTAAAGACGCTTTTAATATGGTAATGCAAGCACTTGAGACAATGCAAGAGGCAACTGATCCGAAAATATTAGGCTTGAGCACATACATCTTGCAACACATGAGACCGAACGATGCTTTACCTGATGATGAGCCTTCTTTGAGAGTAGATGTTGAGGATGATACACTTAGTGATGTTCCTATTATAGACCCTTCCATCTCTCCACCGACTATACTTGAGCCATACACACCTTCATCACCTTTACCTCACATGGGACCCACCGACTCTTTCACCATGGGGGACGAGCCTCTTAGCACTAATACGAACACCGATTCGGATGAATTAACCTTTTCTAGTGTTGAGAACCTTATCCTAATCCAAAGAGAGCTTGAGAGGGTTTCCAATGAACCATGTGATGAGCTTTGTGTTGATACCTCTTCTCCTCATGATCACATTGAGATTTTATCACATATTGACCTTCATGCTACTACTAGTGATTTTGGTGATTTTGATCTTGATGAATTGTTTAAAGAAAGGGATAATGAGATTGAGGAAGAGTTTGTGAAAGACTTTCCACAAATAGAGGATGAAAATTGTGATTCTAGTGACGCGTCTTATGCTATATCATCCGATGATTTGTCTTGTCAAGATAACATTCCTAATTTGGATGAAGAGTTTATTCTTATAGGAAAAGTGGATCCTTCTCCTCTACCACTTTATGATTCTTGTGATGAAACCTTTGATGATCCTTATGATAGTGATGAGTCTTTTACTTCTGATGATGATGACTCCATTTCTTCTATGACTCCTTCACCTATTCCTCTAAGTGATTTTGTGATACATTCAAATCCTCTTTTTGAGACATGTTTTGATAACCCACTTTTTGAGGACTGTGAAGAACCTAATAATGAGTCTATAGAAGAAGAACCCTTGATTGATATGCCTTCACTGGTTTTTGAGGATACACCTATTGATTTTCATGATCATATCATCCCTTTGAGTGATTCTCTCATTAATACACCTCTTTTTGAGCCTTATGTTCCCACCCTCCCACCCTTGAAGTTGGTTATTGATGAAGATCCTTTCCTCTTAGAGATTGATACTTTTTCATCTAAGGCACCTTTAGAACTCAAAACCTTTGATATGGACTCTTTTATGGAGATTGATGCCACCATAGAGGATACTCTTGCACATTTTGATATAGAGGTCGACGATAGTGTTTCTAATTTGGAAGAGGAGGTTCGTCTTATTACTACATTGCTTTTTGGGAACATAGAGCTTACACCTCATCCACAAGAAACTATTAATTTTGATCCTCCTTTCACTATGCCTTCTATGGAAGATTACCCACCTTTTGATGATGATGATGAGCCTAATATGGATATACTTGTTATGAATGTTTTGATACCTACACCTTCATATTCTCATGATGCTTTGATCACTAAGGGGGAATCTTATATGGTTGATATGAGCTCATCTTCTTATTTTCCCATGAAGGGAAAGGTTTTTGATCCTGGGATACGTATATTTGGGAAATATTGGTTTTCATCTACTCCACTTAAGAGTGTGATTTCGATTGATCTGTGCTTCTTGTATGAGCTTATTTTGGTTATGCTACCTATTTTGGAGTTATTCACATGTAGAGATGGAAACTATGTATTTGATCCTGGAGTGCTTCCTATTTGAGAGATTTCGTATGTTGGACAAACTTGAGACACGTTGGACCGTTCCATTTATCGAGGCGGATATTGTAAATCTTATAGTAAATGGCAACGTGCTAAGTTTGAGTGTATCATGTGAGACGAGCTTCAAAGTGGATATTCTTTAATCTCCATGATGGTTTCCCCAAGGACAACTTAATTCGGGGCCGAGTCGAGCTAGCGACTTAGGGTTAAAAAAACTCAAGCATTGAATAACTAGGTTAGAAAACGTAGAGTAGATTTTCAATAGGTTAGGTTTAATTAAAAGGATGTTATAGTAGAGTTGAAGTGGAGGGGTGCCTCTCTTCGTCTTTTGGTGTTTGCTTCAAGGGTTGCTCTCTCACATTTCATGCTTGGAGCTTATGGAGGAGGCCCGTGTATCTGGTTTACTTCGATTAGTTTTTGCTATCGTGATATTAAACACTTGTGCTTAAAATGAATACCCTTTAGTTGTCTCTTCCTTAACTTGGGTTAAGCAAAGTAATCAATGTAATAAGTGTAGGGGAGTTCATTCCAATACTCTTAAACATTGAGGACAATGTTTATCTTAAGTGTAGGGGAGACTTCTATCGAAGTGACCTTACCTAGACCATTGCCTTAACTTCATGATAACTTGGAAAATTAATTTTTCAAACATTTTTCAAATTTTTGATCTACTTTGGCCACCAAAAATATGCATTCATAATTTTTGCATCAATCATTTTTGCATAACACACTTGCATTGTATATATTTCTTCTTTTATTTTTCATCAAAAATATATAAAAAGAAAAAAAAAATATAATAAAACATGGTTTTAACAAATTTAGACTTCTTTGACATATTAGGCCCGCCATGGATATTTTGACTCAACCCGAGTTTGCTTATTTTAGCACTCTCTAGCTAGTATCCTTAACCATGTAGTCCTTCATTGGTCTATTAGGCTAAGCATCCACCAATTTCATTATTTGAAATTTTAAATTTGTGGAGAATGGGAAATGATAGAGTTGAAGCAAGTGTAAAAGGGCTAGATAGACTTCATGGCAATTACTTGTGGCTAAACCCTTCTCTTCTTTACCTCTATTTTCTTCGCATGTATATAATTGTTAATAAATAATCAAGTACGGTTTTAATTGGTTCGTAATCTCTTATGCATTTTTGGCTAATCATTTATGGTTGATATGAGTACGTCTTAAGATTCTAAGTTAGCACGTTTTATGTGTACTAGACTTATGTCATGCTCCATATTTAGCGGGTGTTTTTCCTTTTCTTCTTTTCAAATTTCTTTGTGAGGAATAAAGAAAAATAAGAGCGGCTTATGAAAAAAAAAATGAGTGGCTAGAATAAAAGAAAAAAGAAAAAAAAGAAAAAGAAAAAGAAAAGAAAAAAAATAATGCAAGACTCCCAAGAGGGGCAGTGTGGTGTTAATTATAGTGACTATTGAGTTCCAATATTACCTTGACGGGTTGCGGGGATTCAATAGATTGCTCCAATCCAATATTACCTTGACGGGTTGCGGGGTTGAAGATCCAAAGTCTCATAAAGATGGCGGATGTAAATTATTGCGTGAGTTTTATTTTTCTTTCCTTAGCGAGTGTGTAGCTAATTATGAAAGCATGACATGAGGATTTTACACATAAGGCGAATGACTTATTACTCTTAATACGGACTTGTATTAATTGTGAGCGGTTTTTCAAGTAATGGATGAGAGGATTACTTAGGATTAAAACCGTGCTTCCTTATTTTTGGATTTTACATTTCTTATACTTCACACTTGAAATAACGACAAATTTGCTCACAAGCAATTTGCTCAAATAATAACCGGTTCCACATTTAATTGTCATGAATAAGTTGATGCACTTTTTACTTGTGAATGCAATGATCCCATTTATAAGCTTGGTATGGGGAAAGTGAAACTTGAGGGTGATAAGTATCCATGGTATCCAAGCCGTAATCCAAGTCATTGATTTCTTTATGAGTTATTTCCATCAAAACCATTTATGAAAAATCAAAAATATATAAATAGAATTGTTTTCTTTGCATTGCATTGTAAATATTCAAAACCATTCATCATATAGCATAGTATAGTTTATTAAATCATAAAATAGCCAAGGTTGGTTAATTATGAGAAAAGTGTAACTTGGTGCTTTAAAATGCTGCATTGCATGAGGACATGGCAATGGTCAAGTGGAGGGGAGTTGATAAGTGTGAAAACACTCATCAATAATGATCCAATTACCACTCAAAACACAGTCAAATACATTATTTTAACTGTAAATTATCAGAATTACGTGTGTATTTTGTGTTTGTGTAATTTTCAGGTAATATAGGTACATTTGAGACAAACACGAGCTTTCAAGGACTTATTTGATCAAAAGACGAAGAAAAAGACGAAAGATGCTTTCAAGGACCATATTTGCCATTATTCACCAAGATGGAGGGCTTAACTTGCAATTTTCTACAAAGATGAAGGATGAAAGACAGATTTGCTCAAAGTTTATATATCATTTGAAAAGAGTTGAAAGAGAAGGGACCAAAAAGGAAATTGATGGAAAGAAGTTATATATACTTAGGTCAATTTGACCAAACCGGTCAAAACTCTAATAAACACAATATTCGTCTTCTCAAAGAAGAGAGAGAAAGTGATAAACGGTTTCTTTCTTTTCATCCACCAAACCTGCAAACGCGAATCAAGACAAATCCAAGGGGTTTCAGCCAAAGATCAAAACTACAAAAGTGTTTCTCTCCTTCCCCTCTACATGATGATGGCAATCAATTAAATCAATACTCAAGAACGAAGAAAGCCCCAAATGTGATGAACTTGAAGGACGAGTGCAATCCTCGTATTAAACACGTGTCCAATCCTCATTGGATTGAACACGTCACAACACCTCCTTTCGCTGGCTATAAAAAGAAGACGAAGCTCTCATTTGCATTCGGTTAGCTTAGGTGTAGATTACACATAGTTTGTTAGGATTAGTTAGTTAGTTAAGCTTCCAAAATTTGTATTGTTTTCTGTTACAATTCTTCAACTAAATCAGTTCAGTTTTTTCTGTTAAAGTTAGTTATGTTTCTGTTAGAAGTTGTAACCATCCTTCACCATTAATGAAACTCAAGCTTTTCGATACATTTTCTTGCAGCTGTTAGTTATGTTATCAGCTTTTGAATTTCAATTACAACCAGTATGATTCAATGTTGAATTTCTTTCATTGATTAAACTCTATTTTCTAATTCAAGCTTTTACATTTTTGAGTTACTGTTCATAGGTCCGTTTAAGCTTGTTAATACTGATTTTCTTTTAAGCTCATAGTGCATAAGATTGTAAGTGTTCACTAATGAATCTTTGAGTTTTTGGATTTGATTACATTGAGATTTAGTAAAGATATAAAGAATGATTAGTGTTCACGGTGTGTTTGGGTTTAAAAGTAGCTTATTAGGGATAAGCTTAGTTAGTCAAAAGCTTATCATCTTTGTAATGAACATTTTTGCTTACTAGTTTTCTGTTACAGATTAGTTAAAGTTAGTAGGAGTAATTGGATTTGAGCTTAGTTTAGGAACTTTTATATAAAAAGCCTGATTCCTTTATCTTTCTGCTTGTTATACTTCATATTCAGTTAAAAAAAAAGTCAGTTTATTTGTTTTGAATTCAATTGTTAGGGAAGTCGAACTGTTAACAGGTAGAAGAGGTTTGATATAGATAAGTATTTGGAAGATTAAATTCAAAGGTCCTATATGGTTTGTCTTCGTTTTTCTTGGATAATCTGTTTTGCAGGAATACTTTGAAGTGTATGCAGTTAGTATGATTCGTAGTTCAGAAGATTCAGTCTGTCATTATCAGAAGGTAGAGATCAGGTGTGTTTGGTTCTAAACCGGCTCAGCGCCGCGTTTCTCGACATCAAAGGACTGGCTTCGGATGAGCAGGTCAAGCACACTTAATTTTTTTGCATATTTTTAGTAAAATTTGCTAGTTACTTGTTGTAGTATAACTTTACGTGCAAACTATTTTTAGTCAGGTTAACCAACTTTGATAATATTAGTTAGTTTTCAGTTTTTTTTAAAGCTTAGTAAGTTTTCTTGGTTTTAAAGGAATAATAAAAAGGATAAAAAAAGGTAGCTAGCTAAGATTCGATTATCAGTATCTGTATTTTAGAAGTTTAGAAACAAGTTCGGTAAATGCACACGTTTGGTCCCTGATGTTGTAGCGTATCATTTCAGTTACAGTCCCCTCGTTAGATAGATAGTTTGATCTAGTTAGATTTGTTGCATCGTTAGTCCTTTTAGTTAGTTTTCATTAAGCTTGTTAGTTTAATATTGTTATGAATGTTACATGAGTAGTCCTTCTCGTTAAGTCTGTTAGTTAGGTTAATGGATCAGTGTTAGTGGATTGTTAGGATATATTGGGCTTTGATAATACTTTGGGCCTGTTTTTCCTTTTAGAGTTGAATTAGAAACGAATTTTCAATATAGTTAGTAGTTAAAGATTTTTGATTTCAAAATTAAATTTAGCTTTAATAAAGATTAGTTTTTATAAAATTAGATTTTATAAAATTGAGTTTCTAGTTTTATCAAAATTGAATTAGTTTTGTATTTTGAATTTTGAAATCTCATTTGTAGAATAAATTTGTATTTTTCCTTTTTTTTTAATTTTGTGCATTAAATGTTGTATATGCAATATGTTTTAGTGTAATACGTATATGTAGCGTAATATAGCTATTTTTACATTTCTACTTGCTTTGTGCCAATTAGACATAAATTCCAAACAAATTTGTATAACTAAAAACAATTAAGTCTTTGCTAGAAAACGTTATATCAATTCGAATCGAGCTGAGAAGACAACTAAACTAAAAAACGAATTATTAATAAGTTTACAGCTTTTTTATGCAGCTTTTATAAGTTTACAGCTTTTTTATGCAGCATTGCTTTCAGGTTTTAAGGGATGTTTTACAGCTCTTTATGTTGTTCTATTACAGCACGAATTGAGCGGTTTAGAACCAAAATATGGGTGTTTGAGCAGCAGTAATATGGAGTTTTTTACAGCTTTTCTATGCAGTTTTTTTACAGATTTTCTATACAGTTTTTTGCAGGTTTTAAAGGCTGTTTTTACAACTTTTTATGCTGTTTTTTTAGAGCATGAATTGAGCGGTTTAAAACACAAATATGGTTGTTTGTGAAGCAGTAATATGGAGTCTTTTTACAGCTATTTAATGCAGTTTTTTTACATGTTTTAAGGGCTGTTCATACAGCTTTTTATGTGGTTTTTACAATAGAATATGAAGTGTTTTGACATAGAAATATGGCTGTTTGCCAAGCAGTAAAATGCAGTTTTGTATGTTATTTTCTATAGCTTCATAATGTTGTTTTTTACAAAATTTAAATGATCTTTTAACAAGTTTAGTTGAAACGAAAAAAAAAGGTACAAATGATGAAATAATTAATAGGAAGAGTAATATAAAAAAAGGTTTTTTATTTGAATAAATAAATATATAATTTAAAAGGAAAAAGAGAAAAAAATATAATAAATTAGCCAAGTGGCATGCCACCTCACTTTGTGGATATTTATTTGTAAATTGTTAGTTGCTCTAGCAAAACTCTTAATATAAGCACCCTTATCAAACTTACTTGTGTTCCTTTTGTTCTAATTGCAGATCCAAGAGTATGAGACTTGAGTTTGTACAAGCTAGTGAGGATGATGTTTCTATATGATCTATGAGATCGTTACTTTTTAAATTTATTTAATGTGTATTATTTACTAATAGATGAGAAATGTTGAAATTGTTGTTGTACCTTAAAAGCAAGTGGTGTTCAAGTATATTTTTACTAATAGGTTTTTTTATACAAATAAGTTTTATGTCTAAATTACTTAGAGATTGCGACAAGATGCTACAAAAATAGATGCCATATTAATGTTAATTGATGCCTTACCAATGTGTTCATCGATGCCCTAAGTATACAAACAGATGCCGATTTCAAATATGCACTAATAATACTAGTTATTAGATGCCCAACTATCTAAGTGCTATCAAATACAGTAACATTTTGTAAAACTACTCAGTTGTTGTAGAATGATAAGCTTCAATACTTGTATGCCTACCAAATACAATTACGACCATTGTATGAGGAATCACCTACCGTTCAGTAAGTCAAACCTGGAACCTCAAATTGCGAGCGAGTGAACAAAAAACCCCTTACACTTTGAACAATTATCATTTACAATTGTATAATATAGCACCATGGTCTTGAGACAACAATTCTTAAATTAATAAACAAAAAAATATACATGATACATGACAACATAAACTTCTACTACAGGCTCACCCACAACACTGTTATTAACTAGACTAACACATGTTCTTTCCAGCACCATTCGCTTTCTCTTTTTTCTTGATATTGTCGTCTGCATCAGTTTCACCACTTGCACCAGTAGCAAAGTTTCTTCCTTTTCTTAGCAACTACACATTTGAACAACCTGTAGGATTTAGACAAATTAGATGTCTCATAACTCCCAAAGTATAAATAATTAAATATAGTACAAGTGTAATTTTAGTTTCATGGCTAATTTCAATATCCACTTTTGGGCTTTGTAGTTTGTGACAGGTTTAGCTCAACTGCTTAAGCATGTGGTATGCATGTGTACAACTTATGTCTGTACAACATACAGCTTATGTATGTACAACATACATGTGTTATCATTCTTATAAAACTCAAACCACACTTATTTCCCCACCTAAGTTCATACGAAAAGTAGTGATTAAAAGAAACTCATTTCGAGCACATCACTTCTATATCTTAAATTTACCTCATACACATAAATTTTATATGATTAACCATTTATCAGTCCAAAACCCTTCTCAACTAATCATTAATCAAACATACATAAAAGGATGCACACATATTAATCAAACCGATGCCTTGGTACAATTTTCAAACCGATGCCCTAGTAGAATTCTCAAACGGATACCCTATTACAATTTTCAAACGGATGCCCTAGTACAATTCTCAAACGGATGCCCTAGTACAATTCTTAAACCGGATGCCTATATATCCTCTATATATGCATTTGAAAATAGATGATATATCCTCAAACTTGGTTTTTATATCCTTTATATATGCTCTCAAGCTTGTATAAAAAGAAAATTAAACAAATTTCTACTTCAACAAACTACCAATACACGTTGAAGTGGGCAAACATGTATTTTTTTTTCAAGTATACCCAAAAAATATACGTTTTCCCACTTATGTTAGAAGATCTCAGAAGGTACAAAATGACACACTGTTTGAATTAATATGCACGACAGATACACAAGCAAATGCACTAAAATACATAAACGGGTGCATTAAAATATACGAACGGATTTTCTAAACAAGTACCTCAATGGATTTGGAAAACTGAATCGTTTATTCCATATATTTGATGGTTATGGTGAAACTATATTTTCTATAACTTTATTAAGACAAACTATCTATTATTCTAAAAAAATAGACAAAAAACTGTTTCACATCATCCTTACTAAAGTTTACCCATTACCACAATTCTAGTTGATTTACATTATACCGGAAACGTTGAGCCAAAAAAAAGAAGTTTACACGTTGACTTAATCTATTTAATTAATAAATCATCTCATGTTACCACGCTGAAGTGTGAAGACACTTTACATGCTCACAAATTAAAAAGACTTATTGCTTAGCATAGAGATGCTATAAGACACTAAGATATATTTAGACACTAATACAACTATGCATATTTTCCTTATCACAGTGTATTATTTGTTTCTATGCCTATTCTTTGCGGAGACACAGGTGCGCTAAAATATAGAAACAAATGTCCTAATAAATTGAATGCGTATTCAAGTGAGTAAAAAGTCTTCTCACCTGATGAGTCATTAAAACTTTTGCCAATTTGATGCAGCCCCATAATGAGTCCTTACTACATTAATGGTTTTTTCCACAAATTGCTTAAGTTCAGGAATGGCAACAAGAATCCTCCACTCTTCATGTATATTGGTCAATCCACTCTTTTGACGCCTGGAACATATCAACCACATTTATATGTCAAAAAGTGATGAGAGGAAACAAAATATAAATTTAACTGGATAATAGCATAATTATCCAATGAAAATACACACACGTTACCCGGTTCATTGCAGGGTTTCAGCTTAAAAAAGTTATAGTATCAAACTTGCTGAAGTTTTATACCTCATAATATTTTCTTCATTATCAAGCCATTCCATTGAACGACATTGATTCTTGTCCATCAACACATCTTCCATAAAAAAGTGAGCTTTGTCTACTCTTAATACACTTCAAAATGTTCAAGTCTGATCGTGAAATTTGATTCCCAGCCTCATATTTCCACGGGCACAAGGATTTATACAAAGGTACATACTACATACAATGGTTGGCCTTTTTCGGCTTCATACCCCTCCCCTACACCATCATATCAGAGGCGCGACGTGACAGTCTAAGATAAGCATCCCCCTATCATGGATCTTTAACGGTGCAACAAGATTGTGGGGCTACAAACCACTTCATAAATAGAAAAAATGTTTGATACACAAGCCACACATTCTCACTACATGTAGTAGGAACATGATACAGATACACACGCCTAACATGAGAGTCTAAAACAAGTTTTTTAAAGGCAAAACAAAGAAAAATTGTATACCTTCATCAATTTCTTCTTGAGGCCTTTGTCAAACAAGTGAAATTTAACATTTGACATATCAGAGTATAAATATAGTGCATCATACTTATATAATCTCGTTCAAACAATTGATCAAACACCTAGTGTGCATCTTTAAGGAATACGTTTTTTCATTCATCATTAGTCATATTTGTTCAATATCTGGTAAAAAAAAGATGATATGATGATAATAATATAATAAAGCTTCAAAAATCATTACGTCATTGATGTAAAATCAAACAACTAACAATATTATTGTACTTACTAGTTATTTATTGCATTTTCTTCATTTTCGAATAATTTCTAGCTCAAAATTCATCATTTTCTTCAGTGGATTGCTGACCAGATTCCCAAATATAGGCACTCACGAGCAATTATGTTGACAACTAAGGTTGATTTAATTGGATTTGAGATTTTTTTTTCTATAGAACATGTCGTGATTTGGCATTTGTTTGGATCTGGGAGGTTTATCTCATGTCTAAAAATGATCGGTGTCTTAGTGTGAATTGTGATAATGAGATCTGTGCAATTTCTCCCGTCCACCCTGCTTTTTCTATATGTTTCAGTTTCTACCCTAAAGTTTGATACAATGACAAAATCTACCTTCCGGTTTGTTTTCTAAGTTTTCTACCAAAAGCAAGTTTTCTCTAGAACCCATCCCTATATATATATATATATATATATATATATATATATATATATATATATATATATATATATATATATATATATATATATATATATATATATATATATATATAGGGGAGAGTTAAAATAAAAAGACTTTTTTTGGTGAGAAGCATAAGCAGGATTTTTAGCCAATCATTTAAAATCAATGGATAAGATCAATCCATATTCCTAACTAACTAACTAACTAACTAACTAACCACCAAAACACGATTTTAAAAAAGTCTTCAAAAAATTTTAAAAAAATTCCAAATGGTCGGATTTGTTGGTGCCTAAAAAAGTTGTGAATAAACGTTTTTAAATTTTGAGTTTTTTTACGTTTTTCTGATGCACAAAAAACAAAATTTGTTAGCCTCAAAATATTGAGTCAAACAAGAATGTTCGGTCATAGGTTTCTATTGTAATATTTATTAGAACGTTGTAATAAGTAGTTATTTAGTCGTGGTTCACGGGCTTGGATTTATACTAATTAAAGTCCAAAAGACAAGCCCGGCCCAATATATAGTCCATTAAAGCCCGCATGTGGGTGGACTATATATACTACCCTCCTAGCATGTTAGGAGGGTGGATGGTCATTTGTAACAACTTCGTTTCTTAATCTAATCTCACCAAGTTAATCATCTCCTCTCTACTTTCTCTCACTACTTTCTCTCTCTAGGAATTCATCTCTTCTTCATCTATTTTCTTTCTCTCTTCATTGCTTAATCATCACAAATATATGGGACAACATTTGGTATCAATCGCCACGGGGTAGATTTGTGATTGGTTGGTGTTATTATATTTGATTCGAATGATTTAATCCATAAATCATCTCGGATTCAAATTTTTTTGTGCTTTCCGTGCTTTGCTTAATCATCTACATCTTATACATAGTTGTAGTAGTGATTTGGTATATTTACTTTGGCTAAAAACACAAAATTTTTGGGTTTTTTGATCATTTTTTGGCTTAAAACCACGTATTGGTTGAGTTTTTTCCGAGAAAAGGGGGATACATTCCGATTGGTGTAATCTGAAAAGGGTTTATAGATTCCGATTGGGATTCCGATCAACATTCCGATTGGACTTCCAACATTCCGACCATCATTCCGACTGGACAACAATATTCCGATTGGCATTCCGATTTGCATTCCGATTGGTGTTTTCGATAGCACATTTCGATTGGTGTTTTCCGATAGCACATTCCGATTGGTGATTTCCGATTAGCTCATTCCGATTGGTGCATTCCGATAACATTCCGATTGGTTATTCCGATAACATTCCGATTGGTTATTCCGATAACATTCCGATTGGTTATTTCGATAACATTCCGATTGGTTATTCCGACAACATTCCGATTGGTTATTCCGATGATGTGTTTTTGCTAAATTTTGTTTGGGTATTTTTTAGACTTAGCCACTATCTAGACTAGTTTCAGAATATCGTTTCCACGAAGATCAAAAAAAAAAAAAAAAAAAAAAAAAAAAAAGAGTTAAAATTTTTTCGTCAAGTAAATTCAAATTTTTTCCATACTAGTTTTAGGACATTTCTAGCTCGATTTCAAATTTTGGCGATTACAAAATTTTTGGACTACCGTTTTTGTCGGACTGGAGAATTTATTGTCGGACTGGAGAAAAATTGCAATTTTCGGAATTTAAACCACAACAACAATCACAACAAATCTACTTAAGATCCATATTCACTTCATCATTTCAGAGAATTTTGGGATGGATTCTACTACAGAATATCGTGTGACGAACAACAACATCATGGTCGCGGGTAATAAAGAGAGACCACCAATGCTTGTGGCTGGTCGATATGCTCAATGGCAATCACGCTTTCTTCGCTATCTTGATACAAGACCTAATGGTGATGCCTTGAGACAATGTATTAACCATGGCCCATATGTCTTTTCTGAAATTGATGTTCCTTATACACCAGCCACAGACACATGTCCAGAAGTACCTGCAACAAAGAAAAAGGAAACTTTATCTGACCTTACACCCGATAAACGTGCTTGGCATGATGCAGAAAAAGAAGCGATCTATATGATCCTAAGTGGAATTGGAGATGATATTTATTCCACAGTCGATGCATGTCCTACAGCACAAGAAATGTGGACGGCCATTGAACGCTTACAACAAGGAGAGTCTCTCAACAAGCAAGATGTCAAAACAAACTTGTTTTGGAACTTTGGTAAGTTTACTGCATTAGATGGAGAATCAATTGAGTCCTATTATTCAAGATTTTACAAGATGATGAATGATATGACAAGAAACAACTTGGAAGTCTCCACCATGCAAGTCAATGTGCAATTTCTACAACAACTCCAACCAGAGTGGACACGTTTTGTCACTTTGGTGAAACAACAGAAGCAGTTAGACAAGGTAAACTATCACACTCTCTTTGATATCTTGAAACAATTTCAGCATGAAGCAAATGAGATTCGAGCTGAACGAGTGGCAAAGACGGCTAATCCACTTGCTTTATTAACTACCACTCAAAATGTCCAAGATCATCGATCTCATGCTCCTAAGCCATACTCTAGCCCATCATCCTCACCACGATATTCCACATCATCCAAGTCTTCATCATCCACAAGATCACGCGGCAAAGCACCAAGAGCACCTTCACCACCATCTGAGTCATCTTCAGAAGAAGATAGTGATGAAGATCAAGCTCAGAAGAATCATGAGATGAAACAACAAATTGCTTTCATTATGAAGACTTACCAGAAGATCTACAAACCCACCAACAACAATCTTCGAACATCATCTAACACAAAGAACCGATATGTTGCGAGTCCTCCAAGGTATGACACACGTCGACGTGGTGAAAGTCCTTCTAGGTATGATCGACATAATCCAACGCATGTTGAGGGTTCTGCAAGATATGATCGACAAACTGCAAAGTATGATACTCAGAGGATTGCTGCTGCTACTGGGAATAGGGAAACTGTTGGAACTCAAGTGGTTCAACAAAGTGGGATTCAGTGTTATAATTGCCAAGGTTATGGGCATATGGCAAAGGAATGTAGGAAGCCAAAACGGGTTAGGGACTCTAGCTACCATAAGGAAAAGATGCTGCTATGCAAGAAGATGGAAGCAGGGGTCAAACTGTCAGCTGAGGAAGGAGCTATGCTTGATGACACTGATGATGAAGCCTCCGACCAGGAATTAGAAGCACATTACTCGTACATGGCACATGTTGAAGAAGTTCTCAAAGTCACTGAAGATAACAATGGTCCTATCTTTGACACTGAGCCAATCGATAAGGTACACACTACTGATGAATATAATGTGTTTGGTGATATTCCTGAGCATAGTGATCTACCCAATGCCATTAATGACACGTGTATGATGGAAACGGTTGATAGTAATACCACACCCGATTCATCAGACATGTGCAATAATGAGTCTGAGGATGATCAACATGCAAATGAATATGATGAAGAGGAACGTATTGCGCTTGCTAATTTAATTGCTACTTTACAAATAGATGTCAATGAAAATAAAAAGAGTCAAAAGCAATTAAAGAAGGCAAACGCTACGCTCACTCAAAGTTTTGAAGAATGCAAAGTTGCTCTTATCAAATCTACTGAGATGACTGAAAGCTATAGAGATGAGCTCCTTCAGAAAACCAAAGAGCTTGAGGGGTACAAGGGAAGTGCGTTAAAAAGTCAAAAGGACGATTTTGAAAACAAATATAATACCACTCTTGAGTTATTAGCTAAAGAGAAGCGTCAATATAATGTTTTCTTAATGGATGAACGTCAAAAAACGTACCTTGCCAATACCAAAGTTAATGAACTTGAACAAAAGCTCTCTATGACCACTACTGATTCTGCTAAAATTCTAGAGGATAAGAAACAAGAGGTAGATGCGTTAAAACAAGACTTCAAAAGTAGATATGATAAAGAAATAGAAAAAGTTACGAAACTAGAAGCACAAGTCGACTTTTTGAAGAACGTTGTTTATAAAACGCATGATTCTATTCAATCCGTAAGAATGCTAGCACCTCCATCGATGTTTAAGGGTCAAGCTAGCTTTGCAAGTCCTGAGTACCTTGCCAAAGCTCAAGCTGCGAACCCGCATCTTTATCTTGATGAGACTGAAAGGACAGATCTTGATTGCATGCCCCTAAGTGCCAATAGTGAAGAGACTGCCCTTTGGGATGCTGATAGTCAACCATCAGTTAATAAGGAGTTTGTGAAACCATATAATTATGCTTATGAGAATAGTCTTTATGGTCTGTTCCACAAACAAACTCAGAAATCTCGTGAGGAAGTATTTTTAGAATGCAGGGAAAAGAGAATTCAATGGAAGAAAGCGTTTGCCACTAAGAAAACAAACGTTTCTAAGTTCATCAACTACTTGCCCCTAGATGCTTCTAAAAGCAAGAGTAGGCAGATATTTGGGTTTCTTACTCATTACATAGATAATATTAAGTCCATTATTGATAATGATTGGAAACAACGACAAAATGACGAGTGGAAGAAACCAATTCCTCAAGACATAACTGTGCTTGTCAAACAAATCTTAATACCGAACGCGGCCACACTAAAAGAAAATGTTCTTAAATTCGAAAGCTTAATTCGGTCTGAAATGTTTGATGATTTACAATATGTTGAGTCTCTTGAGAAAGCAATTGATGATCTTCAAATGGACAAGTCCGTTTTTTCTGATGAATATGATTTACTCTTGCAAGAATGCGTTTCTAAAGATATTATGTGTGCTTATTTTACATCTTGTGCTGATATTGATGAATATTCTGAAGTTGCATGCCAATATCTTGATAAGCTCAAAGAATGTGAACGTCTTGAAATTGAGCTTTCGAAACGGAAAGAAAATGTTGACAAAAAGGCTTTTGAGTTACTTCAACACAAAACTGATTTCCTTCAAAAACATTGTCATTCACTTGAACTTGCTTTGCAAAAAGACGTTGGTCGTTTTTCACATGATAATAAATTGCAAGAAAAACTTTCCCAAACATTTCGAGAAATGAATGAACAGAATTTGGAAATTAAAGAGTTGAAAGCTCAATTACAAGACAGGGACAGAGCGATAGCAGAGTTGCAGAAACTCATTGCTAAAATGGGTGGAAAAATTGTGGAACCTAGCATTAAGAAAAATGTTGTTAGACAACCCAATGCCTCTAAAGAGAATAGATCCTCTATCTTGGGAAAACCATCTGCTTTATCTAATTCCTCGTTTGCAAAACCTGTGTTTGCCCCCAAGATGGATGGAAAGGAAAGGTTACCACATGCTCAACCCATAAGGAATCCTGTAGCACCAAGCGTTAAGCACAATAATGTGATTAAACCAGGGATGTATAGAATGCCCACTAAGCCCACAAACAAAGATACTCACTCGCCTCAGACTTCTAGAAACACTAATATTCGTGTGTCTTCTACTACAGGAATAGTCTCCACTACTAGTGTTAGCCGGCCTCAGCTTAAGAGCACTCAAGAGAATGATAAGGTCTGGAAACACAAGAATCAAGGGAAGATGAAGCAAGTAGAAGAACACCCTAGGATTTTCAATGTTTCTAAGAATAAAACGTCTGTAATCGCGTGTCATGACGATTTGAATGATTCAACTTTGAATGCTATGAATGTGAAATTTGTTTGTGTCAAATGTGGCAAGTGTGCTAATGCTAATCATTCTATGTGTGCTATAAATAAAGTCAAAGGCGTAGATACTAGAACTAAGAAGCAAGTTGCAATGCCTATTAGAGCTAGTAAACCCAAACGCAAAGTGAACCATTCTGGTGCAACCCCCACTAAGAAAAGTAATGCATCAGACTCCACCACTAAGAATCCTAGAAGCAAAATTAAGGAATTATATGAGTCTGCCAGTAAGTCTTGGAAATGGTGGTTTGCTAATCAATGTCCTCCCGGATATAAATGGATGCCTAAAGTTAGGACAGAAACTGTGAAAACAATTGTTAGTTTGCCTTTAAATGTTGATAAGGACACTAATGATTCTACTATCACAACTACTGTGGTATCCAATTTAGCAAATGCTCCATCGTGTTCTAACTCTTCTGCAGGTGATACAAATAATTCTCTTCATAATGGACTCCGGATGCACGAAGCACATGACGGGGAATCTCAAGCTTCTAATTAACTTCGTGGAGAAGTTCCTAGGTACGGTCCGATTCGGAAATGATCAATTTGCACCGATCCTAGGATATGGAGATTTGGTTCAGGGGAATATCACGATTAAAAGGGTATACTACGTCGAAGGGCTCAATCACAATCTTTTCTCGGTTGGTCAATTCTGTGATGCGGATTTGGAAGTTGCTTTTAGAAAGAAGACATGTTTTGTTCGTGATTATGATGGGAATGACTTACTTACCGGTACACGGGGTACTGATCTTTATACAATTTCACTTCAAGACACAACTTCATCAACTCCAATTTGCTTCATGGCTAAAGCTTCAACGACTCAGGCATGGTTATGGCATCAACGTCTTTCTCATCTCAACTTTGATACCATTAACTTGCTTTCCAAGAAAGATATTGTGAGAGGCCTTCCAAGCTTGAAATTCATCAAAGATCATCTTTGTTCTTCTTGTGAACTTTGTAAAGCTAAACGAAGTAGCTTCAAAACAAAGACAACACCAAGCTCTAAAGGACGGTTAGATCTTCTTCACATGGATCTGTGTGGTCCAATGCGAGTTCAGAGTATCAATGGAAAGAAATATATTCTGGTAATTGTCGATGATTACTCAAGGTACACATGGACTCACTTCTTGAGGTCCAAGGATGAAACACCCGACGTTCTCATCAGCTTCCTAAAATTGATACAACGTGGTCTTCAAGCTCAAGTTAAAGTGGTTCGTACTGACAGAGGTACAGAATTTTTGAATTCTAATCTGAGAAAGTATTTTGAAGCCGAAGGGATTGAACATGAAACATCTATTGCTCGAACACCCGAACAAAACGGCGTTGTTGAAAGACGAAACCGTACTTTGGTTGAAGCTGCTCGAACATTATTATCCGCTTCAAAACTTCCACTATACTTTTGGGCCGAAGCCGTGTCAACTGCATGCTACACACAAAACCGCTCCTTAATTATCCCAAGACACGAAAAAACACCATATCACATAATTCATGATCGAAAACCTTCACTCAAACACCTTCATGTTTTTGGATGTACTTGTTACATTATACGAGATGGTGAAAATTTGGATAAGATGAAAGAAAAAGGTGATGCATGTATTCTTGTGGGATATGCAACTCAATCTAAGGGATATAGAGTGTTCAACAAAAGAACAAAATTGATTGTCGAGACAATTCACATCCGATTTGATGAATCTCAAGAAATGGCACTTGAACAAAACAGTTTAAGTCCCGATCCACAACGACAAACGACTTCCGTTCACAACCGCACGGAACTCGAAAATCAAGACCACAGCAATGAACCGTCAAGTTCAACGCTGGTTCCAGAGAATGTTCCTAGAGCTGATATGACAGTCGACACGACAATTGAAGAGTTGGAAATGTTATATGGACCAATGTATGATGAATATTTCACGGGAGAGAAACAAGTTGTATCGAAGTCTTCCGCTGTCACTCATGATAAGAATGATGATACCAATCATCGTCAACAACTGGATACAACTTCATCTACTTCAACACGGGTTGCTGCAGATTTACCTCCTCAGAATATTACTTCAACAATCGATCCTACAACATCCACAACTACTGTCATTGCTCCAGAGAACACAAATCAAGCAGACAATGCATTATCTGACGAAGACGAATTCATCAACCCATTCGGTACACCGGTACACGAAACTGGAGAGTCTTCTACTCGCCATGTTGATCCGTCAAATATGCATACTTTCTATCAACGACATCCTTCAACACATCATTGGACCCGAGATCATCCTTTGGTTCATGTCATTGGAAACCCTTCACAGCCCGTTCGTACAAGACGACAGCTTGAAACCGATGGCGATGTTTGTATGTTCGCACTCGCCGTGAGTACTGCTGAACCGAAAAACATCAATCACGCAGCCGGAAGGATTCGTCAATCCTCATTATCCTGACAAGGTGTATCGTCTCCACAAAGCACTTTATAGACTCAAGCAAGCTCCAAGGGCGTGGTACGACAAACTCTCGAAATTTCTGGTCTCCAACGGTTTCTCAAAAGGTTCCATTGATCTAACTTTGTTCACTTATAAATATGGGGATGACATTCTGCTTGTGCAAATTTATGTTGATGACATTATTTTCGGGTCTACAAACCCAAAACTTTCAAAATGGTTTGAAAAAGTAATGCACAACAGATTTGAAATGTCTATGATGGGCGAACTAAAATTCTTTCTGGGAATTCAAGTTCACCAATCCCCAAGTGGTATCTTTATTAACCAAGCTAAGTATTGTCAAGAGATAATCAAAAAGCATGGTATGACATCATGTGACCCCGTTGGGACACCATTATCAACCACATCCCTAGATGCTGATTTGGAGGGATTACCCATAGATCAAACGAGATATCGTTCCATGATCGGGTCCCTCATGTACTTGACAGCAAGCAGACATGATATACATCATGCTACATGCTATTGTGCACGATATCAAGCACGACCCACTGAAAAGCACCTAGGTTAAACGGATCTTTCGTTACCTTAAGAATACCATTCACATGGGACTCTGGTATCCGAGGGAAACCGGTTTCTTTCTAACGGCCTATTCAGATTCTGATCATGCAGGGTGTCTTGATACACGTAAAAGTACTTCTGGTGGTGCACAATTTCTAGGTCAAGACAAGCTTATGGGATGGTCTTCCAAGAAGCAGGATTGCACGTCTCTTTCATCAGCCGAAGCGGAGTATGTGTCTCTATCTGCGTGTTGTGCTCAAGTTCTTTGGATGAGAACACAACTCACGGATTATGGCTTCCATTTTGATAAAGTACCTATGTACTGTGACTCAAAGTCTGCCATAGCCATCTCCTGCAATCCGGTACAGCATTCCCGCACGAAGCACATTGATGTCCGATATCACTTCATTAAGGAACAAGTTGAAAGAGGTATTGTTGAATTATACTTTGTTGGAACTGATTACCAATTAGCTGACTTGTTTACAAAAGCTCTTTCGAAAGAGAGGTTTGCGTATCTAGTTAGGCAAATTGGTATGAGATGTTTGACTCCAGCAGAACTGGAGGTTCTGGCAAAGAAGCCTGCTTGATTCATCTATCAAACATCTACCTGTAAATATTAATCAAAAAGCAAAATACAAAAGTAAAAAATCTTTGATAATCCAAAAATATTCTTCTCGACATGTCTTTCAGTATCGATAATATGGACGTACCTAGAAATGTCGCTCAATAACGACACGGGTGTGTACATAAAGCTCGAATGAAAGTTGTAAATATTTTTCAAAACATGTCATTTCTATCTTTTATAAAGGAAATTGTCTATTTTGGACAATATTTCCAACAACGGGTAGAGCAATCTATCTCGGGTTGAGCTTGTCACAAAACATTCAACGTTTTGAGCTCAACACAATGGCTTGTAATCACTTTCAGATTGCAACCCGGATCTAAATTCACGGGGGAGTGTACGCTTTTGTACTCTTACCCTTAGCAAAAGAAGTTAAATCTTCTTACACTTGAGTGGATTCGTCAAGACATTCAAAGTCTATGAACTCAAGTTTATGCTTTAGAAAAACCTTTTCGTCAAAAAGAATTGATTTTTCAAAAAGCGTTGAACACAATTTTTTCAAGAATTTCTCAATGATATTCAAAATCTTTCAAAAATTGTGTGTTCAACAACTCCTATCCTCAAAAGTTTAATGTGGATCAAATCCTCGTAATGACAATTCCATTGGATCAATTTTTGAGGGGGAGCATTTCAACTTCATGCATAGATTGACACATCTTTCTCCCGAAGATTTTCAAGACTATTTTTCAAAATATATATTTTAATCAAATTTGGTATCTCTAATATCAAAAGATTTTATATATTAGAGATAGGGGAGAAAATGTGATTAAAATGTGATCTATAAGACTCAAGCACTTTAACTCTTACCCACATGTGCGAAACACTTTCGATTATCGATGCACATGTGAAGGGGGAGTTTTTCTGAAACGACAAAACTAGCAAGGTGTTAAATGTTTTTCAAACACTTTGTTACAATTTAAAGTGGTTTTCATGGTTACGATCAAATACCCACAACATCTTTAATTCACGACGTTATTGGTGTCAAAAGGGTGGTTAGGTTTAAGTCCTATGATCCAACCAGAACCAGAGGGATCTTCCCAGGGACAATCCAATAGATTATTAGAAGTCCTTAGGAAAGATGGAGTAGAATGTGAACGTAGCTGAATGCCGACTAAGTACTGATGATAGCACTGGAACAATCACAACAAGGTGCTATTAATGATGTCTTGGTAAGCATTGAAGGGGTTGAAGAATGAAAAAGAAATGTAAGGATAAAGGGTCTAAAGAAAGAAGCCCTCCATACAACTTAGGCAGAAACCGGGTCAACTCATCATGAAGACAAACTCATCATGGACCCAGTGATGTGAAGCACAACCCTTTCCTAGCTACTCAGGCTTCTCTCAAAAGAAGTTTGTTTTATTGTCACGGAGATCAACACGACTTCTATTGACTTTCTCACTCCGAGATTGTTGATATTGAATAGGTGGCATCTGCTCCAGCCTCCGACCACTAAAAGTGCACAAATCGAGTCTAGAGCCAAGAGATCAATCAAATCTCGTTAGGACACACGGATGAAGATCAAGAGAGTCCTACGCTATATCCTTGCGATATTGCTAGAACACTCAGAGTGATACTACTTAGTATTCACAATGATGAGTGGAAATCCTTCCAGTGTTAACATCAAACAGCACTGCGGTAGGTCATATGCAAGATTCTTTATGAATTGAACATATGTAAAACTGAAAAGCAACAGTGGTTTGATTCTGAATTGATTCAAACTCGTTTTAGGTTTCTACGCAATATCTTTATGGTCTTGCCAGAACATTCAGAGTGATATTTATTAATATTCACAGTGACGAATGGAAATCCTTCTAGCGTCAACATCAAACAGCGCTACGGTAGGTGACTTGTGAGATTCTCATGAATCAAACTTGTGTCAACTGGAAAGCAACAATGGTAAGATTCTTAATGAATCAAACTTGTTTCAGGAATTTGAATTGACGACTTTAATCAAGCGGATATTTATCCAATTGATTCACTCTTTATGTTCGCAGTCTTGCTTTGAGACGGTCGAGTAAAGAGAACGGCTAGTATTGCCGCGAAACCCTGTCAAGGAGATTCTTAATTGAATCTACCTGATCACAGGTACGATATTTAATATCGTATAACGGTCTTCACCGACCGGAGGTAAAACGCTACCGATTTAGGACGAATGTCAAAGCCATTCAGTCCGTGTCTATGTTTTGTCTCGAGAAGGTGGTGTCACGGTGTACTCAGCAAAGTCAAAGATTCACAACCACATATTCATGCCCAAAGACTTATCCAACAATTGATAGTGTGAGCATGTGGACAAAGACACAAGATCGCAAGATGGCAATGACAAGTCAAGGATGATTTGAAGATCTCAAGACTAAAAGACAAAGTCGAAAGACAACGACAAAGGCTCAAAGATCATAGCATGTAGGAACACAACTACTGTTACACGTTCAAGACTCATTTATGACGAAATTCATAAATCTCCATTGGAATCCAAATATCAAAGAGGAATGACCTCACATTGGGGGAGATTGTTAGCCTCAAAATATTGAGTCAAACAAGAATGTTCGGTCATAGGTTTCTATTGTAATATTTATTAGAACGTTGTAATAAGTAGTTATTTAGTCGTGGTTCACGGGCTTGGATTTAAACTAATTAAAGTCCAAAAGACAAGCCCGGCCCAATATATAGTCCATTAAAGCCCGCATGTGGGTGGACTATATATACTACCCTCCTAGCATATTAGGAGGGTGGATGGTCATTTGTAACAACTTCGTTTCTTAATCTAATCTCACCAAGTTAATCATCTCCTCTCTACTTTCTCTCACTACTTTCTCTCTCTAGGAATTCATCTCTTCTTCATCTATTTTCTTTCTCTCTTCATTGCTTAATCATCACAAATATATGGGACAACAAAATTTGATGCACAAACACGTGAATTTTGGTGTACAAAATTTTTTCATTCAAAAAATTTTCAATTTATTATAGTTTGATGCGGAATCATATTTTAAAGAAAAAATTCAAAAGAAGTTGGGCATAAAATGAATTCTTGATGCACAAAAAACCCTAAAAAACGTAAAAGAAAACGTTTTTGTACATCAAAATTCCGTTTTTGTGCATTAAAAAAGCGTAAAAAACTTCAAATTAAAAAAACTTTTTCACAAAAGTTTTTTGCACCAACATACCCGATCTACTGGAATTTTTTCATAATTTTTGAAGAACTTAAAAAAAACACGTTTAGATGGTTAGTTAGTTAGTTAGTTAGTTAGTTAGTTTGTTAGGATTTTGATTTAATCTCATCCATTGATTTTAAATCAATGGCTGAAAATCCTTCTTATCCTTCTCACAAAAAAAATCTTTTTATTTGATCTCTCCCCTATATATATATATATATATATATATATATATATATATATATATATATATATATATATATATATATATATATATATATATATATATATATATATATATATATATATATATATATATATATATATATATATATATATATATATATATATTTTAGTTAAAGTAGTGTAGTATCTTATAATTGTTAAAATAAAAAGTGTTTTGGACCTTTAGATATACTAGTTGAATTAAGATGACACTAATGTCATTAAAAGAACATTAAATTATTAATTAATTTCATTTATATGTATGTTAAAAGATTCATAAAAAATAGTCTCTTAAATTTAACCATATTTATTACCCTTATTAATTATAATAACTTTAAATGCATGATATTAATTGAAAAAAAAACACAACCATATTTTTTGTGAAAACGTAACCATAATTGTACTAATATGTACTTGTAGTTTTCGTTTTTTTTATGTTGTATCATGTTTTAATTTCTATAATTCTGGACAAGTTAGGTTATGCATATTATATTAACTTATAATTACGGATATCGATTGGTACATGATTATTTTTTATTTTTTTAGGTAGTGTACGGGTTAAATGTCAAATATATATCATCATGTTCGTAATTTTGGATGTGGCATAAATTGTATATATTTTTTGTATACCATTTTCTTGTTGATGTATCATATTATTATTTTGTAAAATATTGAATATGTGGTTGTTTACACTTGTAAAGATTACTATTTAGAGATAATGTATCAATATTTTACTACGTATCAAGTCTACCTAATATAAAGAATAAAAATATATAAAAAAATAATAAATATGTAGATGTACCAAGAAAAGCGTTATTATTTAAAAGTTTAGTTAAATAAAAATTAAATATTGTTTAAAAAAATAAATAATATTGTTTAAATGAAAATTAATTTTAGGTTTATTTATTAATTGTTGTTAGTTGATTAGATATTTGCGACATTAATGCAACTAAACTATTATTAATTTCATTTAATACTAACTAATTAAATTCAATGGTTCATACTACTTTTCATTTTAACAATTTTAAAAAGCTACACCACATATATATATATATATATATATATATATATATATATATATATATATATATATATATATATATATATATATATATATATATATATATATATATATATATATATATATATACGAGCCATTAGACCCGTCCGGTGAACGGGCTAACTTTAAGTATATATACTTTTAATGAAAATTGAATTTATGTGTGTTTGTATTAGAAGTTTAGTATATATAGTGTTAGTTATGGCATTGATATTTTAATAATGTAACATAGAATAGACAAAAATAACGTAGTTTAAGATATTTTATTTATTTAAGAATATTATGAGTTAATTGAATTTGCATACGTTAATGGTATGAATAAGTTTGTATATGTTAATGTTATGAATAACGCTTTTACATTAATTTTTTTTAATTAATATTATTGTTGTGCATTTTTATAGAATTTTGTATTTAAGGCGTTGTTTCACCATCCTTCCTTATATATTTTTATATAATTTTGTATTTAAGGCATCATTTGTAATTCCTATATATATTTTATATAATTTTGTATTTAAGGCATCATTTGTAATTCCTATTTTATTTTTGAAGCATTTTATGGAATCATTTTTATAGATTTTTGTATTTAAAGCATTATTTCACCATCCTTCCTTATATATTTTTAGCTAATATTGTATTTAAGACATCTTTGTAATTCCTATATATTTTTATATATTTTTGTATATAAGGCATCATTTGTAATTCCAATTTTATTTTTGAAGCATTTTATGGAATCATTTTTATAAAATTTTATATTTAAGGCATTGTTTCACCATCCTTCCTTATATATTTTTATAAAATTTTGTATTTAATGCATCATTTGTAATTCCTATATATATTTTTAAAGAATTTTGTATTTAAGGCATCATTTTTAATTCGTATTTTATTTTTGAAGTATTTTATGGAATCATTTTTATAGAATTTTGTATTTAAGGTATTGTTTCACCATCCTTCCTTATATATTATTATAGAATTTTGTATTTAAGGCATCATTTCTAATTCCTATATATATTTTTATAGAATTTTGTATTTAAGGCATCATTTGTAATTCCTATTTTATTTTTGAAGCATTTTATGGAATTATTTTTATAGAATTTTGTATTTAAGACATTGTTTCATCATCTTTCCTTATATATTTTTATAGAATTTTGTACTTAAGGCATCAATTCCTATATATATTTTTATAGAATTTTGTACTTAAAGCATCATTTGAAATTCCTATTTTTGAAGCATTTTATGGAATCATTTTTATAAAATTTTGTATTTAAGGCATTGTTTCACTATCCTTCCTTATATATTTTTATAAAATTTTGTATTTAAGGCATCATTTGTAATTCATATATATATTTTTATAGAATTTTGTATTTAGGCATCATTTGTAATTCCTATTTTATTATTGAAGCATTTTATGGAATCATTTTTATAAAATTTTGTATTTAAGGCATTGTTTCACCATCCTTCCTTATATAGTTTTATTGAATTTAGTATTTAAAGCATCATTTGTTATTCCTATATATATTTTGATAGAATTTTGTATTTAAGGCATCATTTTAATTCTTATTTTATTTTTGAAGTATTTTATGGAATCATTTTTATATAATTTTGTATTTAAGGCATTGTTTCACCATCTTTCCTTATATATTTTTATAGAATTTTGTATTTAAGGCATCATTTTTAATTCCTATATATATTTATAAAGAATTTTGTATTTAAGACATCATGTGTAATTCTTATTTTATTTTTGAAGCATTTTATGGAATCATTTTTATAGAATTTTGTATTTAAGGTATTGTTTCACCATCCTTCCTTATATATTTTTATAGAATTTTGTATTTAAGGCATCATTTGTAATTCCTATTTTCTTTTGAAGCATCTATGGAAACCTTTTAATGAATTACATGTTTCATTTTTATATAATTTTGTATTTAAGGAATTGTTTCACCATCCTTCCTATATAAGGGTTTTTGATTTGATTTGATTTGCTATATATATATATATATATATATATATATATATATATATATATATATATATATATATATATATATATATATATATATATATATATAATAGCCTATAAACCCGTGATAAATCACGGGTAGCTTATAGAAAGTTTGAAAAACAAAGTTCAGATACTTAATTTTAATTTAACGAACTTTCAAAACAATTGAAAGAGAAAAAAAATATCATGCATCTAAAATATCATAAGGTTGAAATAAAGTTTGCATTAGATGATACGAATAAACATCTATGATAGGGTATTGCAAAACACATGTAACTGCTCCAATCTGGACGCGGGCGGCTTATGGAAAGTAAGAAGATTTAACTATACTGTAAAAATTAGAGTAATAATATATCCTCAAACATTATTGCGCAGTTTCATAAAAATAAAAGAAGAGAACTTTCGATTTATGAAAAATTACAAAGAATGATGTGAAACCATAAGTTTATATAGGATAGCTCAAACCTAGGTAATGATTTTGTAGCTCAAACCTTCATGGTAAACAACGTTCAAGGTGTTTTTTGAAACATTACCATCCTTGTTGTATACCAAAACCTCATTATATTTAATGTTTGTTGCGTTATTCAGAGTTTATCTCCGTATATGTGAAGACAATACAATTCCAGAAGCTACAAAAGTTAAATGAGCAATAACAATATTACAAGTTTACAACAATGAAAATAATTGTACAACAAAAAGTATACAAAATGTATATACTAACTCCGCGTCTTGCAGAACCATCTCAATCTTCAAAGTTTCTAATGGATTTTTGAATGCCGTGAATTTCCATAAGCGTGTAACCATTACCTTGATACACCATCATATTTTGTCGGTGTTAACTCCATGTTAGTTTTGGTAACCATGAGGTAGGGATATTTTCAAGTGATAGAAAACAAAGAGATATAACAATGGGATTAGTATTGTGAATGTGTGATATCAATTTATATGGTTAATTCAGAATGTGTAAAGATGTGACCAAATTATGTATTTTGAAAAAGAAAAACATAATTACAAATCTACAAACTATAAATAACAAACATGGAAATCGGCTGCAATTTTGTAACAAAAAAACCCGCCTAAATAATCTATAAACAAATGAATTTTAGCATCATAACCATAAACCATAAGCAATATATGCATACCTCAAATTAAGAAACAATCAATCAAAGAATCGATTGATACGGATTATCAATTTTGTACCAAAAATCAATAACAACCGTCAACTTAGTAACCATAAACCCTAACCAATTTATGCATACATCAAATTAGGAAACGATCAATCAAATAACTTATATTCAATACTGATTCTGCCTTCAATTTTGAAAGAAAACAAATCATGATTATACCTTGTGATTGATTGAAGGTGGTAAGTAAAACCGTGGTTAATGGTTATACTTGAAAGTCAAAGAAAGTAGACTTAATGGGTGAGACAATTAAAGTTGAATATGTGACGTGGCTTTTATGATCTCATTTGTGACGTCAATTTATATCCAGCTGGCTTAAGTGACATAAGAAGGTTTCAAAAAAACCTTTGTTTATTATATATATATATATATATATATATATATATATACATATATATATATATATATATATATATATATATATATATATATATATATATATATATATATATATATATATATATATATATATATATATATATATATATATATATATATATATATATATATATATATATATATATATATATATATATATATATATATATATATATATATATATATATATATATATATATATATATATATATATATATATATATATATATATATATATATATATATATATATATATATATATATATATATATATATATATATAGTGGCGTTATTGTGACGACCACACTTAAAATAAAAACAATAAGAACCGATGTGAACCGTTAGATGTACCAAACATGATTTCACTTGATCAAAATAAAATAAATGGCATTTTGTAATTATTTTGAAATAGATGGCATGTCTTAAAAGCATCAATTTACAAAATTAAAACGAACGTTTTCTTCCCATAATTTTATCCTTTGTTTTTAACTCTCACTTTTATTATTTTATAAGAATTCCATGTTTTTCATAACCGTTATTTAATATTTGAATTGCATCATTTTTTTAATATAATGCAACTTTGCTATCTATAGTAACACGCTGGTATCTTTAATGAATAAATATAGCGACGCCTAAATTTGTTTTGACACATTAGTACAAATCGCACATAATCCGGTGAAACGTATGTAGTGGCGTAATCTTTTTTACACATTTATAGTCACAAATTTTTAATCCACATATAGTTAGACTATTATGTTTTAGTACTTTTTAGTGACACATTAAAAAAACTACTCCCTCCGCCCCGAAAAGAGAGTCCATAAACAAATTGTCGGCAAATTAAGCTAGGTGGATTTAATGCAAGGTTTGAGACAATAAAAGTACACTTTTACCCTTATATTTATCATATTACGTAGTAGTAGTAACTTGCCATAATAAGAGAAGTCAAATTCAGGAGCAATAATCACTCCATTTTTTTATCAAAATTAATGGAGCCAAATACTATCTACGGTATAACAACCAATTGCAATTGAGCATTAAGGATCAAATCTTTTTGATTAAAATTATGGAGGTAAATTTCCCTCTAAATTTTTTTATCTACCGATTGTCAAGACATTTTTCATGGATAAAACTATTTGAGGTTAAAGAATGGAGGCAAATTTCCCACCAATTATTTTTATTCAAAACAATGAAATTCCTCTCATCAAACACAATATAAATGGAAGCTGTATGTGTAACATATGTATTCACAAAACACTTGGTAAAAAATGGAGCAGTCAACAAGATCTTCAAAACAAAAGAACTTTACAGATGACGAACGTCAAGTCATCTATGAGTCTTTATTGGAAAAAAGTGTTAATGGAGAACTAAAAAGAGGAACCATAGGTGTCGTAGCAAATAAATTTGGTGCATGCAATCGGACGATTAGTCGCATTTGGCATCAAGCGAAACATCAAATTGGCAATGGTTTGAAGGCTAATGTATCTTCAAACAAGTCAAAGGTTGTTGGACGCAAAAGGGTACAGATCGACTACACCTTACTGTCACACATTCCGTTACGTTCTCGAACAAATATTCGATCTTTAGCAAAATCAAAGGACGTGCCAAAGTCAACAATGCATAGAAGAATCAAAGAAGGTGCAATTCGTGCACACACGAACGCCGTCAAGCCGTTATTGACCGAAGCCAATAAAAAAACAAGGTTAGAATTTTGTTTATCAAAGGTGAATCTGTCACCCTCGAATGAAATTCATATGTTTAATGATATGCGTAATGTCATACACATTGATGAAAAATGGTTTTACATGTCAAGACCATCAAAACGTTACTACCTTGTTCCGGGCGAGGATGAGCCGTTAAGAACTTGTAAAAGTAAAAAGTTTATCACAAAGTTATGTTTCTAGCAGCAGTTGCACGACCAAGATTTGATGCCTTCGGAAATGAAATATTTTCTGGAAAGATTGGTATCTTTCCACTAACGACACTAGAACCGGCTAAACGTTCGAGTAAAAATCGTGTTGCAGGAACATTAGAGACAAAGCCTATTTTGTCGGTGACTAAGCAAGTAACAAGGTATTGGTTGATTGAAAAGGTTCTACCGGCTATTAGAGCTAAATGGCCACAAGGTGATGTCGGTCCAATATATATTCAGCAAGATAATGCGAAGCCTCATATAGGCGTCAATGATTACGAGTTTCTCCAAGCAGCTTCTCAAGATGGATTTGATATTCGACTTTGTTTTCAACCAGCAAATAGTCCAGATTTGAATGTGCTGGATCTTGGTTTTTTTCGTGCAATCCAGTCGCTTCAAGAGCAAGAGTCACTTAGATCAGTTGATGAATTAGTGTTAGCGGTTCAAACTTCTTTTGAAAGAATGGCGTCACAAGAGCTTAACAATGTATTTTTAACATTGCAAACATGCATGAAGGAAATTATGAAAGTTCGAGGCGGCAACAATTATCAGATACCACATATTGGTAAAGGTAGATTGGGACGACAAGGAAATTTGCCATTGCAAATCGAGTGTGATGAAAACTTGCTACATGAAGTTGCTTCATATTTGAATCCGTAGACTAATTCGAGAAAAACGACGAGTTAGGAGAAAGGGGTGCTTTTTATTCTCAATATTTTCTACTGCATGTTATTTTGAGTATTTTTTGTTACTATAATACAATGTTCTTTTCCTTTGTTTCATTAGTGAATTTGACATGATATGCATAATCTTGTTGGTGATTTCACTAGTGTACTCGTATAAAGTAAATCACTCATATAATATCATATCTTTTCAATCAGTGGATCTGGTATAAAAATATGGAAGGAACATTTATGATGGATTAGTAATTTGTTACAAGGGCAAAATAGGAAAAATAGTATTTTTGACTTTACTTATTTATAAACTGGACACTTTTTTTGGGACAAACATAAATGGAAAAGTGGACTCTTATTTTGGGACGGAGGGAGTAGTATATTTGTAGTTACACATAATGCCTACCACACTCATTTCTCTTGATACATATCTAGTGACACATTAATTTTTATGATACATTTCACACGTTAACTTTTCTGATACATTTATAGATACACGTAAATTTTGTGACACATTTTTAATAAGAAACCAAATATTTTGACACATTTAATTTTCTACATATTTTTTTCAAGACACTTTTTAATATATGTTTTTAGTGACACATTAGTTTCATATCACACTTTTATTAGTTCACACGATACATAAAGTTAGCTGACATTTTTTGACTCTTTGTTTTTTTAACTCATAGCACTTGTTTTGATAAAGTTTGCAAATATTACGCAAACCATCGTAAAAGATCACAAGTAGACTAGAATAATTAATTAAAAATAATCTCAATGTTATATTTCATGCATGCAAACACTTGATTAATCACTAGTAATAAATAGATTGTCATTTAAAGTGTATAGGACATAAGTTGACTCAATATTTTAAAACGAAATGTTGTAACTTACTGTAATTATTTTAAAGTACCTAATTGCCCTTTTGATTTGGTTAGTCAATATTTTAAATGTTGATTATTTTGACCACATTTAATTACTAAATGTACACATGTAAGATTTTTATTGGTTCCTATTGTTTTTATTTTAAGAGTGGTACTTATTTGAACGTAAATCTCTCTCTCTCTCTCTCTCTCTCTCTCTCTATATATATATATATATATATATATATATATATATATATATATATATATATATATATATATATATATATATATATATATATATATATCTATATATCTATATATATATATATATATATATATATATATATATATATATATATATATATATATATATATATATATATATCCTACTATGTATAATAGAGGGGAATTACGTTTCCATAGAAACAGTGTTCCCCTCACATTTTATTAAACAATAGTAAACCTTCTCTCTCACACCCCTTTCCTTCCCCTCACAAAGAAAACACGCACTGGCACACAAATACAGTGATTTGGCCCTTCGTTACTCAATTAATGTTGGGTTGCCCTTTGCTTTTAATGATGGGTTTGCCCCTTTGTTATATAATTAATTCACCTTTATATAAAGGTTGGCCAAATGGGTTTTGATCAAATAATTTTCCTTCCTGTATCAATTAGGTTTTGATCAAATAAGTTTGACCAAATGAGTTTGACCAAATGAGTTTGAAGTTTGATCAAATCAGTTTGATCTAATCTTTGCTGAAACAAAAGATTTTCGACAACAGTGATTCGGCAACCATAGTTGATGTTTTGATCAAATCTGGGTTTTCGGTGACTTATGTTGCCCTTCATATGTAGGTTTCGATACTCTTTGATGATTGCTTTATATGTGAAAAAATTGGGGGTTTAGCTGTTATTGTTTGATTGCGGTGGTTGTGATTTGTAATGGGAACCCTTCATTGCCGCCGATGTAAGTTTTTTTATTAATTTTGTTTTTGTTTTATTTTTTCAGTTTCCAAATTAGGGTTGCTCACAGATTAGGGGTTTTATGACTCTATGATAATAGCATATAGCTAAAGACGTGTCTAATTGCAGGTTACATTTTTTTTAGTTGTTCAGGGTTTGATTGTTGGGCCAGTTGTTGGAACTTGCTTATCCTTTCGCCTTATGCTCCGTCGTTGCCACTGCTTTGTTCGTTGCCGCTGTTGATGCCGTGCGACGATATGGCAGTTGGGTGATGATGGAGTTGGTGGAAGGGGAATGTCTTATGTGGACGTTACTTGGCACGGAGACCTCTTGGGTTGCAGCCATTGCCGACGTGCCTCTTTTCCACGGTTTTGGCCCCTCTCTGAACCTCATACAAGATTTCTGGTTGTGAGGCCTTTGAATATTGTGAATGGTGAGAATTCATGATTGAATTGCAGGTATGATTTATAAATATTGTTTTTGGGTTTAAGAGCGTTTAGGGAACAACCTATGTCATATTTAGGATTGAAGTTTAAACTGGTGTTTGGGTAATCTCATTTTTCAGATTTTGGCATACGCTAAGTAGCCTAGATGGTTGTGATGATAATATTTGTGCGTCTCTAGACGGGTTTGGTTATAATTTGGAGTATGCGCATCTTGGCGTGGCAAGCTCCATATGTTTGCATCCATGGCGGTCATGCCCTCATATCCGACATACCCGACTTGCTTACTTATCTGAGCCTCGAAACAATAAAGTGACTACCTTTTTCCTTCTACGAATGTTTGGCTTTTAGAGGTACATTGGTTTTCATAATCTGTTAGTTTCACATTTTCCTTGCGGTGTTTTTCTGGGCTGAAACAAGGCACCTTAGATTCGGGTGCTTTATTGTCGGGTAAACATGATGGAAGTGATCCCGACTAATTATTGCTTTTACATGTGTTTGGTCTGAAAAAATTTAACCAATTTGTGCTAGGCTATGATGACATTTATGCCTTTCGATACTACCGTTTCTTTCGTTGCCCCTGTCTAAGGCGTGCGACGAAAGTGAAGGTTGTGTGATGATTGCGCTTGGCTCATAAGCCGCAAACTAAGGCACCAACCCTTCTTGGCGGGGCGAATAATTATGTTTGCAGCCACGGCGGGCGTAGCCGCTTTCCGAGCCTCAAAACCTTCATTTTTTTCCCAATGCAGCAATAAAAAAGATGTGTAGGGTGACCTTTTATGCCATGTGTTGCATTAAAACTGCGCTTATAATAATGGGACAGTGAGGTATAATAATGGCCTGTCAAATGGTTATGGGGAAGATGCCGGCAGAGATTTCCTTGGCGTTTTCCGTGTGCTGCACAAGTCCATTTGCAGTTCACATTTGGTTCGTTAGCTGTCATAATGTATGTGGAACGCTATGGTGAGTGGTTGTATGGTTATATAATTATAGCGGGCTGTGATGAGGTTAAACGGGCACGGGTAAAGATAACATAGCCCAGATCTTGGCGTGGCGACCTTTCAAGATTGCAGCCATGCCGGGTTTTCACTGTTTTTCCCAAGTTGCGCTTTATCTAAGCCTATGCTATACCCTAGAAAAATATGGAAACCTTTCGAGGTTGCATATACGTGTTTGGAATGTGAATGTGGGAATCGACCTGTGGTTAACTTTGAACCACAATTATGGCTTTATGAGATAAACGAATTCGATTTGTGAGATAAAATTACTGTTATTTAGGATTCGCATTTACAATGTATGAGATAAACGAATTAGGGTTGTGGTTTTGGGTTTCCTGCTATTTATGCTAACACCCAGAGAGTGGGAGACTCATGTAAGTTTATTTTAAACTTTCAAATATTTATTTCCATATTAGTATAATTTAGGATTTCTTTTGCATATACTCTTTTTAGCTGTTTAAAAATAAATTATGTTAATTATGAATTTCCTAGAAATTATTGATGTTATAGTTTGTTTTTATATTATGGTTTCAATTAAAAGTAGCTTAATAATGTTCTAAAGATATGGTGGAATAGAAAAAAACGAGGAAATAACCCCAACATTAATTTGTTTCAAAATTGCAGAAATGGAGGAAGAAGGCAATAGAAGAGGGCTGGAGTACCAGCTAGCTAATTTTGGCAGAAAGTACATATTGTCTGCTATAAGTATACTCAAGTTTGCAGAGTGAGAAAATTTTTGGCTGCTCCGCTAATGAGCCTGATAAGATACTCATGGGTAAATCTTAAACCACCTACATCAAGGTCAAATCTTTTTTCTAAGTCAAAGCTCAATTCACATATCTATTTTTTATTTGCATTTAGTTTCGTATGGGATGCCTTCCTATTCTTCTTCATGAATGACCTAAAGACATTTTTCCAACGATTAGAAAGTAGAGGTGTTTAAAAGGTCTAATGTAGAAATCGTTTACATGGTGTTTGGGTATGTATACTGCAAATATGCAACTAAGGAATGTTTAGATTATATAAAAAAGATATATGTTTTGGTCTTAGATACTGTCCGTACAATGAAGCTCTTTTACTAAAATATTTGTTTAACAATTGTAGCGGAGCGTCATAGAATATCAGTAAGATGGACCCATCACCCAAGTACCAAAGTTAGATGTTGAATGCAACCTATTTTAAACTGTGCACTGCGCTTAAATGAGGACCATGTTGTTATTTTATCAATCTGGTAGAGTTGTACTTCGTTATGTATCTTGCTTGCGAATTTGTCCTTTTGTTATTTTGGTTTTACTTTATGTGCAACTGATTTACGAACCTAACCATCTTGCTGCTCAACGATTACATTTGCCAGTAATTTTTTGAACCTCTAATATTGATTTCCCTTTGTGTCCTATCCTAATTACTGCATAAAAAATGTACTCAACAGATAGATATAAGAACATATTTGCACTGATTTTATGGGCCTGAAACAACCAGATTGAACTAGGACTTAACGAAGACAAAACTTAGACAAAGCTTTATATTTCTATCATATAAAACTTTGGCAACGAAAATAGTTGAAAATGTGACCCCTCATAATAATTATAAAATGGTGACTGTTATTGTTATGGAGTATAATTTTATTTTTTTAATGCCTCTGTGAGAAAGGAATGTGGGAAACGAGGACAAGTGACTACCCGGTTCCCCTCTTTTATATACACCATAATGTTGGGGTTAAATACCAAATGAAGATTCTGATTGTGAAAAAATTAAGCAGCATGTTAACATTTATAACGCTATGGTCGATGAAGTCTATGTTTATAGGATGTTTGGGCTAGCATGCCTTTCCAGAACCCGTTCGTTGGCGGGGCGACCATTTAGTCGCAACCATGACGGGTTCTCAGTACACCTTCAATATACGTGCAACCTGAATCCACTTGAAGGCATGCTAGGCCACGGTTTTTGGATAATTATTCATATATGCATAACCAGTTTACGAATCGCGGTTCTACCTAAAGCGGCCACATATAGAACAATCGCACCTGTCTTCTCATTGAAATTTTCTAGCAGTTCATATGAACTTCTTCCCCTTTTTAGTCGTTATCTTTCTTAGGAATAACATCTGAGGTATAAGATATTTGACTATGTTCACATTACAAAAGTTGTTAATTTACCTTTTTCCGAAGTAACGATGGATTTTATTTATTTATCATGTAGAATCCAAATAATCAAGTGTACTCTTATTTTCTAGCACACTAAGGAAAGAAATTAGGATAACCAGAATTTCTGGATAGTGATCTTTCGTTATGTATTGCAGGTTCTTATTAAGACGTACAGGTGCTTGTAGTGGAAAAAAATGTGCTTAGAGGAACTGAACTAAGCGAGATGCACTCCACAGGTAGATTACTTAATGTCAACCATTTTTACTAATACCCATAACTTTCAAAAAAAAAATATAACGGTAATGTGATATGTTACTGAGATCACGACACATGGACTGAATATCACTGCAACACCCATTCATATATTATGCAGGCCATACAAAGCCCGAGAGTTTATTACTTCCAACGTATGCAGGTCATAAAAATCTCGGGTACCACCACTTAATCACCCGAAAAGAAGTGGTTTCACTAACACAAGATTCAAAATTTAAGGTATGTTCTGATTAAATTTCTATTTTGAGTGCTTTATATTCTAATGGCTTTTTTTACATTCTGTTTTTTGGTTTTGGGTTTTGCGTTAACATCACCGAAGTATGTTAAATCCTTTAAGATTGATGATTTTATTATAGTTTTGATCATAAAAGCGATGTGGAATTGAGTTGGTGATGATGTTATTAGGTAGGTTTGTTATTGTGGCTTTGAGGCTTTAGGATTTGCCTTTTGTCGTATGTGTTTCAGAATACTTACAGTGCATAAGGTATCACATAATTGGTACTCTTAATCACGAACCTTAGCAAAAATGCACGCAAAAATTACTTTTTCGGATGATTGTATAGATTATAAGCCTATGGATGTTAGAAACCTCTATAAAAGAAAAAACTATAGGTCTATATTTTTTTGCAATGTAATTATTCTGAATGTTACAAACCTGATGTAACAAACCTTTGGAGATTCCAATTCAAGTCGTGTCAGCGGAACAGACTAAAGAAGCCTTTGATGTGGCACGGAACAGTCTTGAGATTCTGTCGACTGTTTTGTCTTTATCACCCCAATAGGATGTATTGCAGGTTTGGTTTGTGTTTTTTCTCAAATTTTTCAACCCAGAAAAATTGGCTACTATGGGAACGGGTCCAAGGGGTTGGGTCTTGGAAGTCACGCAAAGTAGTGTAAAGAACATTCTTAGTCATCTTCTTAAAAAAACCTGATTATTACTATATAAATAGTTCTCCCAATCATATTTAGTGTTAATAGAAAAGAATATGAGCAGTCCCTAAATACAAGTTTATCCTTAGATTTACTGTAAAACACTAGATGTACAGTATAGTTGATAGGACACTTGGATAAGTAGAAGTTATGGGTGGGCGAGCTAAAGAGCATCTTGATTATAAGGAAATTTATAGGTGCTATTAAGAGTGGGTCAGCCGGGTTTAGCTGCAGATCAGTGTGTGTCATTTTTGGTATTGGACAATGGCCATGTAGGTTTGGATCGGACATATATGTATTAAATGGTAATATTATTTTTAGATACAAAGGTGTGTCTAAAAACCTGACGTAATTTCTTATCTTTCTTGCAGGGTGACGCATATATATTTTTCACAACAGATTTTGTATATATTATCGATAACTTGTAGATCACAATTACTCAAGGTACACATCTTGGTGTTGGTGATATTTTATCAACTGATCATTATGTCGTTGTTTCACTGCTAATGTAACTTGATTACATCCTTGCACCTTTTGAAGCACAATTTGTTTGTTTTTCAGGCTGCTGAAAACCAATGCAACGAAATTTTTCAAAGCTGGGGTGTTTTTAGAGTTGGTGTCGGTGCAAACATTGAACCTGCTAAAGTTGCTAAATTTCGCTATATCTAATAGATTTTGTTCTTCGAGCTTTCTTGAAGTGCTAAAACCCATGTTCATGTAAGTTCAGAGTTATTAACTTATGTAGTAATTTTTATTGATTTAGTTTATTTTTTTTGGATAACACAAGTCCATATAGTAGTTTAACACCATGGTTTATTGAAATTTTGATTTATTTCCCCAAAATTTCAATGCATACAGTGAGACCTATTCTAGGTATGCATGTATGATAAACCTTAATTACCCATCTGTTATGCTCTTCAGATTATTCAACGATGCATGAAGTTATATTCTAGCATTGAATCCGGCATATAAGACAGTTGATGGTGAGTGTAGCGTTTATACGTCGCCAAAAGCGCACACAAAATGTTCCCAAAAACGCCCGCACTTCACCACAGCGGAGCGCGGGCACAAATCCTAGTATATATAGAGGAGCACTATTGTGGTGACTACTCTTAAAATAAAAACAAAACCATTATGCACCATTGGATCAACTATTATGAATAAAATCAGTTTTAAATGAGATGAGTGGCACTATTGTAATAAACTAAAATACTAATGGTATTATGTATTTATCAAATAGCATTCATTTATAGGTGATTCACAAATAATAAAAACCGTTTTTCATTCTATACATAAATTAATGTCTCAATAAGAATACATACAACTTTTATTTTTGTTCTTTTTCCTCATGACGTACTTTCTTTGTTTTATTGCTAATCTATATAGTTTAAAAAACTTCTAATAACATGATACACGTCAATCATAAAGAACCGAAACACATTAAATTTTGAATAAAAATAAACCCATATACAATTGTTGTTAGAAATTAAACGTATCACTAAAAATAAATCCATACATATATCATGAAACCAACTGTTTTATAAAAATAAATTTTCAAAAAAATGTATCGCTACAAATGCATTAAAAAAGTTTAAGAGTATCGCAAAATGTGCTAAAAAAGATGACGTGTCAGTAAAAATGTATTATAAAAAATAAATATGCCACTACAAATGTATTATAAAAATAAATGTGTCATTAAGAATGTTTTATAAAAATTTGTGCCGCTAAAAATATATAAAAAAGTTTATTATGTCGGTATATATATATATATATATATATATAATATATATATATATATATATATATATATATATATATATATATATATATATATATATATATGTGTGTGTGTGTCAATAAACCTCGTGTTTTAACTTTTAACTACAATATGTCACTACAACTCAAATAAATTTTTATAAGGTGTTTTTAGTGACCAATAATCTTTTTAGCATACTAAGTTTACTAAAGTTTTGATACATTTATAGTGACACATTAATTTTAATGACACAATTTGTACCAAATTATGTTTATCACATTAAAGTTTTTTCACACATACACCTTACATATTATGTTTTATGACACATCTTGAATGTGTATCACCTTTAACGAACAAACGAAGAGACAAATATATTATAAATTACATTTTGAGGACCTAGTGAGTGTTAATATGTTTAAAACGCCATTTCGGTTGTTACAAACAAGAAACAAATATTTATCTATCGTCCACATGATGATTCGGATTACGTTGATAAAAACGATATCCTAGAAATTGGTTATGCCTACAATGTGAAAGGTAAAACTATAAAGATGAGAGAGAAGTTGACATAGAAGTAAATGAGGGAGAGAAATTAGATGTTTTATGACGGTGTGGGTGTTAAATACCCGTAATACCCTTAATTTTGTTTATATAAGTTTTCTTTTTGTTTCAATGAAGATGCCACATGTTCAATTTTCATTGGTTCTTATTGTTTTTATCTTAAGAACGGATTTTACATGAACGCAAATATATATATATATATATATATATATATATATATATATATATATATATATATATATATATATATATATATATATATATATATATATATATATATATATATATATATATATATATATATATATATATATATATATATATATATATACTAGCCTTTAGACTCGTCTGGTGAACGGGCTAGCTTTGAGTATATATTTTTTAATAAAAATTGAATTTATGTGTTATTGTATTAGAGTTTAGCATACGTAGTGTCAGTTATGGCATTGATATTTTAATAATGTAGCATAGAATAGACAAAAATAACGTAATTTAAGATATTTTATTAATTTAAGAATATTATGAGTTAATTGAACTTGCATACATTAATGTTATGAATAAGTTTGTTACATTAAATTTTTTAGAATTTTAATAATATTGTATAAATATTTTACGTATTTTTGAATTTTATGAGGTAAAAATATTTGTACATGTTAATGTTATAAATAACGTTTTTACATTAATTTTTTTGAAATTAATATTATTGTTGTACATTTTTATAGAATTATGTATTTAAGGCATTGTTTTACCATCCTTCCTTATATATTTTATAGAATTTTGTATTTAATACATCATTTGTAATTCCTATATATATTTTTATAGAATTTTATATTTAAGGCATTATTTGTAATTCCTATTTTATTTTTGAAGCATTTTATGGAATCATTTTTATAGAGTTTTGTATTTAATACATTGTTTCACCATTCTTCCTTATATATTTTTATATAATTTATTTAAGGCATCACTTGTAATTCCTATATATATTCTTATAGAATTTTGTATTTAAGGCATCATTTGTAATTCCTATTTTATTTTTGAAGCATCTTATGGAATCATTTTTATAGAATTTTGTATTTAAGGCATTGTTTCAACATCCTTCCTTATATATTTTTATAGAATTTTGTATTTAAGGCATCATTTGTAATTTCTACATATATTTTGATATAATTTTGTATTTAAGGCATCATTTGTAATTCCTATTTTATTTTTGAAGCATTTTATGGAATCATTTTTATAGAATTTTGTATTTAAGGCATTATTTCACCATCATTCCTTATATATTTTTATAGAATTTTTATTTAAGGCATCATTTGTAATTCCTATTTTTTTTGAAGCATTTTATGAAACCCTTTAATAAATTACATGTGTCATTTTTATAGAATTTTGTATTTAGGGAATTGTTTCACCATCCTTCCTATATAAGAGTTTTTTATTTTATTTTTATTTGATTTGGTTTGATTTGATATATATATATATATATATATATATATATATATATATATATATATATATATATATATATATATATATATATATATATATATATATATATATATATATATTGGTTTGATTTGATATATATATATATATATATATATATATATATATATATATATATATATATATATATATATATATATATATATATATATATATATATATATATATATATATATATATATAGGGATGGGTTCTAGAGAAAACCTTGTGTTCGTATAAAACCTATAAAACAAAAGATAGGGTAGGTTTTATAAATATCTCAAACTTCAGGGTAAAAAATGAAATTAACTAAAAAAGAAGGGGAATGAATGCACACTGTTCTCTCACACACAAACATTCTCGCTTCATTTGCATCTGAAATATATGATCAGAACCGACCACCATTGAAACGCTCCTTTACTTTCACCTAACAACCACCGTAATAGAATCATCTTCTCCGGTCACCTAACAACCACAGTCACCAATGGCGGCGCAACTACTAGCGTTAACCACACACCTCCGTCACAGTTTGATGCTTTACACCAGCGTCACCTCCACAAACAACCGTAGGCGAATTATCTTCTCCGGTCACCGATATGGTTGAGAGCTCGGTTCTTATCCTGATTGGAATAAACAGTTGGATATGCAGGTCCTGTAGTTGAATTATATCATGTTGACTATTTGACTATTTGACTATTTAACTAATTAAAATTATTTTAATTAAATTTATTTGATCTTTGTAGCCGTCTTTGAAAAGTGAAGAGTATCGACAACGGTTTCGCATTTCTCCTGAATAGTAAGTTTTCTTATTTAACTTTATAATTTACATCAATTTAACTAACAAATCGCTTATAAGTGGTTAATTTGAGTTTATGCTAGTGTTGTTATTGAATTGGTAAGTTATATCATAAATTGTATTGTTGTTGAATCATAACATTTTACTGGATCATAGAGTACAATTAGTGTATCTTTAGACATACTAAGGCACGGGTTTATAAATTTAGTGCATCATTTTGGACATGCCTTGGAAATATATTTGTATGTGAATAAATTATTTTATTAGGGAATCGATTTTATATTTTATTAGGGAATCAGTTTTATATTTTATTAGGGAATTGGTTTTATATTTTATTAAGGAATCAGTTTTATTATTTTATTAGGGAATCGGTTTTATATTTTATTAGGGAATCGGTTTTATATTTTATTAGGGAATCAGTTTTATTATTTTATTAGGGAATCGGTTTTATATTTTATTAGGGAATCGGTTTTATATTTTATTAGGGAATCGATTTTATTATTTTATTAGGGAACCGGTTTTATATTTTATTAGGGAATCGGTTTTATTATTTTATTAGGGAATTTGTATGTCAAATTTCAGACACCAAATCATAAAGCCATCTGCAGGTTATGTAATGTATGTTTTATAATAATAATAAAGTTTATTTATTGGCCCGACTAGCAGTTGCATGTCTACAAATATAGATTTGTGCATTGCTAATTTTTTTAAATGTTTGGTTATAGTGTGGTTGATCTACTACAAAGATAGCGCTGTTTTGCACGATGTTCATCGTGATCTAGGTTTCTTGTTGCTATGATTTGTATATCTGACAAGTAGCTACCACATTTAATCTATTACGTATATTTTTGTTTTCAGAAATGTGTAAATAGGATTAGAGGATTAGGAATAAAAAATAGTAATCATAATGATGTCCAACAAACCTCATGCATAAAACTGTAAAAGTTACCCACTATTGAATAGTAAAATTGGTAACACTTTGATGCAATTAACTATATTTTGTTTATCATTAATTGGTTTATGTCATTTTGCGACACAGTACACGTTTCATTGGAAAAGCTAGGATACCCAGATGTCGAAACCATTATGGCTGAAGCCGGGTGACCAGCGGGTGGATATCCACAAAACAAACCCGCAAATCCTCCAAATGCAGCTGCATACAACCATGGTTTGATCAAAATGGTTACTTCAAGGTCTTCCTCATTGTATAGTTGTAGATCAAGGTCTTCCCCACTCACCCAATGATCTTATTTCCGATTGCATATCCAAGAACAGTACGTGAGCACATGAGAGTGGTGATGGTTATGATCACTTCTACTACTCCCAAGAGCTGATGCTACCAAGATAGATGATTTTGCATCATTTGGATTTCCAGCTCCTAACTTGATTAATACCGTGTGCTACGAAAGGGCATATGTTTATTATAGGACACTTGAGTTATTATGTCAGGTAAATTTTTTTATCAAGTTAAGATCAAACCTTGCAGTAGCCTTGAAGGAGTAAGGTATGTAGTTGTTGGTATTGTGTTGTGCAGTGATGTCGTGAAGAAGAATACCATATGATTAAGGTGTCAATGCTTTTTCCTCATTGCCATTCAGGTATTCATTTGTTCTACTTTTTTCTTCTCTATTAGTGTTTTCTTTTCTAAGTTAATTCTATGATCTAGGTTGACATCTCGGGGTGACATGAATTAGATTAGATCTATTTCTGATAACATTGGCATTGGTTAACAGTTTTTGTAACTTCATATGTTCGTTAACATTAAGATATTATCATTATTTTAATAAGCCTTTTATGGGCACTTGCATATGATATTAGTCAATTTGAATAGTTATGGCCTCATTATAACCCATCCTTTCTCCTTTGATCTCACTTGGCACTAGTTTCTCTAAATATACTATTCACTCCTCTAAAAAGAGGTAAGAAGTTTTATGTAGTCATATGTACACATTTTTGCAAGCTCATAACATGTGATGCTTTGTTGTTTAATCTAATGTGTATGATTGTATAGTTAAGGCATCTATATATTAGAATTAAGGAATCTGTTTGTTTGAAAAATTAATTAGTATATCATGGTATAATCCAAATAACATTTGTTGATTTAATTATACTAGGCGAGTACCCGCGCATAGCGGCGGAAATTACATAGCGACATATAATTACCGATATGATACATTGTATTATGGAAAGATCAAAATGTAAAGATGTTTCATGTGAAGGCTTTAACATTACGATAGACACTTTCTAATAAAAGCGTTGTCTTTGTGAAAAAATGAGACACCAATTCTTAGTTTCAATTTTGAGTTGTTTAATTGTTGACCTCCACCCATGAATTCCATGAGCCCGTGCTTCGCGGCGAGGTATTTTTGAATGAAAATTAAATTCCCCGAGATTATCACCAATCATATCAGGAAATAACAAAACCAAAATACCTTTGCAAATTAGACTGTTTTTGTTTAAACTTAATAGGCCATTTAGCAACAGTCCTCAGTCCAGCCTGAAATTTTGTGTGTTTGTTTTTAACTTATTGCAAAGGCATATCGTGATTATAATTGGGGTTAAAATATAGCCTCTTCTACTCAGGACAAATGAAAATGAAAAACACATCTTGTTTATATTATGCTACACTACCAAATTTCCATACCACGAAATCTATTTTTTCATGAAATCAAATTCAAAAATCTTTAGAGAGGTCATATGTTGAGGTAAAAGATAATCGATTTGTCTTTTTATATTATATTGACTAAAGGAGTTTAATTTTGATGAAAAATAGGTGAAATGGTGTTATCACTTATCAGTGTTTGAGATGGATGGCTAAATGGGCCATGATATCTTAAATCACAAAGGAAAAAGAAACAACATTTTTACTTTACTACTATTTCTTATTCAAGACACATGTTAACATATGCAATCAGGAATTACATACACGCAAAAAAAGAAAATCGATATTGGTTTGAAGATTGTAAAGCTACAAATTTCTGTTGATGTACATGCTCTATCAACATGCTTCGAATGTTTATGCATTTTCCAGTCCTTTTTAGAGTGGTCTTGTCCGGCAACCCGATCATCACTGAACTCCAGACATGAACATGCAACATAGCCAGCAATACTCATATATATCTACTTGCATATGCCTACTCCTTTTTGATTGAAAACAGAAAAAAGGTCAACTACCTCGTATCGTTAGCTAATGTTGCAAAAAAACAATTTTTAGTTTTCTATTAATAAAAAAGGTAATGTGTTGAACTTATATTTCAAATGCGAGCTTTTTTGTTCCTAAAAAAATAATATTACTTTCTAACCAGTCTATTCATTGCTTTCATGGTGTTGCCTCATTAGCTGATTCATCGTTGTCATTGTTTGCGAAACCATATTCGTTGGTAAGAGACATATTGGTCTTGTGGGCTTTCATATTACAAGTTGTTCAAACAGTGATCAATATTTCATTCAGCTATAATGATTAATAATTATGCATAACAGATAATACATGCCTGTTATAAGTAAAAATTTTATCACGTGTCTGTACAATAATCACTATGCACATACCAAGAGTGATCGAGTGCATTTTAGGACAAAGTAATGTATTTTTTTCATGTTCAATATTGTCCAATTACACTTTAAAAATAGTATCGACTCCATAATGAGTATAAGCATGTAAGTCTTACCAGATATGAGTTATGACAAAGTTTCTAATAGCCTTGACAGGATTCACGCCAGTCCACCCTTGGATCCATAAAGTACTTCTCTTGGACCATTGCTTCAACACCCTAAAGTTAACCCGCGAAAGAATAAATATTTAAAAGAATAAACCATTAACTAACGCTTGATGTATGGCATTGCATCAAGTTTCTGTTGTACTCTACCCATATCTAAGCTTTGAACTTACTTTGCCTCGCTATAACTCGGTCTATTTTACTTGAAACATGGCCTTTGGAAAAGTAGAAAACCCAAGCATCCTAAAAAGCGTTACATCTATTGGGTCAAACAAATACTTTATATGCAATCACTTGGTTCCAAGGGTACCTAAAGTAACATATATAAGTTCTATGTGATCATTATACCAGGTTCAAATGATAGTTGGCAACACCTTGGGAACCAGCCCAAGCCATGTAAACCGTTGGTAACTTGGCAGGTAAACCCTGGACTCCACAGACCGGTCGCAATATCATTATTTGCTAACACGTTGGCAATGTTTGGTAAACACTGGACTCCACAACCCCTCTTTGTCGTAGTAAAGGGGCCAGAATTTACTTCGTATGGGATTCTATGTTCCCAAAAAGGGATCATTCTAAAAAATCCAAAGTTCAAGCTAGGACAGGAGAGCATTAACATTGACATGTAGATATGCTATATACTTTCTTTTTGAACAAAAACTTAATTTGCCTCATGTTGACTTTATATGTACGGTCGAATATGAAAGTAAACAACTAACCTGATGTGAACCAAGTCGGGATATGGATTTCCACAAGGCTTGCATAGGCTTGAGAGTAGCCCCAAACACTCTTTAAATCGCCTAAGACACACTTACATACTGAAATTTTGCAGCAACGTACACATGGCATGCTTAAATTCATACACGGCTCGCTAGGACTTTCTATGTGTTCCTTGAGAACAGCAAAAAGTATAGAAACCTGAAATTTGAAAAAACCAAGTATTAGGTTGTTTATTAAGTATGAAACACCAAAGAATTGTACTAATTAGTATGCACTCATTTTTCCAAAATGCCCCTGTGCACAATAAATTTTTGCAACAAAAGATTGAAGTTCATCCATTGCATTGCTTTATCTTCTGGAAACTTGCCATTACTTACACGATCTCCTTGTTGAACTGCTACTTGACATTGTGTGTCAGTAACTTGGTTTCACCCCTTTGGATAAAAGATCTCAAGTATTGTATCTTTTGGTGTAAAATTAGAATAGTTCAAAATAATCAGACATGCACATAAGATGAAATAATGCTTTGTCGAAAGGTGTAATATATCTGTAGCTATTCAAATAATTAAAACCATACGGATATGCAACTATATCAACATCTTTATTAGCAATAATAAGAACATCAAGACATAATTGTATCGTAATAAATACCTGCGGTCGAATAAACGTGTGTCAGCACATGGTGTTCTAAATGTGGCACTTTCTCGGCTTAAATTTTATCCTTAGTGGACTCTTCGGATTTCAGTTTATCTTGAAGCAGCCTTGCGAGCAGATATTATACATTACAGCAAGAAACACCATAACTAGCTTATATAGCTGGCTTATGTCTTATTTGTTTTTAATAAAATGTGTACACCCCAGCGAAACTGAAGGCATTAAATAGAACGAAGAAGTATTTAAACATGCTCCAAGATTGATAATCTGGCCAGAAGTATGTAAATATTGTGAAAATAAATAGCTCTCCTATAAGGTCCTCTAAAACTCGACAAAGAAAGTATCGTAACTATAAGTCCTGCCAATTATGAATTTCACAATCATGATATCACGGGTGGACTGGATATGCATTAAAAACTGGTTATAGCGACTAAAAATCCATATACAACCTGATAACACCGTATAAAAGAAAAGTCCACCTCGCCTTATATTTTGCACATTCCGCTTCATCCTATGTCGTCATTTGTTTTTCAAGAGGATTCGATTTAGAATCATTTTCCATGCCAAACCTAAATCAAGTGCATTACAACATAGGTGATAGACTTAGGTGTAACAATTGCAATCACAATAGGCCCGTGTGAAATTGTGAAGTACCTAAAGTTGGGAGATGTGAGGATTAACACGACCTTTTATGCACAGGCACCATATTGGCAGACTGCAAAAAAACAACAATTTAATCAATCACAACTTACACGCAAAAAAAAATTCATCAAATATTTCATCTACACCCTACAATTATATTATGTGTCACAAACAATAAACTTTTCAAAGAATAAAAATCCCCAAATCTACTACACTTAGGGGCCGGTTTTAACGTGTTGTAACCAAAATATCGTCAGTAACATTTTATCAAACCCCATTAATACCACTGTGATATGGAATTATCGTCAGTAACATTTTATTCACATATTCGGTACTTAGAAAATAGGCTATCTATTGAATTAGCTATGGCAGTGGCTGATTGAAAGAGAGAGGGGCGACATTTACCAGAAGCATATCCAAACGCACAATAATACTCGAGGACAGGCATATAAAAAAGTTGTAGATGATCGATTATCTCACTTACCAAAAGTATTGCTGCTCCAAATATCATCATCCAAAGGAAGTCCGCAGTACGCCTATTCAATGGTCCATTCTCCAATTGAACTCCGTATCTTAATCTATAAGAAGTTCCAAATAATATAAGAGCGAGTCCATGTAAAAGATATGGGTAGAATGACAAGCGAATCTGTTTACTCACATCATTAACAAGCGAATCCCAAAATTTATGGAGAAAGGGCCAAGAAAGATGAAATTTGTAAGCAGCCTCCACACCTAAAAAATTCAAGCCAAAACCAAGAAAAGAATTATTTATACAAATACGATAATGCTATGTTTAAAGCAAAGTGCGTCAAATCAAACTATAATGTCAGGTTCATAGCCAAAAACAATGTTAAACTCATGTTGGATACGATGGTTTCGGATTCAATTATATTTGAAATTTAAATTGAAGCTTAATTTCTCGATATCAATAACGAAAGTCAAGGTCATGCACATAAACCTTATTTGAAATTTAAAAACCTTTTTGATGACGTATAGTCCCCAACCGGGTCATGAGCCCGGCCCACGGGTACTACCCGTATCCGGTCCATCACAGATGGGTGGATAAATGTCATTCTGGCTTATGGGCTTGGATGAACAGTAACTGCATATGTGTGCGGCCCACGGCCCGGTGCGGCCGACATAAGATTAGACAGAATCATATTCTGTCTGGAATATCTTTATCCCAATAAGAGAGGATATTCACTACCAAGATTAGAAGATAACAATCATTCTAAATCCTGGTGATTATCTCTTCCTTGGGGCCGAAGCATTAGTGGAAGCCCACTAGGGTTTCACTGCCTATAAAAGGAACCCCCAAGGGTTCCACAAAGGTATTACGACTTGTACTCTAAACTCACATAAACCTTAAATCGATTACTTACTCTCACGCCGGAGTCTAATCGTGGGAAACATTCCCACGGTAAGCCTAACGCGTGTTGTTTAGTGTGCAGGATCCTAACCAAACGATTCACTTGGTGCAGGAGCCGGAGCCCAGCCAACCCGAATTAAGCCTAACTCGGGTCTAGCAAGGATCAACCAACTTTTGCATCAACAAGTTGGCGCCATCCGTGGGACCCATAACACTAAGCTAGAACAAAACCTCATCTCGAATTTCCAATGACGAAGGGGCATCCGCAAGCTAACCCCAGGAACGTGAATCCCGGGAACCGGAAGTCCCAAGGGGAAGGGATTCTCATCCCTAACCAGTCACCTAGCCGCCTTGCAGGTGGGCCAGGTAACCGTAGCGGTTTTCAGCCCGTGGGGGTGACGAGCACGATCTCGATGACACCCCCGCCTACTTCAACCCTGGACAACCCTGATCCGGGGAGTGCGCCAAACCCTCCTAACAAAGAACCGCGCAGACCCTCGACAGAGGAAGAAGTGGAAGTCCTACCACTCAGTGAGGAGGATCTCACTCGAGTTCTTACGTAGAACTTCGAAAGGATCGTCCCAGGGATCGCATCAAGGCTGAGTCTAGGGAGGAACCTCCAAGCCAGACTCAACTTTGGTGACACTGGACCAACCACCTCCTCCCAAAATCAGAGGAAAAGGAGAGCTCGGCCTCAGGAGCAGGGTACCTTTGAGGAAACCCCTCAACCCCGGAATGTGTTTGAGCGCATAGGAGACCACCTTATACAGGAATTAACGCAGTCTCGAGAAAGAGAAAGGTCGGATGGCTCACCCGAGCGACCAGATCGAGAGCTGGCCAGAACCACACGTCGCCCGAGTGTGTGGGACAGGATGAATACTGGGAAAAAGGCTCCTGGTTCATCCCAAAAAAGTGGTCCTTATGCAAAGGATGGGGCACCACCGCCGTCCCCGGACCCGTCCGGAGAGGACTCAGATGACCATCCGCCTAAGCGTCGCCGACCTAGGCGCACCCCTCCACCACCACCAAACAATGATGGGTATTATGGTGGTCCTTACTATCGAGATACGGAAACGGAGGATCTTTCGCGTCCATGGTGTGAACCATGGGATGACCCTAGGCTTACCTGGCCATGGGCGGATCCCAGGGAAGACCCGTTCACCCTCCGCATAAGGAACTATTCTGAGGACACCAAGCACCGCATGCCGACGTGTATCAAGACTTATGATGGGTCCGGTGATCCGGTGGATCACCTTAAAATATTTGATACACAGGCTAAAATTGAGCGATGGCCCATGCCTATATGGTGCCAAATGTTCAATTCGACCTTGATCGAAAATGCCCGCGACTGGTTTAAAGCACTCCCTCTACGGAGCATTGATAGTTTCACGGAACTACGCACTGCCTTTGAGAACAATTATACTCAAAGGAAGAAGTACAATAGGGATCCAGTCTCATTGGCAACTGTCAAGCAACGGCCGGGGGAGTCCACAGAAGCCTTCACTGAACGCTTCAATGATGAGTGCACGCGCACGAGAACCATGCCGGAGCTCCTGAAGATCTCTGACTACATGCACGCCATAACAGACAGAGAATTGATCAGGCGCCTCAATGACAAGCGTCCAGAGAGATATGATGACCTCATGGAAAGGGTCAGAAATTTCATAGAAGGAGAAACAGCTGTTGCCGCGGCCTACCCATCACGAGGAAATGGGTACCGGTCAAATGATCAGTCCCGGAGGCAGTCGGGCGGTCAAGGTAATCAGAACAATAACAAGGGCTCAGACTATAAGAGCCAGAGCAAAGGAGGTCGGTCGGACGATAAGTTCACCCCCCCCTAAAGATGTCCTACCGGGAGATCTTGCTGACAGAAGGGGCGAACTTTCCGAGGCCTCCCCCAATGACCACTCCCCCGGAACGTCGGAAAGGAAATCGTTTCTGCGAGTTCCATAATGACAAAGGCCACGCCACGGAGGAGTGTATCAAGCTCAAGAAGCATATTGAGTCGCTGATCAAATCAGGTAAACTCAAGCACCTAGTTAAGGATTGGAAGGACGGAAAAGATAACAACAAGAAGTATGATAAGAAGGATCCCCAAAAGGACAAGCCTTCGACCATATATATGATCCAATCCAGACAGCGTCGCACGAGACAGAAAATTGGCCAAAAATTTTCACGCGGCAGGGAAATCTCATTCCCTCCCATCACAGCAAGCGATGTGATTGATGCGCCTCTCACTATTAAGATAAGCATTGGAACACACAACGTTCGTCGCATGTATGTGGATGGAGGATCATCAGCAGAGGTACTGTATGAACACTGTTTTGTGCAGTTATGCCCAGAAATAAGAAGCCAATTAGTACCGGTCACGTCGCCGCTTACTGGCTTTAGTGGAGACACTATCTGGCCGATAGGGCAATTGCGTTTGCTTGTCACCATTGGGAATGAGGAACATTCCACTACGACGTGGATGAACTTCATGGTGATACGCTCACACTCTCCGTATAATGGGATCAAAGGCAGACCAGGCATTTTGGCTATCCGGGCAGTACCCTCTACGGCACACGGAATGATCAAATTCCCCGTTGAAGGGGGAATCGTTACTATTTACAACACAATCATACCAACATCCGAGTGTCATACCGTGACAACACCGGCTCCACCTGTCCCACCAAAGGATGGATCACCACCTCCCAACTGGAAGGTAGCAATTCACCCCAACTATCCGGAACAGGAGGTATCCATAGGAGGGGCGCTCTCGGATAGCGGCAAAAGGGCCATGTGCTCTATCTTGAGTGCAAACCTAGATATATTCGCATGGGAGCCAAAGCATATGACAGGCGTGCCACGCGCGATAGCAGAGCATAAGCTCCAGATCCGCCAAGGGTACCAACCCGTTAAGCAAAAGAAGTGCGGCCAGGCGCCCGAGCGCAGCCAAGTGATACTGGAGGAAGTACGGAAACTAGTGGATGCAGGCATCATGCGTGAGGTATACTACCACGAGTGGTTATCCAATCCGGTCATGGTCAAGAAACATGACGGAAGTTGGCGCATGTGTGTGGATTTCACGGATCTAAACAAGGCCTGCCCACAGGACTGTTACCCGTTACCAGAAATCGACTGGAAGGTGGAGTCCTTATGTGGATATCCTTTCAAATGCTTCTTGGATGCATATAAAGGGTATCACCAAATCCAGATGGCGGAGGAGGATGCAGAAAAACGGCGTTCCATACGAGCCAGGGTGTATATTGCTATACGAAAATGCCGTTTGGACTGAAGAACGCCGGCGCTACATATCAACGGTTGGTGGACAAAGCTTTTCAGTCACAAATAGGACGCAACCTGGAAGTCTATGTTGATGACTTGGTGATAAAAAGTCACACGGAGGAGGCACTTCTCCGGGATGTCCAAGAGACATTCGACACGCTGAGAAGGATTAACATGAAGTTAAATCCAAAGAAATGTACGTTTGGAGCAACTGAGGGAATGTTCCTGGGATATTTGATTGATCTAAATGGCATCAAACCTTGCCCAGAGAAGACGGACGCAGTGATACAACTGCCGTCCCCTCAGACACGGAAGGAGGTGCAGTCCTTGAATGGGAAGTTAGCCAGGCTGAATAGATTCCTATCTAAATCCGCAAAGAAGTCATTACCCCTATTTAAGACACTCAAGAAGTGTATTAGAAAGGGAGACTTCCGCTGGACGAAGGAAGCCGAGGAAGCTTTCGGCCAACTCAAGCAGCATCTTGCATCTCTTCCTATGCTAGTAGCTCCCCGGCCAAAGGAGGAACTCATTATGTATCTCTCAGCTACTCATGGCGCAATAAGCGCGGTACTTATGACGGATAGAGATACAATACAAACTCCGGTCTACTTTATAAGTAGAACACTACAAGGGCCGGAGTTGAATTATTCCTCCATGGAAAAATTGGTGTTAGCACTAGTGTTTGCTACAAAGCGGTTGCGCTGGTACTTTCAGGCGCACCCAATTGTGGTTATTACTGATCAGCCAATCAAGCAGGTTATTTCTAGACCGGACGTGGCAGGGAGGCTACAAAAATGAAGCATCCTATTGGGGGGGCATAATATATCTTACAGACCAAGGACGGCTGTTAAAGGCCAGATCTTGGCAGATTTCCTGATCGAGAAGCCGGATGAGGAAGGACCAATCATTAAGCAAGACGAGATCCCAACGGAACCTTGGGTTCTAGTCACGGACGGATCCTCGTGTACAGACGGGTCCGGGGCAGGTCTCATCCTCACAAACCCAGAAGGAATGGAATTCACGTATGCCCTCCGTTTTGAGTTCACGGCCACTAACAATGAAGCGGAATATGAAGCATTAATTGCGGGTTTAAAAATCGCCGCTATAATGGGAGTCCGCAACCTTGAGGCCTACGTGGACTCACGGCTTGTCGCGAACCATATTCTAGGTGGGTATGTGGCTAAGGAGGACAACATGGTCAGGTACTTGGAAAAAGTCAAGTCGTTAATCGCGACTTTCAGTAAGTTTTCCATCAAGCAGGTGCCAAGGGGCGAGAACAAGAAAGCGGACGCTCTAAGCAAGATCGCATCCACAAGCTTCGCTCACTTGTCTAAACAAGTTTTGGTGGAAATACTCAAGGAGAAATCTATAACGGAAGGGGAGGTTGCCGCTATAGTTGAAGAGGAGGGACCTACGTGGATGACCCCAATCATCAACTATTTGACTAATGAGACCCTTCCAGACGAGGAAAAAGCAGCAAGACGCATTAAAAGGAAGTCGCAACATTTTGAACTTCGAGAAGGCATCCTTTACAAGCGCTCTTTCTTGCAGCCGTGGCTGCTAGGTGTTGGACCACGCCAGGCAGCTTACGTAATCAATGACATACACGAAGGGTTGTGCGACATGCATGCAGGCCCACGATCCGTGGTAGCTAGAGCCTTACGAACAGGTTATTATTGGCCTACCATGCACAGAGACGCGCGCGATATGATTCGCAAGTGCAATGATTGCCAAGTGCATAGGCCAGTACCGCGGTACCCGCAGCAGGAGCTTACACCTATCACGTCCCCATGGCCATTTTATAAGTGGGGAATTGACATTGCAGGACCATTTCCTGTAGCTACGGGGGGGGGGGGGGGTTAAATTCTTGATTGTTGCAATGGACTACTTCACACGATGAATAGAAGCCAAGGCAGTCAAGTCTATCACAGGCAAGCAGGTCAAGAAGTTTGTGTGGGAACACATTGTGTGCCGTTTTGGTCTACCAGGAGAAATCATCTCGGACAACGGCAAGCAGTTCACGGACAACCCATTCAAAGATTGGTGTGCATCATTGAACATCAAACGGCGCTTCGTATCTGTTAAGCATCCACAAACAAACGACCTCGTCGAACGAGCAAATAGAAGCTTGGGGAATGGCATCAAGGCGCGTCTCGATGAACGAAGTGGCAAATGGGTCGATGAGTTGTCACATGTGCTATGGGCGCATAGAACTATGATCAAAACAGCCAACGGGGATACTCCATTTGCATTGGCCTACGGAACTGAAGCTGTTATTCCAGCAGAAATAGGAATGCCTACCATCCGCACAGCGGAGGTTAATGTCGTCACGAACGATGAACAGTTGCGAATCAACCTGGATCTGCTGGAAAAAAAGAGGGAAATAGCAGCCATCAATGAGGCTAAGTCCAAGGCTAAGATGAAGGCTTATTATGACGCCAAGGTCAAGGGTGTTTCTTTTCGACCGGGAGACTATGTCTATCGCGCTAACGAAGCAAGTCGAGCGGAGAACACAGGAAAGCTGGGCCCTAAGTGGGAAGGACCGTATGAAGTCACTGAAACCTTAGGACGAGGCGCGTACAGGTTACGTGATATGGATGGGCGCGACCTAGAACGCACATGGAATATTTCCAATCTCAAAAGGTGCTATCTTTGAAAGCTACGGCTTCCGCATGGGTACTTCGCTATGTGCAGTCTTAAAAGTGCTATCTTTGAAGAACCATGCGGGTTCATCTGTTTTGTTTTGTCTTATGTTTGTTTAGATTCCTTTCTTGTTTCTTAGGACTTGTCATTATTGTTCAAACAAAATGTAAACGTTCTAAATAAAATGCCGTGGTGCCTAGCTAGCTCCACGGCCTGTTTCGTGCAAATCATTTTTTAGATTTTTTGTTAAGTCATATGAATTTTTTACTTGTGTTATAGTATGCCATGTTTTATTCATATGCATTCTTTCAAATTACCGTACATGTACTATACGCCTCCAGGCGGGGTAAGAGGATTAAGTGAACCTACTAATTCAACTTGACGCGTAAGAGGGATGCAACCCCAGCCGCACGGATCATGTATCCTTACTAGACGCCTTACTCACAAGACGTTGTGATAAGTTTTTTGTGCACCGTATCCACACGGTACTCTGCATAGTAAAGACGCATGTCGCATGTCTAGTAAATTATAGACTTGTATGTATTTTCCCTTTTCATGTGTAAGACGTGATACATCATGCGGCATTGAAATACAATGAAATACACAAGTTTCAAAATTAACAATAAACAAAATGGCCGTGGTCGTCACGGACTTCTAAATAAAAAGACAAGTTATTACATATATGTCTTAGCCGTGTACATACACGGACGAATATAATCACAAGTGTTTACAACAGATAAGTTACAAGGGGGGGTAGGAATTCCCCTAGGTCCTTCTTCCCTTCCTCAATTAAAGCACGAAGGGCCTCCCCACGAGCATCTTTCCCGTCCTGGACTTTGACTGCGAGAGCATCTAGAGCTTCTCCAAGTGGCTTCTCGCCTGACATGGCTTTGGATGCGGAATCGTAAGTAGCCAACGTCAAGGGAATAGGATCAGCACTCAGCCGGGACATTATTGTTTTGTTGGGAGCATCTTTCATTACTTCAAGCTCGTCCAGGAGGGGAGTTCTGCCAAGGCATCCATGGACGCAGTCATCTTACCCGCTGCGGAGGGGTTGTGATACGGATGCTGTGTGATATCTTCATTTTTTGCGATCATCTCCGCAGCTTTGACCAGGCCTTCATGCCTACCACGGTCGATCCCATCGGATACGACCCCAGCAAATGTCTGCAGTAGGTGTGGAGCGTTCAGAGCCCCACTTACGGCAAGCCGCAGTCCTTGCCCGATAATCCACCTACGATCGGCTGTAGCGGTTAGTAGGGGGGGGGCATACCCTCTCCGCGCAGCTTACAACCACCTTGCTTAACTCTTCATCGGCTAAGGCAACTTGATTTTCAAGATTGGTTTGGGCCTGCGTCAATTCTTCCTTCAGTGCGTCACGCTCCTGGGCAATGCTGAATGATTGCACGGTCACCGCCTTAGTAGCAGCCTCAGCCGCAGACACCTGCGTATGAAATTTGGAGTTATTACAAGGATATATACTTTTTGGGCTACATGCATACAAGAAGTAGGAGTGTATGTACAACATTTCTGAAAGTTTACCTTCTCATTCGATGCGGCTACGAGGGCCTCCAACTCAGCAATACGCTTCTCTCTAGCGTCGGCGTGATGCGCCTGCTCCTTCACCGTCGCCTCGGCGGTCAATAATGCCGCCTGCAAGGATGCGATGGTCTTCTCGTTTTTCACGACCATCGCCTCACGGCGGGCTATCCTCTTGTCAGCACGGCTCACATTAGTGAGGGCCTGGATCAGACGGCGTCTTAACGCGGCACCCACCGTCACCTGATGTGCGGATGATACGTCAAACTGCTCAATCAGGGCCTCATGATCTAGTTCATCTAAATCCTGTGCGAGGGCAGGCGGGGTGATGTGTTCGATAAATTCTAAACACTCGGATTCAGCCTCCAGCCGCGTCAAGCTTGACAAAGTTCCATGCTAAGCGCAAGCTCTCTTCTGGCCCCTCGGGGCGCGGTTCCTTGGCACGTGTGGTAGTAGGTGATGGGGGCTTGTTGGTTGGCGCGGGGGATAGATTTCTCCCCACTTCTTCTCCTTGTGTTGCGGCCGCCGGATTCACCCTGTTGTTTAAAAAATTAGTCTATATATATCATACAAAGATATGAATCATAAACGCGAGGGGTACTTACGAGGTGCCAATGTCAGGGTCTGGGCCGGTAGGAGCCACGGTGCTCACAGGGGTGACTCGTAGAACTGGCCCTTCCATGGTCGGGGTAGGATCGGCTTGGGCAGTCGTGGTGCTGCTTCCTTCTTGGTATTGTGGATGGTCTTTCCGCAGCTTCTTGGGAGGAGCATTTGCAACTCCGGCATCCTCCCCAATTTTCTTCGCCACCCGCCTGGTTGTTTTTCTCTTTCTGGAGGTAAGTGGGGTGGATCCGGAAGCTTGCGTGGTGTCTTCATTGGGATCACGCTCTTCCTCCTGATTGATGGTGCCTCCCTCCAGCAATGGGTCGTCGCCGTCTTCGTTATGGAAATCCAGTGGGGATTTCTCGATAACAGGCTCTCCTTCGTCCGACCTGGGCTCGGTTGTTTCTTCAAGCGGCATCGTGCGGTCGGCTAAAGCTTCTAGCAAGGGGAGCTCATTCGGCTTTAACGGCCGGAATCCCTCCGCCACCTTCATGGGGTCGCCCTGGCGGATTAGTCCGTGAAGGTTCATCTCTGCAAACAATTGTAGAAGTGTATGGGTTAGTAAAATTCTACACATGTGTGATAAATCAAATTTACAAAATATATATTGGACCTACCCTCGCCCTGTTCCGTTAAGAAGCACGGGTATAAGTCATCCCTCCCAAAGTAACGGCGGCTTATCCCTACTAAGCACAGAAAGTGTTCCGGCAACCCTCTATGGAATTATGTGCGATGGGTATCTAGTATTTTCAGGTCCCGGCTACTATAATCTTTGGATTTGGGCGGATAGTCTTTTGGGTCTTTGGTTTTAAGTACGAAGGGGGTAGGGAATACTTTCTCATCTACAAAGAAGTAATGGTCGTACCAATTCTTAAGGGAGTCAAGAGGTTTCCTATATGTCATCGGGGCATTCCCGGGTCGTTTCTTGAACGACAACCACCCGTTCACTAACTGGGGAAAGTAGAAAGCCCTAAAAAGGTTCACGGTGGGGGTTACCCCGCAGGTATGGCATGTAATCTCAAACTGGTTGATTTTACACGCCCCTATGCAGTGGAGCTGGGTGATATGAAAATCATAATACAAAAGAAGGTCTACCAAGAACTTGGATAACGGGATACGGTAGTTGGCTGAGTCAAACAGGCGTGTATATATGCCTACTTTCCCCGCCGGTGCATCCGTAATAGCCTCACCATCACCCGGATAGGTGGGGTGTACGCTTTCGGGTACATAATACTTCGACAGAAAGTCGAGGTATTTTTCCGCAGATATCACGTTCAGGACATCCGTGATAAGGGGATTATCCTTTACCATATTTTATAAAAAGGTCTTTAAGGGCGTGATGATCTAACCTGCGGCGACGAAAATCCGTGGAAAAGAAGGCAAAAAATTTGGGAGATAAAAGCTTGAGATTGACAATGGCGGAAGAAGGAGTGGGGTGTGTGTGTAACAAACACGCATACCCACTCTTATATAGGGTTGCCTCGGTTTCCGAGGTACCTTGGATCTTCGACACGTGTCAGTCACCTTGCCTATCCAACGGATAGGGTTTCTGACATTTCTGCAACGCCAGAGGGGGACCCACGGATCACTTCTTAAACAGTTTTGCGTGGCTCAAGGGTGGGCATTAATGATGCACTTTTGCAGGCATGCGACTGGATTGTTGACTATCATTAATGTTTTTTATTCTTGTCAGGTTATGCAGCTCTTACGTGAGACCGTATTTAATGTCACATTTAAGTTGTCTCGGCCGTCGTGTGCGGACTGAGGTAGTATTCATTAAATACTCCCATGAAGGGTCGCCACGTGCGGCCAGGATAACAAAAATTTCAATGTCTCATTTCCTGTCTTTCTTTGGTATGTCCGGATAGCAACTTGATAGTCTAGAGGTTATGTCTACGACTGTAACAACTAGACTGGGGGGACATGATGACGTATAGTCCCCAACCGGGTCATGAGCCCGGCCCACGGGTACTACCCGTATCCGGTCCATCACAGATGGGTGGATAAATGTCATTCAGGCTTATGGGCTTGAATGAACAGTAACTGCACATGTGTGCGGCCCACGGCCCGGTGCGGCCGACATAAGATTAGACAGAATCATATTCTGTCTGGAATATCTTTATCCCAATAAGAGAGGATATTCACTACCAAGATTAGAAGATAACAATCATTCTAAATCCTGGTGATTATCTCTTCCTTGGGGCCGAAGCATCAGTGGAAGCCCACTAGGGTTTCACTGCCTATAAAAGGAACCCCCAAGGGTTCCACAAAGGTATTACGACTTGTACTCTAAACTCACATAAACCTTAAATCGATTACTTACTCTCACGCCGGAGTCTAATCGTGGGAAACATTCCCACGGTAAGCCTAACGCGTGTTGTTTAGTGTGCAGGATCCCAACCAAACGATTCACTTGGTGCAGGAGCCGGAGCCCAGCCAACCCAAATTAAGCCTAATTCGGGTCTAGCAAGGATCAACCAACTTTTGCATCAACACTTTTTCACTACTTTTCAATTGTGTGATTAAGTAATTCATGTAGTGAAGGAGTTAGACAATCAATAGTTTATAACTCGCACAAAGCCCATACCTGAAGGCGATAGAACACTTCTGGATAGATCAATGCGATATAATAGATTGGCAACAACTTCAACGTGGCTAGTGTTGTAGCCGCCACACACTTAGTAGCATAAGCCTTGGTTATAGGTGGGAGTGAATGGTAGAATCTGCAATGACAGATGCAGAAGAGATATTAATGACATAAGTGTGATTCTTGAACCATAAGTAATTAATCAACATAATAGGAATAATCTAATATCATTCATCTATAAAAAAACAGTTTGATTAAGTACCTTAATCAAAATCATCGGACCACCAAAATCAGTAAAAATCACCTAAACCCCTACCAATCAATATCATCAAACGAAACTACCTTGAAACCACCTAATCCACCAAAAGATGGGGCGGATTCGGTAGATCCGATGATGATAAAATCATGGCGGCGATGATTTTTGTATGTATTAGGGTTGAGGGGAATAAGGTTTATGTGTTAAGAATATATTAAGGAGTGATTTTTTATTTTTGAAAATTTATTAACTTGGGAATTTAGTTGATTGTTACAGCTGGGGACAGTTTTGATAATAAAAGAAGAGTGTTGGAGAAGAATACAATAATGAAGCTTACATGAGAAGCTACATAGGGAAATTTTCAATTTTTCAACAATTGAGATCCCTCCTTTATAATTAGTATGGATGTTTGTTGATTTCAGCTACCATAAACCAGAATAGTGAAAGCGAACCAGAAGACACGGAAACCAAAACACAAGTCTAGCAAAGGAAAAGGAACATCATCTGATAACAAATATTTGATTTGGAACTGGTAACAAGTACACAACTTAGAGAGGAGGGTAAAATCACTATGCAAGTATCAATCTTGCTCAATATACGTAAGTAAGTATTGTTATCCTGTTATGTGTTTTTGACTGAGTAATATTATTTCCATTTTCCCTCGTTAAGCCTATCTTTAAGCCAATTATTTAAGTTCTTCAATCAAACTTGCTATGCTGCATGAATTATATCATGGGTATCACGATTTAGACAGATTTGAACAAGATTACAGATGTAAGATTAAGGAAGGGGAACCCTTGCAGCATCTTCCTTGAAAAGGTTAGACACACGTATAATAGTTTGTTCAAATAAGGGCATAATTACGTGCTACTGGATAATGAAATTAAAAAGTTAGGGCATTAGTTTGCTTGTTTATTTAGGACATACGTTTTAACGCCGTATTATTAAATCATTTTGTCGATTTAAGTAATTAGTTTATGACGTATTTTAGGGCATCATTTAACAAACATATAAGGCACCGTTTCCAAAGTGTTTTAGTCCATCATTGAATTAGTCAGGACATCGATTTGTATCATAGTTAGGGCATCATTGAATTAGTTAGGGAATCATTGAATTAGTTATGAGTTCGTTTATATCATAGGTACGACATCATTGTTTAAATAGGTGATAAAGGGCATCAATGTACTTGTTACCAGTTCCAGATCAAATCTTTGTTATCGGATGATGTTCCTTTTCCTTTGCTAGACTTGTGTTTCGGTTTCCGTGTCTTCTGGTTCGCTTTCACTATTCTGGTTTATGGTAGCTGAAATCACCAAACATATAATTAAATCAACAAATGTTATTTGGATTATACCATGATATACTAGTTAATTTTTCAAACAAACAGATGCCTTAATTCTAATATATAGATGCCTTAATTGTACAATCATACACATTAGATTAAACAACAAAGCATCACATGTTATGAGGTTGCAAAAATGTGTACATATGACTACATAAAACTTCTTACCTCTTTTTGGAGGAGTGAATAGTCTAATTAGAGAAACTGGTGCCAAGTGAGATCAAAGGAGAAAGGATGAGGTTATAATGAGGCCATAACTATTCAAATTGACTAATATCATATGCAAGTGCCCATAAAAGGCTTATTAAAATAATTATAATATCTTAATATTAACGAACATATGAAGTTACAAAAACTGTTAATCAATGCCAATGTTATCAGAAATAGCTCTAATCTAATTCATGTCACCCCAAGATGTCAACCTAGATCATAGAATTAACTTAGAAAAGAAACACTAATAGAGAAGAAAAAAGTAGAACAAATGAAAACCTGAATGGCAATGAGGAAAAAGCATTGACACCTTAATCAGATGGTATTCTTCTTCACGACATCACTATACAGCACAATACCAACAACTACATACCTTACTCCTTCAAGGCTACTGTAAGGTTTGATCTTAACTTGATAAACATTTTTACCTGACATAATAACTCAAGTGTCCTAGAATAAACATATGCCCTTTCGTAGCACATGGTATTAATCAAGTTAGGAGCTGGAAATCCAAATGATGCAAAATCATCTATCTTGGTAGCGTCAGCTCTTGGGAGTAGTAGAAGTGATCATAACCATCACCACTCTCATGTGCTCACGTACTGTTCTTGGATATGCAATCGGAAATAAGATCGTTGGGTGAGTGGGGAAGACGTTGATCTACAGCAATACAATGAGGAAGACGTTGAAGTAACCATTTTGATCAAACCATGGTTGTATGCAGCTGCATTTGGAGGATTTGCGTGTTTGTTTTGTGGATATCCACCCGCTGGTCACCCTACTTCAGCCATAATGGTTTCCATATCTGGGTATCTAGCTTTTCCATGAAACGTGTACTGCGTCGCAAAATGACATAAACCAATTAATGATAAACAAAATATAGTTAATTGCATCAAAGTGTTACCAATTTTACTATTCAACAGTTGGTAACTTTTACAGTTTTATGCATGAGGTTTGTTGGACATCATTCTGATTACTAGTTTTTATTCCTAATCCTCTAATCCTATTTACACATTTCTGAAAAAACAAATCTATGTAATAGATTAAATGTGGTAGCTACTTGTCAGATATACAAATCATAGCAACAAGAAACCTAGATCACGATGAACATCGTGCAAAACAGCGCTATCTTTGTAGTAGATCAACCACACTACAACCAAACATTTAAAAAAATTAGCAATGCACAGATCTATATTTGTAGACATGCAACTGCTAGTCGGGCCAATAAATAAACTTTAATATTGTTATAAAACATAGATTACATAACCTGCAGATGGCTTTATGATTTCGTGTCTGAAATTTGACATACAAATTCCCTAATAAAATAATAAAACCGATTCTCTAATAAAATATAAAACCGATTCCTTAATAAAATAATGAAGCCGATTCCCTAATAAAATATAAAACCGATTCCCTAATAAAATATAAAACTGATTCCTTAATAAAATAATAAAACCGATTCCCTAATAAAATATAAAACCGATTCCCTAATAAAATATAAAACGGATTCTCTAATAAAATAATAAAACTGATTCCTTAATAAAATATAAAACCGATTCCCTAATAAAATATAAAAATGATTCCCTAATAAAATATAAAACCGATTCCCTAATAAAATATAAAACCGATTCCCTAATAAAATAATTTATTCACATACAAATATATTTCCAAGGCATGTCCAAAACGATGCACTAAATTTATAAACCCGTGCCTTAGTATGTCTAAAGATACACTAATTGTACTCTATGATTCAGTAAAATGTTATGATTCAACAACAATACAATTTATGATATAACTTACCAATTCAATAACACTAGCATAAACTCAAATTAACCACTTATAAGCGATTTGTTAGTTAAATTGAAGTAAATTATAAAGTTAAATAAGAAAACTTACTATTGAGGAGAAATGCGAAACAGTTGTCGATACTCTTCACTTTTCAAAGACGGCTACAAAGATCAAATAAATTTAATTAAAATAATGTTAATTAGTTAAATAGACAAATAGTCAACTAGTCAAATAGTCAACATGATATAATTCAACTACAGGACCTGTATATCCAACTGTTTATTCTGATCAGGATAAGAACCAAGCTCTCAACCATATCCGTGACCGGAGAAGATAATTCGCCTACGGTTGTTTGTGGAGGTGACGCTGGTGTAAAGCATCAAACTGTGACGGAGGTGTGTGGTTATCGCTAGTAGTTGCGCCGCCATTGGTGACTGTGGTTGTTAGGTGACCGGAGAAGATGATTCTATTACGGTGGTTGTTAGGTGAAAGTAAAGGAGCGTTTCAATGGTGGTCGGTTCTGATCATATCTTTCATATGCAAATGAAGTGAGAATGTTTGTGTGTGAGAGAACAGTGTGCATTCATTCCCCTTCTTTTTTAGTTAATTTCATTTTTTACCCTGAAGTTTGAGATATTTATAAAACCTACCCTATCTTTTGTTTTCTAGGTTTTCTACGAACACAAGATTTTCTCTAGAACTCATCCATATATATATATATATATATATATATATATATATATATATATATATATATATATATATATATATATATATATATATATATATATATATATATATATATATATATATATATATATATATATACTAGCCTTTAGACCCATCCAGTGGACGGGCTAGCTTTAAGTATATATTTTTAATGTAAATTAAAGTTATGTGTGTTTGTATTAGAAGTTTAGTATATGTAGTGTTAGTTATGACATTAATATTTTAATAATGTAGTATAAAATGAACAAAAATAGCGTAGTTTAATATATTTTATTTATTTAAGAATATTATGAGTTAATTGAGTTTGCATACGCTAACGTTATAAATAGTTTTCTTACATTAAAATTTTTTAGAATTTTAATAATATTGTATAAATATTTTATGTAATTTGTATTTTATGAGGTAATAAATCTTGTATATGTTAATGCTATGAATAACTTTTTTACATTAATTTTTTTTAAATTCATATTATTGTTAAGTTTTTATTTGTTAGCAAAAACATTATAGTTAAATATTTTTTAGAAATTATTTTGTTTTGTAAGTTTCGTGGTAAAATGTATTCTAGCAAAAGTAAGCCCAAAAAGCCCATTCCTAGTATTATTTTGTATCACGTGTATAATATAGCAACAATATATAGTCCAGTCCAAAACTTGATAGTCTGAATATTTAAAATTATTTTCATTTTAGTAAGTCAAACTATTGTGAATCATTTGTAATTTATATTTTCTTTTTAAAACATTTTATGGAAACCCTTTAATGAAGTACATGTGTCATTTTTATAGAATTTTTTATTTAAGGCATTGTTTCACCATCTTTCTTTTATGTTTTATAGAATTTTGTATTTAAGGCATCATTTGTAATTCCTATTTTATTTTTGAATAATTTTGTGGAAACCCTTTAATGAATTACATGTGTCATTTTTAGAACTTTGTATTTAAGGCATCATTTGTAATTCCTATTTTTTAATATAGCAACAATATATAGCTCAATCCAAAACTTGACAGTCTGAATATCTAAAATTATTTTCATTTTAGTAAGTCAAACTATTGTGAATCATTTGTAATTCATATTTTCTTTTTAAAGCATTTTATGGAAACCCTTTAATGAAGTACATGTGTCATTTTTATAGAATTTTGTATTTAAGGCATTGTTTCACCATCTTTCTTTTATATTTTATAAAATTATATATTTAAGGCATCATTTGTAATTCCTATTTTATTTTTGAATCATTTTGTGGAAACCCTTTAATGAATTACATGTGTCATTTTTAGAATTTTGAATTTAAGACATCATTTGTAATTCCTATTTTTTTGAAGCATTTTGTGGAAACCTTTTAATGAATTACATGTGTCAATTTTATAGAATTTTGTATTTAAGGCATTGTTTCACCATCCTTCCTTATATATTTTTATAGAATTTTGTATTTAATGAATCATTTGTAATTCCTATTTTTTTTTGAAGCATTTTATGGAAACCCTTTAATGAATTACATGTGTCATTTTATAGAATTTTGTATTTAAGGCATTGTTTCACCATCCTTCCTTATATATATTTATAGAATTTTATATTTAAGGCATCATTTGTAATTCCTATTTAAACAAAAGACTTTTTATATAATTTTGTATTTAATGCATTCTTTCACCATCCTTCCTTATATATTTTTCTAGAATTTTTTATTTAAGGCATCATTTGTAATCCCAATTTTCTTTTTAAGCATTTTATGGAAACCTTTAAATGAATTACAGGTGTCATTTTTATAGAATTTTGTATTTAAGGCATTGTTTTTCCATCCTTCCTATATAAGGGTTTTTGATTTGATTTGATTTGATTTGATATATATATATATATATATATATATATATATATATATATATATATATATATATATATATATATATATATATATATATATATATATATATATATATAGTTAGGATCTAATAAGAAGATTAACTAAAATGAGAAGGATGAGAAGAAACTACAACCACTCATTTCAGATGCACCTACAAAAACTCCTGCATCTACCCTTAAATTTCTCACTCTTATTTAAAATGTGTGGTCCAGAGTTCTTCTTATTCTTATTATTTTTATTTCTCTTCTTACTGGATCGCTACCCTATATATATATATATATATATATATATATATATATATATATATATATATATATATATATATATATATATATATATATATATATATATATATATATATATATATATATATATATATATATATATATATATATATATATATATATATATATATATATACTAGTTGCAAAACCCGTCCGATGGACGGGTATGACTACTGATTGTCGTTTAACAACTTTTTACTTTTAAAATATTTACTTTAATGTCCGCTTGACGGACATGACTTCAAATTATTGTTTACATTTTTATTAAGCTAACTATTGGTGTTATAAGTTTTGTTATTCTTTTAAGAAATGTTTTATTATTTTACCAACATATACCAAGATTCAATTTGATAATTAGTTTTAAGTCAAGTGCAAAAATTATATATGTAGTTTGTTAAAAGTTTGAATTACATTTCTCGTCAATACTTAGTGTAACATACATCCTTACGGCTACAAAATTGTGCATCATACATCTTTGAGAACGGACAGTACAAATATTTTATCAGTTAAGTATAAAGGAGGATGTAACAGGAGGGTGTTATTGTCTTTTTTTCTTACACAGAGATATATTTTAAACCTTTGCATTTTTATGGAAAAAATAGATGTTTTCTTTTTTTACGTTTTTTACGTTTTTATTTAAAAAGATTAATTTGTACGAAAGTTTCTCTTCGAAAAAATAAATTTTAAAAGTTAGAAATAAATTAAGTTTTTTTCTTTCGAAATCCTATAAAGGAGAAAAAATATACTTTTTTCTTGAAAAAATATTTTTTTAACACCTTAACTTTGTTTACATTTTCTTTAAACGTTTCTACTTTTTCTAAAGAAAACATTAAACTTTTTCTTCAAAAGTTATAAAGTTCAAGAGAAAAAATAATTTTTATACACTTTTAGTCGATTTTTTAACTTAAAAAGATTAAAAATATTTCTTCGAAAAAGTTAGATTTTTTTTTAAAAGTTAATGTTTTAAGTTTATAAATTTTTTTACTCTTTTCCGTAGTCAATGTTTTAAAGTATAAAATGTTTTATAAGTTAATTTTTAAATTTATAAATTCTTAAAAGTTAATGTTTTTAATTCGTTAAATTTTAGTTTTTTAAAAAGAATTTATTTTTTCCGGAGAAACATTTGATATTTTTAGCTTAAAAAACACTAAAATAATGAATACTATAAGTGAGGGAGCAGTAGCTGAGCTTTTGGCGTTAGAATGTGGTTGGCGCATCGCTCCGTGCCTCGTGCCAAAGGATGTCGTGCCAACCGGTCCAACCGAGCTGGTAAGTTTTCCTAACCTTTTTTGTAAGAAAACGGGTATTTGAGAGCTCATTATACCACTTTGGCATCACTTTTTTTTTCAACCACTTTCCAAAACATATGATTTCAAAACCCATCGTTCCTAACTCTCTAATAATATATATGTAACATGTGTAGAATCTAAATCCATCTTGCATTAACCCATCATCAAAATATTCAACGCGTCTTTTTCACGCCCATTTTGCATTAACCCACCAGCAACTGCATTTGAACTTGCTTTATTTTTAATAGGCAATCGGCAAATAACCCATGTTTTATCGATGTCATCATTCTTTAAATATATATAAATCATTAAACCAATAATGACCTATTTAAAAAAACAATTTCATAAGCTATATCTATTGGTCCAACTGCGTGGCTACCCGATAAGCGGGCTTGTTTATCGTTTACAAAAATATAAGCAAATATAAATAAAGGTTCTCAATGAGTAAACATGAGATCCAAACAAAATCCATTCAAGATAACTTCATTATGAGCGATTAAGATATATTTAGTTGTGTATATACTATGTTCATTAATAATTTATGCATGAGCATAAGTCACTGTAGCATGACTTAACTTTTAAGACACGAGACACTGTATTTAAGTTAAGTTGTAGATAAATCTGTATATATTTCCTATTGATACTACATATAAAAAAATTAATATCGCTCTAATATTAATTATTTAAATAGTACATATTTTTATCCATATTGTACAAGCTATTTATACCATATATTTGAATAATAAATATTTATATTGCATATTATATAAATTAATATAACATTTCATTTACAAAACTTGAATTGAATTTTGTCATTATGATCATCTCTATTATTAATTTGATAAAAACATGTTCAAAAATAATAAAACTTAATATAAAATGGTTTTCGATAGTTACTCCTTTAAATTTTCGTAATGCGTGAATTCATAATTATAAAAAATACGTAATTGAACAATGGCGGGTACCCTGCTAGTGAATTCTTATCTCTTTCATGATTATATTGTTCAATTAATTTTATTTTCTTTCGTTTTAATTTGCCGTTAACGCATTTAAAGTGTGTTTGCTAGTTTTTTTAGTTTCTTTAAAACAGTCAAACACAAAAATTAAAAAGGGATACTTATTGATATTGGCATGTTCCAAAAGCAGTTACACGTTACATTTATAAAGTTAGTTACATACATAGTCACGCAGGGAGGAGCCTTTTGCTAGATAAAAAAACTAAGCTTCTTGAGCATACTTACTCTTTGCCTTTTCTTATTGAACCGTGAGTTATCTCGGCTTGCACGATAGTGTTCTAGTCAGAAGATAAACAGATGCTTTTTTCTTTACGAATGCCAGTTAATCTATATGCGTTCTTCACTTCTTCCGAAAGATGATGCTCCAAATATAATGTGAGTAGTCTGCATAAAAGGATTAATCAAACAGTTAGTTGTTGACTATAATGCTCAATCTCATTCTATACAATATTCTAAATAGTTCTGAGCAAAATTCCAAGTTTTTTACCTTGTAAATAATACTGGTTACTTCGTAATATATATGGTTTATCAAATTTCTGTAAGGACTCGAAGTCTCTAGCAGTTCACTTGATTCCAACTCCACATATAATCCACCTTTTAACCATCAAATTCCTTTTTCTGCATATCATAAACACCACACAACAGTAAACATATATCAAACCTGGGCTCCATACTCCTCAGTGTACTCCTTAGCCATGTTGAAACTCAACTTCCTATTAGCCGCATACTTTTTCTCCAAGGCTTCAATCCGTACCTTCTTGCGTTGTAAGCTGTTACTTTTCTTCGATTCTTTAGTATATTTATACTAATGGGTTGATTTCAAACATTTAAGTTAAAACGGGAGTCAATTTGGGTTAACATAATTTCTTACGGGTAATATTAACTAAAATGATATTGTGCAAGGGGTTAAAATCTTGAACATCCATCTCTTTCTAATAGCTTATTTGATGACTTAGCAGCCTTTGTGAGTCCTTTATATGTAGGTTTTTTAATAAGGCTAAAATTAAAAAATTATAAGCACATCATATTGAATAATCATAAGAACATCATACTGATAGGATGTTATCGGACATATTACACCATCGATGGAGATCATATGGCCGGAATCCAAATGCTAGAAATATATAGTCGAGGGTCTATATTTCAATAGGCTTTTTTTTCAGAAGCGAATCTAAATCTTGAAATACTCCCTTAACCGCAAGTCCCCAATACAACGAAAAAGAAGATAACTGAAGTAACCTGTAAATGATGTCCAATTGTCCATTGATAGAAAAATGACGAACTTGATCATGAAGAAGATCTGTGAAATAATGAAATGAAGAGCAATAAGTCAAAGATGTTAAAATATCAAAATGAAGACTTAATAAAGAATTTTGAATAATAACAACAAAACCTAACATAGTAAAAAGGATGGATATAATGTGCATTGAGATATACTATACCAACAGATCCTTATAAATTTTATTTCACGGGCAGATATGTTGACGAAATAAATGTTTGACCCAAGAATTGCGTAGCACAAGGACAATAGTGCATCAAGACCTATATGCAGTTGGCAATGGCTGAACATAAAGCAATTAAGCTCCTTTTGAAATGTGCACAACTTATGGGCTTATTAGGATACAACTGCAATAGCTTATTCGGAGTAGTTAACTTATTCTTTACAGCCAACCATAGTATAAACGTGTGTATTGATTTCATCTTCTTTCCCGTTATTACATATCCAAGCCGAAACATCGTGATCAGAATTAAGATTAGGGGGAACAAAACTTTGTAGCACATCATAATTATCTAACCAATTTAGCTCGCCATTTCACGCAGTATAAAAGAAATAAATCAGCAATAGCATATTTTATAATAGAAGCATGCAATGAAAAATGTCTATTAGTTGATTTATTTGTTTTGACGACGATTGGGTATCACACATCCTATACCTTTTGTATGATTTTCTTTCAAGGGATATCTGATCCCTGGAAAGGAGGACTAAAGAACCGATTTACAATGGCAGTATATTCTATAAATTAGAATCAATATTTGATGTAAATTTAAATTATGATATGTTGTTAGCAATTGATCACTAAATCTGAAATCTATAATGATTTATGTTAAAGTAAATATTTTCTATGTTTTAATTTCTTCAGTCAAGATGAAATTTGCAGCAAGAGAATCAAAAGTCGTTTCAATTCAGCAAGATGTAAGATAATTACAAAAAGAAAATCAACAAACTCTATTGAAACTTTGTTTTACTGGAGACACCTTAAAGCTATGGATACCATCATAAGAAATGGGAAGACGATCCACCAATAATTGTCTATTCCCGAAAGTTGGAACAAAATACTACCTGAAACAAAGATTAAAAACAATATGTTATAACAATGATTTGACATGAAACAGAAAATACATCATACAATGCTTTTCCTGTGTAAGTGAGGAAGAAATCTTACTTGGCAATCATTCCATCAACATCTGACATCACAATGTGCAAACTCCACGAATAAGTTCTGGCATCCACATGTGACGAATGCATGTCCTGGTATGGCCACGAACTAAAAAAAAGGTGTTCTATGTCTCCACGCAATCTGTGCCTTCCTTGCACATTTTCTCATGGCTCAATATAGCATACAACACATAAGAAACTTACAATGACATAACATCAAACCTGTGACGAGGTTAAGCAATTCCAAACAATGTCATCCGCCCCAATCATCCAACTTGATTCAGATAATCTGTATCTTCAATCGAGGTTGGCTTGGTGTCTTTTTCCTGTTAATTAACCACCTGTTACAACATATATAAGCAAAATAATATCACAGAACAAATGAATCATATAGTTAGATACTAATCATAGATAATACGTTACCATGTAAGCCATACATGAGTTCTTACAGGCTGTTGATGATCTGCAAGCATTGGGAAATGTCCTCTTATGATGAGCGGCTGCGTTTCCTACTCGTGAAAATCATCAAAACCACATGCGGATCAGTTAACATTAAAACAAATATTCAAATTTGAAATATCAATGAGTAATGGGAAAAAAATTTCGAAAAAAGTTAGTCTGTGATTCAAATAACTTTAAGTAAATATGCCTCACACTATGTATAAATTTCATTAACATAACTTTTTATAAGTCAATGCGTTTTATTTGATACTCTATATAGTTTTTAACTTATAACAAATTTGCTAATCTATTTCGGCCCACATAATAATGCGAATAACAGATAACTAACTGAGTTCGCTCCCTTTCACAATCAATCGATTTACTTCTACATTTATATATCAACTTTTTGAATCATATGGTATACACCGCTCTTCATATCATATTTTTATCTTATTCGCTTCAGAATAGTGCCATACCCACAAGTTAAGCTTCACTGAAGGTGTATGTAGTTGTATCCAGCTCTAGATATGTGAATACTCGTACACCTTTAAATGTTTCAGATGGGAGGGTGCATGGGCTTCCTCCACGTATGCATCCATTCTTCATGTCTAGAACTTAAGAAATACCATATAGTAGATACCTACTTGTGGCTCCATTGAATTTTATAATCTTGTGAGCAACAAATATGCAGGTTTTATTTTCCGCCTACATTTCCATTAGATATAGAAGATTTCACTCGATGAAACAATGCTACAACAATAATAAATATTCCAAGTAGTAAAAACCGATGCCAATACTTCACTTCACTCGAAAAGAAACATTCACAAAGAAAACAAAGGCTAATTCTGGGGAAGGGTTCCCTGTCAAGAACGTGAAAAATAGAATAATTACATATAAACATATGAAAATTGCTTACTGAGAATTGAAGTTGTCCGTTAGTGGGTATAAAAACCTCTTGTAATGAGCTTTAAGTTAAACATTTGACACCTCAAATACGTTGTCCATTGTTTCTATCTATATAAACTGCTAGTATATGATTAAAAATATATTTAAGTTTCTTATTATTTTCATATCTGTTATGAGCAACTTGTTTATCCTTGAAGCAACTGTTTTGGCGCGCGAACCTACCCGTCTAATCCCCTAAGCCCACCTGTTTCAGGCCCTATGCAAGCACTCAAACACGCTGACTACACCCCATTTCAGACCCCGTTCCTTCTTCAAAAAGCACCCATTTTAGTCCCCGTTTCAGCAACTAAACTCACCTACAGCAACCCCCATTTATGGACCCGAAGCCACCCATCAATCTTACCCGTTTCAATCTCCAAACAGACACCAATTTGAGCCCCCAAACTCACCCAGTTCAGCCTCTAAACCCAGACGTCTCAAGCCACATTTCAGCACCCATACGCACTGATTTCAGTCCCCATTTCAACACAAAACCCCACTGATTTCAGACCTCATTTCAACACAAAAAAACACCGATTTTAGCCCCCATTAACGTTTATGGACAGTAAATGTATTAGCTCACTCAAATGTCTTTTAGATGCTGCTTCAAGAAGCAAGGTGTTGTCAAAATATAGATGCTTTTGGAAATCGATTTGCTCTCAAAAACCTTCACTGTCGAAAGCGTTTGTTTTCATAACTTGCTGCCTAAAATCATAGTAGACGTTGTCAAGAATTTGTATGCTGTCAGAAAAGTAGCTTTTGATTTGTGCTTAATACTTACTTGCTATGCTTTTCCTTTTAGCACTGTCTCAATCAGCCACTTAGTATCATCATAAACACATACACAAAACATACTTCCTACAGGAGAAACACAAAGACTCAACATATAATGATGGCAAAGGAACTGCAAAAGCGGAACCCACTTTGACGACTGGTGAAAGTATGCATCAACCTTCAATTAAAGTAGAACCGGGAATAGCAGAGGACTATGTATTTCTTAAATTTTAGTTTTTAAAGGAGAAATTTACATTACTAATATACCACACTTAGCTAAAGTTGTGTTACTACTTTGAGTTTGCAGGAGTTCACAAGTGTTTGCTTTGCAAGTGATTGACAACTCTTATGGTTTGTGGTAACTGTTTGCAAGAAGAATGGCAACGTCCTTTCAGTTGCGACTATAAGAGGTATGTTTTGCTTAACCTTATTATGTACATAGAATAATTAGCTAAAATGTGACCCATTTCAACCCGAATCTTCTTTGATCATACCTCCCAAGTTATCACAGCAGTAAAAAGATGTGAATCTCATAATTAATGCGTATTACAGATCAAGATGGGTAATTTTAGTATTATTTGTTTAGTATCAAACGCCCCTTTTGCATTAGAAGCGATGTTTGGTTTCTGGTTTTACATTACCCAAACCCTCCCAAGTTATCACATTTCAACCCGAATGTGACCCATTTCAACCCGAATCTTCTTTGATCATACCTCCCAAGTTATCACAGCAGTAAAAAGATGTGAATCTCATAATTAATGCGTATTACAGATCAAGATGGGTAATTTTAGTATTATTCGTTTAGTATCAAACGCCCCTTTTGCATTAGAAGCGATGTTTGGTTTCTGGTTTTACATTACCCAAACCCTCCTTTTGCAGCAGAAGGGGTGTTTGGATAATGTTTTAACAGCAGCCAAACACCCCTTTTGTAGCAGAAGGGATGTTTGCGCCAGAAATAAAAGTTGGAAGCCAAAAATATTTTTAATATATTCGCTCCCAGGCACCCAAGATGTTATTTGGATCATTTTAACAATATAATATAATCTTTCTACATGCTCTACAACATTAGTCTTATGCATTTACATCATATCAAAAATGGCATACAAATTGATTTTACTCACCGATGTAGCAGGAAGCAGAAGCAAATGCAGGTCGGTACAAAAATCAATAAAATCGACATCGATGTTATTTCAAAACATAAGAGAACCACGTGCACGATGCATCTATAAAAAATAGTATGTATACATAGAACAAAAGTATGTACCTGAGTTAGGAGGTTGCCTACGTTGGTGTGCAGAGTGTTCACTGAACTTGGTGCAAGCATATCACTGGTCAGATTCATTGAAGTTGTACATGTAACGGACCAGGGACTTGTACCTGATTTGTTCTCACACGACATCTAACAATCCTGTTAAGTCAGATCTCTTGCGCAAGCCCTGTCGGTAAAGGATATTGTGAGAAAGCTTTTCGTTTTGCATTGTTGTCAGAAACTAAAACTTTTACATGAATCTCGTAGATAAACACACGTGTTCTTCACTATGCGTGTAAGTTACTTCCAAGTTTTCACTCTCAAAAGAAGTATTGTCCGTCAAAGTCTGTAGACTCTGCAAGTTCTCAACATTCAGACCTGAAAGTAAGGTATGTCGTTAGCAGTCGGTACGTAAAATTACAAAAGATGCCTGCCTACGCATTTAGAAAAACTCACTTGCACAACTTATATTGGTTCAAATATAAAATAGTTGTTCCTTAGTAGATTAAAAAATTAAGCGCGATTGCACGGTTTATAATATGTTGAAAAGCAAGTGTTCTACTTTTCACACTGTTAATTTGTTAGAACAATTTTGGAAGTTGCTATCGGAAATGCTCTTTAACTAATGTACATATAAACAAACATGCATGAAATACAGGCATTTACCATAAGATAATTTATTAAATGTGGAAAAATCACCATAAAGGGTTTTCGGCTTACGGTAGTCCAGCTACCAAAGCTGCGAGGATTCCAACACAAATGAATAGCTGGTTGATTGATCGAATCTCAGTTGGTAAGATCTAAGAGAAATACTTCACTAATATATGTCACTAATATACGTGACGTTTTATTAGATCCGTGATGTGATTTTAATTCCATATGTGACTATTTTGGAAAATAAATTCTATGTAATAGTGTCGTGATACTGACCTTGAAGTTGAGTGTGTATTCTCATCTTCAGTGTCGTTGTTACTGCTGATATTTGAATACTAAGCCTCCATTTCTTAGAAATATTCTTTGGTGAATCATGCTCATGTTGATATTTTGATGCGACAATTCAGCAACTTCATTCAGATTTTGGATTACTTCACATTGGCCTACATCTTAATTAGATTGTGATCGGTGTAGTTCTGCATGTAGCTTCTCCTTCTCTTTCTTGATAACTTCCTTGAATGGTAAAATTCAGGTAACTACACAAAAGTGTTTTCTTCAAAATACCAGCATCCGAGTGAGACGGGCCAGGCCATAATAACCATTTGTATCTTTCTGTCTTCATCATCTTAAGTGTATTCACGTTGGTCCATTTCAATATATTCTAATCGTTCCTGATTAAAGTAAAATAAATTATAAGAAGCAGAAATACAGAATACGGAGAACGTCACAATGATGCATGCCACAAACTGGTTTAGGAAAAAAACTAAAAAGAGCACTTCATATATAGATTGTATACGGAGCTCACCTATTATTGACAGCCTCATGTATATTCCAACTACCCAAACTTGTAGAGCCGGCTCAAATCCAAGTCATTTGCCCACAAGGGCCAGTAACCTGCAAAACAAATATCTAATTAAACATGTATAATGTCTGATTAAGTGACATGGGTCACTTACAGAGTGTTTGGCCTTGCTTTTACGTTCAGGTAATCATCAGTTGGTGGTGCTTGGGTATAGCAAAGAAGCTCTGATTATCGTACTATCTAGGGGTTAAATTATACTTAATGAATTTCCAAGCACAAAACAACTAATCATCTTCAAATGTTCTACATGCATAACCAATTCAGAAGTAGGAAATTAGTAG